>JALDNG010000040.1:0-600000 GCA_024349245.1 Neodontobutis hainanensis | reverse complement strand
TATAATGCAGCGATTAAGCAAAAGTGACAAATGACCATGAGACCCTGACATTCTTCTCAGTAATTCTATCACATTAGCGACATTAAGAGCAGCATTAATGGTAAAATAGTATGAAACAGAAAACGCATTATGCAAATGAAGGTTTAAGTTGTATTTGTCGTTGTAATTTCTCTCTAAAATGCCTTTTAACATGAAACATTATGAAGAGCAAATACATTGGACCTCACTTATTTCTAAACCTAATCCTAAAACTCCTGATAATGATTGTTGTCCATTGCATTTTTGTTCCCTCCCTTGCCAATGCATCATATTATATTATGTATTTATTGCTAGTATTGACTTGTATTAAAGTGTATGTGCCTCCCAGAGAGCGGCGTTCACATTAAAGCCAGAGTGATGCTCAGCTGCCAATGTGAACACTGCTCAGCTTCCAACAGCTGCCTCCTCCTGTCTTCACGCATGGACACGCATATGGGCCTTTCCCCGTCCGTGCGCGGCCATATGTGCACGCGTGCACGAGAAACGCGGCGAGACGGGTGGCAGCGGAGCTCGAGGATTGCATAACACCATCCAATTTGTGCACCATATGGCTGCTCCCACTCGGCCTGCGTAAACACAACAGGCACCAGGACGTTAAAGAGTCGTTCAGATCAGTGTCAGGAAATATGATTTGATTTGTTCCTATACATTTGGTGATGGGACGTTAGGAGCGTGGTTAAAAGGGGTAATTTTGTCCCCCGAGGGAACAATAACCTACAGCTGTAGAGCTTATCGCTGACTATGTGCGACCTCTGACCTTGTGCTGGATCCGTGGCTGGATTAAAGGAATCCCACCAGAGATAAGTAGTCAGCCTCTGGAAAAAATAAATAAAGGCAATTGATGTTGTTCATGGCTTGAAAAGAAAGTGCTGATTGATGGGACAGCTGTAGAATGTCTATATTTATATAAAATCCTAAATGCGACAGTGTTTGATGGTCTATAGAAAGTAAGAATAAGAAATTGGTCAGCTTGTCACTGATGAGGGCATGTTGAATATTTCTTTCAGGTCAACTTTCTTCTAAGTGAGACTAAAAGTCAGAGTTGTTGGCACTTTCCTCCAGTCCTTCTTTGATCATTATTTAAATCTGACACTAAATAATCTACAATATATAACTAATATCAAATAATAAAAGGGAAATGGGGGAACAATCTCAAAGACTTTGCCGTCATCCTTTACAAAAGCATCTGCACTGCATTTTAAAGATCGGAGACATTTCAATCAAATGACAAAAAGAAAGCCGATTTAATAAACAACAAATTGTTCAGATGCCTTTCATTTCTTTCAAGTGTCCACTCCAAGTAATATAGCCCACTCAAAAGCAGAATTAATAAGGAACAAAATGACCTGGACTATATGACTGTGAAGTTAAAAACATAAGGTAATAAAAAAAGTAGGTTAGCCCTCTGTGGATATGACACATGTGACTAGCCTCTGGCATCCTCCGGTGCCGCCTTCAGGAGCTGCTTGTGCCGTGATTCACACACACAAACTCACGCGCGCACACACACCGTGATGACGGGGACCGAGCAGCGAGGACTTCTGACGTCAGGCGAGGAGAACAACCCGCTGGACCAATCACGAGCCGAGTTCGGGCAGCGCCAGGACGGAGCTGCCGACACGAGCTAATAACCATGCCAACCGAGGGCTCGAGCACTCCGCTGCCGAACTGAACTGCCTCTGAAACCTGGGGGGGGGGATAGACATTTTAAAGAAAAGGACACGGAGGAAGGGATTTGGAGATTGTACAAGGGACCGAGGAGGAGAAGTTCGCTGCGGGAAGGAGTGGGAACCACACACCGGAGCGGGGAATGCCTCTTTTCCTTAACATCTCTCTCCGCATAGCTGCAGCTCATTGAGGCGCTCTCGTAGCGTTAGGCGCGAGTTGATGTTCGTGGAAAGGGGGGGGGGGGGGGGGGCACTCGGGAAACATCGGAAGTGTTCGGAAAAGGGGGTTTGTAGCGCTGCCTAAAAGTACGTGGATGCAGCATGGGACGAGGAGGAATGTTTTTTTATTTGATGGTGACCTTCCCGCTCGTGGTCATTGACTGAGTGTGTGCGTCAAAAGGAGAAGTTGGAAAATAATAGGGCGGCGGGCAAGGAAGAAAGAAAGGAAGGATAGAAGTAAGGACGGAAGGAAATGTGGAATTGAAGCAGTACAATGGGAAAGGAAGAAGAATGAACAAAAAAGGTGATTTTTAAGGAAGAAGAAAAATTGAAGTAACAAAACAAGGAGGGAAAGAAAGGAGGGAGGAGGAGGGGTGGGATTTTTTTTTTTTTATGAATGAACATCGCTGAGCTAAAATTAGCTTCTCCCCTTTTTGCATTCGGCATAATTTTGAATGAAAATGCACAAATAAAAAAAATAAAATAAAATAAAAAAAACACACGCGCACACGTCTGGGCACGCGGTTCCCATGCACCAGCACGCGCCAGTGCCCCAGGACGTCATGCACCATTTTTAGAGATGCTCTAAAAATAGAAATTTGATGCTTTTTTGACTGTTTGGATACAGGACGAGATCTCGTGCGCGCAAAATCTTTTCGGTAAGAGCCAGAGATCGGGTTGAATGTGGGTCGGAGCTGGAATGGATAAGTGGATGGATCGTGTCGTGTCTTGTCCACACATGCCATTGAAGATAATGGCTTGTCAGTGGGACGGAGGGTGACGTGGTGTGATTGTGTGTGTGTGTGAGTGCGGGCGGGGGGGTCATACATTTTTATTCCTACCCTTCTTCTTTCTCCTTTTCTTCCATCACATTTTGTTTGTTCAAATCGTGCCAGTTTTAATGACCATCTTCCCTGATATCTTACAATGTGCTTTGTAGCTCATTTACAGATAGATTTTTTACTCTCATTTTGTCTTTAACTTATTGCAATTTCACTATTGTTTTGCCCTCGCCACATTTTAATCAAACAATGAGTCAATGTTAGTTTGTTAATCTTTATGTTATACTAAAGAAGCTTACTAGATTGTTTGTGAAACTCTACTCTACTCTTAACTACTTTTGTATCTCCCCATTTGCTTTACTGCTTTTAAATAAATAAGACCACAGTAATCAGTTTTCTTTTTTTTTTTCTCCTCCAGCTATGATTCTCTCCTTGGCTGCCGCGTTAGCCATGAGTAGCAGCAGCAACTCCTCCTCTGCTCTTGACCCCTTTGACTCTTCCACATCATGGGGACTGGCCGAGGACCTGTCCAACTCGTCCTCGGAGCCGGACGTTCGGACTCTGTCCCCGGAGCTTCAGCCGGCCACTGTAGCCATTCAGGAGGTTAGCCCTTGGGACATCGCGCTTTGTGTCACTGGGACATTAATTTCTTGTGAAAATGCCCTAGTGATTGCTGTGTTGTTCTACACGCCAACTCTTCGTGCGCCGATGTTCATCTTGATTGGATCGTTGGCAGTGGCGGATCTTCTCGCCGGTCTGGGCCTCATTTTGAACTTTGTCTTTACATATTTGGTGGACAGTTCGGTGGAGTTTGTGACGCTCTTGTCAGTTGGACTGCTAATATCTGCATTTTCAGCATCTGTCTTTAACATCCTCGCGATTACAGTGGACCGCTACTTGTCTTTGTACAACGCGCTGACGTACCACACAGAACGGACAGTGACTTTTACATATGTGATGGTCATCTGCATTTGGCTTTTGAGCCTAACACTTGGCGTGTTGCCAGCGCTTGGTTGGAACTGTTTTAGAGATGAGTCTTCATGCAGCATTTGCCGACCCGTAACCAAAAACAACGCTGTGGCCCTCGCTGTCACCTTCCTCCTGGTTTTTGCTTTGATGATGCAGCTTTACCTACAAATCTGCAAGATTGCCTTCCGCCACGCGCAGCAAATCGCTGTGCAGCACCAGTTTGTGGCCATCTCCACCACTAAAGGGGTCTCTACTCTGTCGGCCATCTTGTGTGCCTTCGGGGCCTGCTGGCTACCGTTTGCCATGTACTCCATTGTGGCCGACTCGAGCTACCCCACGATTTACACCTACGCCACGGTGCTCCCAGCCACCTGCTGCTCCGTTATCAATCCGATCATCTATGCTTTCCGAAACCCAGACATCCAGAAGTCTCTGTGGATGGCTTGTTGTGGTTGCGTCCCGTCAAGTTTCTCACTCAGACCAAGGACTTCCAGTGACGTGTAGCAAGAGAAATGGATTTGAGTTTGACCAGATTCTTGATGCCGAGCCAGAGTTGCATAACGAAGCGGTAACAGGATTTGGCTGTGGACAGTCCTCTACAGCTTGTTTGAGGATCTAACAGCAAATGGCAAAGGCTGGGTTGGCCACAGAAAACACAACAGAAATATGAAGGCGGTCAAGATAAAGGTAACAAAGAACATGTACTTTTTTGAAGATGAAACCAACTGCAAAACATGATTATTATATTGTAGAAGGGAAGGAAAAGGGGGTGGGGTGGTGTTGCGTGGGGGTGACATCAGGTGACTTGGCTGACTGACCTTCTTAAGGGTACAAGAAGTATAGACTACTTCTTAAAGAGTAGCATTCATGTGAAGGTGGGGTTTAGAAAGGCTTGTCCTAAATCTCCTCAGCAGGACCGAAGCTTGGGAGGTAGGTTATGCAATCAGACGCAGACAAACGGTTTTAAAATAGTGTTGAAAATGCTGAGTGGTTTGACCATTCAATGAGCTAAATACAACGAATGACCTTGAATATTCTCAATGAGCTAAGTCTTTGCTGTCTTCTCTGGAAAGAAAAAAAAGCTACTGATGGACCAATTAGCAATGACCAGTTTTTACAGTAATTTATTTAAGTTGACTTCAAAGCCCAATTGGATTTTTTCTCAAGCCCAAGAACACCACATGCCTTTTATCAAAAAAGGAGAACAATCAATGTACCCATGAAAGAAAACCCATGATTATAGTCAAACATAGAAAGAAATATAACCTATTGTTTGAAATTTTTAATAAATAACTAAATACGTCTAATGCAAGATAAGCACTGGGTATAAAGAAAAAAAACCCAAGGTTCAATTGTTGAGCAAATTTAGAGTTCCATCCTTGCTAAGCAGAAAACACAAACCAATCCTTTCCATTAGTCATTTGAGTCCTATACTCTTTAACAACATCTACGCAGCCCAAAATGCACTGATAATCAGGTTAAAACCTAGAGGCAGCTTTGTACATTGGCTCTGGTTTGTGGCGTCCTTCGAGTGAATAAAATCAAACGTGCTCCCTGTCGGAGGGTTTCTCATCCGGCAGATGCTGTGTGTCGGTGAAACAGAGAGAGCTGAATTCAGCACCGAGGACAGCGCCACTGCCCTGGGAATGCTTCGCTCAAAAAACTAGGCTACACTGTTCTCTACGTCGTCTTAATGTGAAAACGGGAGGAGGTTTTTTTACCAGGGCATGTTTGGGAGTTATTTTTAACCATTATCCAGCTATTTTTGTGCTACATACAGTGTAGAAAGGGTTGTGTAGGTAGTAGGTTAAAGAGAGATGCAAAGAGCAGAGCATAGGGGAAGCTTCAGTAGGCTGCATTCTTAGTTTGAATTTGGCAGAAATCCATTATAGTTCAATTGTCTGGGAGAAAACTAGAGTGCTGCACCGCCTTTGTCTCTCCAGTGACGTAAGATTTCAACCGTACTTAGCAGACAGTCCCTGAATGTGGAAATATAACGTCAGATGGTCCAGGACAAAAATCATCCATCACTGACTGAAACGAGCTATAAATGACACTGACCAAAGACTGTGGACCATTTGTCTACAGATAAATTTAATTGCGATGTCCAGTTATGGGATCCATGGGCACTGAGGAGACGACCAAAACAAAATGCCCCAGTGATAGCTTGTGTCTATAGAAGGCAATACAAAAGCTGCAGAAATGGCAGGCCTATAAAAAAGTAATGCCGTTATCAATGTTTATATGTAGCCTATTCGGAAACAGAGCCCTGTTCTGTTTTTAGTGACAATGTTAGGGTTTTGTAGGGTGATGACAGTGATGCTTGCGGATAGTCTTTTAAATCTTGGTCAGTCAGGCTTCAGCGTATGTTAAGTAAATTATTCTGCTGAATATGTCACTTGTGACAAACAAATACAGGGCTGCTTTCCACCAGTGTTGGTCCACCAATCGCTGCTGCAAGACCATCTTAGAAATAGCATATGTTTATGACCAAATGTAATTCTGTACACCTCTGCTAATCAGCCATGGAGCAGGTAAACAACTATCTAGCCGTGAATACTTTAAAAGAATCAGAAAAAAATCCCTGCTGTCACTTTACATTTCTGCCAACTGAAACTTAAACAGACTGCATAAGGTATTTAAACACTGTCTTCTCAGTCCAGCTAAAACTTCTTGTGAGGCTTTAACAAATGGCTAACAGAGAGCCAAACCCATAGTGTGCCATAATAAGAACATAAAAAAACTAAGCTTGCTCATAAAGCGTCTAGTCCTAGTGCCCAAGGGTTAAGACAATAACAGTGCACTGTTGTCCCGGCCGTTGAAATTATGCATGAGAAAACCAGTGTACACCCCACGGAGTCTGCATGAAACAAGGCTTTGTACAAGAGCAAGGTGAGATCCACCGATGTTTGTGCCAACGACAATGGGAACCTGAGCGTATTTAGACAGCATTGCTCTAAATTTAGAGACAGCATGCTAACTCCATTGCCTCATTGATTATCCATTATCCGGCGCTGAGCACAATCCATATGCAATAGGTCATTTTTCATGTAGACTGCTGGTTTTGTACACGTTGTACTCTGCTGGGTGTTAGCAAAAAGCAGATGTGATGGTATAGTTTAGATCAAAGTATACAGTGAGACAGAAACAAAATAATAATAAAGCTGTACAGCAGTGGCTTCTTATAGGCATTGTCTATGCTAATGCATTTTCATGACTCTAGTCTACTCTAGCATTATAAGAACTCAAGCTAAACAGAGAGATTGAAAATGAAGGACTGGACTTTTAAAAAAGAGGAAAGCCACTCAGGTTTCTGCTGGTTGGTTTGCCAACACAAATCCTCTGCTTTAAACACTAAAAATTCATGTTAATAGTTCATATTTTCTTTTAGCTTGTGTCAAAGCAAGCAATCAAGACAAAGATGCTTCACATTTGAAATCTGATATAATCTAGATCAATAATGTACTTTCTATAGGATGTATTGTCCTCATTTCTGAAAAACAATATGGTTATTCTTATTCTGCAACGCTGTTTAAATGAAAACACATTAGTATAAACATAGCTGTAGTCCAGATAAGCTTCTGTTCTTTGCCAAACATTTTTATTTTCCTACCCACAGCCTGTCAGCTCAGCAGTAGCTCACTTCCCGACTTACCGCCTCAAAAAAAAAAGCAGTGCAGCTCTGCCCCGGGGCCCCTCAGAAAGCTCGTGTTAATGAGAAGCGAGGTGACGCGGCATGAAATGGGAAAACCGAGCGAGACACAACCTTAGGTCACGTCCACCTCATAACCGATCGGAATAAAGTTGTTTCCCGCAGAAAGGGCATCATGTAAGTTGAGGCCCGCTAATGTTAATTGCGTTGCAGTAATAACGGCACCGGGAGTTGGCCTAATGTACAGGGGATGTCCTGCGAGGATGAGCTACTGAGATGATTTACCGCCGGGCTCCATCTGCATTTAAATGATCAGCGATGTCAAACTCAATCCCACTGAGGGCTGCACCGGTAAATGAGAATCATATCAAGGCCAAATATACTGTTAATTCAGTAGCTATTGTAAAAATGTGAAAGTAAAATGTGTAATAAATAGTTCACATTCAATTATTATTATTTTTTTTCACAAGCAGCCTGAATCAACTGTAGTCAAGACTGCATTGACCGGGAAACCGTATCAAGACCACAATTATACAACCCAAACAATCTGAGACCAGTTTTTGACCAAACTTATTAAGGGGTTAGTATCTGGAATGATGTGGACAAATAAAACACTCGTGCTCTTGACGTCTGAGACCAGGCCTTTAAAAGAACGGTCTTAAGACAGTCACAAGACCGGTCTCGAGTCATAAAACAGTTGAACAAAGTGGAGCCTTAAAAATCACACACCTTGCATTTAAAAAATAGACATTTAAAGCTGAATAGAACCCATTAAAAATAGCCCAGTGTGGACGAACATTGCAGTGGATTTATGTTTCTTTTTTGAACGTGCAATCTTGCATATTTAGGATTTTAATTAACCTAAATTTATTTTGTTTCTAAAGTTGTATTGTGTAACATTTCCACTGGGTTAATTCATAAACAGCATGTCCCTACAAGGCTACCGTAGATGCTCACACAAGAGGAATCTGATGCAACAAAAAACTGCCAATTAAAAAGACTTTATGGCATCAAACAATGTATATCTTTTAGTCATTTATTACTTGGCCTTTTCCATGTGAAATTATTGATAATTAATGAGAAAGACAATGTGCACTTGACTGTATTTGGTCTCTGAACCTCGTGTTTGGCATTTCTGCTCTACATGGATAGTTTTCGCTCTGGAGAGCATGACTAAGCTGTTGGCATGATGCTCGTGTCCAAGTGTAGGAGGTGTACTGGCTTGGGAAAAACAGTTCAAAGAAACTCTATGGGCTTGAGTTTCAAAATAGAATTCACACAATAAGAAAATAGTTTTTTTCTAATCCAAATTCAGTGCTTTACCAAATAAAGTTGACAGCAAAGAACACAGTGAAAATGGCGCAAACGTGAAGCAGGTATTACGTTTTTTTTCTACACTGTAAATTAAACCTTAGACTAGGAGTGTTTTCTATTTTTGGGCAGCAGCAAACAATCAGTCTCGGCTAAATGCAGAATCTCTTGTGTGTCTTTTTTTTGTTGTTTTTTTTTTGGCCTTATTGGAACAAAACTCTTTGCAATAATGTCCAACTGTATTTTGCTGTGTACAAAAGCCACAATCAGAGAAAGAGAGAGGATAAAGAGTGAGAGAAGTCTGCTAAATTTGATATAAATAAAAAGCACATTCATTGTACTAGATTGAAAAGACACAGGTCAACAATAGAATGCAGATGTTATGGTTAAATTGTCTGACATCTCCCAGTTGTTCTCTCTCTTTGCTCAGTCACTGCAGTGTTGGATCAACCGAAACGGCACCAGATCTGCATCAGTCTGGAAGTGAAATATGTTCGATTGCCCAAATATACTGTTCTTTTTTGATGCTTAAAATATGCGATCGATAAAGTTTGGTGCTTGGCCAGCGGTGCCGCGGCAGTATTGATCCCTGGGAGTTAATTGAATCCTTTTCATGATGACCGGATGCAGATCCTGTTGGCACACAGTCCTCCTGTACGCACAAAACCCTGAGACGTATGTAGTCACCTGTGTGTGGAGATGCTAGATGGGACACAAAAAACTAGGGAAGAAAATTGACAAAATCCACCTTTTAAATAATAGGAGCGTAATAATAGGAATGAACAATACAATTTTATTTTGCAACTCAACTAGAGCACAAAAACACCTATTTCCTTAAGCTGCAAAAGACACTTTGGGCTCTGATTGGTCAGCACTGGAGTACCATATAACATTCAAAGGAAGAAACTGCTAAGAGAGCTGAGAGCCTCTAGACAAATTAGCTTGTCTCGTCAAGCACGTCTCAACATGGGCATTTAAAAAAAATTACACTAAATCAGTTAATCCTGAAAATCAATAGTATATTAAAGGCATTTTTATTTGGCTATTACAACCTAGCATTGAGCACTGATGCTGACAGCAAAGCTAACCGAGGAACTTGACCTTCGTAAACCTGGTGTATTTTTAAAACAAAGGTTGACAAACCCTGATTGAAAGCATAAAACAGGGCTGAATTCAATTTTGATCAAAACTAAAAGACTTACAATCAGTACAATGATAAAGCCGTGACAAAGCCCTTTCTAACCATGTGCTAACTATAGCAGCAGCGTAATGTGTGCCTGTCCCATCTGGCATGTCCATTTAGTGGTTGTTTAGACAATTAATAACACTCATCTGTGAATATGCCACTTCTCAGTCGACCAATCCTGGGGCAGGAGTGGAGCGACCACTCACTGTGTGCGTCTGTGTTTGTCCTACCCCTGGGATCATAGCCAATTGTATCGAACCATAACTCTCACTGTAAACACAAACACGCCGAGCGGTTATGTCAGATGCTATACAGGACTATAATTCAAGTTTTTAAAAAAAAGAAAAAAAGAGAGTGTACAAGTGAGTGTGTGTTTGCTCTTTTTCTTATGCAATGCTGTACAGAAATGTATATTTTTGTAATGTTCATCAGGGCATGAGTTACTGGACATGGTTCGCTGCTGTGAGTCGTGTGAAGTGTGCGTCGTGTGAATGTTTTCTTCCTCTATTCTTCCTATAAAACAAATGTCAAATGTTTCTTTGCGGCAGAAAAAATGTGTCCAATATGCTGAAAAAAGTGCCATATTTTTTTCTGACTTTATAGTGTCTTACTTTTGGTTTGTGTACATACACGTTTATCGGATGGCTTTTGTGAAAGTCCTTGTTGAATATGTATACAAGAAAAAAAAAGTACCCTCAAAGTAAAGGGAAATGCATAGGAATTTACCGAACACTGTATATAAAGACGGACAGTGTCATTAATGGAATTGGTATCATTAGCATTAGTTTATAGACATCTTTTGCCAATCACATGACACAAAACCTTGCTTGTTATTTTGCCTTTGAGTGAAGTATTGTCATTGTGACGCCATACAGAGCTTTTGACTAAACAATAGACAGAGAAAATGTCTACTTCCTGTTTAAGTGGGCAGCACAGCTAACATTAGCAGACAAAAGCAACTGTATTTTTACATAAAACATTTTTAAGCCCAGTTCTGGAAATATTATTGAACATGTACGTCTTATTAAACAAGAACTATATCCACACAATTATTATATTGCCACCACAAATATTTCACTCAACAAAGACGCTCTGTAATAAACACATGATGTAATAGATCCATTACAGAAATGTCAACCTTTTATAACATTATGTCAAGTTTACATCATGTGACATTGGTACATATTGTGTTCAGGTGGTATTTTACAATGTGTGGCATTGTTTCAAATGTGGTTTTATCACATAATGCCTTGTTACTATATATGCTGCAGCCACAGAAAAGGCAAGATAACTTGTTAAATAATCTGTTTATCAGCCTTCACAAACATGTCTCTAAATAAGAATCCACTGACAGGTGCAGGAGCATAAAAACCCTGCCAGAAATTTGGGAAGACAATGCACAATGTCTCAAAAAGCTTACATAAGATTTTATTTGTGAAAGGATAAAAAGCATCCTTCATAAAGTAAAAACTAAGCTAATAAGAAAGAGATCACACCTTCTTATCACTACAATGACAAAAAATGGGGTGACTACTCAAACTAAATGTGTAGATGCCTCTAAGGAGTAAGACTACGTGACGCAGGTGACTAGAAACCTGGGCAGTGAGTGACCTCATTTTGAAAACCAGACACTGTCCATCTTCATATACAGTCTATGGGCTTGACCTTGATATTAATCACCATACAGAAAAAACAATACAACAACTCAACTTTAACAGTCCAAACTTTGTCGGATTACCTGTAACTGTACACTTTAACAACAAAATGGCTATCAGTATTTCTGCAAAAGAGTTTTTTCATAAAAGGTATGAGGAGACGCTTGCGTACAGCATTGTCCCACGTCACAGAGTCAGTTTTACAGTGACGTCATTTTGTCTGAGTCGTGTCTAAGGCAGAACAGGTCGTTTCAAAGACATCCCCCTCACTCCATTCTGAAAACTGTCCCGCTTTCTTCCGCCCACACATCCTCATCCTGCATTGCTTCAGAGGCTCTATCAAATATTCCCCTATTTGTCCCTACTCTTCTCTCCCTTGAGCACTTTCTGTCTTTATATCCAGCCATTCATTCCGTTTACTATCTTCTACACTCCTCGTTTGTCTTCTCTATCCTTGGCCCGTCAAATCCATAGTCGGTCATGCTCTGACTATAAATAGTCGCAGATAAAAAGCAATGGAAAGAGGGAACAGGAAGAGAGTAAGTCAAGTCTTTGTTAGCATCTGCCTTTTTTAAGCGCACATTCATTCTATTTTTATATCTTTATGAGTTATTTTGTCTGAGCACAAGCATTTATGTTCGATTACAAAACAAAGCAGGGTCTAGGACGAGTGCCTACAGCAAATGAACCGAACAGACATTTTTTTTGGGGTGTTTGCTAGTCGAGCTAGGCTAACTCTCTGAAACCTAATAACTTGGCAACCGTTCAGAGATTGTCAAACAAATTGAAAACCAATACAGAGCTAAGTTTTTCTATTGGACCAAGTATGGCCTTCATAGAAAATAACATTGTTTTATGCATTACTATGGGTCAAGTTGTGAGCAGCACATGTGCACGAGCATCACCGGTTTTAGCCCTCAAAGCTAACGAGGGTCATTATTGGATACTGTGATGTTGAGGACTTAATACAATGTACTTGATTCATGTTTTATTTATTTCTATTTATTTGTTAATGTATTTTATTTGGTGGTTAAATCAATGTGAAATAAAAAGTACAATGCACTTTATGAGATGGACATGTTACACATTGCACTTGTAAATGTCGAATGTAAAACTTTGAAGAGAAAGATTTATTTTTTACTATTGTAAATAACGTAAAAAAGAAAAAAAGATTGAAAAAAAATGGAGAATAATTTGCCAAATAAAGCGTTAAGAAAGCAAGAAATTGTGATGTGTTTTGTGAGACAGAATTTTGGTGTATTTGTGTCTTAGGATTCAGAAATAATGGACCATGGGATCAGCTGTGAAGAGAAACTTTGAAGGCAAGGGTTGGCTCCAAGCCCATAAACCCCTATCTAGAAAATGAAATAAGTTACAAGTTTTAATTCTGGACTGGAAGATTTTGAGACAAATAACATGCCAATCCGTGCTTTACCCCAGGTTCTCTCTTTATGTATTTTCAAATCTTTCTTTGACTCCTTTCATCAGTGCCAATACCAGCTAATTGTCCGAGTACTGGCTGTCACAAAACATATCTTTGTTACATATTATCACTTGGTCTTGTTCCAAATATGGCACTCAAATCACTTCAGGCTTCATAAACTCTGCTTTACCTTCACTCGTCCATTTCACTTTAATATGGATGTTGTCACAGTTTGACATAACTTTGGCAAAACAGTATAGTATAAAATAAAGTAATTAAATGTTTCTAATATCCCACTTTAGAGAAACTAAGATGTACTTTTAAAGACTTTGGGAGAAGTCTCCGTTAGCGTCTTGACAAACCTTCTACAAAGTGTCCTACTTATGCAACACTCAACTGTCACTAGCTACAAAAGCGGTAGCCATGGCTAACTTATAAAATGTGATGTTGCAGTTTCCTCAACCTTTTAATTATACTTTATACTTTTTATGGTGACATCACAGTTACTTGGTCCACTATCTTTCTAGAGTCTATGCTTCGTGAGCCTTCGTCTGACATTATTCTGTGGGCGCGAGTGTGTGTGGGGACCGCGAGAGTGAGTCAGTACTGCAGGTCACTGTAGTGTTAAGGAAACCCCGCGAGTAGAGGAGATAAAAATATAAAATAAAACAGACTCTGGTGAATTATTAAAACTCCCTGCTTGCATAACGGCGCGAGGCAGGAGAGAGAAGTCACACAGCCATATGACATTCACGCAAAGACAAACAGAGAAACAGGAGGAATGGAAGAGGAAAAATGGCCGCTTATGTGAGGGTTTTCTCCAGTGATGCAGTACTTTGACCGGAAATTGTAAAGCACATATGATTTACAAGCACCATCATATTTGAGCCACACAATCTTTAGATGAATAGTAGTAATAGTAATATTCCTTCAAATCCTCTCATATGCCAAATAGTAAGATTCAAGGTACAATGGGAATTTAGATTTAGGCTATTAAGTGCTACTACATACTGTATACTTATAATTAAAATCAGTGATTTGTGTTGCTGGTTTGTACGAAGGGTTTTGGGGGACCTTGGGAACATTAAAAAGACAGATTATTAACTTTTACTCATTAACCTATGAGCCAAAATAAGTTCAAGTTTAAACAGGATTTAGTGGCACAAAACTTACTCCAATGTTCTTTTAGGATAATTAACAAGATCTGATTAAAATCTCAGTTTTACTAGTTCGATGGTGTCTGATTTTGAGACGTACTGGTTGACCTAGGAAATAGATGATTAAAATAAATGTGTTATATTTAAGTCCATTTCAACAGAAAATGTATTCAGGGTCATGGCCAACATTTGGATCTCAGTTCATTCAGAGGCTGCTACAGTTTGCAACCTCTGCTACAGAATTACATCACAGCACCTTAAAATTGCGGAGATTAGTAGGAGCTGTCGTTAAATTGGTGTATGTTCATTTTCCTGATTATACACAACAATCTTTTTTGCTTTTGCTGGAGTTGCATCCAGTTTGTGTTTATTTTACTTCACTTGCATCGCCCTAAAATTAATAGCAACCTATTATCCCCTCTACATCAGCCGGGCTCTATGCCAGTTCTGGTTAGAGTTTTGGTTTTGGTTCAGGGGACTCCTACTGGACCTTGGTGCGCTTGGATGAACTGTCCTGTGCTCACAAGTAACATAGAGATTACTAATATACCATACCTGTGAGCTTTTGTTCTCCACAAAGGAGTAGACAGTGAAGGGAACATAGTTTGTACCAGAGCCAATGGCCTAACGTTAACGCTACATGTAAACAGTCAAGCCAGTTTAAAAGTAATTCATGATATATTGTCATTTACAGTTTTACGTATTTTATAACAAAGCATGATTAAAAAAAAGTAAGAAGCAGCTGTTGTTTAGTTTAGCCGAGGAACAAACTCTTTTTGTTCTGAACCAATACATTTTTTGGTCTGGTTATGTCTGTTGTTAGTTCACGGTTAGCTTCAAAGACCTAAAAGTGGAATGGTGCCTATACCTTTTGTGAAAATGCAGAAAGCTTGTCTTCATCCATAAATAAGTACCTGGGACAGTGCTTCAGGTATAGACTCTGTATAAGGACTTCAGGATATACATATATAGTGATACATGATAGATACAATGCTTATCTTAATGGTAACCTTATGGTAGCCATAGTTTCTCTAACAACTTTGGCTATAATAATAGAGGAAAGGTCAATTTCCTCAAAGCCATCTACAGCTCAGCTTGCAATTTTTATAAAAATACTCTCTGACGCATGAGAGTTTAAATTTACCCTTTAATCAGTCTTTTTCTTCTTTCATTGATAAGAGCCTGAGCAGTGGTGTGAAGCTCTTTGACTCACCTCTAAGTGTTCTCCAGACAGAGTGTATGAGCTCCCCCATGTGGTTGCAGACAAGAACTGTCATAACTGTATACACGAGGGAGGACAAAAAAATAAAAGTCAGAGGCAACAGCCACCCACACGTACACAAACCACTTCACCTCTTTTCACATCACTACAGCGGCGTTAGCAAAACAAACCAGCCCTCTCTCGTCAGTCCTACCTTTCCCAGCGTCGCTCGACCCACCTCTCAGCCTCTTTTATGAGTCAGAAAGCTTCCCCCGCCATCTGCTGCAGGGTGCTGCAAATTACCCTGGTGTACATGCATGTGTTTTGGAAAGACAAGGATAAAAAAAAAAATAAATAAATAAAAGGACATGTGATCACCCTGCATCTGTTGTACGGCTTACTCACACAAACACATGCCTCATTAGAAATTTTAATCGGATGCAGAAGACAACATGGGGTCAGGAAATGACTCAGAAGTGGCCTTCACATGAATTGGTGATTATTATTATTCAGACGTTAATTTGCAGTGTTCAAAGGCCTTTCCGAAAAGCACTTGACATTTGTCCTGTGGCTGTAATGAGACCTTTCCTACAATGGTATTACTAACCCTGTGGCTTTAAAGAGATAATTACAATTACTTCCACCTTTAGCTGCTGTGTAAAGGCTGACCTAGTAAACAAAATGTATTTAAGAAGTAGGCACAGGTTACTGCCACTTTCAAATAATATTACTTAATAGAGATAAAAGTTGGCAGCAAAAATTTTGACATTATTCAGAATTCAATGATAAACTTAAAGTGGGGGCTTTGCCAGAGATCAAACTTCTGGACCACTGATACTTAAATAAATGCATAAATGTGAGTATCTTCTTCTTCTACTGACAACAGAGGTCTTTGAAGACAACCTAATGTCCAGTGAGAAGTATTAATTTCATGTAAATGTATTGTGCACATGCTTGTACATTACCTGGGCCCACCTCCTCCAGGCAAGAATGGAGGCACTCACATGGGAGTCAAACAACAGTGAAGTGTGCTTAGGTACAGCACAGACCGTTTTCTGTCTTGCATCTATCAAAAATGGTTAAAAGGAAAAAACAAAAATGTAATAACCAGGTACCAGACAAGTCCAGAATTTGCCAAATTGACTTTTACAACCTAATATCTGCTCCAATTATTTGGTTACTAGATCCCAAGTTCCAGTGACAAAGCTGTTATAAAGCAAAGCCCAGGGCCTTTGATTACAAAATAACATTGACTAAAATTTAGACAAAGGCAAAAGGTCCTCTCTTCTCCGGGTTTTTATCTTCGACTCAAGTGCCGTCCACAGACAAAGCCCTTCTCAGAGAATTATGGGTGTAGCTGTGGCGCTGTTGATTTTCCACTGACCTCTCTTTTCTCTTCCTCTCTGCTGAGCCACCATCTGCCTTTCCAAAATGACTCCTCTCTACCAAACAGCACCCACTGGTTCTTCCTGCCGAGAGACCGAGGGAGAGATGGAAGTTGGACCGTGATGGGTGTGTCACAGCGCTGATGAAAACCCGAGCGATGATCCCTAAATGTACGTCACTGTGGCAAAATGACACTTTTCATTTCAAGATGCAAAGTGATAACAAAATTACTTTGTTGGCATTTAGTGGGCACATTATTGACATAAGGTGCTGGAAAAACAGATTTGTCAGAAGTATTTAACATTGACATTACAGAATGACAAGAAAAAATGATCAGACAACTTCCACTTTGTTTACCATTTATTGTCTATAGTTACATGCATACTTGCTTACAGTTTGTTTAGTGTGCAATACACAAGTCAGTTTTATTTTCTAGGTTATATTACTCCAAATTAATCGACTTTACAGGCTGCCTCAGCAAAAGTTTATACAACATGGTTCATTTTTCACATTTGCAACACACAATGAAGTATTCATAGAAGCCAGTAATAGATACACAAGGTTTTGAATTGAGGCCTTTGGTACGTCTCGTTTTCAGGTTAAAGATGAGTTTTTGAAAATTGGTGGCTCAAAGTAAAAAAAAAAAGTAGTATTTGAGTTTTAATAAGCTAAAAAGTTTGTAAGGGTTTCAGTTTGTTAATTGTTGTAAAATACAAATTTTATGGAAAGATAAAATTGTTATTAATTGCACAAGTTGGGTCTTAGCGCTGTTTATTTTTTACACATTAACAATAAATAAAATATAATGTTTCTTTATGGTAAAATTCTCAGTGATTTTTGAAGTAGGGTTGTATGTGCTACTTGTATGTAGTTGTGTTTTACCTGTAGTAAATTCTGTACAGCTCAGAGCCTTTTATAGCCCCAGGTTGAAGGGACTGGGGGGCCTACTATGAACACTACACTTTGTGCACATTTTTAATCAAAAATCTTAAAAATTTATTATTGATACAAATATCTGCAGCTACATAAATTTAAAAAATATTGGTGTAGAGGTGCCTTTGGGGGCCCCTGAGTTTGGGGGCCCTAGGCAATTGCCCACTGTGTCTTACCCATGATGCCTCCCCCATTGCACCGCCCCTGGTACAGCTGTATAGGTCTTAATTGTCAGAGAAAAAGTGCTATTAACAACACTGAGTTTATTTTAGTTCATTATTTTATAATGAAGTGGCCATAGTTTTGGGGATCTTTGTGAAAACATTAGAATACTACTTTAAAAGGCTATTTTTTTTTATCTGATTCTGTGTGCTGTATACAGTTCTCCAGACAGTAATCTCCTACAGGTAATACACTAACAATATACAAATACCATATAAAACCTTCAACAAAAAAAATATACAACTACATGTAGTTACTGACCTACAGTGAACTTTGCACATAACACACCAAGAAATCACTATCAACTACTTTTACCACTATTCATTTATTTTAAATTAGCGGCTTTTGTAGGAAATTAAAATACATTCTTATTATAAAGTAGTTTTACGTAATTTATGTTTTTTTCATCAGTTTTTATGAAAAAAAAAAAAGTCAATAATAAATTAAGAATGATTTGGTTTTTAATTTTACATTTAACTTGTTTTAAACACTTCACATTAAAACATAACTTAAAAACTTTGATTAACTTTTTGTAACACTTTACTTGAAGCAAGCATTTAAAAAAATGTATTACCGTCATACAATTGTAATTAGGGACGTCCCAACACCACTTTTGCTTGTACGAGTACTTACAATTTTTTTGTGCCTCGTGACAGATCATTTATAGTTTTACTTTTAAATATTTCCGTGCGACTTTCTATACGACCCTAATTATAATCCTACTTAACCTCATAAGAACATGACTGCAACTTTGAAGACCGTGAATGTATTAAGTATTATGTGTCATGAATGCATCCCATGAGCTTCAATTAAAGTGTTACCATAATTTGATATTATATAATTATCATCATTAGAAGGGGTTTAATTATATTATAAATCTCTACGAGTGCAATTGTTATGATCATCGTTGCAGTATCTTTAAATCTTCTTGAGCCACCACATAAATGGTCCGATTATAAATATGTTCACTCGTTATTAATAAATATATGTCCTATTGTACAATTCATGTTTTTTTTTTAATTTAATGAATAGACGATGGAATAAACTGCACTACACTAAGCAGCAACAAGAGAGTCTTTTAAATAAAAATAGCCTTAATCTCGTTATGTTTTGGCTGGTGCTAAAATTAGATGTCTTTGAACTGGCTTGTATGAAACAGTGTTATCTGAAACATCAATCCTGTCCTTAAGAGTAGAAAAAGAATCCCAAAATAAATCAAAGTCACTGCAGTACGATTGAAAATATAAGCACGTTTTAAAAACACTACAGTCCGATCGGCTCATACAGAGACTCATACTGAGAGATATGCGGTAGATTACTGTAGCAAGAGTCTTACATTTATGTATTTATAGTCCAGGGGTGCGCTCAAAAAGCCAGTACGGTCGTTTTTCTCGGTCCGCTAGCAGGCTTTGTGAGCGTCCGTGCCTGGTTTGGTGTTATATAATAGAGCAACACCACGGCACACAGTCACTGCTTTAAGTTAATGAGTGAAGTAGAAAAATCAAAGGGCAAAAAAAAACATTCTTTTTGATGATATGGAGTTTTAAATGGTTAAACACAGACAAAGCTGGTGGCATTTGATTTTCCTCTATCACGGTTTTTAAACTACAAATGAGATGTAGGCTATAATACAAGGAGTGTGAGTCTAAAGACTACACTTAAGATATGTCTGGAAGTGAGTCCGAAGTGGGGACTTTAGCCAAAACATTAGAAAAGAACATCTGTCTACATGCAAATACACAGAAACAACAGGCACTCGCTCAAATTAAAACAGAGGAAATAATAGAAAAATACCATTTTAATCTACCAATTGTTTAACACTAAATCATTTGTGATCCAAAACGTAGGCTAACTGTGGTTAACGTTTGTGTTGGCAACAAATTATGCTAAAACAACTTTTATTTTAGGTATTGTTTTAATTAATACTGTGTTTTTCATTACTGGCACTGACTGCACTTCTAAAAAAAAAAAATGTAATCATCACATACAGTACATACAGTTTTAATCTGCCATTACAGCTCAGTAGCTAACCTAAATGTATTCACAATATAAATGCTTGTAAAACTTTGTTCTGGAGTACATTTAACTATGTACATTTTAAATTAATAAACTTCTGTAGGCCGCACGTTATGCAAAAACAGAAATAATTTTTACCTTTTTTATTTAGGTATTTAGTGCTCTTAATGTTTGTGTTAACCACAAACAACGCTAAAAATACATTAAAACCTTTTTTGGACAAATACACAATTAGCCTACACAAGTGCAGTTAGCTAGCATGCTAGAGTACGTAAACATTTAGCATGCTAGTTTTAGTTCTTTTGTCTCGGCTAAAGTGACCACATAAACGTATTATAAGAACTGGATTCAGAGTTGATAATGACTGTTGAAGGCATATCCACCCAAATCGTTTAGCTTTTGGCCCAGATTATGTGGTCCGTAGAAGCCTAAATGTTTTAACTGTGGTTCCTAAACATTGGGTCAGGAGCCAAAAGTGGGTCACAGGTGGTTTAATTTCAGTCGTCCACCAAAACATTTTCACTTTATTTGTGAAAGATGATGGGCATTTAATGAAATTTTTTCTCATAATGACGATTTGGTCTGACTAGTTTGCTAATTTAAGCTACATTTATGACGATTTGATGTATAATGTATAAAGCAATAAACAATACCATGTTTAACCATGTTGTAAAAGTTCAAAGGCGCTTTTATATTTTTCTTTAGATGCAGTACCATATCCAGTTCTTTTAATACATCCATGGGCTCAGCTCCTGGAGAGTTTCTGATGGACGTTGTGCATGTTTTGTGTGAACAGGCACACCCTGGCAAAGCAGCGTGTTCCTTTAAGGAGCTATTATTCCCTGATTTTCAAGACTTGTTTCACTAAAGTCTTGCTCATTTGGCAGATGAAATAAGATTGCACTGAAGTTCATTTTGAATTGTGCTATACCATGTGTTGTGTAAACACATCTCCCTGTTCTTTACAGGGGCCCACCGACAGACGCTTTGAGAGGCAATAATAATTCTAATTATTGGCTTGTTTTTATTTATACAAAGGGTTGGTGGGTTTTAGATGAGACACTTGTTTATGAAGCATTGTGAAAGTGTTACTGTGCCACAATCCACAGACGGTTGGACTCAAACAACACTGGGTTTAGTTCAAAAATAGGCGTTGCCACAGACAACTGAGCAAGCTGAAAATATCCACTTGTTGCTACAGAAGTGCTCAGTGTTCGCAGGCAGCAACAGTGGATCTGGAGCGTGTGTGAATGGCAGTATGTTCAAATGATTTATTTTCACTTTACTGTTAATAACGATGATTAAAAAAAACTAACCAAACCCCATAATTTCAAGCTTAACGCCACAATATTTCCTTTTACCCAGCACTTTCATATGTAGATTAGTCATTTGCAATTAAATTCAGATTTTACTAAGTGCCAGACCTTCTGTGCTGCATTTATTTTATGAACTAGACTTTGAACTAGACTTTGACAGAGTGGTCCTTTTGTTTTCTGTGCAAATTTCAAAAGGAGAGGAGATATTAGCTGGAATTTCAGTGTAAAAGGGGCTAGTGTTCTCCTCACAAAGCTCCTCTCTCCGGGTTTAGTCGGACCACTCGTTCTCGTCAAGCTCCGAGTCGTCGTCGGACTCGCTGTACTCCACAGCGATGCGGCGAGACAAGATGGTGGCCACGTCGTTGCCCACCGGCTCCCGTTTGGCCTCCTGCTCCCGCTGCTCCTGCACCTTCCTCAGCTGGATGCCTAGAGAAAGAAAAGTGGAAATACACAGGTTACAAAACAAATGCCTGGGGACCATTGTCAGATCTCAACCAGTATATCTCAACCACTAGGTCAAGTTGCAAATAAAGTGCCGAAGTATGACAATGTTATTAATATTGACAATGATGATTCTGATGCTTTTTTGCCCACCCTGTACTGGGTTTCATATGCTCGTACAGCCGCACTATGTATTGAAAACACATTTACTATGTTGAATATTGCAATGACAATGTGACTTGTATTAACTAAGTTGAATTCAAAATGAAAAAAAAAATGTTTCCCTCTAACTTCCATTGGTGAAGCTTAATAGATTTGTCTCAGCACAATTCAAATAAAGCTCTGATTGGACAATTATTTCCACTACTTTTGTCATCATTGTAACAGAATTTCTTCTTTGGGGAATCAAAAACTAGCTCTCTAAAACTAGAACATTTTGTACGTTCAAATGTTTTGAACACCGCCTGGAACGCTATAATGCAAAGCTGTATTTGTTATATGAGAATATTTGGGTAACCGCAGAAGACCCTGATACAGTTTGCAGTAAACTGTGCAGCCATGGTGCGGAGACCTGAGTGTGGCTTCTGTGACTGACCTCTGCGGATGGCGGCCAGCAGGTCTGAGCGGGCGTCGCTCATCGGGATCATCCCCAACATCGTGGACTTCCTGGCCGGCTGCGCGCCGTCCGGTAGGGTGACGGGGCCGTGCGGTGGAGAGGGGTGGGCCTGATGACCCATTGAACCCCCGGGAGGAGGAGGTGGAGGGGCTGCCGGAGGGGCGCCCGATGGTGGGTGGGAGGGGGACGGGACGTAGTTTGCCGGCGGAGGGGGAGGAGAAGGAGAGTACGGGCGGGACAGGGCAGAAGAGGTGGGCGGGACAACAGAGACTGCAGCAGGGGTGGCCGCAGCGGAGTCGTAGGCCGCTTGGGATGTGGGCATGGAGGGGGGAGGGGGAGGAGGGGCGGGTGGGATATAGTATTCTGGGATGGTCGAGGGCTGACCACTAACAGGACAGAGAACAGACACAAAATTAATAGCATGAGCTGAAAAGTTTGAAGGACATTTCAGGAATGAAATTTTAAATGGGGCTTTCAGTTTACAATAAAATATATAAAATATAATATTAATGAACAAAAACAAATATAGACAACTTAAATGTTGACGTTGTAGTTATTGTAGTAATTTCCCAGTCAAGTAAACTATACTTAATACTTTATGCTTCATACTTTAATACTTCATGTTTATTCATTGAACATACCCATGAGCTCGATACTCTTTGACCGACTGCTGCCTCGGCCCGTTGACCATCTGATCTGGTCCGCCCGGGGCCACGTGTCCCGATGGGGTCCGGCCCAGTGAGGCTACGTGGCGTCCTGTAGCAGTGGCTCCTGCAGCAGGCGGCTGGTTTGCCGGCCGCAACCCTCGGTCCAGAGACTGGGTCTGGGGGGTGCCGAGGTGGTCCCTGGTGTGGTCTGGAGGGTGGGCAGGCTGGGCCGCGGGGTGGTTTGGGCTGGAGGGGAAAGATTTAAAAAATTTGATTTACAAAGTAGTTAAAGTCTGCATTAGTAAGTGCTTGACCTTGACCAAACATAAATCAGTTGAAATAAGACGGTACAAAATGAATTTCTTTAGCAAATGTAATGCTTTCTAATACAGGCATAGAAAAACCCTAATTTAAATTATCTTCTGTAGAACTGTAGAACTCTGCATAATAATATGTGTAGTATACCTTTTCTCCAGAAGAGGGCAGCATAAGGCTTTTAAAAGATAGCTCCTCATTTACATAAGTACATTAGATGCAAGGTCAAAATTCACATAAAGACATTGTAACAGAACATCTACACAGTGGCTTGTTGGACTAAAACACATCATTGTGAGGTGTGTACCTGTTTTCTGGAGACAAGGAGCCCTCCGAAGACATGCCGTGATACGGGGAGGGGGTCAGCCTCGCATCAGGCCTAAACTCTTTATCGTAGGCCAAGACGTTCCACTCCTGGCGACGATTACGAGCCTTACGCACCTTTAAACAGACAACATACTATAAAATCACATTCAGGAAAAGCGCTTTTGGACAGACAGACAAACTTCTATGTCCATGTTGTTGAAGAACATATAATCATTATTCTAAGCTTTATATCCACACAAGCCTAATACTTCTCTCATTTTACTTTGAGAAGACCAATTATTCATGAGCAAATGTCTCTCCTGACCTTCTTGACCTCTCGACCCGGCTCTTCAACCTGCTTCTGCTGCTCCTGGGAAAAACACCAACGACAGAAACACAAGCAGAAAATAGAGTTACCTCAGTGGTAAATGATTTGATTAAAGCAGAAGGAAAGAACAGGACCCCACCACCAGCTCCTCCACTATGGGGTTAGTTCACACCCACACTCCAAACACACACTAGTCTAGTCATTGAACACTCACTCAGCACACCAAACAAAAGTAGACGACTTTAGGAAACACAGGACAAAACAAGAAAACCCAGCCTCGTAAAAAAACGAATGAAACTTTATGTTTCTGCAAATCACTAATACCTGGGATATGAATGTTTTTTAATGGAAAACTAAAATCTGTATTCTCTTATACAGACATACTTTCAAAAACCGAGAGGGCAACGCCAAGAAACAAAAATAAACTGCTGCTGTGGAAACAATTGGAGAGATAAACAACCAATCAAAAAGCACTGCTAATTTTAGATCTGTCACTGTCACAATTGGTCTGACAGATTTTCTATCAGGTAAAAATTGCATTCAAGACTAATGTTAGTTTAATAAATAAATAGGTTGCCTTATGAGACTACAGGCAAACTACTTCATGGAGTATGTTTGTGTCACTGTGCCGTGAACTAAATGTTAAATACCTTTAAGGCCTGTTCACACCAGGACGAATTTCGCCGACGTTATTTGCCGACGTTTAACGCCTCGTGACTAAACAATGGGCGCCAATGTGAGTGTTCACACCGACACGAAAAAGCCACGCGTAAAATCGTCAGTTTTTAAAAAAACGCCTCTGGTTCGTTTTTTTGGTTTGATGCCCCGCGTCAAAAACTATACGACCAATGAGATTAGCGCTTTTGCTCACATGTCTGGAGCTTCTGAAGTTACAGTAAAACACAACTTGGTGGCGCTCAAACACAAAATGGTCTTGCCAAGCCCACATACTTAACGGCGAAGAATATATACGCCAAGTAGCATCTACACTGGCGGGAAGAAATAAGACGAAGAAGATGCAAGGCAATGTGAATGTAGACCTGCTGGTCTCGTTGGTGTCGAAACACAAAGGACTTATGACAAACGCGACATCGATTACACAAATTACTTGCTCTCTTCTTCTGAGTGAAAAGCAAGTGTCAGAAGCGTAAGGTTGCGCAGCGCCACCTTGTGTACCGGGGTATTTCTGTTTTACATTAAGCGCCATCTAATGTCAGGGAATGAATTTGCATGTTCACTCGGCTCATCGTCAGCGAAAATCACTTGGGTGTGAACACAGAAAACACGTTGAAAAACGCTGGCGAATAACGTGCGACGAAATTCGTCCCGGTGTGTACGGGCCTTTAGTGTCGAAAAAGGCTTGTAACAGAAGACTAACTTCCCTACGGTGTCCAATGCCCCATTCGGCTTTTTGCTTTTCAAAAACACTTAAAGCACCAAATTTAAAATTAGAAGAAAGAGCTGGGATAGTTGTCAAATAAAGTTATCCAATGTATTTTTATAGAGTTCTCACTATTCTACATGTAGCGGTTTGCAAAAAAAAAGTAGCAAGGACATTTCTCAGAGACTGGGTTCAAACCAAACACAAGGGTTAGACTGAGGGTGAGGTGTCAAGCAACGCAACGTGACAAACATGAACCATGGAAACAAACACGAGGGAGATGTGTGTGACTGGTTCAGTGTTTCCTCCTGGGTCTTACCTTCGTATCTAGAATCTACTGTAATAAATGTGAGTTTGGATTGTGTGTGCAGAGGTTAAAGTGAGAGGCAGGACAGAGTTTAGGGCTATGGGGGTCAGGGTTGTCTTACAGAGATGGACAATGGGCTCCTGGGTGGGGCTTGTCTGGAGTGGGGCCTGTCGGGATGGGCCGGACAGCCCTATGGAAACACGGGAAAGAGACAAGCTGGAGCGTTAGACCGAGAGGAGTGAAGCCGAGCAGGATGAAAAGGGTTTTGGAAAGTAATGTACAAGTATATTAAGTCTAAAATTTGATCATTTCCTTCCAAACAGTAAAGATGGGTAATTTAAGAAGAGATATGTTGAGATAAAGCGGGGAAACAGAAATATATGAACAGCATCAAATCAAACACAAATACTGTCAGTGAAGATACAGCAGCAGCAGTTCAGGTTTTTCTTTTTTATAACATAATACTAACGAGCATTTTGAAAGTTTAGTCTCATAATGTGTTGCAGAAGGTGATATAACATCATCAATTCCATTCAGTGCAATTCATGGATATAGCACCAACTCAACCAAGTGTTTTACTTCCCAGTTAAAGCAGGTCTCGAACATACGCATTAGTTTACGTTACAGAGCAACCCAACGTCCTCTTTAACAAGGGGGCAGCCATTTGTCTTTGACCAGTTGAGTTGATTTTTGGAATCTGCAAATCTCCCAAAAGCTGCAGTTTGCTTTTTGCTTTATTCCACAAAACAATGTTCCGTAAACACTACATTTACACTTCCCCTTTATGAGATACATATTATTGGAATTGGAAGAGGACCAAGGATTGAGACCAGAGGAACTCCCTGCAATATATTTTGCTTCGATTTAGTTCTGTTTTCTTATTTAGGGCAAAACATGTATGTCATATGCTGTACTCATTAATATTTGTTAATACTGTATATGCATTTGTGATTACTGCTAGATATCTAATAATGTCTTGTAATAATGTTTTAATTTGATGGTTTAGGTGTAAATCTCCTTTAAAGAGCCAACTGCTGCTGTATGAATAATCCATTACACAGCAAAGTATAATATACAGGGCAAGAAGCAGCAAATTAAACATAATGGCATAAATAAGACATAACTAGGCAGGAAATATAGACTAGCAAATTAAAGCTGAAGATGATAAATTCGTTTTTGGAGACACACATCATTCGTCACAAACATCATCATTAGCAACGAGTCTGCCACATTCAATTATACATAAAGTGATTCTTGCATTAGCATTCTCCCACAGCCGTACCTTCTGCCGTCTCTTCTCTTTGCGCTTGTCCTCTGTGGCCTGCAGCATCTTCTCTTTCCACAAGTTGAAGAAGTACG
Organism: Neodontobutis hainanensis; assembly: GCA_024349245.1. Classification (NCBI taxonomy): domain Eukaryota; kingdom Metazoa; phylum Chordata; class Actinopteri; order Gobiiformes; family Odontobutidae; genus Neodontobutis; species Neodontobutis hainanensis. The sequence goes on along the minus strand of JALDNG010000040.1, from coordinate 573,166 downwards.
AGGGGTCGGTGTAAAACTTCAGTGCATCCTTCTTATCGTCCCTGTATTTAGAGGAAATACGGTTGAAACAATGCATAGAGAACACATTTAAAGAAAGATCAGTTTGACAACTCATGGTCTGCAAAAATAAAAATAAAAGTGTAAAAATATTGTAAACGTGAGCCCTATCTTTAAGATAAATGTGCCGCTTTTCCCATCAACATTTTAAGGATGTTATACAAGTTAATCAAACAGACAAAAAGTGAAACTGTAATTTACACAGTATATCCAATATACTGTAACTCAAAGAGGGCCAAGGATAGAGCCCTGGGGAACTCCATGCATCACATTTGCGTCTCCGGTTTTCTGATATATACAGTATGTGAGATAAACTAAAGGGGCTGGTTAGGGGTTGCTCTGACCTGTACGGGCTGAGGATGTTGAGCGGCGGAGGCTTGTCACAGCGACGGTACATCTCCACCACAGGGTTCGGGACTGAGGTCCGGGACACCACCTGCTGGTCCTGGATGGTACTGCTCTTAAAGGCTTTCCTCATGTTGATGTCCTGAAGAGAAACTGAAGAAAAGGGGACAAGGAAAAGTGTTAAAAAATAAAATGAAAATGTTTATCAGGAAATAATGTTCACTCTCAATGTTGAAGAAACCAACTTAGACATAAATATTAAAAGTATAGATTTTCTTGTGTGTCACAAATGTTTTTCCTTTCTCTTTCCCTCATTTCTTGACTTAAAAACTGTCATTTTTTTATTATTTGATTTAGGAAAAATAAATCCTTGGAAACTAATCTTAAACCTGGCGTTTTAAACAAGGAAAAGTTAAAAACATGAAATTCAATGCACTATTAACTATTTCACATGACCATTAGGTAGTCTAAAAAAATATTTTATTTCATTATTAGTTTGCAGTAGCACTATTTGTAAACTAGTGTAGATGAAAACATGGACAATTATATTCCACAAAAAGAATTAGTGTGGATGTAGCCAAACACAAATCTAAGAACACTTCTTGAATTGTAAATTAGCTCCTCAAAAGGAGAAACTGTATCCTGTAACTGTAACACTGTATCCTTTGTTTTATCTGCATCATGTGCTACTGTGATAATTCAATTTGTCTAAACAGCGCCTGGGGATTTTTTTGGAGTATTTAGAGAAAAAAAGCCAGTGCCAGACAGTAAGAGTGAAAAATACGACACCGATGCTATGTGTGTCAATCCTTTAACCCGAAGAGGTTTAACTGCTGTAATGCTATCCAGGATGTAGCAGATGGCTTCACTCAGACAGAGGTCCCAGTGGATAGTGTGTAATAAGGTTAAACCGTGACTGTGACATATGTTCCCACCAGTTATTAACACGACCAAACATGAAGAAGTATACCAGCGGCCATGTTCAGACTGGGAAGAAAGATTCAGTTTTTGTGTGGTCAAGGTTCTAAAGGGGCTGCACATTGTAAAAATATGATGTTCCAATGTTATAGTAAAAAAAAAGAAAATTTCACAGAAAGAGCTGTAATGTAAAAACAGTCTAAAGATGTTCTAATCTGATGGCAGAAAATATTTGAAGTTAAACGGCAAAATAGCAGGAGAGCACAAGAGTATGACAAAGATTTAAAAAGTTTAAGATTATAAAACGACTAGTAATAAACCTTTGTTGCACTACTATTTATAAAGTTTCAACATAGTTGTTCACACATAGCCTTAAGACTGGACTCATTTTAATGCCAGGTTTTAACAGGTCCAATGTGTTAATGCTGCAATTTTACGCCTCACAGTAAAATACTTAGACATCCACAGAGCAGAGCAGTGTTGGTTGTATTAAAAGTGTGATTGTAAAGTTAGTTCACACTTTCATCTCTCCTTCCTAAGACCCAGCCCCTGAAGCCAAAGGAATAATCCACAAAAGCTGCAGCTAATGCAACTTTCATTCACCCGCTTCTTCAAAGAGACACAGAAACCAACCACTGCTTCACTTCTGACAACCCCCAAATATAACTCTCTGCTCTCTTTGGCCTCACTACAGATAATAAGATGTGACAAATAACTTCGATTAAAAATCAAGATCATTTCACAATATCCTATCAACAAATGGTTCAAAAGACAGACTTTACAGTTAAAGCTATAGCTGTGACTAATGTTTTTAGCTAGACATAACTATTTTCTGCACCAGTCTTTTCCCATAAAAATAGCTTGAAAATCTGGATCATGTGATTAGTTTTTTCCCCACAAGCCAAGTTATCTTTGTGAACAGTGCACCCTCAAAGTAGAATTATACTTTAAAATTAGCATGAAACCAAAATTATAATTTGAATTTATCTCAATTTAACCTCTGTACTTTCTCTTTGTTCATGATGAGGACAAAGATTTTGAGTAAATAAAGCTTGGCCAAATGTGCAAAAAAACATGTAAATTGTGCAAATATATTTTTTTAGTTTGAAGAAGCTTCTGAGCAAGGTTCAAGGTTGGTGGCGAGTTCTTGTCTCAAGTATCTCTGTGACTTGTTCAGGAGTGGAGTGTGCTTGTAATGTGTACTGTGGGTCATGACTGAAAGGACAAGAGCGACAAGCGTCCCTGGACATCAACGTTTTTAGCACTAAAACTACATCCAGGGGGAAGACAGCTGCCCCCGTGAACCGGCCCTGTGCAAGTGCAAGAAAGTAAGGCCTTGTCTAGTACAGTTTAGTAAAAAAATCGTATGTAATTTCTTTGATAATTTGCAGTACAAAGAATTTATTTATTTTGCATGTTTTCAACCAATTGTAGTAATTTAACATAAAACGTAACAAGTACGTAACAAGCAATTTATCTTTCCATATTATTGTAATGACCCATGTGTAGCGGTTTGGCAGCAGTCTTAAGTAGTTACATTTCTCAAGTACATTTACTTTTTTTGAAAACTTGAGGAAATTTTAGATATTGCATCCAGTAGTAATTTTAAACTTAGTTGCAGCAGAAGTAGCACGAGTAAAAGTGGTAGTATACAGTATTTTGCTCACTGTGCCGTGAACTAAATGCTAAATCTATTTGTCAAAGGTTTTGACTAATCTTTTTACTGAATACTTTACTACAAGTAATAGATTTGTTGGCTTCTTTTACGTCACTCTTATTACTGGCAGTTTACTTTCTAATATGAAATCACACACACAAAAAAATAAAAAAATACACCTGCCAATACAGAGCAACACAAGAGTGAATGTGTAGAATTGGTAAATGAAGAACTGACGAGTATCTCATGAGCGCAGGAGGAGACGAACGAGAGGCAGAGGAGATGAAAGTCTGTGAGAGGAAGACTATCAGGGCGGGAGGAGGGTGATCGCTGAGCTTTTCCTTTTGGCTCTAGAGTCGATCCGATGCTATTTGTCTGAGCCTCTGCTGCAGAATGACGAGGCACTATTAGCAGCAGCCACAAAGAGGTACTGAAACATTAGTCTTGTAAAAACTAACTGTATCTTAATTGTACTTGTGCTATTAATTACTGCATTAAGGTGAGTGATTGTTGAAAAGCTTTATGGCATGGATAATGACTAATAACTACACTCATGTTACAGAAGTGATAGGCTCTTAGAAACTAGCCATCTGTGGTTTGTATAGACTCCTTTAAGAAAGATTATTTAGGCGTCTAAGTGGTCTTTATTGATTTGTCGTCCACAATTAAACTATTTAGGTGTGGTTGTGGCAAATGTGTGGGTACAGTAAGTAGTCTTTTTATGTTATGTGAGCCAGAAAATAACTTAAAAAGGCTGTATTCTGCAGAAAAAAATGTAGATTTTATCAACTGCACTTGGTGCCAACATGGTAAAGTATCATAAACAGTAGTTCCAATATAATTAAGAAAATATAAAAAGTTCTAGCAAGTTGTATGATGGTTATTTCAACTGCCTTTGGCATAGACTAATAGGCTCTATATATTGGATATGGAGAAAACTAACTTCCAGTGGTCAAACTAAATCCAAACTAAACCAGGACTAAATCAAGAACTAAAGGATTTTATTTAGATTTTTTATTTGGTCACACCACAGTTAGATTTAAGGCTCTTATTTTGAAAAACAAAGAGTCAGCTGTAGAACTATAACACTGCAATATAATGAGACATTTCAGCATTTGAGCAATAAAATAACTAAACACAGTGCATTTAGAGGTGTTCACAAACTCAAAAACTCATATAGGCACTGCCAATCAACCACAGCAGCCTGGTTTGAAGGGAAAGATAAAACACACTGCCTCACTGAACATATTTTATCCCTGTCCGTTTGTACTGCACCCTACCTTCTTCCACAGTGGAGTCAAGCTGCGTGACTTTGACGGCCAGTTGGTCGACTCGCTCCTGCAGGCTGCTCATCCTCAGGTAGAAACTGTTGGCTTCGTTGAACAGTTCTCCAAATATGTCTTCAGCATGGCGACCTGGAGCGGGACATTCCCAATTTTAGGTGCAATTTGTTAAATATTCTAAGAGACTTAAACATTAACAGGACCAAGCAGTAGAAAATTAAACTTCTTGTTACTTTTTGTCCCATTAGCATCTGCTGCTACAGTGACCTATGAGACACCTTTTGCCACTTCATCACCTATGACTAATACCGTTTCCTCGTCTCATCTCCTTGCGGACCTTTACCGAGCTCATACAGTTCAGGTTTATCCCAGATCCTACTCACTCAGACTGCCCAGCTGTTTGATGATGGCGGCTAAAGTGCTGTTGGTGACGCACTCGAGTTCGCTGGTGACGCCGTCTGGGAGCGCCCCGCGGCAAAGGTGCCTTGGCTCGATGTTCCTCTTCACCAGCGGCATCCTGCTCTACAGCTGCCAATCACAAAAGAGAACACAAGCCGAATCAGATTACACTCTACAGTCCTCTCTAAATTTATACAAAACAACCTGAATCAGTATTCACTAAGCTTTTTTTTCCCAAATAAATTTTAAATTGCCAAATAAATGATTTTTTGTGTAATTTATTTTCTTCATTATATTCTAAGTACCATTTTTTTTTGTTAAATATTCAAGGACAAATCAAAAACTGCTAGAGTTATTATCACCAAATCTTACATTTTATAGTAATTTGTTGTATTGGAGACAAAAACTGTGTAAAAATGACCTAAAATGTCTGAACATTTACCACATAAAGGTCCATCTTTGTGATTGTGAGCACACAGTTTCACTTTTTTTCACTTCACTTTATGAACTGGTGATGAACTATGCTACTCGTTTTTAAATCAAGTGTTTTCTTCTTGTAAAATTGTGACAAACACTAGTGTTAGCACAAGTTTAACAATGATTGAACAGTCCCAAAAGCACAACACTAGAGCAAATGAAAAATGGCTTGTGAGTGAGTGATACGAGCGCTGATAAAGACAGAGGTGTCATGGCTGCTGCAGAGCACAGTTGCTCATCACTCGTTTAATGTCAATGTGCCCGGGACGCGGCTCGAGCCAAATGAGCCGGAAACATGCTCCTAAACGGCGCTAACGAGCCGCAGCGAAGACAACTTTGGAGGGCAGCAATGAAAAAAGAAAAGTGGACAAGATAATGAGAAACTGTAAAAAAGAAAATTTGCAATAACATGCTAACAAAATAGACTTTCTAGTAATGGCACCTTATTGAACCATGCATCATTTTAAAACAGATAGAAAAGCCAAGTGCAAATGCTCACTCAGATCTTTGTGTGTGCAATTTGTTTGGGCGTTCATTTTGAAAGAAACAGGAAATAAGCTAATGTTTGCTAGTTTAGCAAAATGTTGCTAAATGAAGCTAATCAGTAGTAACCAGGAATAAAACATTATTGGCATTTGGATAAGAAAAAAAATAAAAGCAATGTCCACGTTAGCATGGCATTAGCTTGTTACCGAAATAACAGTGAAATGAACAGAGAAAAAGAAAGAAGCTGGACAAGTGAGAATAAATTTCAGATCGTTTGGGTTTTGAAACAACCCTATGTGGGACACGACTGTTCTATCTGGGCAAGTGACGAAATAAATGTGTGTGTTAATGTCAGTGTGATGGGTGCGCACATGGCTCATGTGGCTCATAAAAATTGTCGTTTCGAAATTCACAACCGTTTCCACACAGCAAATACCTGTTTAAGCAATCATCACCTAAAAAGGGGCGGGCTTTATGCTACGCCTCATTTCTCTGATTGGTTGTGTGTCTGTTTAATTGGTGAAGACTAATCTAAGTCTTTGTATAAAGTATTAGAAATCAGCCATAAGGGACTTTGTAAGGGCATATAACTTCAAAGTGATTCAAATTTTTTAGGAAAGTTTTAGGTGAAGTTTAGGAAAGGGTATAAAAGAATGGGTTTAGATATTAAAGATAAATTAATGCTTTCTTATTTGCTTGTACATTCCACAATGGATGTTTAATATACCATTATAATATAACATTTAACCACATGATGTCAAATTTTTGCGGAAATATTGGTTGTTTTTTATCCTTTTAAATGATGAACGTACTGAGCTTTTTGTGTCGAGCCACTGGGTCTAATTTACAAATGTATCCCACAGAAATCGTTGTCTGCGCACAAACCGTTTAATTTGTTTACCGCCACATGCCGGCTTTAATAAAAAGTGACTGGTCCGTCCCCTTTACGTCTTTCCCTGTGCGTTCCGGCTTTAATCACATCTGACGTTCGATTCAACAAAGCACCTCGGATTCCTGCGTTTGTCCGAGGAGCTCGACGAGTCTGTGCTGCCGTCACTACTCCCACATCCTCGAGACGCTGTGAATAATCTAACACTCTGGCTTGTTAATAATACATCAACACGCAGCCTCGATATGTGCTCCTCACATCTGTTGGACGTTTTTTTTATTTCATTTCTCTCCATCTCTGCACAGTTTTATGAATAAACCAGAGGACAGACCAGCTCTTTACCTCTGATTCCCCAGAGTCCAGCTCCGATTGGGTATTCCCCGTATTTTTTATTGGCCAGGGTGAGCTCATTGCCAAAACAACAAGTGTGAGAGGTAAAAGCTGAGGCCATTCAGTCTGGGTTTTCATGTCAGGTTACATGCTTCAGATGTTTTCACACAATCGTACACTCACTGCTTTTTTGGGCCGCGAAAGCACTCAGCGTCTTTACGTAAGCCCTTTCAGGTCAGCAGCAGGGCGAAGCCAAAGTGCTGTGACACCATCCTATTCCAATGACCCTAGGATGAAACTTCTATAGTGTTTTTGTTCACATAACCACATTTACATAACCAGCTTAAATTTTAAATATTCATCATGCACTAGAAGTAACCTTTTTAAATGCCACTTTTATAATAACAATGAAAACAGCATATAACACCTGACTTCTAGTTGGGCTGCACAACCACAAGAAAAAAATGCAGTGTGGTTGGCAGATATTGCAATGATGATGCAATATTATAATTTTCACTTGCGCAGAATTGCAGTTTTTTAGAGTTGTATCAATTATATGATGAAATGCAGGCCTGTAGACCAACTTCTTCTGGTCAAACTGGTGCTGCTAATGTAGCTCGTTATTGCAATTTAGGCAGCCTTATTTGAAATCAATGTTTATATTCCACTAGAGAGTAAGTGTAAAATATGGTGGCTGCTTTGCATTTATTCCATTTTAGACACCAGCATGTCCCTGCAGGGCTACCGTAGGTCCTCAAAGGCTTAACAATTGGTGTGAGGTGCTGCCAAAACCAAAAAATAGACAGCTCTGGCCATCTGTTCATCAGTATTTGTTCTTGACTGATTGTCATTTTCTTGTCACCTGTTAGACAATATTATTACAGAATTATATAATCTTACTGAGGTGCTATTCCAACATTATGCTGTCTGTGACTACGTTCTATGTTTTTTTCGCATGACTAAATTAACATTTACAGTGACTAAAAATAAAATCTGTACCATCAAAAAACATTTTTTTTCAGGGACCACGAGCACCTATGAGGAAGAAGATTAACAGGACGACATGAAAAGAGGGAAGAAAATAAGTGTGTCATGGAGCCAAGGGAAGGTTGTCATGGCAACGCTCAGAGAAATCTGCTTGACTTCAGCACAAGTGGAACCGCTGCCGCACTCTGGAAAAGAAAGTAGAGAGCTGGGACGAAGTTAAGTGGGTCTGAATTTTAAAAAGTCAAGAGCAGGTGTGTCTGAAACCTGCAGCACACAGACGCTAAGTCCCGAGGAAAAAGCTCTCTCTTACAATCAAACATTAATGAAAACGCCAAACTGTTTTAGAGCTCCGCAAAGAGACAATGAAGCGACAAGAATTAGACTGTCAGACGCTGTTAGCATGCAGAGAGCCAAAACGTATCATAGTCAAACTTTAAAAAGAGGTCACTTCCAGCAATTTATCTATGTTCAAAACAAAACTGGCTAAACTCTTGCTATACCCAAAACTTCCTTTAGAGGGCACTAATGTTAGTTCTCCACACAACTGCACAATAACCTAGTGTTTTCAAAGTGTGGCTCTGATTCTGTTTGAATATAGAGCCGCTGTACCTTGAGTTTATCAAAGGCATAATTCTACTTAACCAATACAGGACAACTAACTATATCTTTTGGCCCCTTAACGTAATTACCATTTGTCTTTGTGGCTTTTAGTAAAAAACTTAAACACTACTGTACTACAACAAGGTACAAGTTCAAGCTCTGTTGAAAGATGCTTTGACTTTGTGTCACCTTATGAACTCGACTTGGAACAAAGCCTTAAGTTCTTTGTTTAGTCACACCACATTAATGCCTTCATCTTCTCAGGCAAATATGACCCTTTCTGATCCTCCTCCCGTTCCCCTCGTTGAGTCTTAATGACTGCTGCTATCATTACAGACATAATCAGATTAGTTTTATCTTTTAGTGGGGTCGGCAAAAAGCTTGGAAGAAGAAAAATAAATAACCTCAGCATAGGATAAGAATAAACTGTATGATATAATAAAAAAAAAGACTGTAAAATTATACTGTTACTATTTCAAGGAGAAAACATGAGTGTAATGAGTAAAAGACAGATGGATAATGAATGAAAAGGTTTTAATTACTGACAAACTCATTCCTGCAGGCATCGGCTAATGCTATTACCGCTCTGTCTGCTCGGTCAAACTGATTTATGTCCAAACACACACAACACACAAACACACACGTCCTGTGGATCCACTAAACAGAGTCTGTTCATCAGAAAGGTTTGAGACCTGCTCCATAGGATACGTATAGTCAGAGCTAATTATTGTTCTGCTGTAACTAATGCTAATGACAACCACTGCGTTCTCGTGATGACGTGATTAAACTGAAGACTGGGTTAAAGTTGTGTCTCATTTAAAGGTGACACTTAGTGCATGTGCATCACAAATTAGTATCAACGCAAATGAGACATTAATATGCAGAGAATTCAACAGAAATGTGAGGTTTCCAACAGGGCCACTATACATGGTAGATGTTTCCTAATACAAACACTACTACTCAGTTCTCTCCAGCTTCGGAGAAGGTTGGAAGGTTGTGTGTATTTTGACACTGACTGTGGATTAAAACATTGTTTCCAGAAAAGATTAATAATTACTGTTGCAGTAGAGTAGAAATTTATCTACTTTAAGTCATGAATGATATCTGATTTTCAAAAGTAATCTGTCTTAAAAAGTAAAACATAATTACAATTTACAAAGTCAAAATTATTTTATGACTTTGTTTATGCAGTCGTAACTGTCACATCGTCTGCTTCAGGGTCCAAGAGCGGGAAAGACATGCAGGAGCAAATATTATGAGTCTAGAGCCTAAGTGATCATACAGCTATAAAAACATATTCTGAGCCAACACAGTGAAAACAAGCTGATGTTTAATTCTGAATCAGGATTATCCTGGTCGTACGCCAAGTGTCGACAAACAAAGGCATTGTGAAGCTCAATTTTGTTTGGCATGAGACAGATACAAATACATTTTAAGTCCTCTACACTGCTTATATGTTGCTTGTCTTCTTCCTGGCCTCCGTTCCTCTCTCCAAACCCTTCCCAAACTCCCATTACCCCTCCTCCCGCGCCTCTCGTCTGGGTTTGTTGATGCTCTCGGGTGAAGAGCCATTGTGCAAAATGTTCACAATTACGCCAACGCTTACCCCCTTCTTTTTCTTCTTTTTCTTCTCGCTGATCCTGCCTAAAGCCGAGAGAGTTTTGCAGTTTGCTTCACGTTTCCTCATTCATTCTGCCACTCTGTCAGGCTGTTGTCATGGTTTCTGAGGAAGTATTTAGATTTTTTTTTTAACTCAGAATCTCTTTGGTGTTTGATTGGCTGTCTCACAGATTTCTGGACTTGGACTACAGTAGCTAAAATACAAGAGAGGGAACTTTTTAAATATAAACCCAGGATGTTGAAATGTTATAGGGTTTTTGCTTTTACCTTGAGGCTGTGTTAAAAAGAGAAAAGAAGCTGACTTGTTTGTAGCCTATGCTAATAAACTTGACTAATTTAGTGTGTATTTCCAGTGGTTGGTCTCAACAGCATGGAAATGAGTTGCACTTAAAAAACAGCCATAAATCTCAATTCAAGGTGATGGTATAATGCGGCGGTGAACAGGAACGGTTTCTACAGACACTGATGCGTTCAAGGACACTGTGACGACCGGCCATTAAAACTACAGCTGGCACCGACAAGCCATTATGTCCCCATGTAACTGCAGAGAAGGAGGAGAAGACTTACTGCTCAGGCTTGGCACACACTCGACAACGGCACAAACAGAGTGATTCCTCTGGTGTTCGACAATCAGAGGAGATGAAAATATGTCAGTTCACTACAGCAGACAATAAACCACTGGTAACTAATGTTAGCTACAAGGTTTGTGTGTTAAAACCATGCACAGTAAAATGGGCAAAACATAAGATCACTTTGTTGCAGGAGCCTTTATATCCATAGAACACAGCGGAAGTGTCCATTACTTCCTGTTCTTCTTCTTAAAAGTGCTGACAAACTGAGCACTGAAACCTTTTTGCTCACACATTCTGGCATGATGAGTGTGTGAACAAATGTGATTTAGATTTCACATTATTAGAAATCACCATCAGACCTATTTCCCAAGGGAAAGTTCATTGACAAAGCATGTCCCTGCAGGGCTGCCGTAGGTGCCTGCAGGTAGTAGTAAAGAGGGGTGGAATTGCAATCTGCAAAATGTTACAAAAGTTGCAGCAAAAACGACACAAAACGCAGCAAATCTGTATATTAGACAAAATAATATTACAATTGTTTATGTTTTTAATCATTTTTGGAATAGTACAAATAATGTAGTGCAATATTAAAAAATATATATTAAAATTTTGTAAATTATTTATATTAAATAATTTTATTTAAAAATTAAAAATATATTAAAAAAAAATCACTTAACAAATATCCCAAAATATTATCTAGAATTATTTGCTTATTTTTTTATATTTTAATCCTGTAAAGTTTGCACAGTGGTTTAGGTGTTAGTTGTAACCCTGCTCATGAGTAAACAGCTCATAGGGAGAGTAAATTTCTCAGTAATGTGGCCATTGTAGTGTGTTGCGAGAATTCCCCTCGACCCCCCATCTCTCACAATTAAATGTGTTGGCCTCAGCGCGATTGCAGCTAGTCATCCGGCAGAACCACGTGACCTGGCAGTAAACTGGCCTCACTGGTGCGGTCCGCGGGACTCTGGGATGAAGACTGACAGAGACGGGGGCAAATTAAGGAGACGTGATAGGCCACTGTCCCACTTTGATGAACTGCACTGACTGAGAAAGACACAGAAACCAAAAAAGGAAAGAGCCGACACTGCACTAAAAAATTCAGCTTTTTGTTAAAATCACTAACAGTAAATAGGAGCCAGTTAACTGTGGCTTGCCTGGAGTTCTGAAACAAAGTGGGTTCCTATTGACAACCGTTAAAAGAACATAAAATATGATGTCAATATAAATGCAGAGTTCCATTCCTCTTCTGTCCATTTTCAGATGCGTAACCAATCAACTGATGCCTTTTGTCTGCGTATGTATATATATAAGTTGTATAAACGTTGTTCCCCTTTTCTAGCTATTCGCATCAGCAGCTAGCAACAGCTAACTTCACAACCTGCCATCACATCTTCCAAATTCTGACTAAATGAATAATATGATAAGTTTTAGCTTTATAAACTCAACCTGGAGCCAAAATAAAATCACAAACAATAAGTTTCCAAGGTTTTTTTACAGTTTAAAAGTGGGTAGAGCAGTCGTCTTTCAACCCGAAGGTAGTTGGTTTGATTCCCACTCTCCCCACAGTTCATACTGTCGTTGTGTCCTTGGGCAAGACACTTAACCCACCTTGCCTCCAGTGGCTGTAACACTGGTAATTACTGTAGAACAATGTAAGTCGCTTTGGATAAAAGCGTCTGCTAAATGAATAAATGTAAATGTAAATGTACAATAAAACATAATTGAAGATTTATTATTGGAATTCATTTTGCAGCACAATGTTTTTGATTATGTAATAGGCTTACATGACAACTCTCCAAATGATCATAAAAGACCAGTGTCCTCATTTTAACACTGAATAAATCTGTGGCCAATCTGCTCTTTTGGCCAAGTCCTTCTGCTGAAAAGAGTGGACAGGAAGTGAAGGATATTTTATTGAGTCCAGTCCAAATTGCAGCGAGCAAGGAAACGCCACTCAATGCTGTCCCATCCCTGTGTGCAGCACAGACTGTGACCAGGCCGGTCTTTAGTGCTGAAAAGCTGTTGTACACAGGTTTAGCTGCTCTATCAATATCCTCCAATGGATAGTGAACTAAGCATGAAATGAATTTTAAACAATTGTGAGGCAGATTTTTTCAGGTCTAATAAAAAATCAAACTGACTTTCACAGAGGTAACTAGAAACAGACACAGAGGCACAACAGTGATGTTAGAAATGTGTTTAAAGAGTTTTAATATTTTCTGACATTATATTTAATTCATGGTCAGCATTTAATTACACTATTAACTAACTACTATACATCTATTGATTTAACACAAAACCAAGGATTAATAATGTTACCTTTGTTTTATCTGAACCGTAGCAAACTCAAAACTACTCTGAAAACTGAATATTTGACGTTTATACCCCTCAATCAAAAAGCTGCATGTCTACTTATTATATAAGCTTTGTAGAGGTGTTTATTATTGCACAATGAAAGTTCAATGTCATTTCAAAATCCATGGTAAGACTGCATTCATAAATAGAAAAAAAAGTAAAACCATCGCCAACTGATGAACAAGATATACAAACTCTAGTTAAACATTATTGTACTGGCAGTATCCTGCTGGCTACCTGGTACATCCTCCGGGTGGGTGTCATGTACGAACCTACGCAGATTCCTCTGGAAGAGCGGCGTGTTTGGGTGTGTGGTTGGTGATGTTTGTATTGTGTGACTGGTGCTGTAAGTGGAGTCTGTGGAGCGCAGAAGCATATACCCATATTCCCACTTCATTCATCAACACGTATTATCAATAATGCCTCATGGTCCGCTATCACTGCAAATGAAAAGACTTCATGGTACTACAGCGGTTTCTGGAGAGTTTTACAGTAATCCTTTACCCGCAGCCATTAGCATCAACAACTAGGAACAGCTAACTTTGTGAGCGGTCATCACAACTTCCAAACGCACTAGAGCCAGAATATGGTAACTTCTGGGCTCTATCAACTTAACTTGGACCACTTCAATGGTTATTCATCTTTGTGATTTAATAAGCTATTTTTTTCTAATTTAATTAAAGTGCCTTGGGTCTTATATGTTTCCCATCAATTAATGTTACCAGTATGTTAATGGCTTTTCTATTTGTGGATAAATACAAACTTCAGGCTTGTGAGTTTGACTGCACAGATCAATAACAGCGCTGTGCTCAACATATGCCTTTATCATGTCTCTGCCACTGATTAATACTGAGGTCTGCCCTGAGTGGATGGACTTATCAATAAACCCATGAGTACCACCTGCATCCGAGTCACCTAGCAACAGATCGATCACCGCCGAGATGAACGAGCTCAGAACCGCTGACTCAGGATGGACACAGGAGCGGGTTGGCAGCAGTGGGAATAACAGATTTCATTTCACCTGAAAACACTTTACCAAAAAATTTTGCACATTTGATCTGGTTTTAGTTTAGCTTAAATCAATGGACGTGAGAAAAAAATTACAGATTATCAACAGATTATCAACAGATTGTCACTGGGCGTATACAGCACTTTGCACAAAACTACAAAAGACAAGCTGAAAGATCAACATATGGAGTTGGAATTAAATCTTTACTTGGATAAATAACTTCATCATAACGCCATGCAGAGTTTATACACTGTCTGAACATTTCTAAAAAAAAGACCACAAGTGACAATAACACATTTGATCAAGCACAATCTGTGGGCTCAAAATAAAAAGCTGTTTTCAGTTTCACAATTCTCCTGAAAATAAATATACTATCTACTGTATATATCTGTACTTGAGTAAAACTAGAGTTAATTAAAGAAAATATAATCTAAGTAAAAGTAAATAAATAAAAAAAAAACCTTTTATGCAATAAGTTAAGCCTATATTGTAGATATTGGTAATATCTAGACAAGGGTTTCAAACTCAGAACCTTACCTTGTTTTGATATTATATTTGTTATTCAGTTTACTACATGTCTGACATACTATCTTTGCTGTGCATTTGTAAAAGCCTGGATAAATAATATAGCACTTACTTGAAATTGGTAAAAGTTTAGTGCATTATTTTCTTTCATTTTTTTAACCAACATTTTTCATGATAGCCATCCTTTCTAACGTCACAGCCCTCCACAGACAGACAGATCCTTGTATCCGCCAGACTTCTATTGAGAAGCCCTCGAGTCGATCTCTAATTGGCCACATCACTCACTTTGAAGTCACTCGTCTACATCCTCAGATTCAAACCATTAACCGCCACAAAAAAAAAAAAAAAACCTTGGACATTTTCAAATTAGACAACCAAATCCCATCTGTTTCACCTGGAAACAATAAAAACAAACGCGAGCTTTGCAGCAGAACAAAGTGCTTTGGGAGGAAGAGCATTGGTGGGAAAAGAACATACGTCTGGAAAGGCTATTGCTGTGTTTAATGTGTTTTCTGCAGAGACTGGGCTGCAGAGACGGCTTCTGAAATACAGATCACTGACAGCACGGCTCATGTCTGGAATCCTAATTACCCTCCATGTTTTACAGCACCAGCTGCAGTCTCCGTGAAACAGGCCAATACCATCGCAGCTTTCAAATCTATAACGATGAAAGGCAGATATCTCTGAGAATACTTACTGATACAGATAAATTACTTTGAAAACATGAGTTAATATTATGCAATAATACGTTAGAGAGAACAAGTTTCACATATCGTTTTTCTCATTGTAAAGCGTTTATTGTGACATTTAACAAATTTAGACAGTCTGCCTCCTTGTATTAAATAATTTCTTTGTCAGCAAATTTGATTAGTCTTTCGGTTCAAGTTTTATTGCACTGCATTATGTCAGAGTCGTCAATTATCTTTGAGTCGTTGCAGCAACCAATGGAATAGAACAAATTTGACAAAAATATGTTAGAAAAAAATAGAGATTCAAGAACCAAGTGGAAAAAGCCATCAGTGACATTACTTCCTTTTCTTGTTCCCAACAGCCCAGACCCAGTGCAGACAACCCCGGGTTTGGTTTATAGACACCACACCAGCATGTCCCTTCAGAGCTACAGGTGCTTACAGGTCACAGTCACTAACTTCTTCAAACCTAAAACACGACCAAACCTGTCAGCACTGCCACATCATTGGACAGAACGAGCCGGTAAGGCCACGGTTCAGACATGAATACTTTGCTTAGAGCAGTTCAAGATGGATTTATGTGAGTTTGTAAAATCACACAAGAATCCAGCTGCAGCTATTGGACACAATAGGATACAAAGAATTAGAGAAATATGTGGTTAAATGTGGTGTACTGTACAACATTTTAGATAACGACCCAAATGAAAAAGCCTGTGAAAAAATGGATTCCATTCTTGGTGAACGGGTATGACTGGGTAGGCTTAGGTAGGCGAACAATGGAGAACAATCTCATTAGCAAACCAGTAAAAAAACAGAGCCCTTTAAATCTCTCATCGTTTCTTCTCTGCTCACTCACTGAACTTACGTACGGCTGTTTAGTTTTCATTGTACGCTTATTTAGCCTTGCCTGCCCTCCTTCCTCGAAGATTACATAAGGAATCAGCTGAAGCCCGTCTGAGCGCCGTCTCGTATGAATACAGCTCTGTACTGTAACCCCAGCTCCGCTCACAAAAGGAGCACATTATCTAATCACAGCCGGAGTGAAAGGCCTCAGCTGTTGCTCAAAACAACGCACTCAGTGAGATTTTTTTTTGCCAAACGGAGCAGCTATTTTCAGTGCACTTCCTGGGATTTTATTATTCTTTCAAAGTGCCATCGCTGTATGATGCTATTTAAAAGAATGAATACATTTGAGTGTAGCTTCAGCAAATCTTTAAGAAACAAGCATTATACAAGCTGGAGGGGTAAGTTAGAAATGCGTAAAGATGGGGCAACAGCAAAATCAACAAAAATGAAAGGTTTATTAGTAAAAAGCTGCATTCCTGAGCCTTGTGGCTGTTTTGTTTAGCAACGATGAGTCGATCACAATATGAGCCGTCTTAAACCATTGTGTTTCCGTGAATCTTTTTGCAAGTCTCACACATGTTGAAACTGAATCTAGATATTTACATTTGGTCATTTAGCAGACGCTTTTATCGGAAGCAACTTACAAGTGACAAAAAGCATAAGTGCACCAAAAACTACTCAGTTAAAACCCAGCACAGTATACAAAGCTAAGGGTAAGAAAGATTTTTTTTTAAGAAAAGGGAATTGATAGAACAGTTTCTATTAGATGGTCAGTATGATATATTTAGAAAGGAAATCATTACAAATGGCTATAAACAGTATATACACAATGTCTAATTAATCTCTTTATCAAACTTAAATCTTAGCTGCTGAAGGGAAAATAATCAGAGGCAGATAATTACAAGAACAAGCATTGTTAAAATAATTCAGGGGTCATTTTTTTGTGGTTGACCTATTTTACATTATATACAAATACCATTAAAGCTACACTTTAGTTTCAGTAGCCTATATTGAGTAGCCTATATTGTGTTATTATTCCAGTATTATTTGATGTCATAAAGTACAAAGTGGGTCCAAGCCATAAGTCGATCATTAACAGAGGAATTTAGAATATAAAATAATAACGTACTATTTGGAGTATCAAGCTTCTTGAGTAAAGGTTGATGTAGAGCAGGGGTCTCAAACTCAAATGACTTGGGGGCCGCAGGAGGCAGAGTCTGGGTGAGGCTGGGTTCAGGTATTCCACAAAAAAAGCTTTGTTAAATCCTCTTAAACGTCATTACTAACGGTGCTTTAACTTCAATGGGTTCTTCTGAACCTGAGCTATCCTGAACTTAAATGGAATATCGAAGAACATGAATGAGCTGCTGAGTGGTCCCATTGGATGTCCACTGCCCTCGGTGATATTGTCAACATAACATCAGCGTTAGTTTGCAGATTTGTCATGATAACAAATCTACATGGATAGTGGCGGTCAAATTGCCATCAACTTTCAAACAAATAAGTCCATTTCAAATGATGTGAAAACAAAATAAAATCCGCATGATGCCAAATCCAATGCCGGTAACATTTAATTTGTCCAGCTCAAGGTCAAACATGCTCATTTCAAACACAGTAAGAAGCAGTAATTTTATGAGGTCTGTGTGATGTTACACAGGCTCCTCTATAGCTGTTAAATGTTTCTCTGCCTGCATCAAGCCCAGTCCGCCCCCAGGAGCCATATACTCCACTGTGATGGTAGGTTGGTTCAGTTCCAGCACAAAAAGGAACCTTCCACACACAACGTGGTAACATGCCATTCATATAAAACGCACTAACATTAAACTTGTCATATCCTCCTGCGGGACGCAAAATTTGGTCTTGCGGGCCACAGAAGGCCCCCGGGCCGCGAGTTTGAGACCCTCAAGAGATTTAGAGTGTTTAATTCTAGCCTTGGATTCAAGACGGCCTCCAAACTGGGTGTACCAGGGAACTGTCTGGGGCCCCAACCCAAAGTAGGCCTCAAACGTGAGCTAAGTTAATTTATATATAGTTTGATGTTATACCGTGTTATACTTTATTTTGAAGGACTGGGCGGAAATGAACACATTGAACTGCTTTGAAAAATTTAAAAGCGTATGAATGAATGTATAATTATCAATATGCATAGCTTGAAATGCCTAATGTGGCTTGGGTTGACGCCTCAGTGTAAAGCTTCTGAAGAAAAATCAACTCTATATATATATATTGACTCTACTATGGTTATGGTATTCATTGTACTATATTTTGTTTTCAGAACCTTTACTCAAGAGAAAAATGGCAGGTTTGTATCATCTGTGCAATAGTGTTTAGCGCAGCTCGGAATGAAACCTGGATTAAAGTAAATGTTCATGTACATAACCTGATCCGTATTCCTTCGAGAGTTTAAGGGTGTAGCCTGTGAACACTCGTAGGCCTGTCACGTACCCCGTGTTAATTTTTTTTTTTATAAAAATAAGGCGCGTAGTTGTATTTTTATCAAACAGACGGCCTTCTTAAAGCCCGGTCTAATCCTGTGCACACACCTCCAAACAAACCCCTGCTGCTCGCGCTCTGCTCACCACAGACCCGTGCCAAACCGTGCCACATCCGCCAACTGGTGACATTTTGAGACACCTGACCACACCAGGGGCAGAGCTGGCGATGGAAACGACGAAGGAAAAGAAATTAAAACATGGAAAAAAAACGTGATCCAATGAGGGGTGAATGGTGAGTGGACGACGCCCCCAGATCAGAGGAGGCATGTGCGCACCGTTACTGTGTCACATCCAGAGCCCGTTGGGGATAGATTTACCTGGCTTTCGTTAGAGCTACACACCACGGCTCTCTACTCCTCGGATCCACGCTCTGCTCTCGGTCAAGCGGCTCGTCGCAGCTCGTCCATGGCTCGCAGGGTGGATGCAGTCAGGCGACGAATGGACGGAGCAGTGATGGATGAAAAGGAGTTAAAAAAGAAAAGAAAAGGAGGAGGAAGGCTTTGAAGTGTGGAAATCTGGGTCTCTGTTTCACCAACGCAGCTGCGTGCTCGGGGTTAGTCGTTTCCAAGGCAGCGTCCGTCGAAAACCAAAGCAATGAAGCTGCGTAACAGGGTTAAAAACAAAGCTTCCGGTTGGGACTTCAAAGTAAAACAGACACTCAATGATAAGGAAAAGTGTACCTCTTCACATTCTTCAAAGTAAAAGCATATTACCTTTTAAAACAACCAGTGTAATTATAAAGTTATTAAAATACTTATACTATACTCAAGCAGATCCCTAAAGTAATGATAAATGAATAAATTCTTTCTTATCACATTAATAGTAAAGCATCATTCAAAGGGATGTAAAAGAGTTGTGGGACTGATCCAGGTGTCAGGCAGCGTTGACTCTGGTTCTCAGGGTCTGCCTGGCCTCCTGGTGGTCCCATGGGTTCCCTCTGAGCAAAGGGGCTTGTTTTTTTAATCAGTCAGATTGTGGTCAGTCCTGGAAGGAGTGGCAGAAAAAACAGTTATTACAGTTACATTAGAAAGGATTGACACAATAATCAATAATCAGGCTCATGAGAAACCAGGTGCTTGAAAACGCACACTGACAAAAACATTTCTTCTCTTGCTGTGAGGCAGAAATGTTTAATTTATTTTTAATTTTAAACCTTTATTAATGGGCTTATAATACGCTATAGTCTATTGTCTGCTCTAATAAAATATTAAACATGTCGTGAATAATGGGCTCATTGTGGTTTTAAGTCATTTGTTTGCAAAAACTTAATTTATCCAGTTACCACACGAGACTTTATTGTGAAATCTGTCTCTTTCAACCTGCGTTTCCGCCGGTGTTTGTCGTAGGCTTGACGCCCGTCGCTGAAACAGACGCAGCAACAAAGTCGGCGGAACGGGATGAAGTGCGCGTGCGTCTCCGAAGTGTTCCGATGTTTTCCGATAATAAAGCCCACCCACTCGAGCGGCCCCGCGGGCTGCACGTGAGGGGGATGCTAATACAAGGAGAGCGACGAGGAGGCTGGGAACAGGGTAGAAACGTGGAGTAGACGCTCGTTTAATAATAAAACAGGATTAAACAGACATTAGGCCACATTTGATCTTAAAATACCGCGAAAACTATCTTATAATCCGATTCCTGTTTCATCTAACAGTGTGCATCATAGAAGAAGAAGTCTACATGTAACCTGTTGTTAGTTTTGCTCACGTGGAACCCACTGAATTTCCAGTCTGGTTTATGGGCTTTATTTTGTAGCAAATTACTTTAAAATATGACGTTTCTCATCGTGTCCACTGAGCGGCGCTGTGGCTGTTTGTCTCGGCTCCAGGTTTACGTCGCTGTCCTTGGTGCTGATTTATTAAGATGAAGTTCGATACAGACATTTTATCACCCATCATAATTATTATTACGCTGAATGCATTTAACCAAGAAGCTGATTGGTAATTATAATAAAGCATTGAAATACTGTCTTCATAAAGCCACAATGTAATAGAACTGTTTTTATTTTTTGTATTGAGGGCCTTAAAGTTTTTATATCTGCCATTACTTACCTATTCAGCTTTTATTTTCAACCTTACCTTGTCTCTCAAACAGCCCCACTACATATTATTCTGTTTTGAATGGTTATATAGAATATTATTACTTTGCCAAAAAAGGGTAAATAAGCATAGTTAAATTTCCTTTAGGTCAAGTCACCACATCATGTCTGAAATCATTTTAAGAACTACTTTTAACATAATATAAGCCAAGGCTACTCTGATATAAATTATTTATATCCTTAACTATACTGACTAAAGCTTATGGTTGAAGAGCACGCCATAACCTACTGTATATACTGTTTGCTTCAGAAGTAAGCAAAGCTTTATAAAGAAATGTGTACATGAAAAAACACATTTGCCTGTTATTATTGCTGTTTATTCAGTGATTATAGTGCATTATGAGAAACTACGCAATGTAGAAGGTGAAATGTATCCAGTTTTTTAACTGCATCTTTTGTAATAGTAGTGTAGTAAAGTACACTGGAGTATTACTTACCAATTATTTTCTGTATTAGCACTGAAGTTATGTAAAAGAGACAGAAATACAGTCTCTGCATTTTTTCTGCACAAATAAAAGGAAGGTATATTTCAAATATTATGTACCAGTTTGGGTTTCTCATTACTGCCATCTTCTGGCTGAATACGTGTCTTTCGGTTGCAATGAGTAGGCCTGACAAAGAAAGACCCTTGTCGACGAGCCTAGGGAACTTTCTTTGTGTGGGGCAGGAATGCATCTGACTCTAATCTTCCAGAGCTAATGTCACAGATTCCTTCAAGCCTACGGTTTCTGTAAATATGGGTCAACCTTATAAAAACTTTCATTGTCAGTGTGATAGAGTCTTAGTGGAGCTGCGGTTCAACTAAGGCCTCAGTCCCCTAGAAGAGCACGAGGCTGAGGTGAGGCTAGACTGCTGCCTCTGTTACCCCGCCCCTTGGTAGAAAAGGGACATAATCTACTGCGGTGGCTTTCACAAATGGGTTTTTGAGGTGCTGTGGTGTTGTCATATTAAGTGAACTGAATACAAACACTGACAAAATCCAATTTAAATGCAGCCGCCGTGCGTCGCCCGAGCCACATCTATTTAAAAAAACAACATTTGCTATTTTAGGATTCCCTTGACACTGTGGCCTTTTCCGTGTTACTGAGTTCAAACTGGTTTAGAGCAGAACTTCACATGCAAAAACAACAAAACAACAAACAAACAAACACCAGCCCAGACTTTAGAATAATATTTTTAATAAATAAATAGCAGCATCACACAAACTCAAAAAAATATACATTGTGTGGTGGATGATATAATCGCTGTATAAACTTAAAATGTGGCATAGACAAACATTTACAATTAAAATGTAAAATAAAAACAGCCACTGCAAAACAAAAGGGACATATAAAAAGGAAGCTAACCCATGAGTTCAGGCTGTACAAGAGTGAGACAAACCAGACAACTCCTATTAACGCTCCAAAGTGTGTGATGCTGCTGGTTCCAGAGGTTTTAGTGGCAGAAAGAAAAAGAGAAGTGGGGTTTTTGTCCAACTCTTTTACAACCTGCAGCTCTGGTTATTGTTTGAGCTCTTTAATGACAAGTTTTTCTTTTATGTTCATTTATGTTAACAGAAAGACAAATGAATTCTGGTACAATACGTGAAAGTGTTGCAGTCAGAAACATAATCGTCTTGTTTGTAAAAGCCTGTAAGAAGTCAAGTTCCATCTTTATTCGGGGTTGTTAATAGAAAGCATTAAATGGAGCCAGAAAAATCAAACTCATATCTTTTCTAAGTATGTTTAAAGGACTGGTGGAACAGCTTCAGAATGACTACTGAATGAATACTCGGTATCAGTGAATACTCAATTTAAAGTACTCAGTGTCTGGACATCAGAAGTATTACGCTCATTAATATTGTGTACTGTTAGACTTAATCTTCCTTTAGCATTATCAGCAGTTTTATTGAGAAAAAAATTGTTCTATAGCAGTAATTTTAAAAGACGTCCTAATTCCATGAAAACATACCCAGCTAGCAAGCTAAAGTGAGCTGTGACTCATTGAACATTTACCATTATGTCAGATTTAGGGTTAAGGTACTGAGAGTATAGAGCTTTGAACTTTTTCTTAATCAAAGACCATATCCTGGACATACATCCTGTTTTAAATGAAAGAATGATGCCCATAATACAACAGTTAAGCTTGAGTTACAGTTGTCAGTAAAGAAGTCTATTTTTATTAAAAACCAAAAGATTTGTTTTAATGGAGATTGTTAAAAAGACATTGAAGGACAAGAAAATGGCCTGACAAACCTTAACCACTATTTGATTATAAATCCACCTGTTACTGATTTGTTCAAATCTAACTCTGTCAGTAAAGAGCTCTGGATATTTCTACACGACCAGACCAGGATTCAATTATTGTCTGAAATCCTCTGAGGGCGATTACTTTCATATGTCACTGACGGCCGTAAAAGTCACTGAATCAGTCTCAGGCAGTGATTTGGTCCGGGCCTGGTGCACACACAGGGAACATACAGTTATTACATTGCGACATGAGTTGGCCGGTCTGGCTTTAGCTGTGTTCACTCACACTTGGTTCAGAAAGTCCTCTCCGTATTGCAGTTCATTGTCAATATTTTGAAGTCTGGTAAAAGCCCACTACCAGGATTGCATGCAACTACTTCGATGATTGTTCAAACAAAACGGTAGAATGAGATTGAGGCTACGTTCACACTAGACAAAAGTGGCCCAGATCAACATTTTTTACATTTGAAATGATTATTATTGAATAACAAAAAAAATCAATCAATCAATCAATCTGTAACTATTTATTTAAGACCAGGTAATGAGTTTTAACTTCTTGACACTCCACTTAACATCACATGAACTGCATTTTTATACAGCATTTAGGAGAAACAGTGATTTTTGAAAAGTTTTGAAATTTGATGACTGACTCCTAAATAAAATAATTATAAAAAAAGGAACCTAAGATGGCACCTTTGGGTATTTTTTGTGCTCCAGAATAGGAAAAAACAAAAAACAACAAAATAAAAAACAGGACGTGTTGCAGAGCAAACATATCTTTAAAAAGCAAACAGACCTCCACTCTTTTTGTAGTGGAGTTAACTGACTCTTGAATCATTTTCCTTATAACAAACTAGATCAGCACTACTTTTGAGTCCAGTGTGAACGCAGCCAGAGAGGACCCTTTGGCCATCAAACATGCAAAAATACGCCGAGGCCAAACCACAACCAACTTTAGCTCATGAAGACCTCCCCTTTTTGGAGAGAAAAGTGGTTCAAACCACCACTGTATAAGTCTGTAGCATACAAAGAGAGAAATTATACACAGTTTGTTGTTTCGAAAGAGGCGGCGGCAGACCTCAGGCTCCGGATTTTATGGGTAGAAAAGGTTGTACATTCAGGCGGATCAGGTTTAGACTGTCTGATGTCCAAGGGGAACATCAGTCACTGGGGAAAATGACAGCTACTTCAGTTGAAATATTGCTATGGTGGAAGAGAAAATTACAAAGTTTAGCGTTTAGCTCTGTTGAACTACATAGCTGCTAAATGTTCACTTTCTAAATTGCATTATAGAAAATTACATACACTTTTTTTTCTCTAATGTGCATCAATCTATTGGCTCCAGAAGTTATTCAACTGTGTACGAAACTGTGCAGACATTTCAGACAGGACCTCACCAGAGAAAACACCACTTATTGATTTTATAGGGCCATAAAATGCAGTGTTATAGGAATATTTGACAATAAGATGCTGGTTTGTAAAGGAAAATTTGGTCAGTGCTGTGACAAAGACATAATTTCCTAACTTCTATGAAGTTGTTGCTGTGCCTAGACCTAAACACAACAGGCTACAATTGTCAATGATGTTGGACTTAGTTTTCCAGGAGAGAGACGAGTCCAGACAACCTTTTCTTAAGATGACCTGGATGACTGAGAACCTTCACAGACATGTCTATGATGATTATTATGGCTGTAGCTATATTTTTTCTTACCTCAAACAGTGGATTTTATGTCTAAACCATGACCAAATCTTTAAACTTTACCTGAAATACAACTATGTATTATAAATAATAAATGTCTGTGGCTGTTGTGTACAAAAGGTAATTATCCAATCTACCAATGATGGATGTTTCTTTTATCTTCGGCTAACTGGTCGAATTTATTTGGCTGGAAAAGTTAAAGCTAATGCTATACACTTCTTTTTAGGGTATCTGAGAATTTCTGTAATGTCTAACCAAATTCCCTTCTCATTAAGAAGATAGGAATACGTTGTCTTTCAAAAGCAATGCCTCGAATCTTAAAGAGCAGAGAAAAGCCTCAGATAAATGCTCTGATGTTTTTGAAACAGAGAGTACATGCAACAAAGCAACAAGGCAATATTGTCAATTTGGAGCCACTTATTAGCTTTGAGAAATAACTGTAAAAAAACTGATGAAGTTTCAAATAAACAGTGAGATTTGATTTTTATTCATGACACTTTTTGGTCATACAAAGTCTATGCTGTTTTTATGTCATCCAAAGTTAGATTGAATTAATGATTGTTACTTAGAAAGGGCCACATTGACATCAAGATGAGGGTGACCGAAATTTCTGAACACTTGAGCGATACAAAGCTACAGCTACAACAAAACCTAAAACTACAGCTTAAGGACCTTGAAATTAAGATGTTTTCGCCAGATTTAAGCTGATCTTTCCACCATTGAAATGTTTTAAACGTTCAAGCAATGTTTTGACATTTAAATGGACTGGACTATATTTCAACTTGGAAAGGCCCTAAATTGAGTTACTTTATAGTAAATAAGTTAGCTTTGATCACTGCAAACGACAATCCCATGAATGACAGATGATAAAACTAAAAGAAAGAACGTTTGGGCAGTATATGCATTTTTTACCCATCGGTATTGTACAGAACCGTTGTGTTTAATGCTTTAGTGATTGGTAACACATTAAGAATTTTGAGACTTTTCTATAATGAACCTATTTGATGGAAAACGAGCCTGACATCTGTGTTGGACCCAAGGCCTCCGCCGTTCGTTTAGCTCTTTAACCCTTGGACGTTTCAAGAAGAACCTGTAGACTTCTCTGGGCGTGCGTTTTTGTCACTGACCACCAGATGGCACTGCATGTCCACCACCAGAGACCAGTGGCCTTGTACATTCCTTCATGTCTTTCACCTCAGCTTCGAGCGCCTCCTTTTGTGTCGGCTGGACAGTTTGATTTTACATGCTCAGGAGTTTTAAGTCAGAAAAAAAAATAGATTTGGTTTAGTTTGCTGGGTGTGAAGGGAATCCACATGCAACTGCACTAAGGCTCTGAGAAGGCCTTAACCCAGTGACCCTCACACAATGGTGCTCCAAACACAAAGGGTCTCCATTAAGGGCCACTTCAATCCACTTCTTCTTCTTCTGTAACCCTCACAACATGCACTAGACCTAAGCATGTTAAAGTGAAGTGGAAGTATTTGCTGGGTTCAAAATACTCAGATGCTTGTTCTCTTCAAGACATTTCATCATGGGGATAAATCCTTAGTTCTTTTCTCGTACATTCAAAGCATCCATGAACCAGTTTCAAATATCGCCCAGCTGTGGATTCCCCTCTAGTTCCAGCCTTCAGAAGTTAAAACATATCCATTTTTTTAATCTTTATTCACCGTCACACGCTGCTTGTAAGTTCCCTGGAGGCGGGGCTAAAGCTGATGATTGACAACTCTTGTTCCAATTCCGTTTCGGGTTCAGTTTCCGAAAGAATGCCTATGTTTTGACATTCGGAGACGCTTAACGAAACTCCTCCGAATTGCGTCCCGTCGTCTGTCGTGTCCTCGGGATCCACCGTTAACCGTCCGTTATCGCCCCTTCCGCCGTTTCGACAGTTACTATTGCGGTCCATGCCTGTTTTGCCGGCCATTAGCAAAGGCGTAACGGCATGCGACGGACAAGGGGGCGGGACTAAAAGGGTCTTACTCCCGGGAGCGTTTGCCCCGACTTTGTACCGACAGCGGATGTAGCTGGAAAAGGCTCTCCGGTAAGTCTTGTTGAAGAGAGTGTACACCAAAGGGTTGACCCCCGAAGAGATGTAGCCCACCCAAACAAAGACGTTCAACAAGTCGTGCAGCAAGGACTCGTTGCAGGAGCCGCGGCACAAAACGAAAGTGACGTTAGTGATGAAAAAGGGACACCACATGATGAGGAAGAGAAAGAAGACTATTCCCAGCACCTGTAACCAGACAGAAAGAGAAAATGAAGTGAAGTGAAAAGAGAAGAGAGAGCTGAAAACGAAAGAAGAATAGGGCAGTGTGAAGTTAATACAACCAAGAGTTTTTTCTTCTTAATCACATTTCATCAGATCCATTTTAAAATACTTTTCCTAATGTTTGAGGTACACTTATTGGGTGATACTCTAAAACTGCTGAAGTGAAATCAAGTAAAGCTAGTTGCTTTTGGATTGTAGGACTGAATTTTTTTTAAGATAAGATCTATCTATCTAGAATGACAAAATACATTTATGAGCATACAATATCTGACAAGCCTTTAGATGAGGGCAAAAAAACAAAAAGGTTTCTTTCTGTGTATGCATCTATCAGAGTTTTTGCCAGTGCCATACACATGAAGAGAAACATAACAGATGCCTTACTGTACAACCCCTTAAGATAATATCAACTTCTTAAAGTTTCACTAAATTATAGTTTAACATCAGTAACATTAATAACTTTTAAAATATGGATCAGATAACTTTCCCGTTGAACAACACAGACTTCTTTTTGACTACAATGTTTAACGTCAAGACATTTAGTATTAATTGGATCTGATTTTACGTATTATTGAGGTTGTTCCTTTTAAGTGTTATTAATGTGCTCTTATGATGGTGTCAGTTCACTGGGTTTAAAAATAAGCTGAATTTTGTTTCCTGCTTTGCATTGTGGGCGGAGCTGTTTTTGGCACTGGAGCTGTTAATCCTGCTGATTGATTGACTGATTGGCAGCTCTGATTGGCAGCTCTGCGATGACAATCTTCCTCGCTTTGTTACAACAGGACAACAAAGCAAAGTCACAGGTCTTTCATAAATTATCTATAGCTGTGAAAATGTGGGAAATAGAATTAGTTTGTGGGATTTATTTATTTATGTTGAAAATGCACAAATCTGGACATCGGGTCAACCTAGATGTCAAGTCGGATATTTTGGCGTTATAATATAAATATAAAGTTTTTGAGTGCATTTTCCAACATCTGAAACTGGTAATGTATAATTGCAGCCCTATTCTTTGGTGTTTGGCATTAAAGATGGATGAGAAAGTTAAGATGCTGGTAAGATAATAACAGATAAAGTTTCAGATCCTGCTCACATACAGTATCTGTTGTTTGTTACAGATGTGTGAACTATTACAAAACCTATAGCTGCCTGTTAAATAACTTTTCTTATGATAATAGGGACTAACTCATATAGTGTCACATTCATACAGAACATTTTTAAACTCTCTGCTCTCTTCTCACCTTCGAGGCCCGTCTCTCGTTCTTTATGGCCTGCATCATGCCTCGTCGCCCGTGGCAACCAGGCGCCCCTTCGCCTCGTCCCGGGCCTGCCGCCGGGGAGCTAAGCTGGGACGCCACCTCAGAGCTGGGGAGGATGCTGATGCTGTCAGATGCAGAGATGCTGCGCAGGATGCCGCCACCCTCGGCTCCTCTCAGACAGCTCAGAGTGTTCCTCCTGCTCTGGGGCGGCAGGGGAGGGGGCTTCAAGTCTGGGGCCGGGACAGGAAATAAGTCAATACTTGTATGTAAAGCGCTTTGAGTGCCTACTATAGCAGGTAGAAAAGCGCTATATTTTAACTCTTATGAAAACCTTCCACACCCCTCCTTTCTACAGCCTGTGAGCACCTACTGTAGCCCTGCAGGGTCATGCTGGTGTCTTTAAAACAATCCTGTAGAATAAGGCCAATTAATGAGCACTTTTCCTCTAATAATACTTATGTCTGTCAGCTCTGGGCAGTTGTAGGAACAGGAAGAGCAGCAACAAGAAGTAATGGCTCAAAAAATAAATAATCTAACAACAGAAATAGTTGGAAAAGTCTGACCAACTGTGATAACCTTGGCGTGAACTTAGTTTTGGGGAAAACATCTCCCCAATCTCCCGACACACACACACACACACGCACACACGCACACACACACACACACACACACACACACGAGCCAATGGGAGAGTTTGAGTTATCGTGTTAACAAGGCTGCTGACCTTTTACAGCGCGACGGAGCAAGAGGCTGAAACATGATGGGAATACTTCTCCAATTTCTATGTGGCTATTTGAGTGCAGCCTGCCACTATGGACAGTTTTATTCCCAGGAGCTGAAATTGTGTCATAGATGAAGTATTTGAACTGATAGATGGATGTATTAGGTCAGTTTTTGCTTGAAATATGGTTAGTGTGAACAGGGAATATATCTTTTATTGAGGGTTTTTCAAGGAAAGTTACAAAATAGAGCAGTAGTTCAATGAAAGTTTAACAAACACACAAACAGAAATTCAAATTGTCAATAGGGCTGTGCTTTTATTAAACGGGGAAATGAAAAATTGCATTAGAGTGTCCCCCCACAACTACCTCGAGAGTCTCTCCAACATAAACAACAAATGCGCCAATCTGTTTTGTGATTGCGCTCTGTTTAATTTGGGGATTTTGGAGGTTTGTGGAGTGATTAAAACCCTCCAGCCAAAGAAAACAACAGAAAACGCCAACAAAGCATTGCTAAAAGGATTGAAATATATCACCAATGTTGTCTGTGCTGTTGTCCATGAAGAAAATCATAAAAATGACCACAATTAAAGCTAATTCAATTCTAGCATTAAAAAATCTACAGGCTTTCAAATCCCACTTCAATAAAAGAAGCTAACTTTAACATTCTGAGTGCTGTGGATTGTGTATGGGTGTCACGGTGACTTTTATTCATCAATAAAACCATCGTTTTTTTTCTTCTACAAATGGGGTACCTTCTGGCGGGGCAATGGTGTTGATCTGTGGGATGTGGAACGTGCTGGGTGGGGGCTGGAGCGTGTTCGTCATTGCTGGTTGGTGCAAAGGCTGCTGGGAAGAACTCTTGGCCTCGCACAGGAAGACAGTGGCCTGCCTTTGCAGAACCTACAAAAGAGGAAAACAGGACATTTTGTTGGTATATTTGACGTTTCTGTAAAGGCCCGAGTTTCAAAAAACGCATAGGGTGTTGACATTTGAAAGTGCAGCCAAGGAAATAAACATTTAGTCTCACTTTGAAGGATATATGGATTTATGATGGGACATAAAAAGCTTGGGGTTTGCCTTTAGAAAAGTGATACTCTTTCAGAAGTTTTAACAACAGAAGTGAGACTTTGTTTAGACACAACAGTGCAAAAGCAAAGGATACATTAGCATGGACATGTATGATGTAGCATGGTAGCTTTATCTTAAGCTCATTACATTACCATTAAACCCATCATGAGGGTATAATTAGTCTGGATAAACCCTGGCAAATGTACTGTGTAATGTAATTTAAGAAACTTTTAGCATGTAGCCGTTAGCTGGTGTGGTGCCAACTGCCCCCATTTAAACGATAAACATGGAACCTGCAGCTCGTGTTCTCTCATGAAGCACTGACACCAAACATTTGTAGTTGGTTTTGTTAATGCACTGTTTGTGATTTTTGACGATAAATTGTTTTTTATTAG
Source organism: Neodontobutis hainanensis (assembly GCA_024349245.1). NCBI lineage: Eukaryota > Metazoa > Chordata > Actinopteri > Gobiiformes > Odontobutidae > Neodontobutis > Neodontobutis hainanensis. Next base: position 542,895 of record JALDNG010000040.1, on the reverse strand, counting down.
TTTTTTTTTTTCACAGTTGCTAGTGAAGCGTCTTTGTTGCCAAGTCACTGCAACATTCAACAGTGTTTTCTGAATGAAAGTAGAATCAGTGAAACAATTTCAGAAAAAATAAAAATAGGAGGAAGACATAAGAATTGAACGTAAAGAAGTAGGCTGTCATTTTGTAATTTGGAGCCAAATTCTTCAGGAAATACCATAAACCATATATATATATATATATCTACATACCAAGTCATAATTGTCTTAAAAACTTTCCAGTTCCAGCAGATTTGGTTTTCTAGATTTTCTTTGTGGAACTGAACTAAATATAAATGTTGGCCTCTCCAACATTTACCTGAATGGTGAGGCAGTACGTCACCACCATGATTACCAGTGGAATAAAGAAGGCCACGAAGGAGCCAATCAGCATGAAGCGCTCCTCGTTGAGAACGCAGCTGCCGTTTACAAAGACCTTGTCCTTGTTGTGGAGGCCGATCACTGGGATTGGCATCGACACTCCTGCAGAGAGACACAGAAGAAAAATCATTATGTTTTATTACATGACTGCCTCCATCAAGTCGTCACGCTGCAATGTTTTTTTCAATTATAGTGAAGATAATAACTTAGACATATATACTCATGTGGAAGAGCAGCACTACTGACGTCCTTTGTTACTGTATGTATTATTTTGAAATCTTATTACATTGTAAAGATGTTAAAAAGTACGTAATAGTAATAATTTGGATTTTTTTGTGAACCCTGGAGTTATGGCAAAAGTAATGAGTTTTAAAAGGCTGCAGTCTCTAATGAGCTAATGAACAATTTCAGTTTAAGAGAGTGTTTCGGTCAAATTTAAAAAACAGCCGGGACATTTAAAACCTTTATTTTTTTTTTTTTTAAACTGAATAGATATTAAGTTGAGACCAAATACTAGAAGACTTGTAAATTGTTTGGAAAAAATGGGGAACATTATCAATTGTTTAGTTCTGAGTGATCCACTTTCTGTTCATGAGTACACTTTTAAATGAGGACCAATTTGGATCGAGAGACACACTAGAAGGCACTGTAGAGAGCGTGTGTAGGTAAGGATGGACTTGTTGTCTGAGTACGCCTTTGTGAGCGCATAATGTCACTGCAGGTATCCACGTGTCCGCGGTGTAGGGCTGCAAAAGTCTGGATGATTATGCAAGGGTCGAGGTTGTGAGATAAATATTACAACATTAGATACATTTCCGCTTTGTGCAACTTTTAGCCAGCAGAGGGCACATATCCCACTGCAACAACATCAACACCCTCTGTATTTACAAGTAGAGACGTCAAAGACGGCAAGTTTAGAAGAAAGAGCATGTCTTCTGAAACAGTGGCTTACTTTAGTGTATTTTGTTCAAATATTTACATTTTACATTTTACATTTTACAAATATGACTAGGATCCGGTGTATTGGCTTATTTTCTTTGTTGTAGAGACTCACTCACATTTGCCATATCCCACTGTCCCACACTACATTAGAGGGTTTACATGATTTTACTGAACTAAATGTCAAAGAATCATCAAAATGAGAGTGAGATTATATATTTTTGGGCTAATACATACATCATGCTAAAGCCTATCAGACACAAGTCCAATAGCTCAGTCTGACCCGGACATTCATTTCGGGATAGAACATACTATATACTAGATTATTTTTATTTTTTATTTTTATTTTTTTTATTTTATTATTCCTGTATATTTGATACATTCCTGCACCAAGGACTAATAAGGCATTTACACTGTTCTTTATTTTGGGGCTCATTCTTGGAAAGCTATAAAGTTACATTTCACTGTTATGCTGAACTAAAGAACAAAAGAGGATTTTTAATAGATTATGCAAAAATAAGACACCTACTTCATTCGATTTATTACTGGGGAAAAAGATTACATTGGTCTTTTGTTAAAAGCTGGAAAAACACTTTGCTTTATTTTCTTCAAAGAAAACATTGCAAGCTCGACTCATTACTGGGTAAACACAGAGGGACATTTCAGAATAATAAACATACATCAAGAATAAATCCCCTCCTAATAACCCTTTGCAAATGCGTTATTAAAATATTAAACACAGCATATTCTAATTATAGGGTAATGTAAGGTGAAAAAATGCAGTAGGATTGGACTCTAAAGGCATGTTTTTACTGGAATGGTATGCTTTGGGTTGGTATGGCATGATTTTTTTGCCTGAAAGAGTCTGAAACACCGTACTGAGCCTATTATGTAAAAGGTGGAGCTAAAACACTGCAGTCTGTTGATTGGACGATAGAGATTCCTCACTTGGGTCCAAATGAGAGTTAGAAAACAAAATCTAAGTGGGATTGTTTTCTTAAATGATGCTTGTCTTGACTTTTGCACTTTAACTCCAAACTCTAGAGTCTGTTTAAACTCAGTCCTATTAGACCAATCATGACATTTATCTAAAATGAGGCGGCTTTAAGTGATACTCTGTTCCTGTGCTCTGATTGGTTGTATGTTTTCCAAATATTGTTGGACCAGATGCAGTTTATTCTGTGTAGTTTGGTTCTGCCTCTTGAATTTGGATTGGTTGTAAATCTGTCCAATTGAGTTTAGAAGTAGTTTAATCTTTGTCTACTTGTTCCGCCTCCTGGAAACAAAAAGACAAATTTACAGGAAAGAATAGAAAAATAAACTCGATTGGCTGGTCTCTCTGAATTTTAGGTTCAGAAAGTTAGGAGAAAAAACTGAAACAATCATTGTCTACTGTTTTTTGCTGCAGTATACAGCTAACATCAAGCGTCAGCTATGTAAGAATTGCTCAATAGTGTTTGTATATGGACTTTTTAATGGAGTGTAAAGTATGTCTCAGATCAGGACAGATGCAGTGGTATTTATGTTTTTCATGTGAGCCAATAAATGTCTCTTAAGAAATACAATAAAGACTTATCTTGCTAATTTCTTTATTCCAGTTAAAGGCAATGTACAGTACGTAAATTTAACAATTTATATAGCACTTGGATGCTCTTTATCAACCCGACCTGCTCAAAAAGTGGCTAAAGTAAGAATAATATGTGCAGAAATCAACTTGCTAATAGAACTTTTATCTCTCTGATAAGTGCAACAGACATTCGTAAAAGCATAATAGCAGCATTAGGCTGCATTGTAGATGAAAACCATTCAAAGCTGAGCTGGATCTCAACTCTTCATTATATTCAAACTGACTAATATAACACTTCTGATATCAAAGGCTTTTCAATTTGTCTTCAAACAGCAGGGTTTCAGCGACAAATAGCACTTGGGGATATCTCTGCTGTGGTCCCAATGCGATAGCCACTACAACTCTTTAATGGTAAGGTACATCATTCCCTCTCACTCAGCTGGAGACCGAGATCGACATCAAAATGCAATTTGGAGCAACAGTGGCTCGTCTAATGCAATCTGCTGCACACAGACCGCCGGCAGGAGGAACTTACTCGCATTAATATTGAGCGTATTATTTCTGTCAGTGTCCAAATAAGACACTTCTCTGAGGAACGGAAACAACTCATAATTCATTCACAACTTCTTAAAGGAACAGGAAGTAACAGTAAGAAAATCTGCTTTTACCAACCAAAAGATGTACAAAAGACTACATATCTACCAATTCAGGCAATATTTTATACTGAACAAAAATTTTTACTTTTGTTTTTGTCCCCATTTATCTATATTAAGCTGAACTCACACTGAACTCAACAGTTTTTCTATGAACACAAAAGGCCTATTTCTCTCAAATATTATTGTGTTAGTGAGCACTTCTTCTTTGCCGAGATAATCCATCCACCTCACAGGTGTGGCACATCACCATACTGATGAGAGTATCCATCCATCCATCTTCTACCGCTTTTTCGGGGCCGGGTCTCGGGGGCAGCAGACTAAGCAGAGACGCCCAGACTTCACCCTTCCAGGCCCGCCAAGAGACATAGTCCCTCCAGTGTGTCCTGGGTCTTCCCCGGGGTCTCCTCCCATGCCCGGAATGAGAAAGCTCATTTCCTCCGCCTGTATCCGGGATCTTGTTCTTTCGGTCATGACCCAAAGCTCATGACCATAGGTGAGAGTAGGAACGTAGATCGACTGGTAAATCGAGAGCTTTGCCTTACAGCTCAGCTCCTTCTTCACCACGACAGACCGGTACATCCACCACATTACTGCAGAAGCTGCACCGATCCGTCTGTCGATCTCACGCTCCTTCCTTCCCTCACTCGTGAACAAGACCCCAAGATACTTAAACTCCTCCACTTGAGGCAGGAGCTCTCCACCAACCTGAAGGGGACCAGCCACCCTTTTCCAACTGAGAACCATGGTCTCAGACTTGGAGGTGCTGATCCTCATCCCAGCCGCAAACCGTCCCAGTGCACACTGAAGGTCCCGGCTTGATTAGAGAGTATGATTATTGCATTGTGTGCCTTAGGCTGGCAACAATAAAAAGTCACTCTAATAGAGTTGGAACAAACTGTTGAATGTTTGAAAATCTATAAAATCTTTGCATTTGTCTGTTTTGGAAAATATAGTCGTTCAAAGCTCAATTAAACCAAGAGAAATGACTTCCTGTTCATTCAAAAACAACAAAACAGGTCAACTGAGCACGACTGAAAGGGAAGCACATTCCTGTTTATTTCTTGATTATAATCTTGCAGAAAGGCTTCGGGACTTATATGAATGAGATTGGCTATATTTCCATTTTAAGTGAAGTCATTGTCAGACCTATTTCTGCTTTTGTTTGCTCACAGACAACAGCATGTCCCTGCAGGGCTACGTGTATGTATGAATTGTGCTATATAAATACTTGCTTGGCCTTTAAAATGATGCTGTATAGGTTTCCGCTGTAATGTAAGTACAAAGAAAACACACAATGATACAAGTATGCAATAATCCTCAAAGAACTGTTTCTGTGATTGTGAACTGACCCAACCTGACCTTCTTTTCAGTCTTGGAAATCCCATATGTGTGCGTGCCATCTTAATTTTGCCAGCGAAAATCTTTCCACAATAAGGGTCACGTCCCGTTTCATCCTCCTCCACCGGACGCTATTCAGGTTTTCTCAGAGCGAGAGCAGCCTTGGCAGCGTGATAAACCCGTCGTCACAGTGCTTTACAGTGAACGGACAACTGAGTGTTTTGTTTTCTGTAATCGTGTGTGAAATTAACACAGTAGACAGGACATGTTTTCGGCTTAGACTGGCATTCTTTCAACGTGAACAGGATGTTTGAAAGAAGATTTTTCGTTCAATGAATGACTAATCAGGAATGCACTTAATGATCTTTGCTCTTATTAATCTTTCAGTTTTTTACAGTATGTGACCAGCTGCAGCCTTAGGCATGGATGGCTTGAACCAAGTTTGTGCTTTTCTATCGAGAAAAGGATCTTGCGCTGGATGTGTCCGAGCTAATCTTGTGGCATTGATCGTGGTAAGCCCTCTCAGACTGCAATCACAGCGACGTGAAGCCGAGCAGAACCTCCACGGGGGTCAATCAAATGCCAGCTGACAAACGGAGGATTTCTCAGGAGTCAAAGGCGACTGCCAGAAAAGAAGCCGGGGCAGGAGAAAGAAAGTACACGTCAGTTACACAGTTTGTGTTTGTTTTTGGTGAAATCCAATAAGGAACACTGATCTCTATCAAAGGTTTCAGGCTCAGACAATTGCCGACGACTACATGTAATGTACACAGTCAACAAAATGAAACCTGGACCTAATGGAATGTTGGCCCGTGAAAAGTAAAAAGTGTATTAGATACACATTAATCGAAATTTGTCCTATATGATGCAGAGATCTTTACATATTAACAGCTTATTTCAGCTGCTTTAAGCATCAAGGCAGGTAGACTGGACAATCAGACAATGTTCAGAAGCACAAAAGGAGAACAACTTAACCCTAACTAGTTCCAAGATAGATACAATAATTTATTGCTGTGAGGCTTCAAAATACCAAAGGTCTTTTGAAAAATGAAGACACAAAAATCATCAAAATAGAGGACCGTTAAAATTTTAAACACTGCAAATTGTGTTTGTTTTTTGGTAAAGTTTTAAGCCTGGCCAGCCATCCTGACTCTTTTTGTGTTCTATACCAAGAATTAGAATTAATACCAACGAAGGCCAAATAAACCGAATAAACACTGAGAAGACATTCAAATCAGAGAAATGAAGAATAGCATTAAGCCTGTTTCATTTGACAGAAACTGTTACAATTGGTGAAGACTAGTGTAAAAGGAAAGGACTAGAGAAAGTCCCAAACTTAAAAAAGTGTCAAATTGCCCATTAGAGCGGGGCTATTTGGACAGGGCTATTGGGACGTGCGCGCCGGACGCCCGAAATTTTTCGTGGGTCCGGCGACGGGCCAGATCCGACCCCCCTGGGCCGCTGGTACGCGCGGTCACTCGTTTGAGGCCCTGACCCCGCCGGGGGCCGATAGGAGGGGCCCCAAAATTTTTGGACCATGGCTTGTAATAATGGACACGTCCACAGTGTGGCATAATGGACAGTCCCACTATAGGTTTATTTTAATGGGCTTCTGCCCCTATTCGATTAACAAGGCATTGGACACTTTGCGATTCCCTCACCAGTTGACCACAACTGACCATTTCTAAGCCCCGCCCACATCCCACTTCCCCACTATTTGTCCACTTCCCCACTATTTTTGGGAAATGTGTCAATGACCACAGCAGACCACTCTGAAGCCACGGCAACATCCCAATGACCACTCCTAAGCCCCGCCCACATCCCACTTCCCCACTATTTGTCCACTTCTTCACTATTTTTGGGAAATGTGTCAATGACCACAGCAGACCACTCTGAAGCCACGGCAACATCCCAATGACCACTCCTAAGCCCCGCCCACATTCCTAAGCCCCGCCCACATCCCACTTCCCCACTATTTGTCCGCGAACCCACTATTTTTGGGAAATGTGTCAGGAACCCCCCCTGAGCACTGCTGACCACTCCTAAGCCCCGCCCACATCCCACAAACCCACTATTTGTCCAAAAACCCACTATGTGTCGGAATGGCCCCATAAGCGGGGAGGTGGTTATGAGCCACATGTGGATGCGCGCGGTAGCGCCCCCTCTGGCCAATTTTGACGTTTGGCCCAAAAGTTGCTCCGAGAGACTTGCCCTGTGGATATGGCGTAGCAGGGCCCCCCCTGAGCTCCCAGTTTGATTTTGGACCACAACGGACCTTTCTGAACAAATCCCAATAGCCCATTATTTCAATGCATTTTGTATAGTGCGTTCATGGACGGCGCTTAGGAAGGTCCGATCGACTCGGGAGCGGACTCCTTTTTCTCGTCACAGTGCGTGGAAGAGTGTGGTAAAGTTTGGTGAGGCTACGACATTGTTAAGGGGTCAAATCATGTTCAGGGGTCAATGGTCAGAACTCGTTATAGGCTGTGTCTTTTGGAGGCTGAAACTTTTTCCCTTTGCTCTACAGCCAGCAGCCTTTGATATGTCGTTCTGGGTGGCCCCAGGAGCCAGGGTGCCAAATTTGGGCCCCCTGGGACATCTGTAGAAAACTCCCAATAGCCCATTATTTCAATGCATTTTGTATAGTGCGTTCACGGACAGCGCTTAGGAAGGTCCGATCGACTCGGGAGCGGACTCCTTTTTCTCGCCACAGTGCGTGGAAGCGGGTGGTAAAGGTTGGAGAGGCTACGACATCGTTAAGGGGCCTAATTGGCAAAAGAGCTACCGTCGTCCGGAAAGAGACTATGCGCATAAATGTGAAGTGGGATGACTCCCGTTCGGAGACGGAAGGTCTCGGGATCTTGAAATTTTCGACCGGTACTCTCTAGGGGCCCCTGAAGTGGAATCCCAAAGGGCATAACTCTAGGACCCCCTGAACCATTTTTCATCCCCACTCTCCATAAAACTTCAAAGGCCCTCTGCGTCCATGCGTTTTAGAGGCCTTCTTGAGATAAATCTATCTCGGAGGCTGAAATTTTTTCCCTTGGCTCTAGAGCCAGCCACCTTCAATATGTTATTCAGGGGGATACCTGGAGCCAGTGTGCGAAATTTGGGGCCCCTGGGACCTTTGTAGAAAAGTCCCAGTTGCCCATTATTTCAATGTTTTGTCTGTAGTGTGTTTTTGGACGGTGCTTAGACAGGTCCAATTGACTCGAGAGTGGACTCCTTTTTCTCGCCACAGTACGTGGAAGCGTGTGGTAAAGTTTGGTGAGGCTACGACAGTGTTAAGGGGTCAAAAGGTCAACTAAGGGTACTAGCTATAGGCCCTGAAAAGAAAGGTGTCTTTTTGATCATATATTTTTTTCCCTTTGCTCTAGAGCTATGCGCTTTGGATATGTGATTCAGGGGTACTCCAGGAAGTAGGGTGAAAAATTTGGGGTTCACACATGCCCATTATCTCAATGTATTCGCCCTAGTGGGGGTGCTGGCGGAAAACTTCCCGAGGTCCGATCGACTGAAATGTGGTCTCTTTTTTCTCCTCACAGTACGTGGAAGCGTGTGGTAAAGTTTGGAGAGGCTACGACAGTGTTAAGGGGTCAAACAATGTGTAGGGTTAATGGGTCAGAACTTGTTATAGGTTGTGTCTTTTGGAGGCTGACATTTTTTCCCTTTGTTCTATAGCCAGCCGCCTTTGATATGTTGTTCTGGGGGGCCACTGGAACCAGAGTGCAAAATTTGGGGCCCCTGGGACCTTTGTAGAAAAGTCCCAGTTGCCCATTATTTCAATGTATTGTCTGTAGTGGGTTTTTGGACGGTGCTTAGACAGGTCCGATCGACTCCTGGGTGGACTTCTTTTTATCATCACAGTGCGTGGAAGGGGGTGGTGAGGTTTGGAGAGGCTACAACGTTGTTTAGGGGTCAAATAATGTGCAGGGTCAATAGGTCAGAACCCGTTATAGGCTGTGTCTTTTGGAGGCTGACATTTTTTCCCTTTGTTCTAGAGCCAGCCGTCTTCAATATGTTATTCAGGGGGGGCCCTGGAGCCAGCGTGCGAAATTTGGGGCCCCTGTGACCTTTGTAGAAACGTCCCAGTTGCCCATTATTTCAATGTATTGTCTGTAGTGTGTTTTTGGACGGCGCTTAGGAAGGTTCGATCGACTCAAGAGTGGTCTCTTTTTTCTTGTCACTGTACGTGGAAGCGGGTGGTAAAGTTTGGTGGGGCGATGACATTGTTAAGGGGTCAAATAATGTTCAGGAGTCCCGTTTTTTTCCATGATCCCACTTCAGGCTTATTCAATGGTTTTGATAGTGTGTCTGTGGACAGTGAGTTTTTGACATTTTTGTTGACATTATTGTGATAAAAACTATTTATCTGGAGTCAGCAAGGCCCCCTGAGAAGGGCAAAACAAGTCCTGACTCAAAATTCCACTGTCCACGAACCCACTATTTCATTACATTGAATAAATCTAAAGTGGGATCGCTATATCTCGGCCACCTTAAGGGTTAGGGCCACCAAATGTGGACTCCTGTATTCATCTTAGAGCCCTCTAACAGGGTGCCAAGTTTCAAAGAGATCAGAAAAACTTTTTTTTTAGGCCCGAAAAAAACGACAGGGGGTACCCTTATGGTTTTTTTGGGCCTAAAAAAAAAGTTTTTCTGATCTCTTTAAAACTTTGCACCCTGTTAGAGGGCATGATGATGAATACAGGAGCCCACATTTGGTGGCCCTCACCCTTTGGAGGGCCGAGATCCAGCGATCCCACTTTAGATTTATTCAATGTAAAAAAATAGTGGGTTCGTGGACGGTGGAATTTTGAGTTAGGAGTTGATTTGCTCTACTCAGGGGGGCTTGCTGACACCAGCTAATTAGTTTTTATCAGAATAATTTGAAAGAAAACACTTGAAACACCTTGTCCACGAACCCACTATCTAGATCATTGAATAAGCCTGAAGTGGGATCACCCGGTTGCATTGTATTAAGTTGACACATAATGAATTTTGTCACACTAAATAAAGTTCTAACAGTTTTACAAACTATATGACGGCCCTTGGTAGGTCAGCCTGAGTCTATAACACCAAGTCCTGTTGTCAAATTCAACTGTCCACGAACAGACTATTTTTTTACATTGGATAAATCTAAAGTGGGATCTTCTTATTTTGGCCCTCTAAAGATTTGGGGCCACCAAACCTGCGCTCCTGTATTCATCCCCATGCCCTGTAGCAGGGTGCTGAGTTTGAAAAAGATTAAAGATTTTTTTTTTTTTGAGAACCAGAACTGGGGTGCACTCTGGTCCCTCGTTTACCCGAGGACAGGCGCCCTTTCTCGGGTAAAAGATGGACCGGAGTGGGCCTCCTGCCTGGTTCTCCAAAAAAAAATTCAAGCTACAAAAATTCGGAAATAGCCATTTCGTAGCCCCCCTTGTCTAGATGCCAACTGCCAATTTTGGTTCGATTTGGACCTTTTTTGACCAAGATAAGTCCGGTGAAACGTCGACGAGACATGCCCAGAAAGGGCCACCATTCTCGGACTACTTTGTGCGGAGGGTCGGCCTCCTGCCTGGTTCTCAAAAAAAATTTTTAAGCTACGAAAATTCGGAAATAGCCATTTCGTAGCCCCCCATGAGTAGATGCCAACTGCCAATTTTGGTTCGATTTGGTCCTTTTTTAAACAAGATAAGTCCGGTGAAAGGTCGACGAGACATGCCCAGAAAGGGCCACCATTCTCGGACTACTTTGTGCGGAGGGTCGGCCTCCTGCCTGGTACTCAAAAAAAAATTTTAAGCTACAAAAAATCGGAAATAGCCATTTCGTAGCCACCCCGTGAGTAGATGCCAACTGCCAATTTTGGTTCGATTTGGTCCTTTTTTGACCAAGATAAGTCCGGTGAAAGATCGACGAGACATGCCCAGAAAGGGCCACCATTCTCGGACTACTTCGCGCGGAGGGTCGGCCTCCTGCCTGGTTCTCAAAAAAATATTTTAAGCTACGAAATTTCGGAAATAGCCATTTTGTAGCCCCCCTTTTGTAGATGCCATCTGCCAATTTTGGTTCGATTTGGTCCTTTTTTGACCAAGATAAGTCCGGTGAAACGTCGACGAGACATGCCCAGAAAGGGCCACCATTCTCGGACTACTTTGTGCGGAGGGTCGGCCTCCTGCCTGGTTCTCAAAAAAATATTTTAAGCTACGAAAAATCGGAAATAGCCATTTCGTAGCCACCCCGTGAGTAGATGCCAACTGCCAATGTTGGTTCGATTTGGTCCTTTTTTGACCAAGATAAGTCCGGTGAAAGATCGACGAGACATGCCCAGAAAGGGCCACCATTCTCGGACTACTTCGCGCGGAGGGTCGGCCTCCTGCCTGGTTCTCAAAAAAATATTTTAAGCTACGAAATTTCGGAAATAGCCATTTCGTAGCCCCCCGTGAGTAGATGCCAACTGCCAATTTTGGTTCGATTTGGTCCTTTTTTGACCAAGATAAGTCCGGTGAAAGGTCGACGAGAAATGCCCAGAAAGGGCCACCATTCTTGGACTACTTTGTGCGGAGGGTCGGCCTCCTGCCTGGTTCTCAAAAAAATATTTTAAGCTACGAAAAATTCGGAAATAGCCATTTCGTAGCCCCCCGTGAGTAGATGCCAACTGCCAATTTTGGTTCGATTTGGTCCTTTTTTGACCAAGATAAGTCCGGTGAAACGTCGACGAGACATGCCCAGAAAGGGCCTTCATTCTCGGACTACTTTGTGCGGAGGGTCGGCCTCCTGCCTGGTTCTCAAAAAAAATTTTTAGGCTACGAAAATTCGGAAATAGCCATTTGGTAGCCCCCCATGAGTAGATGCCAACTGCCAATTTTGGTTCGATTTGGTCCTTTTTTAAACAAGATAAGTCCGGTGAAAGGTCGACGAGACATGCCCAGAAAGGGCCACCATTCTCGGACTACTTTGTGCGGAGGGTCGGTCTCCTGCCTGGTTCTCAAAAAAAAATTTTAAGCTACGAAAAATCGGAAATAGCCATTTCGTAGCCACCCCGTGAGTAGATGCCAACTGCCAATTTTGGTTCGATTTGGTCCTTTTTTGACCAAGATAAGTCTGGTGAAAGATCGACGAGACATGCCCAGAAAGGGCCACCCTTCTCGGACTACTTCGCGCGGAGGGTCGGCCTCCTGCCTGGTTCTCAAAAAAATATTTTAAGCTACGAAAATTCGGAAATAGCCATTTTTGTAGCCCCCCGTGAGTAGATGCCAACTGCCAATTTTGGTTCGATTTGGTCCTTTTTTGACCAAGATAAGTCCGGTGAAAGGTCGACGAGAAATGACCAGAAAGGGCCACCCTTCTCGGACTACTTTGTGCGGAGGGTCGGCCTCCTGCCTGGTTCTCAAAAAAATATTTTAAGCTACGAAATTTCGGAAATAGCCATTTCGTAGCCCCCCGTGAGTAGATGCCAACTGCCAATTTTGGTTCGATTTGGTCCTTTTTTGACCAAGATAAGTCCGGTGAAAGGTCGACGAGAAATGACCAGAAAGGGCCACCATTCTCGGAATACTTTGTGCGGAGGGTCGGCCTCCTGCCTGGTTCTCAAAAAAATATTTTAAGCTACGAAAAATCGGAAATAGCCATTTCGTAGCCACCCCGTGAGTAGATGCCAACTGCCAATTTTGGTTCGATTTGGTCCTTTTTTGACCAAGATAAGTCCGGTGAAACGTCGACGAGACATGCCCAGAAAGGGCCACCATTCTCGGACTACTTTGTGCGGAGGGTCGGCCTCCTGCCTGGTTCTCAAAAAAATATTTTAAGCTACGAAATTTCGGAAATAGCCATTTCGTAGCCCCCCGTGAGTAGATGCCAACTGCCAATTTTGGTTCGATTTGGTCCTTTTTTGACCAAGATAAGTCCGGTGAAAGGTCGACGAGAAATGCCCAGAAAGGGCCACCATTCTTGGACTACTTTGTGCGGAGGGTCGGCCTCCTGCCTGGTTCTCAAAAAAATATTTTAAGCTACGAAAAATTCGGAAATAGCCATTTCGTAGCCCCCCGTGAGTAGATGCCAACTGCCAATTTTGGTTCGATTTGGTCCTTTTTTGACCAAGATAAGTCCGGTGAAACGTCGACGAGACATGCCCAGAAAGGGCCTTCATTCTCGGACTACTTTGTGCGGAGGGTCGGCCTCCTGCCTGGTTCTCAAAAAAAATTTTTAGGCTACGAAAATTCGGAAATAGCCATTTGGTAGCCCCCCATGAGTAGATGCCAACTGCCAATTTTGGTTCGATTTGGTCCTTTTTTAAACAAGATAAGTCCGGTGAAAGGTCGACGAGACATGCCCAGAAAGGGCCACCATTCTCGGACTACTTTGTGCGGAGGGTCGGTCTCCTGCCTGGTTCTCAAAAAAAAATTTTAAGCTACGAAAAATCGGAAATAGCCATTTCGTAGCCACCCCGTGAGTAGATGCCAACTGCCAATTTTGGTTCGATTTGGTCCTTTTTTGACCAAGATAAGTCTGGTGAAAGATCGACGAGACATGCCCAGAAAGGGCCACCCTTCTCGGACTACTTCGCGGAGGGTCGGCCTCCTGCCTGGTTCTCAAAAAATATTTTAAGCTACGAAAATTCGGAAATAGCCATTTTGTAGCCCCGTGATAGATGCCAACTGCCAATTTTGGTTCGATTTGGTCCTTTTTGACCAAGATAAGTCCGGTGAAAGGTCGGCGAGAAATGACCAGAAAGGGCCACCCTTCTCGGACTACTTTGTGCGGAGGTCGGCCTCCTGCCTGGTTCTCAAAAAATATTTTAAGCTACGAAATTTCGGAAATAGCCATTTCGTAGCCCCCGTGAGTAGATGCCAACTGCCAATTTTGGTTCGATTTGGTCCTTTTTGACCAAGATAAGTCCGGTGAAAGGTCGGCGAGAAATGACCAGAAAGGGCCACCATTCTCGGAATACTTTGTGCGGAGGGTCGGCCTCCTGCCTGGTTCTCAAAAAATATTTTAAGCTACGAAAAATCGGAAATAGCCATTTCGTAGCCACCCCGTGAGTAGATGCCAACTGCCAATTTTGGTTCGATTTGGTCCTTTTTTGACCAAGATAAGTCCGGTGAAACGTCGACGAGACATGCCCAGAAAGGGCCACCATTCTCGGACTACTTTGTGCGGAGGTCGGCCTCCTGCCTGGTTCTCAAAAAATATTTTAAGCTACGAAATTTCGGAAATAGCCATTTCGTAGCCCCCCGTGAGTAGATGCCAACTGCCAATTTTGGTTCGATTTGGTCCTTTTTTGACCAAGATAAGTCCGGTGAAAGGTCGACGAGAAATGCCCAGAAAGGGCCACCATTCTTGGACTACTTTGTGCGGAGGTCGGCCTCCTGCCTGGTTCTCAAAAAATATTTTAAGCTACGAAAAATTCGGAAATAGCCATTTCGTAGCCCCGTGAGTAGATGCCAACTGCCAATTTTGGTTCGATTTGGTCCTTTTTTGACCAAGATAAGTCCGGTGAAACGTCGACGAGACATGCCCAGAAAGGGCCTTCATTCTCGGACTACTTTGTGCGGAGGTCGGCCTCCTGCCTGGTTCTCAAAAAAATTTTTAGGCTACGAAAATTCGGAAATAGCCATTTGGTAGCCCCCCATGAGTAGATGCCAACTGCCAATTTTGGTTCGATTTGGTCCTTTTTTAAACAAGATAAGTCCGGTGAAAGGTCGACGAGACATGCCCAGAAAGGGCCACCATTCTCGGACTACTTTGTGCGGAGGGTCGGTCTCCTGCCTGGTTCTCAAAAAAAAATTTTAAGCTACGAAAAATCGGAAATAGCCATTTCGTAGCCACCCCGTGAGTAGATGCCAACTGCCAATTTTGGTTCGATTTGGTCCTTTTTTGACCAAGATAAGTCTGGTGAAAGATCGACGAGACATGCCCAGAAAGGGCCACCCTTCTCGGACTACTTCGCGCGGAGGGTCGGCCTCCTGCCTGGTTCTCAAAAAAATATTTTAAGCTACGAAAATTCGGAAATAGCCATTTTTGTAGCCCCCCGTGAGTAGATGCCAACTGCCAATTTTGGTTCGATTTGGTCCTTTTTTGACCAAGATAAGTCCGGTGAAAGGTCGAGAAATGACCAGAAAGGGCCACCCTTCT
This sequence comes from Neodontobutis hainanensis, assembly GCA_024349245.1. Classification (NCBI taxonomy): domain Eukaryota; kingdom Metazoa; phylum Chordata; class Actinopteri; order Gobiiformes; family Odontobutidae; genus Neodontobutis; species Neodontobutis hainanensis. The sequence goes on along the minus strand of JALDNG010000040.1, from coordinate 527,886 downwards.
CGGACTACTTTGTGCGGAGGGTCGGCCTCCTGCCTGGTTCTCAAAAAAATATTTTAAGCTACGAAATTTCGGAAATAGCCATTTCGTAGCCCCCCGTGAGTAGATGCCAACTGCCAATTTTGGTTCGATTTGGTCCTTTTTTGACCAAGATAAGTCCGGTGAAAGGTCGACGAGAAATGACCAGAAAGGGCCACCATTCTCGGAATACTTTGTGCGGAGGGTCGGCCTCCTGCCTGGTTCTCAAAAAAATATTTTAAGCTACGAAAAATCGGAAATAGCCATTTCGTAGCCACCCCGTGAGTAGATGCCAACTGCCAATTTTGGTTCGATTTGGTCCTTTTTTGACCAAGATAAGTCCGGTGAAACGTCGACGAGACATGCCCAGAAAGGGCCACCATTCTCGGACTACTTTGTGCGGAGGGTCGGCCTCCTGCCTGGTTCTCAAAAAAATATTTTAAGCTACGAAATTTCGGAAATAGCCATTTCGTAGCCCCCCGTGAGTAGATGCCAACTGCCAATTTTGGTTCGATTTGGTCCTTTTTTGACCAAGATAAGTCCGGTGAAAGGTCGACAAGAAATGCCCAGAAAGGGCCACCATTCTCGGACTACTTTGTGCGGAGGGTCGGCCTTCTGCCTGGTTCTCAAAAAAAAATTTTAAGCTACGAAAAATCGGAAATAGCCATTTCGTAGCCACCCTGTGAGTAGATGCCAACTGCCAATTTTGGTTCGATTTGGTCCTTTTTTGACCAAGATAAGTCCGGTGAAAGGTCGACGAGAAATGCCCAGAAAGGGCCACCATTCTCGGACTACTTTGTGCGGAGGTCGGCCTCCTGCCTGGTTCTCAAAAAATATTTTAAGCTACGAAAAATTCGGAAATAGCCATTTCGTAGCCCCCCGTGAGTAGATGCCAACTGCCAATTTTGGTTCGATTTGGTCCTTTTTTGACCAAGATAAGTCCGGTGAAAGGTCGACGAGACATGCCCAGAAAGGGCCACCATTCTCGGACTACTTTGTGCGGAGGGTCGGCCTCCTGCCTGGTTCTCAAAAAAATATTTTAAGCTACGAAAATTCGGAAATAGCCATTTCGTAGCCCCCCGTGAGTAGATGCCAACTGCCAATTTTGGTTCGATTTGGTCCTTTTTTGACCAAGATAAGTCCGGTGAAAGGTCGACGAGACATGCCCAGAAAGGGCCACCATTCTCGGACTACTTTGTGCGGAGGGTCGGCCTCCTGCCTGGTTCTCAAAAATAATTTTTAAGCTACGAAAATTCGGAAATAGCCATTTTGTAGCCCCCCATGAGTAGATGCCAACTGCCAATTTTGGTTCGATTTGGTCCTTTTTTAAACAAGATAAGTCCGGTGAAAGGTCGACGAGACATGCCCAGAAAGGGCCACCATTCTCGGACTACTTTGTGCGGAGGGTCGGCCTCCTGCCTGGTTCTCAAAAAAAAATTTTAAGCTACGAAAAATCGGAAATAGCCATTTCGTAGCCACCTCGTGAGTAGATGCCAACTGCCAATTTTGGTTCGATTTGGTCCTTTTTTGACCAAGATAAGTCCGGTGAAAGATCGACGAGACATGCCCAGAAAGGGCCACCATTCTCGGACTACTTCGTGCGGAGGGTCGGCCTCCTGCCTGGTTCTCAAAAAATATTTTAAGCTACGAAAATTCGGAAATAGCCATTTTGTAGCCCCCGTGAGTAGATGCCATCTGCCAATTTTGGTTCGATTTGGTCCTTTTTTGACCAAGATAAGTCCGGTGAAACGTCGACGAGACATGCCCAGAAAGGGCCACCATTCTCGGACTACTTTGTGCGGAGCGTCGGCCTCCTGCCTGGTTCTCAAAAAAATATTTTAAGCTACGAAATTTCGGAAATAGCCATTTCGTAGCCCCCCGTGAGTAGATGCCAACTGCCAATTTTGGTTCGATTTGGTCCTTTTTTGACCAAGATAAGTCCGGTGAAAGGTCGACGAGACATGCCCAGAAAGGGCCACCATTCTCGGACTACTTTGTGCGGAGGGTCGGCCTCCTGCCTGGTTCTCAAAAAAAATTTTTAAGCTACGAAAATTCGGAAATAGCCATTTCGTAGCCCCCGTGATAGATGCCAACTGCCAATTTTGGTTCGATTTGGTCCTTTTTGACCAAGATAAGTCCGGTGAAAGGTCGACGAGACATGCCCAGAAAGGGCCACCATTCTCGGACTACTTTGTGCGGAGGGTCGGCCTCCTGCCTGGTTCTCAAAAAAAAATTTTAAGCTACGAAAAATCGGAAATAGCCATTTCGTAGCCACCCCGTGAGTAGATGCCAACTGCCAATTTTGGTTCGATTTGGTCCTTTTTTGACCAAGATAAGTCCGGTGAAAGGTCGACGAGAAATGCCCAGAAAGGGCCACCATTCTCGGACTACTTTGTGCGGAGGGTCGGCCTCCTGCCTGGTTCTCAAAAAAATATTTTAAGCTACGAAAATTCGGAAATAGCCATTTCGTAGCCCCCCATGAGTAGATGCCAACTGCCAATTTTGGTTCGATTTGGTCCTTTTTTGACCAAGATAAGTCCGGTGAAAGGTCGACGAGAAATGCCCAGAAAGGGCCACCATTCTCGGACTACTTTGTGCGGAGGGTCGGCCTCCTGCCTGGTTCTCAAAAAAAAATTTTAAGCTACGAAAAATCGGAAATAGCCATTTCGTAGCCACCCCGTGAGTAGATGCCAACTGCCAATTTTGGTTCGATTTGGTCCTTTTTTGACCAAGATAAGTCCGGTGAAAGGTCGACGAAATGCCCAGAAAGGGCCACCATTCTCGGACTACTTTGTGCGGAGGGTCGGCCTCCTGCCTGGTTCTCAAAAAAAAATTTTAAGCTACGAAAAATCGGAAATAGCCATTTCGTAGCCACCCCGTGAGTAGATGCCAACTGCCAATTTTGGTTCGATTTGGTCCTTTTTTGACCAAGATAAGTCCAGTGAAAGGTCGACGAGAAATGCACAGAAAGGGCCACCATTCTCGGACTACTTTGTGCGGAGGGTCGGCCTCCTGCCTGGTTCTCAAAAAAATATTTTAAGCTACGAAAATTCGGAAATAGCCATTTCGTAGCCCCCCGTGAGTAGATGCCAACTGCCAATTTTGGTTCGATTTGGTCCTTTTTTGACCAAGATAAGTCCGGTGAAACGTCGACGAGACATGCCCAGAAAGGGCCACCATTCTCGGACTACTTTGTGCGGAGGGTCGGCCTCCTGCCTGGTTCTCAAAAAAAATTTTTAAGCTACGAAAATTCGGAAATAGCCATTTTGTAGCCCCCCATGAGTAGATGCCAACTGCCAATTTTGGTTCGATTTGGTCCTTTTTTGACCAAGATAAGTCCGGTGAAACGTCGACGAGACATGCCCAGAAAGGGCCACCATTCTCGGACTACTTTGTGCGGAGGGTCGGCCTCCTGCCTGGTTCTCAAAAAAATTTTTAAGCTACGAAAAATCGGAAATAGCCATTTCGTAGCCACCTCGTGAGTAGATGCCAACTGCCAATTTTGGTTCGATTTGGTCCTTTTTTGACCAAGATAAGTCCGGTGAAAGATCGACGAGACATGCCCAGAAAGGGCCACCATTCTCGGACTACTTCGCGCGGAGGGTCGGCCTCCTGCCTGGTTCTCAAAAAAATATTTTAAGCTACGAAATTTCGGAAATAGCCATTTTGTAGCCCCCCTTTTGTAGATGCCATCTGCCAATTTTGGTTCGATTTGGTCCTTTTTTGACCAAGATAAGTCCGGTGAAACGTCGACGAGACATGCCCAGAAAGGGCCACCATTCTCGGACTACTTTGTGCGGAGGGTCGGCCTCCTGCCTGGTTCTCAAAAAAATATTTTAAGCTACGAAATTTCGGAAATAGCCATTTCGTAGCCCCCCGTGAGTAGATGCCAACTGCCAATTTTGGTTCGATTTGGTCCTTTTTTGACCAAGATAAGTCCGGTGAAAGGTCGACGAGACATGCCCAGAAAGGGCCACCATTCTCGGACTACTTTGTGCGGAGGGTCGGCCTCCTGCCTGGTTCTCAAAAAAAATTTTTAAGCTACGAAAATTCGGAAATAGCCATTTCGTAGCCCCCCATGAGTAGATGCCAACTGCCAATTTTGGTTCGATTTGGTCCTTTTTTGACCAAGATAAGTCCGGTGAAAGATCGACGAGACATGCCCAGAAAAAGCCACCATTCTCGGACTACTTCGCGCGGAGGGTCGGCCTCCTGCCTGGTTCTCAAAAAAATATTTTAAGCTACGAAATTTCGGAAATAGCCATTTTGTAGCCCCCCTTTTGTAGATGCCATCTGCCAATGTTGGTTCGATTTGGTCCTTTTTTGACCAAGATAAGTCCGGTGAAAGGTCGACGAGAAATGCCCAGAAAGGGCCACCATTCTCGGACTACTTCGCGCGGAGGGTCAGCCTCCTGCCTGGTTCTCAAAAAATATTTTAAGCTACGAAATTTGGGAAATAGCCATTTTGTAGCCCCCCTTTTGTAGATGCCATCTGCCAATTTTGGTTCGATTTGGTCCTTTTTTGACCAAGATAAGTCCGGTGAAAGATCGACGAGACATGCCCAGAAAGGGCCACCATTCTCGGACTACTTCGCGCGGAGGGTCGGCCTCCTGCCTGGTTCTCAAAAAAAATATTTTAAGCTACGAAATTTCGGAAATAGCCATTTCATAGCCAGCCGTGAGTAGATGCCAACTGCCAATTTTGGTTCGATTTGGTCCTTTTTTGACCAAGATAAGTCCGGTGAAAGGTCGACGAGAAATGCCCAGAAAGGGCCACCATTCTCGGACTACTTTGTGCGGAGGGTCGGCCTCCTGCCTGGTTCTCAAAAATAAATTTTAAGCTACGAAATTTCGGAAATAGCCATTTTGTAGCCCCCCGTGAGTAGATGCCATCTGCCAATTCTGGTTCGATTTGGTCCTTTTTTGACCAAGATAAGTCCGGTGAAAGGTCAACGAGACATGCCCAGTAAGGGCCACCATTCTCGGACTACTTTGTGCGGAGGGTCGGTCTCCTGCCTGGTTCTCAAAAAAATATTTTAAGCTACGAAAATTCGGAAATAGCCATTTCGTAGCCCCCCGTGAGTAGATGCCATCTGCCAATTTTGGTTCGATTTGGTCCTTTTTTGACCAAGATAAGTCCGGTGAAAGGTCGACGAGAAATGCCCAGAAAGGGCCACCATTCTCGGACTACTTTGTGCGGAGGGTCGGCCTCCTGCCTGGTTCTCAAAAAAATATTTTAAGCTACGAAAATTCGGAAATAGCCATTTCGTAGCCCCCCGTGAGTAGATGCCAACTGCCAATTTTGGTTCGATTTGGTCCTTTTTTGACCAAGATAAGTCCGGTGAAATGTCGACGAGACATGCCCAGAAAGGGCCACCATTCTCGGACTACTTTGTGCGGAGGGTCGGCCTCCTGCCTGGTTCTCAAAAAAATATTTTAAGCTACGAAAATTCGGAAATAGCCATTTCGTAGCCCCCCGTGAGTAGATGCCAACTGCCAATTTTGGTTCGATTTGGTCCTTTTTTGAACAGGATAAGTCCGGTGAAACGTCGACGAGACATGCCCAGAAAGGGCCACCATTCTCGTACTACTTTGTGCGGAGGGTCGGCCTCCTTCCTGGTTCTCAAAAAAAAATTTTAAGCTACGAAAAATCGGAAATAGCCATTTCGTAGCGACCCCGTGAGTAGATGCCAACTGGCAATTTTGGTTCGATTTGGTCCTTTTTTGACCGAGATAAGTCCGGTGAAACGTCGACGAGACATGCCCAGAAAGGGCCACCATTCTCGGACTACTTTGTGCGGAGGGTCGGCCTCCTGCCTGGTTCTCAAAAAAAAATTTTAAGCTACGAAAAATCGGAAATAGCCATTTCGTAGCCACCCCGTGAGTAGATGCCAACTGCCAATTTTGGTTCGATTTGGTCCTTTTTTGACCAAGATAAGTCCGGTGAAAGATCGAGGAGACATGCCCAGAAAGGGCCACCATTCTCGGACTACTTGCGCGGAGGGTCGGCCTCCTGCCTGGTTCTCAAAAAAATATTTTAAGCTACGAAATTTCGGAAATAGCCATTTTGTAGCCCCCCTTTTGTAGATGCCATCTGCCAATTTTGGTTCGATTTGGTCCTTTTTTGACCAAGATAAGTCCGGTGAAAGGTCGACGAGACATGCCCAGAAAGGGCCACCATTCTCGGACTACTTTGTGCGGAGGGTCGGCCTCCTGCCTGGTTCTCAAAAAAATATTTTAAGCTACGAAAATTCGGAAATAGCCATTTCGTAGCCCCCCGTGAGTAGATGCCAACTGCCAATTTTGGTTCGATTTGGTCCTTTTTTGACCAAGATAAGTCCGGTGAAAGGTCGACGAGACATGCCCAGAAAGGGCCACCATTCTCGGACTACTTTGTGCGGAGGGTCGGCCTCCTGCCTGGTTCTCAAAAAAATATTTTAAGCTACGAAAATTCGGAAATAGCCATTTCGTAGCCCCCCGTGAGTAGATGCCAACTGCCAATTTTGGTTCGATTTGGTCCTTTTTTGACCAAGATAAGTCCGGTGAAATGTCGACGAGATATGCCCAGAAAGGGCCACCATTCTCGGACTACTTTGTGCGGAGGGTCGGCCTCCTGCCTGGTTCTCAAAAAAATATTTTAAGCTACGAAAATTCGGAAATAGCCATTTCGTAGCCCCCCGTGAGTAGATGCCAACTGCCAATTTTGGTTCGATTTGGTCCTTTTTTGACCAAGATAAGTCCGGTGAAACGTCGACGAGAAATGCCCAGAAAGGGCCACCATTCTCGGACTACTTTGTGCGGAGGGTCGGCCTCCTGCCTGGTTCTCAAAAAAATATTTTAAGCTACGAAAATTCAGAAATAGCCATTTCGTAGCCCCCCGTGAGTAGATGCCAACTGCCAATTTTGGTTCGATTTGGTCCTTTTTTGACCAAGATAAGTCCGGTGAAATGTCGACGAGACATGCCCAGAAAGGGCCACCATTCTCGGACTACTTTGTGCGGAGGGTCGGCCTCCTGCCTGGTTCTCAAAAAAATATTTTAAGCTACGAAAATTCGGAAATAGCCATTTCGTAGCCCCCCGTGAGTAGATGCCAACTGCCAATTTTGGTTCGATTTGGTCCTTTTTTGAACAGGATAAGTCCGGTGAAACGTCGACGAGACATGCCCAGAAAGGGCCACCATTCTCGTACTACTTTGTGCGGAGGGTCGGCCTCCTTCCTGGTTCTCAAAAAAAAATTTTAAGCTACGAAAAATCGGAAATAGCCATTTCGTAGCGACCCCGTGAGTAGATGCCAACTGGCAATTTTGGTTCGATTTGGTCCTTTTTTGACCGAGATAAGTCCGGTGAAACGTCGACGAGACATGCCCAGAAAGGGCCACCATTCTCGGACTACTTTGTGCGGAGGGTCGGCCTCCTGCCTGGTTCTCAAAAAAAAATTTTAAGCTACGAAAAATCGGAAATAGCCATTTCGTAGCCACCCCGTGAGTAGATGCCAACTGCCAATTTTGGTTCGATTTGGTCCTTTTTTGACCAAGATAAGTCCGGTGAAAGATCGAGGAGACATGCCCAGAAAGGGCCACCATTCTCGGACTACTTCGCGCGGAGGGTCGGCCTCCTGCCTGGTTCTCAAAAAAATATTTTAAGCTACGAAATTTCGGAAATAGCCATTTTGTAGCCCCCCTTTTGTAGATGCCATCTGCCAATTCTGGTTCGATTTGGTCCTTTTTTGACCAAGATAAGTCCGGTGAAAGGTCAACGAGACATGCCCAGTAAGGGCCACCATTCTCGGACTACTTTGTGCGGAGGGTCGGTCTCCTGCCTGGTTCTCAAAAAAATATTTTAAGCTACGAAAATTCGGAAATAGCCATTTCGTAGCCCCCCGTGAGTAGATGCCAACTGCCAATTTTGGTTCGATTTGGTCCTTTTTTGACCAAGATAAGTCCGGTGAAAGGTCGACGAGACATGCCCAGAAAGGGCCACCATTCTCGGACTACTTTGTGCGGAGGGTCGGCCTCCTGCCTGGTTCTCAAAAAAATATTTTAAGCTACGAAAATTCGGAAATAGCCATTTCGTAGCCCCCGAGACATGCCCAGTAAGGGCCACCATTCTCGGACTACTTTGTGCGGAGGGTCGGTCTCCTGCCTGGTTCTCAAAAAAATATTTTAAGCTACGAAAATTCGGAAATAGCCATTTCGTAGCCCCCCGTGAGTAGATGCCAACTGCCAATTTTGGTTCGATTTGGTCCTTTTTTGACCAAGATAAGTCCGGTGAAACGTCGACGAGACATGCACAGAAAGGGCCACCATTCTCGGACTACTTTGTGCGGAGGGTCGGTCTCCTGCCTGGTTCTCCAAAAAATATTTTAAGCTACGAAAATTCGGAAATAGCCATTTCGTAGCCCCCCGTGAGTAGATGCCAACTGCCAATTTTGGTTCGATTTGGTCCTTTTTTGACCAAGATAAGTCCGGTGAAAGGTCGACGAGACATGCCCAGAAAGGGCCACCATTCTCGGACTACTTTGTGCGGAGGGTCGGCCTCCTGCCTGGTTCTCAAAAAAATATTTTAAGCTACGAAAATTCGGAAATAGCCATTTCGTAGCCCCCCTTTTGTAGATGCCATCTGCCAATTTTGGTTCGATTTGGTCCTTTTTTGACCAAGATAAGTCCGGTGAGAGATCGACGAGACATGCCCAGAAAGGGCCACCATTCTCGGACTACTTCGCGCGGAGGGTCGGCCTCCTGCCTGGTTCTCAAAAAAATATTTTAAGCTACGAAATTTCGGAAATAGCCATTTCGTAGCCCCCCGTGAGTAGATGCCAACTGCCAATTTTGGTTCGATTTGGTCCTTTTTTGACCAAGATAAGTCCGGTGAAAGGTCGACGAGAAATGCCCAGAAAGGGCCACCATTCTCGGACTACTTTGTGTGGAGGGTCAGCCTCCTGCCTGGTTCTCAAAAAAAAATTTTAAGCTACGAAATTTCGGAAATAGCCATTTTGTAGCCCCCCTTTTGTAGATGCCATCTGCCAATTCTGGTTCGATTTGGTCCTTTTTTGACCAAGATAAGTCCGGTGAAAGGTGAACGAGACATGCCCAGTAAGGGCCACCATTCTCGGACTACTTTGTGCGGAGGGTCGGCCTCCTGCCTGGTTCTCAAAAAAATATTTTAAGCTACAAAAATTCGGAAATAGCCATTTCGTAGCCCCCCGTGAGTAGATGCCAACTGCAAATTTTGGTTCGATTTGGTCCTTTTTTGACCAAGATAAGTCCGGTGAAACGTCGACGAGACATGCACAGAAAGGGCCACCATTCTCGGACTACTTTGTGCGGAGGGTCGGCCTCCTGCCTGGTTCTCAAAAAAATATTTTAAGCTACGAAAATTCGGAAATAGCCATTTCGTAGCCCCCCGTGAGTAGATGCCAACTGCCAATTTTGGTTCGATTTGGTCCTTTTTTGACCAAGATAAGTCCGGTGAAACGTCGACGAGACATGCCCAGAAAGGGCCACCATTCTCGGACTACTTTGTGCGGAGGGTCGGCCTCCTGCCTGATTCTCAAAAAAAAATTTTAAGCTACGAAAAATCGGAAATAGCCATTTCGTAGCCACCCCGTGAGTAGATGCCAACTGCCATTTTTGGTTCGATTTGGTCCTTTTTTGACCAAGATAAGTCCAGTGAAAGATCGACGAGACATGCCTAGAAAGGGCCACCATTCTCGGACTACTTCGCGCGGAGGGTCGGCCTCCTGCCTGGTTCTCAAAAAAATATTTTAAGCTACGAAATTTCGGAAATAGCCATTTTGTAGCCCCCCTTTTGTAGATGCCATCTGCCAATTTTGGTTCGATTTGGTCCTTTTTTGACCAAGATAAGTCCGGTGAAACGTCGACGAGACATGCCCAGAAAGGGCCACCATTCTTGGACTACTTTTAGCGGAGGGTCGGCCTCCTGCCTGGTTCTCAAAAAAATATTTTAAGCTACGAAAATTCGGAAATAGCCATTTCGTAGCCCCCCGTGAGTAGATGCCAACTGCCAATTTTGGTTCGATTTGGTCCTTTTTTGAACAGGATAAGTCCAGTGAAACGTCGACGAGACATGCCCAGAAAGGGCCACCATTCTCGGACTACTTTGTGCGGAGGGTCGGCCTCCTGCCTGGTTCTCAAAAAAAAATTTTAAGCTACGAAAAATCGGAAATAGCCATTTCGTAGCGACCCCGTGAGTAGATGCCAACTGGCAATTTTGGTTCGATTTGGTCCTTTTTTGACCAAGATAAGTCCGGTGAAACGTCGACGAGACATGCCCAGAAAGGGCCACCATTCTCGGACTACTTTGTGCGGAGGGTCGGCCTCCTGCCTGGTTCTCAAAAAAAAATTTTAAGCTACGAAAAATCGGAAATAGCCATTTCGTAGCCACCCCGTGAGTAGATGCCAACTGCCAATTTTGGTTCGATTTGGTCCTTTTTTGACCAAGATAAGTCCGGTGAAAGATCGACGAGACATGACCAGAAAGGGCCACCATTCTCGGACTACTTCGCGCGGAGGGTCGGCCTCCTGCCTGGTTCTCAAAAAAATATTTTAAGCTACGAAATTTCGGAAATAGCCATTTTGTAGCCCCCCGTGAGTAGATGCCAACTGCCAATTTTGGTTCGATTTGGTCCTTTTTTGAACAAGATAAGTCCGGTGAAACGTCGACGAGACATGCCCAGAAAGGGCCACCATTCTCGGACTACTTTGTGCGGAGGGTCGGCCTCCTGCCTGGTTCTCAAAAAAATATTTTAAGCTACGAAATTTCGGAAATAGCCATTTCGTAGCCCCCCGTGAGTAGATGCCAACTGCCAATTTTGGTTCGATTTGGTCCTTTTTTGACCAAGATAAGTCCGGTGAAAGGTCGACGAGAAATGCCCAGAAAGGGCCACCATTCTCGGACTACTTTGTGCGGAGGGTCAGCCTCCTGCCTGGTTCTCAAAAAAATATTTTAAGCTACGAAAATTCGGAAATAGCCATTTCGTAGCCCCCGGTGAGTAGATGCCAACTGCCAATTTTGGTTCGATTTGGTCCTTTTTTGACCAAGATAAGTCCGGTGAAAGGTCGACGAGACATGCCCAGAAAGGGCCACCATTCTCGGACTACTTTGTGCGGAGGGTCGGCCTCCTGCCTGGTTCTCAAAAAATATTTTAAGCTACGAAATTTCGGAAATAGCCATTTTGTAGCCCCCCTTTTGTAGATGCCATCTGCCAATTTTGGTTCGATTTGGTCCTTTTTTGACCAAGATAAGTCCGGTGAAAGATCGACGAGACATGCCCAGAAAGGGCCACCATTCTCGGACTACTTTGTGCGGAGGGTCGGTCTCTTGCCTGGTTCTCAAAAAAATATTTTAAGCTACGAAAATTCGGAAATAGCCATTTTGTAGCCCCCCTTTTGTAGATGCCATCTGCCAATTTTGGTTCGATTTGGTCCTTTTTTGACCAAGATAAGTCCGGTGAAAGGTCGACAAGACATGCCCAGAAAGGGCCACCATTCTCGGACTACTTTGTGCGGAGGGTCGGCCTCCTGCCTGGTTCTCAAAAAAATATTTTAAGCTACGAAAATTCGGAAATAGCCATTTCGTAGCCCCCCGTGAGTAGATGCCAACTGCAAATTTTTATTCGATTTGGTCCTTTTTTGACCAAGATAAGTCCGGTGAAAGGTCGACGAGACATGACCAGAAAGGGCCACCATTCTCGGACTACTTCGCGCGGAGGGTCGGTCTCCTGCCTGGTTCTCAAAAAATATTTTAAGCTACGAAATTTCGGAAATAGCCATTTTGTAGCCCCCCTTTTGTAGATGCCATCTGCTAATTTTGGTTCGATTTGGTCCTTTTTTGACCAAGATAAGTCCGGTGAAAGATCGACGAGACATGCCCAGAAAGGGCCACCATTCTCGGACTACTTCGCGCGGAGGGTCGGCCTCCTGCCTGGTTCTCAAAAAAATATTTTAAGCTACGAAATTTCGGAAATAGCCATTTTGTAGCCCCCCGTGAGTAGATGCCAACTGCCAATTTTGGTTCGATTTGGTCCTTTTTTGAACAGGATAAGTCCGGTGAAACGTCGACGAGACATGCCCAGAAAGGGCCACCATTCTCGGACTACTTCGCGCGGAGGGTCGGCCTCCTGCCTGGTTCTCAAAAAAATATTTTAAGCTACGAAATTTCGGAAATAGCCATTTCGTAGCCCCCCTTTTGTAGATGCCATCTGCCAATTCTGGTTCGATTTGGTCCTTTTTTGAACAAGATAAGTCCGGTGAAAGATCGACGAGACATGGCCAGAAAGGGCCACCATTCTCGGACTACTTCGCGCGGAGGGTCGGCCTCCTGCCTGGTTCTCAAAAAAATATTTTAAGCTACGAAAATTCGGAAATAGCCATTTCGTAGCCCCCCGTGAGTAGATGCCAACTGCCAATTTTCGTTCGATTTGGTCCTTTTTTGACCAAGATAAGTCCGGTGAAAGGTCGACGAGACATGACCAGAAAGGGCCACCATTCTCGGACTACTTCGCGCGGAGGGTCGGTCTCCTGCCTGGTTCTCAAAAAATATTTTAAGCTACGAAATTTCGGAAATAGCCATTTTGTAGCCCCCCTTTTGTAGATGCCATCTGCCAATTTTGGTTCGATTTGGTCCTTTTTTGACCAAGATAAGTCCGGTGAAAGATCGACGAGACATGCCCAGAAAGGGCCACCATTCTCGGACTACTTCGCGCGGAGGGTCGGCCTCCTGCCTGGTTCTCAAAAAAAATATTTTAAGCTACGAAATTTCGGAAATAGCCATTTCGTAGCCCCCCGTGAGTAGATGCCAACTGCTAATTTTGGTTTGATTTGGTCCTTTTTTGACCAAGATAAGTCCGGTGAAAGGTCGACGAGAAATGCCCAGAAAGGGCCACCATTCTCGGACTACTTTGTGCGGAGGGTCAGCCTCCAGCCTGGTTCTCAAAAAAATATTTTAAGCTACGAAATTTCGGAAATAGCCATTTTGTAGCCCCCCTTTTGTAGATGCCATCTGCCATTTCTGGTTCGATTTGGTCCTTTTTTGACCAAGATAAGTCCGGTGAAACGTTGACGAGACATGCCCAGAAAGGGCCACCATTCTCGGACAACTTTGTGCGGAGGGTCGGCCTCCTGCCTGGTTCTCAAAAAAATATTTTAAGCTACGAAATTTCGGAAATAGCCATTTCGTAGCCCCCCGTGAGTAGATGCCAACTGCCAATTTTGGTTCGATTTGGTCCTTTTTTGACCAAGATAAGTCCGGTGAAAGGTCGACGAGAAATGCCCAGAAAGGGCCACCATTCTCGGACTACTTTGTGCGGAGGGTCGGCCTCCTGCCTGGTTCTCAAAAAAAAATTTTAAGCTACGAAAAATCGGAAATAGCCATTTCGTTGCCACCCCGTGAGTAGATGCCAACTGCCAATTTTGGTTCGATTTGGTCCTTTTTTGACCAAGATAAGTCCGGTGAAACGTCGACGAGACATGCCCAGAAAGGGCCACCATTCTCGGACTACTTTGAGCGGAGGGTCGGCCTCCTGCCTGGTTCTCAAAAAAAAATTTTAAGCTACGAAAAATCGGAAATAGCCATTTCGTAGCCAGCCCGTGAGTAGATGCCAACTGCCAATTTTGGTTCGATTTGGTCCTTTTTTGACCAAGATAAGTCCGGTGAAAGATCGACGAGACATGCCCAGAAAGGGCCACCATTCTCGGACTACTTCGCGCGGAGGGTCGGCCTCCTGCCTGGTTCTCAAAAAAATATTTTAAGCTACGAAATTTCGGAAATAGCCATTTTGTAGCCACCCTTTTGTAGATGCCATCTGCCAATTCTGGTTCGATTTGGTCCTTTTTTGACCAAGATAAGTCCGGTGAAACGTCGACGAGACATGCCCAGAAAGGTCCACCATTCTCGGACTACTTTGTGCGGAGGGTCGGCCTCCTGCCTGGTTCTAAAAAAAATATTTTAAGCTACGAAAATTCGGAAATAGCCATTTCGTAGCCCCCCGTGAGTAGATGCCAACTGCCAATTTTGGTTCGATTTGGTCCTTTTTTGACCAAGATAAGTCCGGTGAAAGGTCAACGAGACATGCCCAGTAAGGGCCACCATTCTCGGACTACTTTGTGCGGAGGGTCGGTCTCCTGCCTGGTTCTCAAAAAAATATTTTAAGCTACGAAAATTCGGAAATAGCCATTTCGTAGCCACCCGTGAGTAGATGCCAACTGCCAATTTTGGTTCGATTTGGTCCTTTTTTGACCAAGATAAGTCCGGTGAAAGGTCGACGAGAAATGCCCAGAAAGGGCCACCATTCTCGGACTACTTTGTGCGGAGGGTCAGCCTCCAGCCTGGTTCTCAAAAAAATATTTTAAGCTACGAAATTTCGGAAATAGCCATTTTGTAGCCCCCCTTTTGTAGATGCCATCTGCCAATTCTGGTTCGATTTGGTCCTTTTTTGACCAAGATAAGTCCGGTGAAACGTCGACGAGACATGCCCAGAAAGGGCCACCATTCTCGGACAACTTTGTGCGGAGGGTCGGTCTCCTGCCTGGTTCTCAAAAAAATATTTTAAGCTACGAAAATTCGGAAATAGCCATTTCGTAGCCCCCCGTGAGTAGATGCCAACTGCCAATTTTGGTTCGATTTGGTCCTTTTTTGACCAAGATAAGTCCGGTGAAACGTCGACGAGACATGCCCAGAAAGGGCCACCATTCTCGGACAACTTTGTGCGGAGGGTCGGCCTCCTGCCTGGTTCTCAAAAAAATATTTTAAGCTACGAAATTTCGGAAATAGCCATTTCGTAGCCCCCCGTGAGTAGATGCCAACTGCCAATTTTGGTTCGATTTGGTCCTTTTTTGACCAAGATAAGTCCGGTGAAAGGTCGACGAGAAATGCCCAGAAAGGGCCACCATTCTCGGACTACTTTGTGCGGAGGGTCGGCCTCCTGCCTGGTTCTCAAAAAAAAATTTTAAGCTACGAAAAATCGGAAATAGCCATTTCGTTGCCACCCCGTGAGTAGATGCCAACTGCCAATTTTGGTTCGATTTGGTCCTTTTTTGACCAAGATAAGTCCGGTGAAACGTCGACGAGACATGCCCAGAAAGGGCCACCATTCTCGGACTACTTTGAGCGGAGGGTCGGCCTCCTGCCTGGTTCTCAAAAAAATATTTTAAGCTACGAAAATTCGGAAATAGCCATTTCGTAGCCACCCGTGAGTAGATGCCAACTGCCAATTTTGGTTCGATTTGGTCCTTTTTTGACCAAGATAAGTCCGGTGAAAGGTCGACGAGAAATGCCCAGAAAGGGCCACCATTCTCGGACTACTTTGTGCGGAGGGTCAGCCTCCAGCCTGGTTCTCAAAAAAATATTTTAAGCTACGAAATTTCGGAAATAGCCATTTTGTAGCCCCCCTTTTGTAGATGCCATCTGCCAATTCTGGTTCGATTTGGTCCTTTTTTGACCAAGATAAGTCCGGTGAAAGGTCAACGAGACATGCCCAGTAAGGGCCACCATTCTCGGACTACTTTGTGAGGAGGGTCGGTCTCCTGCCTGGTTCTCAAAAAAATATTTTAAGCTACGAAAATTCGGAAATAGCCATTTCGTAGCCCCCCGTGAGTAGATGCCAACTGCCAATTTTGGTTCGATTTGGTCCTTTTTTGACCAAGATAAGTCCGGTGAAACGTCGACGAGACATGCCCAGAAAGGGCCACCATTCTCGGACAACTTTGTGCGGAGGGTCGGCCTCCTGCCTGGTTCTCAAAAAAATATTTTAAGCTACGAAATTTCGGAAATAGCCATTTCGTAGCCCCCTGTGAGTAGATGCCAACTGCCAATTTTGGTTCGATTTGGTCCTTTTTTGACCAAGATAAGTCCGGTGAAAGGTCGACGAGAAATGCCCAGAAAGGGCCACCATTCTCGGACTACTTTGTGCGGAGGGTCGGCCTCCTGCCTGGTTCTCAAAAAAAAATTTTAAGCTACGAAAATTCGGAAATAGCCATTTCGTAGCCCCCCGTGAGTAGATGCCAACTGCCAATTTTGGTTCGATTTGGTCCTTTTTTGACCAAGATAAGTCCGGTGAAACGTCGACGAGACATGCCCAGAAAGGGCCACCATTCTCGGACTACTTTGTGCGGAGGGTCTGCCTCCTGCCTGGTTCTCAAAAAAAAATTTTAAGCTACGAAAAATCGGAAATAGCCATTTCGTAGCCACCCCGTGAGTAGATGCCAACTGCCAATTTTGGTTCGATTTGGTCCTTTTTTGACCAAGATAAGTCCGGTGAAAGATCGACGAGACATGCCTAGAAAGGGCCACCATTCTCGGACTACTTCGCGCGGAGGGTCGGCCTCCTGCCTGGTTCTCAAAAAAATATTTTAAGCTACGAAATTTCGGAAATAGCCATTTTGTAGCCCCCTTTTTTAAGCTACGAAATTTCGGAAATAGCCATTTTGTAGCCCCCCGTGAGTAGATGCCAACTGCCAATTTTGGTTCGATTTGGTCCTTTTTTGAACAAGATAAGTCCGGTGAAACGTCGACGAGACATGCCCAGAAAGGGCCACCATTCTCGGACTACTTTGTGCGGAGGGTCGGCCTCCTGCCTGGTTCTCAAAAAAATATTTTAAGCTACGAAATTTCGGAAATAGCCATTTCGTAGCCCCCCGTGAGTAGATGCCAACTGCCAATTTTGGTTCGATTTGGTCCTTTTTTGACCAAGATAAGTCCGGTGAAAGGTCGACGAGAAATGCCCAGAAAGGGCCACCATTCTCGGACTACTTTGTGCGGAGGGTCAGCCTCCTGCCTGGTTCTCAAAAAAATATTTTAAGCTACGAAATTTCGGAAATAGCCATTTCGTAGCCCCCCGTGAGTAGATGCCAACTGCCAATTTTGGTTCGATTTGGTCCTTTTTTGACCAAGATAAGTCCGGTGAAAGGTCGACGAGAAATGCACAGAAAGGGCCACCATTCTCGGACTACTTTGTGCGGAGGGTCGGCCTCCTGCCTGGTTCTCAAAAAAATATTTTAAGCTACGAAAATTCGGAAATAGCCATTTCGTAGCCCCCCGTGAGTAGATGCCAACTGCAAATTTTTATTCGATTTGGTCCTTTTTTGACCAAGATAAGTCCGGTGAAAGGTCGACGAGACATGACCAGAAAGGGCCACCATTCTCGGACTACTTCGCGCGGAGGGTCGGCCTCCTGCCTGGTTCTCAAAAAATATTTTAAGCTACGAAATTTCGGAAATAGCCATTTTGTAGCCCCCCTTTTGTAGATGCCATCTGCCAATTTTGGTTCGATTTAGTCCTTTTTTGACCAAGATAAGTCCGGTGAAAGATCGACGAGACATGCCCAGAAAGGGCCACCATTCTCGGACTACTTTGTGCGGAGGGTCGGTCTCTTGCCTGGTTCTCAAAAAAATATTTTAAGCTACGAAAATTCGGAAATAGCCATTTTGTAGCCCCCCTTTTGTAGATGCCAACTGCCAATTTTGGTTCGATTTGGTCCTTTTTTGACCAAGATAAGTCCGGTGAAACGTCGACGAGACATGCCCAGAAAGGGCCACCATTCTCGGACTACTTTGTGCGGAGGGTCGGCCTCCTGCCTGGTTCTCAAAAAAATATTTTAAGCTACGAAAAATCGGAAATAGCCATTTCGTAGCCACCCCGTGAGTAGATGCCAACTGCCAATGTTGGTTCGATTTGGTCCTTTTTTGACCAAGATAAGTCCGGTGAAAGATCGACGAGACATGCCCAGAAAGGGCCACCATTCTCGGACTACTTCGCGCGGAGAGTCGGCCTCCTGCCTGGTTCTCAAAACAATATTTTAAGCTACGAAAATTCGGAAATAGCCATTTTGTAGCCCCCCTTTTGTAGATGCCATCTGCCAATTTTGGTTCGATTTGGTCCTTTTTTGACCAAGATAAGTCCGGTGAAACGTCGACGAGACATGCCCAGAAAGGGCCACCATTCTCGGACTACTTTGTGCGGAGGGTCGGCCTCCTGCCTGGTTCTCAAAAAAATATTTTAAGCTACGAAATTTCGGAAATAGCCATTTCGTAGCCCCCCGTGAGTAGATGCCAACTGCCAATTTTGGTTCGATTTGGTCCTTTTTTGACCAAGATAAGTCCGGTGAAAGGTCGACGAGAAATGACCAGAAAGGGCCACCATTCTCGGAATACTTTGTGCGGAGGGTCGGCCTCCTGCCTGGTTCTCAAAAAAAATTTTAAGCTACGAAAATTCGGAAATAGCCATTTCGTAGCCCCCCATGAGTAGATGCCAACTGCCAATTTTGGTTCGATTTGGTCCTTTTTTAAACAAGATAAGTCCGGTGAAAGGTCGACGAGACATGCCCAGAAAGGGCCACCATTCTCGGACTACTTTGTGCGGAGGGTCGGCCTTCTGCCTGGTTTTCAAAAAAAAATTTTAAGCTACGAAAAATCGGAAATAGCCATTTCGTAGCCACCTCGTGAGTAGATGCCAACTGCCAATTTTGGTTCGATTTGGTCCTTTTTTGACCAAGATAAGTCCGGTGAAAGATCGACGAGACATGCCCAGAAAGGGCCACCATTCTCGGACTACTTTGTGCGGAGGGTCGGCCTCCTGCCTGGTTCTCAAAAAATATTTTAAGCTACGAAATTTCGGAAATAGCCATTTTGATTTTGTAGCCCCCCTTTTGTAGATGCCATCTGCCAATTTTGGTTCGATTTGGTCCTTTTTTGACCAAGATAAGTCCGGTGAAAGATCGACGAGACATGCCCAGAAAGGGCCACCATTCTCGGACTACTTCGCGCGGAGGGTCGGCCTCCTGCCTGGTTCTCAAAAAAGATTTTAAGCTACGAAAAATCGGAAATAGTCATTTTGTAGCCCCCCTTTTGTAGATTCCATCTGCCAATTTTGGTTCGATTTGGTCCTTTTTTGACCAAGATAAGTCCGGTGAAAGGTCGACAAGACATGCCCAGAAAGGGCCACCATTCTCGGACTACTTTGTGCGGAGGGTCGGCCTCCTGCCTGGTTCTCAAAAAAACATTTTAAGCTACGAAAATTCGGAAATAGCCATTTCGTAGCCCCCCGTGAGTAGATGCCAACTGCCAATTTTGGTTCGATTTGGTCCTTTTTTGACCAAGATAAGTCCGGTGAAAGGTCGACGAGACATGCCCAGAAAGGGCCACCATTCTCGGACTACTTTGTGCGGAGGGTCGGCCTCCTGCCTGGTTCTCAAAAAAAAATTTTAAGCTACGAAAAATCGGAAATAGCCATTTCGTAGCCACCCGTGAGTAGATGCCAACTGCCAATTTTGGTTAGATTTGGTCCTTTTTTGACCAAGATAAGTCCGGTGAAAGATCGACGAGACATGCCCAGAAAGGGCCACCATTCTCGGACTACTTCGCGCGGAGGGTCGGCCTCCTGCCTGGTTCTCAAAAAAAAATTTTAAGCTACGAAATTTCGGAAATAGCCATTTTGTAGCCCCCCTTTTGTAGATGCCATCTGCCAATTTTGGTTCGATTTGGTCCATCTTTGACCAAGTTAAGTCCGTTGAAATTCCGACGAGCCAAGTCCAAAAAGGCGCACCATTCTCGGACTACTTCACGGGGTGAAGGGGGTCTGGCCTGGTTCTCCCGAAAAAATTTTTTCAGCTATCAAAATTCGGAAATAGCAATTTTGTAGCCCCCCTTGTGTAGATGCCATCTGCCAATTTTGGTTCGATTTGGTCCATCTTTGACCAAGTTAAGTCCGTTGAAATTCCGACGAGCCAAGCCAAAAAGGCGCACCATTCTCGGACTACTTCCCGGGGTGGAGGGGGTCTGGCCTGGTTCTTCCGAAATTTATTTATTTTTTTTAAAATCTTTTTCAAACTCTGCACCCCGCTACAGGGCATGGGGATGAATACAGAAATCCAGGTTTAGTGGCCCTAACCCTTAAGATGGCTGAGATATAGCGATCCCAATTTAGATTTATTTAATTAATCAAAATAGTGTGTTCGCGGACGGTGGAATTGGGCAATCGGACACATAGTGCTTTCGCGGACGGTGGAATTGGGCAATCGGACACATAGTGCTTTCGCGGACGGTGGAATTGGGCAATCGGACACATAGTGCTTTCGCGGACGGTGGAATTGGGCAATCGGACACATAGTGCTTTCGCGGACGGTGGAATTGGGCAATCGGACACATAGTGCTTTCGCGGACGGTGGAATTGGGCAACGGGCGTTGAATCAATGGTGAAATGGACACATAGTGCTTTCGCGGACGGTGGAATTGGGCAACGGGTCTCAGTTCTATCTACTCAGGAGGACCAGCTGAGTGCAGTAATGTAGTTTTTATCACGATAGGAACCCCCCAAAAATCTCTCCAGTCATCATCCAGCCCGGTGTTTTCCATGATCCCACTTCAGGCTTATTCAATGATCTACATAGTGGGTTCGTGGACAAGGTGTTTCAAGCCTTCTCTTTCAAATTATTCTGATAAAAACTATTTAGCTGGACTCAGCAAGTCCCCCTGAGAAGGGCAAAACAAGTCCTGACTCAAAATTCCACCGTCCACGAACCCACTATTTTGTTACATTGAATAAATCTAAAGTGGGATCGCTGGATCTTGGCCACCTTAAGGGTTAGGGCCACCAAATGTGGACTGCTGTATTCATCTTAGAGCCCTGTAACAGGGTGCCAAGTTTCAGAAAGATCAGAAAAACTTTTTTTTTAGGCCCGAAAAAACTGGGCCTAAAAAAAAAGTTTCTCCAGAATGCAAAGTGAATGTCTTTAAAGTCTGCGGTAAGCATTCGATTCTGCTTTCAACCCGACCTTTATAGAGCTATACTACTAAAAACGTCTATTAATTAAACAGACATGATTTTTTTTACAGCAAAGGTCTCCTAAACTAACAAAGGTTCTGTAGTCATTTGTAATAACTTCCCCATCGCACTCATCTTTAATAGATACCCTTTACATGGCATAATATTTCCAAGTACATTTGAGCTACAAGCCCAAAGGGACTCCACTGTAAAGGTCGGAGGACATGAGGCTAATGACACCAACTCGCTCTGTGGGACTGTCGTAGGGCGGCTGTTCATACATTACACCCCCTCGGAGTCTTAAGGGCCACGGAGGTTAGACAAAACAACAGGATTTGTTACCACAGGCTCCACAAAGAAAAACTCTCAAAAGATAAGGTACAGACTGTGAAACATGTTCTGTCCCAGTGCACTCTTACAGTATATTTTACAATAAAATGTCATTGTTTGAGGACAGCCAAATGATTCTTGTCCTCGTCATCTTTAATAACTAAATGATTCTGGTCTGATTGACAGCATTAATATTCATGTAAATCTCTCCTCCACAGTGTTTCTATATTAAGCCTCCAAAGTGTAATTAACACTTGTATGGAGATAACATCGTCTACTCCTCAAAATCCATCCTTTTCTAGATCAGATAAATATGAAAAGTTCAGGCTTAACCTCTATAGATTTGAAGTTTACTCCAACAGTGAGCTGCCTGATGCTTCGAGCGGTAACAGAATAGAAAAGCAGACCTTTTAGAAAGTCTGTAAATGCCCTGCAAGGAAAGACCTTTTGAGAAACCGCAGGGATTCCCAAAAGTCATTAAATCTAACGA
The DNA here is from genome assembly GCA_024349245.1 of Neodontobutis hainanensis. NCBI lineage: Eukaryota > Metazoa > Chordata > Actinopteri > Gobiiformes > Odontobutidae > Neodontobutis > Neodontobutis hainanensis. The sequence goes on along the minus strand of JALDNG010000040.1, from coordinate 506,276 downwards.
CTGACATCAACCTGGCATCGGTCTGTTCGGCCCACAGGGGACGTGGAAATTAACAGGAACAACCTGCAATAAAAAAAAAAACATCTAATACAGCAGCTCAACGATGATATGGATCAGGATAAGCCTGACCAAGCCCTGCACAAGTTTGGTTTTGAAGGGAGTTTTTATTGGGGCTTTTCTGGCAAGACAGTCCTGGAGCAGTATCGACAGACAATGTTTCACTCAATTAATAATTAAATAATGAAAACGTAATATCTTAGTAACTTTTTTAAATACTCTTGGTTCTGCCAAATGTTTCTTTTTGGTCTGTACTTACAACACTCCAGGCTAAAGCTTAATAATGTTTTATTTACACTCTCAGGTTCAGTATTAAACGGATAATAGGCCTATAAAATGAACTCATCAAACACCGTTGGGCAGTTTGAACTTCTATGTCTGTAGCTCCTTTAGAGCTCCTTTCTGTCATTCTGGGCACTCATATAGTTTCTCAGTCAGCATTGTGTCCCATTTATGCTCCACAGATAGCTAGTTTCTTTTGTTACTGTGTCCTGTCACTTCTGCTTCAGCTTTGTAAAAATGTCGTCTGTTTTCTACTTTTGTTCTGCATTCTAGTGTACTGTAAAAAACACTGCTTCTAGTGTAACGTAAGATTTAGACACACACGCTCTTTAAACAGTGGAAAAGGCACAAAGTAAAAACATAAAATGCAGGGTTTTACTAAACGCATTGTATTGAACTCACTCATTATTCTTGTTTTTTTTTTTATTCTGTTATGTACATGTCATTGATTTTTATGCCACACTAAGCAGTCTGACTCTCCATATTGGGGACTTCCCAACTTTGACCTCTACATCGAGCGAACAATGTGAACTCTTTGTCAGTAGTGTTGTCAAGAGGAACAACTGTATCCATTATATATCATGAATTATGTGCATGAGCCGTGAAGGGCCGAGGGAGAGAAACAGAACCAGGTCTGCACGGTTTGTCCAAGAGTGAGCACACTTTAAATATGAGAGCGAAACTGTGGCATGGAACAGAAAGGGCTCAGGAAGCTTCAGGATGATGGTACTGTGTAGAAGGTGCTCTTTGGTATTAGGAACAAAAGTTATTTTAAGAAAAAAATGGGCACTCTTTAAAATACCGGGAGTACTTTTTAAAAGCCTTTGTCTCATGTGACTATATAAACATTAAAAGCTTTGTTTGCTGGGTTTAATTTTCCAAGCGTAGCGGCCAATCAATAGCCTTATTAAGGGTGTGTTAAATTAAATTAAATGCAGTACAAATTTGTGAGTTTGTGAATTGCAAATGTGCACTCAGAGTAAGACGCAACTTTTTCAAATTAGAACCAGTGTAGTTAAAATTACACAATATCTTTTGTTGATTTTACTCAACCACAATGAATTTGATGTAAATGACTTTGTTGAATAGAATAAACAACATATTTTGGACCATGACACATAGAAAAGGTCATGTTTGTTTCCTTAATCAATTTATTATCCATGTAGACAAAATAAATGTGTGCAGCTAATGAATGCAAATCTGCCTTTAATCGATTGGGTCAGATCAATGGGTTTGTGCTGCAGGCTGAAACATACTTTTTGACATCCCGTTCGACCGGGAATGTGTGGGGACTCTGACCTATAGATATGGTCCAGACGGCAGCGATCTTCATCATGGCTTTGGTGCGGGAGTTGAAGCGGCTGTGCTCGATGGGGTTACGGATGGCCACGTAGCGGTCCAGGGAGATGGCGCACAAGTGCATGATGGACGCGGTGGAAAACAACACGTCCAGGTAGATCCAGATGGGACACAGGGCGCTGGGGAGAGGCCAGGCGTAGTCTGGAAAAGAGAGAAGGTCACAAAAGGGTAACAAGATTAACTGGATGAAATGAGCCGTTAGGTGGATATCAGATTGTTCAGAAATGGAAGGGAGGAATCATGTGAGGAAATCCTGCTGCTGCCATCTAGAATATCAATCTGTAATAGACATAGATAAATGCAATATAATATTTTAAATGTTTACATTTCTCCTACATATACAGTAAGTTTACACAAGGAACTTTTTCCAAACTGTCTTAAATGCAAAGTACTCAAAGAGACTAGATACTATTGTCTCTGGGAGACTAAAAAGAAGGGTTAGGACTTTAACATGAAGCTTTGAAAACACACAATGAGACTGTTTAAAAGCTTGAACAAAGAAATTTGTGACGCCCGTTCTGTCTAATTGTGGGGCTGTATTTGTGGAGGTTGAGACTTTGTTTAGGCAGTAAACCAAATCTGCTTAAAATAAATGGAAAATATTTGTTCTGTGCTGTGTTCAAAAACTAAGTAAAAATAATATAAAAAAATTAATTGAAAGGCATTTGAACTGAAAAATATATATATATTTTTAGTTATAAAATGGTCAAATTTTTCTTGCATTTTCATATTGCAACTGAACTACTCGTGTTAAAGGGCTTTTTTTTTGTTTTTTACATGACAGACAGAATTTGACTTTAAAAAATGAAGGTTTTCTTTGTAATGTGGGCAGTGTTTTTGCTTGTTTTTTACAAACACAGACTAAAATAGGGATGTCCTAATCCCACTTTTACCAGAACTAGTGCTCACCAAACACAACGTGTATTATTTAAACCATAACTTGTTTGGAAGGAGATCAGGGCCATAGCTAGGGTTTAAAATAAGGTACAGAATATTTGCTTTAAAAGTTTTTCAGTCGTTTGTGGTACATTGATAGTGTCTAATTATTTATACAGGGGTTAGAAATGATAAGACTTGACAGTATTTGAACCCCCCCTCCCCAAAAAAACAAGGAAACATGTTGTACTTTATAATAGCAGGTCCATTTTTTGGTAAAGGTTTTACACTATGGTCATTGAACCACTACAGAGTTCACTAAAGAAAAATTGTAATTACAATAACCTAAAGTAAGACGCGCTCCAAAATCTGAGTCATTTTGCAGCCTAAGTGCTCCACTAAAAAACAACACTATGTAACTTCTATTAAAAAATATATTGTAGTGTGGCTCAGTGGTAGAGCGGTTGTCCTATCACTGGAAGGTTGGCGGTTTGATTCCCTGGTTCCTACTGTCATTGTGTCCTTGGCCAAAACACAGTGGCTCTGGTTTCTTAATAGAATAATGGAAGCTTCTATGCCATTTAATAAAAAAAGAGACTAACTTCTTTTACAGACAAATATTGCACTGACTGTGATTTATAAGGCACACTTTTATCTTGTGAGATCACATATAGACCTAAAACACTTCACATTTGCATATTGACACTACAATAATAACAGAATATTTAGAAAAGCCTTTGTCTTTTTGTGCTTGATAAGGTAACATAGTGTTACTTTAACTTGTTCACGTTAGGGTACACCAGACTGAACAAAGTCACATGCAGAGAATAAATTACCAGGTCTCAGGAGGAAGTTTTATAGGCCTATTATCTGTTTAATACTGAACCTGAGAGTGTAAATAAAACATTATTAAACTGCTCTATACCATGTTACTATAGTTAGAAGTCGTATAAAATAAGAGAATAGTAGAAAAAAATGGTAATTAACAGAAGAAAAATTTGCTCTGTGATCATTCACGAGTGCATTTCACTGTGAAAACTCGACTAAACTTTAATTAGACTCCATCAAAGTCGCACAGGCAGGAGGCTCCCCTAGGTCCCAAGGGTAATCGGGTTATGATGATGGTTTAGATTAGAGCTTTTATGCATGCTTACAAGTATCACTTAGATTAATGTGATTAAGACGAGCCCGCGAAAGGTGTTTACACAGAGCTGAGCGGCGAGCTTAGATGATTAAAGGCGATACAAATGTTTCTGCGGCGAGATACATATTGGATCAATGCATTTACATAAATTAATCTGTGGATATAAGTTAGTGTGACGTGGATTTGTCTGACGGATGATTAATGTGTCAGGCAGTAAATTATTTTGGACTTGTCATGTTAAGACGATAAGGACAATTATCACAGAAAATGAGTTATAGTGTGAAAATGTGGGACGAGCTGTGAAAGTACATTCATGAATTTGAAATGTTTAATTAAAGAAATCACCTGTGGTACTGAAATATATTATCTATACAGCCATTTCATTAGGGTCTCAAACTGTGGATGTAGAAGATTAACAGTCCAAGACATTTTACAAATGCAGTACAAAAATTCAAAGTTTGACTATTTGATGTGATTGTAGTCATTTGAAAGCTGATAACACATTGGTAAAAGTGAATATGTATATTCATTAGGTACTAACTAATATTGTTAAATAGTCCCAGACCTCCTTATATACAGCTCATAATTTAACCTTTGCTAAGCCACGCCTCAAACACTATGAGCCACACATTCCTTTTAGCTTCTAAGTATAGTTGAGCAGATAATAAAATGAGCTGAGAGATTGTGTCTTGTATCAGAGACAGGATCCTTACTGTTTTTTACTCCATCTGAGGCTGGACTGTGCTCTGGGAACAACAATTCACAGCTGCATTAAGGCTCGTGCTACAGACAGGTTGGCGCTCACAGCACTTGCTTAAAGATGTATATACCGTAGGTTATACGAGTGTCCCATCGAGACGTAGGCTTAGTCCAAAACCACTCCGTAACCCCTCAGAGACTACATAGTGCTGCATTATACATATAGTGTACTCCATTAGAGAACAGGATCAGACACTAACCAACACATGAAACAGATAATATATTTACAAAGTTTTGCATCTGAACAAACATTAATGTACAAATTTAAGTATATGTGTGCTGATAAGTTTACATACTCTGACACAATTTGTAATTGTTTTGGGACATTTGTCAGAAAATATGAAAGATAGCAAAAAACAAAACTTTCTTACACTAAAAGTTAGTGGTTGGGTGAAGTTAATTACCGTCAAACAAATGTGCTTATTCTTTTTAAATCAAAATGACAATAGGAAATACCCAAATGGCCCTGACATGACATCTTTAACATCAACGACATCTTTTGTGGTAGTTGTGAATGAGGGTCTTTATTTTCTCAGATGGTAAAGCTGCCCATTCGTCTTGGCAAAAAGCCTCCAGTTTCTGTAAATTCTTGGACTGTCTTGAATGAACTGCACGTTTGAGTGGCTCAATAATATTGAGGTCAGGAGACTGAGGCCAGTCCAGAACCTTCAGCTGAAGTTATTTGTGGGTTTTCCTGGCAGTTGTGGCTGAAACTTTTGTTGCTGGATGAGAGATGCAAGGGTCTGTCAGGACACACCGAGAAACTCACTGACCTTTTATACACACACACTTGTTTAAGTCAACATGTGTGCATGTTATCAGGCCAAAATCACCAGGATAAGCAGAACTGTATGTGTAAATACTGTAGACCCATTAATTGGTAAAACCTGTGACAAACATCAACAGGAGCTCTGTGCTTAATCCTCTCGCAGCAGAAGCTCAGTGTCCGGAGTCCCAGACAGTGCACAGTATTTGAAGTTCACATCCAGCTGCTGTGTTCTTGGGAGTGCTTTGTTGATCCCCGAGGGCGGGCTTGTGATTTCTTTTTGGGCCTCCGCTGTGAAGTCAGAGGTCAGAGGCAGCGACAGTGGGATGGCCCACAGAGCTGGTGTAAATTTGGTGTCTTCATTGGCTCTCAGTGCTCCTGGGCAAACAGCCGGGTTTCGGGAAATAAAATCTGGATGTGGTTCATGCGGGACTCTCGTTTGGTCTCCGAGGACTGGGAGTGTGTGTGGAATATAAGCAACTGCAGAAACATCCTTCAGTAACTGTAACACTGTATGTTTTTAATGCAATTGTATAAGATGCAACTTAAACTGTCTCCGACCAGCAGCATGAGGCACGAGTCCTTGTGTCATTACAAAGAACAAGTGCTACAATTTAACCCTTGTCTACAACAGGCGCCTTAGAAGACATGTCGAGTTTGTTTTGACAAAAGAGCTTTAGTTAAAAAAATTTGTTATAGCTCTGTCTGGTAAAGGTTATTTGTCAGAGGTCATAGCTGTAATCTCTGTATTTTTACAAAATTTCTGACATTTTCAAAATGATTGTTGTATCTTTGGTCTTATCTATGTTAGATTGCTCGTCTTTGATCTTGTCACACTGAGCGATTCTGAATTCAAGCCAAACATGACAACTAATTGTTCATCCACAATGCAGTTTCTGTACATACAAATGAATTTTAAACATAAATGATACACTAGGCACTAAGGCAGGATACCCTAAATAAATGTTCAAGTTGGAATTGGCCCTAGTTTGCTTGAATAAAAGTAGAAAGGAGTGCCCCTTGGAAGTAACAAAAAAATGAGAAATATATATTTATGTTCTTTTGCTGCTCTTTTTTGCTGTTTTAATCAAATTTATTTAAAAAAATTACACATTCCTGCCATTTATCTATAAAATATTAAACCTCTAGAGTGAGCCTTTTCTTTTTTTCAATTCTTGCTTATTTTCTTAATAAAGCTTCACAATCATTCCCGGGATGCAAAGAAAAGCACAGATTTCATGACATTTCATGTCATGTTCACTTTTTTGATTCCTAAAACTGTAAAAAGAAAAGTCCTTATGGTTATTACATTCCTAAAAAAAATAAAGAAATGGCTTGTGATTGGTAAACACAAGTGAGCAATAGAGGAAGTGCAACTCCTAAGCCTAGAGGAAAATCCATATTGTTCATGTTTCACTTTTTATTAAAAAATAAAATGTATCCAGGAAAGTCTAAAATGAAGACTAACCATCAATATTTTTTTTTACTGTAAAATCTAATTAGCTTCAGTACATACTTGTTCTGAAAAAGGGCTTTGTGCATGAATATATTTATGTCTCCATTCTTGTAACGCAGCTTGAATTACATTGTCTCCAAATTGAAAACGACTGTTATCCAGAGCCCAGTTTTAACAATGACTCACTTTCAAATGTAAATTATAAAACACTATAGTGATTTTTATAGTGGTTTTGTAATAGACTCTTCTGGGGGCAGAGCCATACTGCTTTCTCCCTAAAGGTCCTCCTGTCCAAGATAATAACCCAATAAAATGTAATATGAGACTAAATAGACATAGAAAACACTGATCCGACTTCTGTGGGCTTCTTCTGTCATGCTTTCTGAACGGCCAAGTCTGTCTCCTCTTGGCCTGCAGCTATTTAAACAAAGAGTCCTTTCTTCAGAGGACGTCACCGGCTGCTGAACACCGGGCTTAATTTCTGATTCGCAGGACAAGTCCGCGATGCGTGTGGAGGTGAGTCACGCGATTGTGTGTATTGAGTGGGAGGAAGCTTGCATAACTTTCCAGGAGGTCAAACACTCGTAGAGGGCACTGGATGACAGAAAACAAGGTGTTACTCAGATGGCTAGCGGCTTTCTGCTCACCGGCACCGAGCTCTTCATCAGACGCTGTGTTGGTAATTATCTGGTACACTCTGAAAGCAGAGGCAGGTGTTTGGTGGATTTTAGCTTTGCCTCTGGTTTCATGTAGTTCAGATGCAGTAGCCACATGGCATTTTGATATCGACCAATTGCCAGGGTATTCAGGAATTTCTCTAGATATTTTCAAATTAAAAAGAGAAAGAATCAGCTGTTATCAGAGTTAGTCCAGTCTTAGACCAGGTCCAGACTCACGGAGGTCAGTGTTTGTTGAAGGAGACAGAGTTAGTCCAGTCTTAGACCAGGTCCAGACTCATGGAGGTCAGTGTTTGTGAAGGAGACAGAGTTAGTCCAGTCTTAGACCAGGTCCAGACTCACGGAGGTCAGTGTTTGTGAAGGTGACAGAGTTAGTCCAGTCTTAGACCAGGTCCAGACTCACAGAGGTCAGTGTTTAAAGGAGACAGAGTTAGTCCAGTCTTAGACCAGGTCCAGACTCACAGAGGTCAGTGTGTAAAGGAGACAGAGTTAGTCCAGTCTTAGACCAGGTCCAGACTCACGGAGGTCAGTGTTTGAAGAAGGAGACAGAGTCAGTCCAGTCTTAGACCAGGTCCAGACTCACAGAGGTCAGTGTTTGTTGAAGGAGACAGAGTTAGTCCAGTTTTAGACCAGGTCCAGACTCACGGAGGTCAGTGTTTGTGAAGGAGACAGAGTTAGTCCAGTCTTAGACCAGGTCCAGACTCACGGAGGTCAGTGTTTGTGAAGGAGACAGAGTTAGTCCAGTCTTAGACCAGGTCCAGACTCATGGAGGTCAGTGTTTGTGAAAGAGACAGAGTTAGTCCAGTCTTAGACCAGGTCCAGACTCATGGAGGTCAGTGTTTGAAGGAGACAGAGTTAGTCCAGTCTTAGACCAGGTCCAGACTCATGGAGGTCAGTGTTTGAAGGAGACAGAGTTAGTCCAGTCTTAGACCAGGTCCAGACTCATGGAGGTCAGTGTTTGAAGGAGACAGAGTTAGTCCAGTCTTAGATCATTGAGGTCAGACAAGACAAAGACCTTCACAAAATGGTTGTTAGACTGGTCTCAAGTACTACAACACTACTCCAAAGTGAACATTTCAAAAAGCTATAAAGCATAGACCATTTCAGCTTTTCTTCATTGCTCTAGCTAAAAAAGTTTTATAAAAACACAAGGCAGTCTTTCTGATTGAGAGGTAAAAGGTAGAGTAGGCAGAAATCAAATATCAAAATCAAAAATCAAATCAAATACTTATTACCCCGACAAAGTTTGGTACAAGACAAGAAACGGTTTTATGGAATACCATTAATGCGGAGCTGGTTTAATTCAGTATTCCAAAGGATAATGGGCTGCCAAAGATACAAATGTTGTTTGTAATGCTTCAGACTTGTTCCTTTACAAAATTTGGTTGCAAAAATGTCTCAGTTCAAGGTAAAAAGCAGTGACAGTAACGAGCAGTGGACTCTGATGTTATCCGAGAGAGACCTTTTGAAGTTTAATTTTGTGGAATGTTAAGTTTATGAAGCAAGAAGTTATCATATTTGAAGTAAGGTCAGAGTACATTAAGGATGCTCATGCTAAGGGCCACAAAACCCACTGGATTTTAAAGCTAGCTCTTAAAGGGAACTATTAAAATCTATAAAATGTAGCAGTAATCTGCAGATGAACTACAAAAATCCATGTCCATTCCTAGTTTCTGTCAATTGTGAAAGGCAACAGGCATTAAATATCCCAATTAATTAAAAAGAACTGGCCAAGTATGTTTTGTATCAGCTCTTTTGCTGTACTTCATATTAAATTCACTAGTTTTGTGACATCCCACTTTTGAATTCAATTGAAAAAAGATGACGTGCCCTGTATTAATCCAGTGCCAGGAAGGGCTGATATGTGGAGACGTGAGTTATGTCGGCCCAGTGCATTTGTTTCTAATTTAAACCCCACACTCGGGCCCTCAGTGAAAGCTCTGATTATGTTGGCCTCGAAGATTGTGTGATTTTTGGGCTGTGTGTGTTTGTACATGTGGGAAGTAGCTCCATCATAACTGGAAAATCTCATATCCCTCTACGCTGACTTTAGATTTTTATATTTTCTTCTTCACTTCACCAAATGCCCCTTTAGGCTTTTGTACTGAGACACAATGAGGAATATACAGTATATGTTTTCTTCAAGATCATACCCCACTGCTGTATTTCAAAAGATATTTTATTAACTTTTCTTTGCTATTTTCTAGAGCAATAAACTCAAACTGTCAAATCTATTTTGTTATACTTTTAGACTATTCCACAAGCAACGTTATAACCCTAAAGCTATATGTGTTACTTTTCCAATATGGATATAAATAAATGCAGCTTTAGCAATACATATGGTAAATGGTGTGCATTTATGAAGTGCTTTTTTGTACCCTTCTCAGGCACCTTTATGTAAAGCACCCTTCTCAGGCGCTTTACATAATGCTTTTATTTACCCCATTCACACACATTCACACCTGGGGCAGACAGAGAGAGCACACTTCGCCGACCAGCACCAAACTCTGCAGTTGTTGTCTGTAATGAGCTGTGGCACTGGAGGTAAGGTGGGTTAAGTGTCGGGCCAACCTTCCGGTTTTAGGACAACTCCGCTACTGCTTTACCACTGAGCCACTGCGCTCCATATGCTAATGTTGTCAAGCAGTCTTTGATGAGGAAGCACAGGTCTTAAAACCAGGGTCCTTCATGTGGTGATGTTTGGTGATGAAAACGGCAGCTAGAAATTGGGCGAAGAAGAATTATTAAATCCAAAGTTTAGTAGGCAGTATTTAGTAAAAAAAAAAACAAAAAAAAAAACACTTTACATTAATAACCAAATTAAAATGAATATCTTGTATTTATTTAAAAAAGTTTGTCTGCAAGGCTTTAGCAGTTAGCTTGTTGGAGCTACTGACTGTCTTTCAGTGAGAAAGACAATTTTGTTTTCGCATTAGTTTTCAACAAAATCGGCAATGTTTTTTCCGTCTTACACCAGACCCTGTTAAATATATTGAGTTGGCGTCATCAACTCGTGACTTTAACAACCCAAGTGCGACACTGACCACCTGAGCCCATCTGGTACAAAATTAGCATTTAGAAAGCAAAAAGCAAAGCAACAAAAGACAAGTAGACCAGTCATTGCTAACATAAAAAGTTCCCCCATTTTTTTGTAGAAACTCTTTTAAGCTTGGGCCAATACCTGCAACAGTGACACACATATAATAAAACATGTCAAGGACTTTCATCAATAACTGCATTAGTCTCATAATACTATATATGTATTAAACAGTTGTTAAAAGATGAATGGCATTTAAATCATTTGCATTTTAGATTATCCACCAAGCTTCATCACTTCATACATTATCAGTGTTTTATTATCACCTCCACAAAGCAGAGTGCCAAGTGAAGAGACGAGCCAAAGAAATCAAACTAAATCTCATTCGAACTGTATACATAAGTATTTCCTTATCGCTGTCTCTGTTGCAAACCCCCGGAGATTAAACACAAGTTTTAAACGGCTGATAAAGTACAAGCACTTATCCGAGGACAACAATTCGTCACGTGGCGTTATCTTTGACAGCGAGGCTGAATCAGCATTTTGATCATTATATTTTTATTTTTAAATACGTTTTTTTGATTGTAATAAACTTGAATTAGTGCTTGAAATAAGATAACAGTATTGCACATTGTGTTTACTCCATTAAGTTTCAGCACACATTGTGTATCATAATAATTGTTATTATCACTGTAATTTGTCATCGTTGTTGTCATTGTAAGTGTGATTCATTGTTTATTACATTGAGCCATTCGTTGATAGAGTCAAGTGGACATTATAGAACATTATTTAAGAGGTTTCGATGAATTGTCCTGTAAAATCAGAGGCCACATTAGACTTTCTCACTCTCCGTCATTTTGATGCACAGAGTCGTAAAATTTCTGTCCTACTCGATTATTACCTGTCATTTTTAATTTTCATACTTTAATAATACTTATAATGGCTTTTTTTACTCACATTTTAAGACATTTCAGGACGAGCATAGAGGACAGATTCTTTGTTTTATTTAAAAACTGATGAACAAAAAGTGGAAGGATATTTTGTGTTTGAACTCTGCAGAACATTTTACCTCCTTCCCACCTCAGCCACGTAAACTCCTGTTCCCTCTGAACACGATACTCCCTCTTCTTCACCACCTTTGTGCTGCTTGTCCCGTAACAGCTGTCGATAACTGCTCAGTGTTCTTCATTTGTCTTCCTTCATCCTCCATTGATTCATGTTCTCTAATTTCACCGTTATTAATAAGATCAGAACTATTTGGTGGTTTGAAAAATCTACTCACACTCAGCTGCCGTGACATTTTTGCAACTGAAAACAGCAACAAAGACGACACAATTCAAGATAATTGCTGATTGATGTACAATCGCCACCAACTGGTCAGGAGTAGGAATTACAATAGATCATCCTCTGAATAATCCGTCAAAATGAAGGATGGCATTCAGATTTGAACTGTTAATGACAGAAATTATTTGATTTATGCAACCTCTGATTAAAAAACCCATAAAACAAATAAAATATCTACAAAGTCATCATTATGCTCTATAAAAACATAGAATAGAGCAGAAGAGATTTATAAGCTAGGCCTATTTCAGTGTCAGTGTCACACATTCTTGTTCCTTCACAGAAGAAGCCCTGGGATAACATTTACAAATCATTTAACACCTACTGAGCCTACACCTCCATTCTGCAAATGTATTGATTTATTGCTCTGTGTTAATGTATTTGCTTGTCACTTGTGTCGTCGACATCTGCAATAATCACACGTGCTCCATCATTCTCAGCAATGACGACCGCATATATCCACAAATCCCATTTAAATTAAATAAATATGAAGGGTTAATGGCTGGAAATAGATATTACTTTTTCAAGTCGTTATTGTGAGGACATACAGAGCAAGACAATTTGTCTATGTGAAGTCAAACGTGACAGGGATTGTTTGTGCGTCTGCAAACAGAGCTCAGGCTTATGGGAGATTTAACCTTTGTAAACTTGAAGCTTGAGCTCAATTAGTGATTCTTAGTATGTGGGTTTAAAATCTCAGTCAAGATAAAAGATTAGGCTAATTGCATTGATATTGGCAGACTTTATTATTGCGGGATAAAAGGAAGGACAAAACAACAATAGAAAACCTTAGAAACAATAGATTTTAACTGTTTGAGACCAACTAGGATGGAGATGGTAAAGAATAATGCCACTAACTGTTCCCTTACAAATGGATATGCTGGCTGTTACATGGCCCATTGTCACATATTTTAATATATTGTTGAAATTATTTGTTTAGCATCTTTGTTTGTTTCCATCTAGTAAAGTTTGTTTATAAAGCTCTTGATCCGAGTTTGATTTCCAGAAGCTGGGACAAACGGAAGCAGGTTAAACCATTCATAGAAATAAATAATTAGACGAAAGCAATGCGGCAACAAGAGTAATGACTTATGCGTCATTACATAAAGCCTGCCTTGTTTTAAATAAACAATTATTATTGGTCAATGTTGTTGGGGTTGGTGGGAATCACATTTAATAATTGGGGTTCCAGACCCACAAGATGTCCCTTAAAAAAGAGTATTATTTTGAGTCGGCCAGTGTATTGTCCAAGGTGTACTCTGCCCCAAGTCGCTCCAGCCTTTTAACACTCGTAAAAACATAGCAAGTGCATCCCTTTATATTAAAATACTACAACCTTTTTTTTTATGTATCTGTGGACCATTTTCTGCTTTGTGCTTGTGGCTAGCTTTTTACTTTAGGAGATAACTTTAAATAAAAAGTTGAAGTGACGTTAAAAGGTAAATTTGATAGGAAAAGGTCTTCAAATGAAAGATAAGTTTTCATATTTCTCCCACGTCTTTGAAAGTGACACGGCATTGCTTCATAAATGGCACATATAGTATATTTCAGTCTTGATAAAAAACCTTCTGCAAGTTATCCGCTTGAGGATCAATGGTTTGATGGTGACATTTACAGATGCTCAGTAACAAACACAACTCTGCTTTATTATTATTACAGACTCTTGGCTCAGAAGCTGAAGTGAATCAACATCAGAACATGAAAAATGTTCACACGTCCCACAATATAATCACCTGTCATCCTATTAAGCTAATGTGGGCGTTAATGCCAAACGCTTGGCAGAGTACTATAAGCAGTTTAGAGCTATAGTAATGATCATGTTGGCGCCATTGAATCACAAAGACATGTGCGTAATGTCGCTGAGATGCAAGGATCATTTCCATAACTGTGCCGGGAAATGTTTTGGATGTTGAATGTTTAATGACGAGGCACATGTTAAAGCTGCTGGCAACAGCTGCTGAGTGGGTTGGAGCTCAAGATCAGGACGAGCAACTGGTAGGATTGTTAAAACACTGGCAGGAGTTATACAAATATAGGACAAAAAATAAACTGCAGTGGTTCAAAAAGTCTCCTTTTCCATGTTAAAATGTCAGGTTGTTAGGATAATTTAGTCTTGTGTGTGTGTCTTCTGTGCACAGTGCTTTTCAGGTCACCCTACAGCATGTCCCTGCAGGGCTACCGTACGTCCTCAAGGATTTTGGAAGAAGGGGTTTGAGTGGGGGAGGCCATTTTATTTTCACAATAAATATTTATAATTAAAACAATACACTGCACCTTGGACATAAAGCTAAAGGTCAATCACTAATTTTGAAAACGAAGATAACAATGAATAACTAGATATTGGGCTATTTTCTAATTAAAATTGGTCTGCTACCAACAAGAGCAGAAGATATGTCAGAGTCCAGGTGGTTCACAGTCTTGCAAAATAACACCTTGACAACGTTAGAAGATTAAGATTGAAGGTCCAATCTTACAAATAATTAACAATACCCAATGTATCATTTTAACTTTCCTTCTTTGCTTTCTTTCTAGTTTGATTTGAAATTGAGTGCACTGAATAGGCTACCCTTTTGGAGTAACTTACCCAAGTAACTTACCCGCCCAGTTTGAAAAAACAAAACAAAACAATGAGACTTTGTAAAAACTCACCATAGAGGATGTTGATGAGGGAGATGGGCATGACCAGGATACCGACAAGCATGTCCGCCACTGCCAACGACCTCAGGAAGAAGTTAGTCGCATTTTGGAGCTTCTTTTCCAGCGACACAGCCAGGATCACCAAGATATTTCCTCCAATCGTCAACGCAATGATGACGAGTATTAACAAAGCCGGCCAGTTCTTGTCTTTGATCACACTGCTGGTCACCGCTTCCTGGGTAAAGTTCTCCAAATCTTCCCCGAAGGACGCTACGCCGATCTCAGGACTCACCCAGCCTGGACGGGTTTGGTTTAGGTCCAAAGAGCTGTTTTCGGGCCAAGCCATCCGTCTGCTGATCTCTAAGGACGAGGTGGTGGTGCTGAACCCGCCGAGAAGTGCTCTAGCTGGGCCACCCATCCTAAAGAAATAAGCTTACCCAGTTCCAGCTGATTAACTTAATTGGTTTAGGAAAAAACTAAAATAATGGTAGGGATGGGTTACACATCTAGATTGTTTTAAACCGACGTTCATAGCATTTGGGACTTTTACTTAGGGACTTGTTATGGGGCAAAGGGGTCAAGTAAGGGAAGTAAGGCAGGAAAAATATAAAGGGGAAGAAGAAGCTACAAGTTTTGAGAGTCTTAATATTATTCCCGTAAAGGATTGCTAGCTAAACTCAGCCGTACATTGTTCTTTAAGATGTAAATGTCCTATTTCTTGAAGGCGAGCCATTACAGGCCATGTTGTTGGTGTCTGCTCCGGAAGTCACTACTTGGTGATTAGTCACACCCACCTCCCGCTGGGACTGAGAGTCGAGGAGTCTTGTATTTAGAGCTGGAGACAGGATTAGTCATATCCATGGCTGCTGCCCGCTGTCGGCTCTCTCCAACAGAACACTGCGGGTCAATTTAACGAAGGCCGTCAATCACTTTCAGACAGTGTGGAAGCTGCAGATATCTTTTCAGGACAGAGTGGAAGTTTGGTTTGGTCTGTTGAAAGAAAGTAAAATACAATGTTAATCCAAATGTGGTTGAATATATAAAATTACATATATTATTGAAATTTAACATTGCCATTATCAACAAAAGGTCACAATATTTACTGACATTGAAGATGTGGAAATGTTTTATGGTTAAGAGTTTGTCAGAATGCATATCAACCACACAGTGTGACTAGAATCTTTATATTCATAAGGCACAACAACAAAAGTTATTCGATGTAGAAAGTTACAAGCACCCAGCATCTAGATTAAAACAGCAAATTTAAATAAAAAGCAAAAAAAATTAAAAGTGCATTGTGCATATGTCTCACTATTGTAAACTATTAAAGTAATACTTTTTGAATTTATCTATCTTATCTATTTAGACATTTAAATCCTACAGAACCAAGTGAAATCCGACATTACTTCCTGTGATTCCAAGTACCTCAGAGAAGACAAACTGAGCCCTGCAAGAGTAGAAGCACATAACACTTTCCAATTTGAACAACACCTCTCCCATTTAAAACTGTTTCCACGGTAAGTTTATGTCAAAGAAGGTGGGCCTTATGCAGTGCTTTGTTTTCTCTGATTGGTTGTGTTTTTTTAAATTGTGTCAGTCCCGGGCCATTTGTCCCGCCTCCTGTAAACTAGTCAAATCGAAGAGGACCAGACTAATTTTGTATTTAATTGAAAAAGAATGATGGTTTTAATGACCCATTTATCACCCCAACCGGACTCTAGCCTTTTTGGGAGAAAATTTTAAATTACTCAGATAAATATAATTTCACATTGTGCTAATAGATGCCAGACCCAAAACTGTGCTAGCATATTTACAAAGCAATAACATTTTGTAGAGTTTGTCTGAATTCTCAATATTTTCTCTATACTTCTATTTCCTTGTCAGTCTCATAATGTGTACCCCTCCCATCCAACAATTTGTCAAATGACTCACTGTTTGTGCTGCATCCTCTTTAAACAAGCCTATTCCATCCAGACATATTCATCTACAGTCCTGAAGCGTTTGGGACAGCGCTCTTCTCGTGTCAACCTCAGCATTCATTTAAAATGAGATAAAACACAACAGAAGTTTGGATGTTTACACTTTTTATATCTCAAGACAGATGCTCCGGGAGCAAAAGAACCGTCTGTCGTGTCTATTTACCCTCAGCAGTCGGAGGGTGAAGTTATTTAGCGCCTCATAAATGTCTTCAAGAACGGCAGAGGAGCCAGATTGAGAGTTAGGGTGTCCGGATATGTCTTTAAGTGTTAGAAAACCAAACAGACATTTTTTAAAAATGTGTGGGCGTATGTTTAAGAATGAATTCTGAATGGGAGTGTTTTGCTTTTGGAGATGAAAAGCCAGCAGATCTCCAGACGGACTAGGGCCTCCAGCTGAAAAAAAAATGAAAAAGAAAAAAAAACACACACACACATAATGTATCCATTACTCTAAATCCAATGATAAACTTCTGCTCTCTGTGTAACACTGTTAACACGATTGAGATCTCTTGTAGCTTAACGGGTGTTTGTAGCCGTTTGTTTGTGTAAATGAAATGCGTAATTAAACCAAATGTCTGGGAGTGCGGTTGTGTGCAAACAGTGGGATTCATTAAGGTGATTCATGCGAGTGGGAAGATGCACCGCTCTGTTGTTTAAGTCCTTCGAACTAGAAATCTAACGAGGCTGTTGTGCAGTTTGCTTCGAAATATCACAGAGACCCTTTGACACATTGAATTGTGCCTCTTAAAATTAAATTGAAGTTAGACAAGTCTGTTTATGAGGACCTTATTGTGTCCGATTTGGATTCAAGACAGCTCCATTGAATTACTACTGTGGTTATTGGCACCAATGTGTGTTCAAATTCCAGCAGATAAGAGTTTAAGAAATGTCTCATAGTAGGTGTGTCAGGTTGTGTTGTTGTAGAAAGTCAGAAAGAATGTTTGTTTGCCCATATTGTTGTATAATTTTTGTAATTTTAATAAAACAATCCATTGATTTTTGAGAAATATATGCGTTTCCAATAATGATAGAAAAGCAAAAAAAAAACTCTAAAGACCAATGTTGACAGCAAAGGCCACATGAAAATAGCAAGTACAACATATTCATCTGTTTATTATACAAGTTTTGTTTTATTGACTTATTTTTAAGCTCCTAAACAATGTTGCTTAGACACTGCTAGTGGGGATTATGTACTGTTTCTTCCCATAAACTGACTCCAGTGTTTGGCTACACCTTTTCAAAAGTGGACCACATACACCAAAAGTGTTTTCAAAAGTAGTAGATTATGCTTTTATTTATAATGGAAACTTACTTGTACTGGCTCAACCCATACCTTATAACGCCAGTAGAAACAAAACTTAGAACCCCACTTGGTAGGATGAGGGGTATTTGACTAAAGTCGGAAAAAATGTCTCCACCCAAGAATTTAAAGATCCAAATTCTTGGGTGGAGACATTTTTTCCGACTTTAGTCAAATACCCCTCATCCTACCAAGTGGGGTTCTAAGTTTTGTTTCTACTGGCGTTATAATTGTGTCCTTAGAGTCCTTAGAACTTTACCCCATCTCTTCCTTAAAAAGGTTGACATAGAGACAAAATATAACACTATTCGCTTTAGACCAGTCAAAGATCCTAACTCCTTCTCTGATGTTACTCCACAAAAAGCCATAGTACCTTCCTCTCTCTTTTGGCCATATCCAAATTCAACAGTACTCTGTAAACAGGTTAAATGTTCTTGCTTGAAATCCCACTATCAGACACTTTACAAACTCCTGTTTCTATCAGAAAATACTGATTGCAGTTTGCTGTGTTTTTTTAATCAAGTCAAGTAATTTCCTTAACAACCACTGATAAGGTGTTTATGTGAGGGGCCGATGCTTTAAAACATTACAGAGATTTAAAAGGGGAAATAAAAGGTTAGTGATTGTACGCGAGTCTGCGATCTGTCACTGCTCAGTCTGTAATGGATCGACTGCTATCTGCACCTCTCAGGGACAGTATCAGAGGAGTTCAAACCCGAACCGCACTGCAGGCGAGTCATTTAAATGGTCCGATAACGCTGCAGTCTACCGCAGCCACAGACAGGGACTGGAAAGAAAGGGGGAAATAAAAGGGAGTTGTGTACTTGAGATAAGCAGGGAGTGAAAGAAGACCTGTCTGTGGGGGAGGGAGGAGGGTGGGGCTGACTCAGGCTGACCTCCCCAAAAGTCTAAAGGAGAAAGATACTGGAAGGTTTTTGGATATGATCATCACACTGACTGCCACAACAAGGATTATATTGAAAAAGCAGACCTTACAGCTCAACACAACTGAAAGAACAAAACAAAAAAAAACATTGGTTCTGTGTCTTGAGTTAATTGAAATGGTTTGAAATAAAAATGGACATTTCCAATGCATCATCAACCAAACCAGAATCTTACATTGCTCACACAACGTGAGCGTCAGGACAGATAATCGCTTTCAGGTGCATCTGTGGTTCTTCTGAAGAAAGACTGTTCCTGGCCCACACGACAGGATAATCGGACAGTACGAGCAAGACCTTAATCTAAATAAACCTACCTAACTTACTGGTCTATTTGACCCTCTGTAACAATACCAGGGTTAATAAATGTGCCTCTAGTTCCACTGATTCCTGAAATTAAAGGAGGCTGTTTATGTCATGACCTGGTGTCCAGAACTGACCGGTGGTCTCCCAATGCAGGACCCAACACAGACAAATTGTTCTTATGGTTTTATTCACCAGCAAAGGTACAAAGACTGAATCCACTAGACAAGGTTGAAACCAAGCCAAAGGTCCGATCACACAGTAACTGCTTTGGCGTTTAAACTGTGAAGACTACGTTCTCTGTAAAATTTAGACTTCTATTGGCTGCTGGATAAATAGTCTTCTGATAATTCATTGTTTTTTTTTATTTATAAATTCATATACATTTATTAGCACTGCTCAATAAAAGCCCAGGTTTAAATGTTCAGATTTCTTAGAACTACATATGAACATTTATTAAAACACTAATTAAAGTCTCTCTTAATCATCTCTTGCAAACAGCACAGTTGACATTAGCCAGAGTCTTCCAAATCCTATGCTCTGTGCATTATAACTGGTGCTGAAGCATTGTGCAGCCCACTTCCTGGAGAGAGTTACTGTTAGGTTACTGGAGACTCCCGGAGAATCACACCACAGAGACCTAGTTAAGGCCCAGAAGTCACCTCCAACACACTGTTCTTCAGCGCAGCACTGCACTACAGGGACTAATAACTACGGCTCTTATGTTTGTTTGTGACTGCGGTGTTGAATATACAGTGTTTATTGCACATATTGTTGTGTCTATAACTCTTACTTTAAACTATGAGCAGCAGAAATATGTTTTTATTGAGCATAAGTTTGTTGGTCCAGCTCTTCAAAAGAGTCCTATGTTCTAATGTGGCCCTTGAGAAAAAATGATTGCCCACCCCTGGGTTAGAGGCTTTAACAGTTCATATGTACAATCCATTAACACCATAAGCAATATTTAATATGTGCTATAATCATATGTAGCTGTAAGAAATTATGTAAAAAATATTTATTATAAATATATAGTGGCCAGATTATTGACACTTGAGCTAAATAATGTAAACATACAAGTGTGTTTTAATTAAATAAGTGGTAATCCTGCCATATGAACACCAAACACTGACCTCCATGAGTCTGGACCTGGTCTAAGACTGGACTAACTCTGTCTCCTTCATCAAACACTGACCTCCGTGAGTCTGGACCTGGTCTAAGACTGGACTAACTCTGTCTCCTTCAAACACTGACCTCCGTGAGTCTGGACCTGGTCTAAGACTGGACTAACGCTGTCTCCTTCATCAAACACTGACCTCCGTGAGTCTGGACCTGGTCTAAGACTGGACTAACTCTGTCTCCTTCAAACACTGACATCCATGAGTCTGGACCTAGTCTAAGACTGGACTAACTCTGTCTCCTTCAAACACTGACCTCCATGAGTCTGGACCAGGTCTAAGACTGGACTAACTCTGTCTCCTTCAAACACTGACCTCCGTGAGTCTGGACCTGGTCTAAGACCGGACTATCTCTGTCTCCTTCAAACACTGACCTCCGTGAGTCTGGACCTGGTCTAAGACCGGACTATCTCTGTCTCCTTCAAACACTGACCTCCGTGAGTCTGGACCTGGTCTAAGACTGGACTAACTCTGTCTCCTTCAAACACTGACCTCCATGAGTCTGGACCTGGTTTAAGACCGGACTATCTCTGTCTCCTTCAAACACTGACCTCTAAGACCGGACTATCTCTGTCTCCTTCAAACACTGACCTCCGTGAGTCTGGACCTGGTCTAAGACTGGACTATCTCTGTCTCCTTCAAACACTGACCTCCATGAGTCTGGACCTGGTCTAAGACCGGACTATCTCTGTCTCCTTCAAACACTGACCTCCGTGAGTCTGGACCTGGTTTAAGACCGGACTATCTCTGTCTCCTAACCTAGTCTCAGTGAAATTGTGATAGTAACAAAGCAGCTGTAATTTAGCACGAATGAGAGAAATACTGTTATAATACTGTCTATAACTCCAGACACTTACATGTGTTTGCTGTTGATCGATGAGGTGGACCACTGTTTTGCGTTTCCGCAGGTAGAGGGCGTCTCCTGTGTTACCTCTGCTTTTGTCTCTGTCCCTGTCTGTTTAAATCCCTCTGTCATCTGTCACTCCACACCTCCGGAGTGACGGATCTGCATCATCCATCTGCCTGCGCACACAACACCACAGGGAGAAAAAAATAAAGCTTTTTTTTTTAATCCAGCAGATCAAATCAAGTGACCGAGATCAACCTCCTGGATACACAATGACTCCCACGACCGACCACCCACAACTGTAGCACTAATCTTCAGAGAAATACAATTCACATCACAAAGGTTTAAAATCATCACTGTCTTTATTACAATGGCAGCAATTAAAACAAAATACTTATATTTTTGATCATTAATATTTACTCCACAGTGTAGCTGACTTGACACTTTACAAATATTCAACAAAATGGTATTGGTTTTAGACCTTTTAGTTCTCTCTAATCTTATCTAGTGCAGTTTCTGAACAGTATAATGACAAGGATCAAGCAGGGATATTTGAGCTTTGTGGTTGGACCGAGATCAAGTTGTCTCTATGAGCCAGTAGAGAGTAACCCTCCTAAACACAAATTGCACTCGACAGGTCCTTATGACACTATCTGACGTTGTAGTGGCACACAAAGCACATTTTATGCCCCGGGTTCAAAGCACCCAGAGGATCAGGTTCAGAGTGGATTGGGCTTGACTGTGACCTGGTCATTTTCATCAGCGCAGCCACTAAGCCATTGAGCTACAGCTCGATAATGGACTGCTCAGATGGAGCAACATTACAGACGCAAGACAGATGCAGATGGTCAGAAAGAGTGAGGCATGCAGGTGTGAAATAAAGAAAATAATGCTTTTAAAGTTTAACATCTGAAACTACTAACAAATAAATATATACTGTGTATACAGTATTTCACTAAAGATCTAAAGTTGTATAAATGTTTATATAAGAACATTGTGTGTACTAACCTTGACCAGTAATCAAATTAATACATTTTGTAAATAAAATTTTCACTTCAAGCTATTTAAAAACCCATCACTTTGGATTATTTTGCTAAAAATCCTACTTTTACATGACCTTGCTGCAAAAAATCCGACTGGCCTTTCACCACTTAATGTCAAGAGGTTTGATTTGGAGTGTAATTGATAAAGTCTGCCCAAATCTTAGGCCCTCAAAATAATAGGCTTCAATCAAACACTTTTTTAATGGGTATCTTGCTTCTAATTGCGTGTTTTTTAACAATTAACATTTAACAATTATATAATGGTTAATTAAACAGGTGTCACAAACAAATTATTAATTTTTTTCGTTGTATTTTTTCCCATAAAAAAATACTATTTTTTACGTCTGCTTATTTAAATATAGCAAGTCTGTTAATATCTACTTAAGACACCTATGTAAATATCATACAGAAATGGAATTTGAAAAGTCAAATTATTAACTCACTGTATTTACACTGTTAGTTAATAGACTGTCGATTGATCCTCTCGGGCTACTGTAGGTGGCCCCCTCAAGGGCGTTGAGTTGTGGAAAGCCCACCTTTAATCGAAATGTTTAGTTCTGACACATTTGGTTGGATCATGGGCATTTTTGCCACTAGATGTTTCCAAAAACTACACACTGCACCTTTAAAATGCAGTTAGCTTTGCCAAAAAGAGCAGACTGAAAACAGATAGCACCATGTTTGCCTGAGATACTTTGAAAAACAAAGTGAAGTCATGGAAGGAGAATAGAAACTGTGCTTATTCAAGTTTTTAAAAGCGCCTCAGAGAAAGAATTGAGAGAACACTGCTGCTCTGGAAACTTGATGATACCATAGATACAAACGACAGCGATAAAGTCAGAGAGATGAATAGTTGTGAAGGAAGGATAGTTCCTCAAAGTAAAACTAGATGGTGCCTTACATAAATATGAATTGAGCACTGACAGTATTTAACTGGATTTTTTTTTATTTGGTAAATAAAAGGGATTGAAGTAAGGAAGCAGCACTTGCTTGAATTATTCACTTTGTTTGCTTTTGTGTTTCATAGTAGCACAAGCCTTCAATATGCAGTTCCCCAAAGATCACTCAAGCCTTAAAACAAACTGTAAATGATATTGTGAAGATTCAAAGTTTGTGTGTGCATTAAAAAATGAAAATTACCAAAATTCATGGTTTGGGCTTTGATATTTTGACAAAAGCTGAGTGTCGGTGAGTCAGGCGGATTTACCGTTTTCAGGGTCAAGAATAAACTCTGAACCACAGCTTTTATGACTTCAAAGACAAGAAGAGCTTTGAAAAAAACTCCACTTTGAACATTCACGTATCGAACAGACTGACTGCTCCGACGGGAAAACATCCAGTGATATGATTAAAAAGCTCTTGGATTTCATTTTCTTAAATGTTACTTGCAGCCAGTTTGTCCTGAGGCGTCAGAACACAACATTGTAAGAGAAACAGTGATATTTAACAAAACACAGGCTTTTCCTGAAAAACAAAAATTGACAAGAAACTGTGACATTTTGGAAAGTGTTAGACAATATTGTTGGAAAACTATTGACTTGGGAGTTTATGCCAAATGTGTTCAGGTGAGGGATGCATAAACTGAAATGTTAGGTGTATAGTAGCACTAGGAAAGGTCCTCTAATGTGTGTTAAATTATATATTAGTTTACAGGGGCCTTGGGTAAAGACATTTGAACGAGTCAAACGTGTGATACTTGCTTTTGTCTATCTTGAAAAAATAACTGGACATTTCATTACTTCCTTTACCTGTTTCTACAGCTGCCCAGAGAGGACAAACTTAGCCCAGAATAAATACACTGAGATGAGGTGACAAACTGAGTACTGCCATAGAAGAAGCACATTCATGGTTCCTTTATGAAACAAACTTACATGAAAACTTAGGACTTTAAAGACTAACATTCAAAAACATTTTTTCTTAAAGTGGAATCTTATTTTCATTAGGTTTGTTCATAGACAACAGCATGTCCCTGCAGGGCTACCATAGGTAGTCTTTACAGAGTTAGGCCTAGAATAGCACTGACACTGCCAGATGCTACAAAAACCTTTAGTCAAAAGGTTTAGTTCACATTTTTGCCCAATACAACCGATTATTTGATTTGTTGTCTGTACTTGGCCAATTCTATAAAGGGTGTAAATATATACTGAATAATGTTTGGTGTATTCCATTGGCAAACCAAGTAATTGTCCAATAAATAGCTGCCTCTGTGCTGTTGTTTTTGTATAATTTTGACATCAAAGAATGCTAAATGCTAATGGCTGTTCATTGTGATTGCCCCTGTGTATGGTACCAGCATTACCCTTTAGCCTCATGGGTCTGCGCCACACCAGAACCCTTCCGTCAGACACCGAAGAACTACAACTCTGGCAGGTGATCCCAAACTACAATCATGCCTTGGTTCAAATACACACAGGTCCAGGTGGCGCCGTGTCATATGGGAGACTGTACACTGCTTCTATTCTTCACAAGTGGAGGCAGCAGTTTTATCTGTGGTGTCACTCGTTTGCTGATTAAAGTGGCCATGGGACAGGGGCAAGAACAAGAAGTCCCAAAACAAGCAAACCAGAATTATATGTATTAATTTATTTTTAAACATAAAAGGAGTGATTATAAGCACTGTCTATGGGTTTTATTGGAAAAAATTCTGCTTATTATTTAACAACCATTGCTTCCAGTGCGGTCTTTAAGTTAATTGGAGACAATGTACAGTCGTTTAATTAGTGAAACCTTGAGAGATCACGTTTATATAGTGTGGTCCCCCTGTGCAGACTGCAGCGTTGACTCCGCTGGAAGAAATGATGGTGCGGCGAAAACAACGAACATGAAGAAACGGAGAGCTCTCACTGCGAGTTTATACGTGATGAAAATGGAGCCCTTTTATCGGCATCAGCACGAGATACACAAACAGGGAAAGCAGAAGTGCTCACTCGTGCGTTTTACACTCGAGTGGGAGAAAGTCATTATGTTCCACTGACAAACCTCTTGGCCATTAACCAGAGTTAGAGCCGCTGTATGTTTATCACACATCTGAGAGGAATCTACTGTAAAAGCAATGAAACACAAAAGGAGAGGGCTGTGGTAAAAATGAAAATCACAGAAAAATATGGCTTTTGAAAGAGATTAATTAGACCAGGAGGAGACAAAAGTGTCAAAATGCAAATGAGGACAGTTTTCATCTGCAGGTTAATTTGACTCCAATGAAAAAAAGCACAGGGAAGGCAATTTCACAAATTGCTTTCTGTGCATGAGGAGGATCAGATGAAGAATTTAGTGCATGTTGGCGATACCTTTGGCAATGCATACATCAGTAAATGTTTCTGAAAGGGAAATTCTGCATAGTATTTTTTTCCACCTCTGGAAACCTGCTCCACATTACCTTTAGTGTGGTGTTGAATTTAACTAGACACTAAATTAGTTTAGCTTATGACTTGCCCTGACTTCAAGAGTCTGAAGCAATGGAAACAGGAGATCACAAACGAGAGCTACTGCAGTTGCTCTCCAGCTGGGCACGTTAGTGAGTCTCTGATGTATAATTCAGACTGTTGACGATGGAAGTGGACGTGAAGATGAAAAAGTTGGAGATGTTATTATGGATTTAATAGGAAGATGAACATTGTCAAAAGAGGCAGGCAGTAACTGGGATGGGACCCATACCTTGGCACCTGACGACAGAAGACGATTGGGTTAGCTGATTTATTTCTGAGATGATAAAGCCACATTGCATCAAACTGAAATCTAGAGCTTACCTTAAACGTCAAGCTCCAAATTTATCATCAGGCCACTGCAATCCAACAATTATCTCCGCCTTGCTAAAAATCTTTTTTCAACGTTTGTCTGTGTAAGCATTTGTGGCTAATAAACTGTTAGCCACAGCAGACTCGAGACCCCCAAAGGAAAAATACCAAAAATTGTGGTTGAGAAAGCTCTATGACGTGTCAGGTCTGTGGCACAAATACGATGTACTATCTTGAGAGAACCGGTTTGCTTTAGTTGTTTTTGAGTCAGGGCTGATTGGGCTGAATGTGCTACACTTTAGCTCAGTTACCAAAGTGAAAACTGCTGCTCTGCCCTAAGGTAGGGGCAGTTCTGCTGAGGACGTTTTCGGTGATATTTTCCCAACTGCAATTAATCGCTCCATTCACACCACTGCAAGCTTTGAGCTATCATCATTATTTATCAATCAGTATCACTTCTATCTACATTTACCATATCATTTACACTTCTACAAAAACAACCACTGTGGGTTTGTGATAAAATTCTTTATCTACTTATGATAACAGTATGTCACTTTCTCCTCGAGTAAACCTGGATTTGAGTTTTAAGGATAAGTGCTATTTGGTGATAGAAATATGCTTTTGTTTATTCACTCCATGTTCGCCCTTGACTTCATACATCTTCTCAGTGCCACAAACAGCCTCTGACTTTGATTTCCACTTTGATTAAAAGTTATGACAGCAAAGGTTTGGAAAGGGGAAAACAACTCCAAGTGTGTGTGAAGTAAACTATTTGATCCAAAAGGTTCTCTGAAATGTGTGTAGACTGTAGTTATGGTTTTGAGTTAGTGCCTCCATATTCTCCATTGTGGTGCTGTCAGAAATCCCATTAATACCCGGTTGATGTGTCAACAGCAAGGCCATATAAGCAACAACAATTGATCCTTGGCTCGCTGGAAAACAGGCAATCAAATAGAAAATGCAACCACTCAAAAATAGTTTTAGAAATGGCTTTCTTCTTTCATTGTTTGAGCTCACACAATGGGGCTCCTAAACACGGTCTCCTCGGGGGAATCGAAGAGCTCCCACCAATACAAACTATAGTCAGCTTCTAATTTAAAGAAGCTGGAATAGAAAACGTAATCACAAGTGCACTCACACTTGGGCTACTTGTGTCTATGTACAATTGGAGAGAGGTTTCTGGCCACCACTGACCTGCACTCACATCCAGAATCAATCCATGCCTGGGCACAGTAACGCCAGGTTGAATGAGGATAAGCTCCCATGCCATCATTTCGTTTATGTGCCCTCACGAGAAGCACAAAACTGCTCAGCACTCTACAAAGTTGTACAATGCTTGAATGTAAACCCAGGTCTTCTGTTGCATTTTGGGGAATATGAGAGACAACGTTCATCCTTGATTCGATTAGATTAGATTCAGCTTTATTGTCATTACACATTTACAAGTACAATGCAACAAAATACAGTTTAGGTCTAACCAGAAGTGCAATAGCAGCAAGTGCAGGATATCCAGTATTTGTATAAATAAATAAGTTAGGATTGTAGAAGTAATTTGCAGATGGATATGTACATAATATATAGATGGCTTATTACTATAAACAGACATTTTAAAACATGCATATACAATAATAGACAAGGCCATGGTGAGCTATAAACAGAAGTCAGAAATAGATTATATTATAGAAGTAATTTTAAGATGGATATGTACTATGAACAATAATTCAAATGGCAATTGCTGTAAACAGAATTGTATGGGTGGATATATACAATGATAGCTAAGGCTATGGCGAGCAGTAGTGCAATAGTTATAGTGCAAATAATTCAGAACAGAAGCTGTCTGAATAACAGTAGTGCAGTGAAAGTTATTGCATATTTATGTAAAGTGCAGTAGTGCAAAGATGCATGTGTGAACAGTTGGGACTGTAAATGAACAGTTGGCAGGGCAAATAGTTCAAGTAAAACATAAATGATATGTACAGACAGTCCAGTAGTGCAAAAGACAAGAGAGAGAACAGTCTATGGGCGGGATGAGAGCAGTCCTTATGGATGCTGAGAGCTCGAAGCAGACAGTGTTTCATCTGGACGTCCTCCGTGGCCGGAAGTGGAGTCTCAGGTGCTGGATTTCCTTCCTGTAGGCAGTCTCATTGTTGTTGCTGATGAGACCAATCACAGTCGTATCATCCACAAACTTGATTATGTCGTTACATCCTTGCTAATCATTTGAAGTTAATGGTGTTGGACGAATAAGATGATTTTTGCAAAGGCAGCGGGTAATGAAAGAGGACTTAAAAACTGCAATTGCTCAATCTACGAAAAAGCAAGTGCTATTTAAAATCATTGTGGCTGCATTGACCCAAATTAGAATTTTTATTTTTTTGAGTTCACCATCTGACTATATTGTTTAGAATAGTCACATATACTACATCATGAACCTTTCGTCATGAGAAATGCTGGGTTCTGAGCTTTAGTGGACCATAGATAAAAAGAGGTAGTGTTAGTCTGGACCACCTGGACAAACAATCGATACTGCACATTGGAGTCATGCCCTTTTTCTATGGACAACAGTAAAAGGAGTTTTGTATTCTGCAAAGTAAATGGAAAAATATTGGTGGCATAATGAGCATGCTAATTAGCCCAATCATTTCATCATATGTTAAATAAACCCAGACAAATATTTTATTATCAGGTGAACAATGCAAACGCTGCTCTGGCTTTATCCCTTTCAGTTTTTCAGCCATGCACAAATCAAACCTACGATTAGACTTGTATGACAGTCATGTTTTTTATTTATGGGAATATTAAAGGCTGAATAAGATTGTAGAGTATATTTTGACTCTTTTTTCATGAGACGACCCCATGCCGTGACGCTCCACTTGGGATGAGATTTCATTAAAGAATGACTGACTAAAGGCAATTTCAGTTTTTCATTTAATATGGTGACTTTTATTCACTCGATGTCATTTATCAAATTTATTACAAGGAATAAAAAAGCCGGGGCGGAGGTCAAGCAAAGCGATCAGTTTCCATTCTCTATTGTGATTGTAATAAAAGCAGTGGTCCCTGTGAGATTTAGATTGGACTCAACACTGAGGAAAGTGACTCGACTGTTGGATGAGCTGCTTCCACTCGACGGGGAAAGTGCACAAAAAAGGGAGAGAAAATATGGTGAAGGTGTGAGATTGAAAGCAAACCAAATATGTGTTTGGTGAATAGTGCCATTATAACACCAGTGTGAGCTGTGATAGGAAGCTGATAAGTCATTTTTGGTGTTTGGAAATTGGAAGAAAAATAGTCCAACAGGGAGGGAATCTGGATGATGATGATGATGCGCTGTTGTTGGAAAATGTTTTTGGTTTAACACAAAATAAATGTGGCCTGGTGCTGGTTATGATCCACCACAAATCTTCCAAATCAAATACATCTATTACATTTTTAAACATCTGGAAAATATAGGCTTTCTAACACCGGTATGACCCTGCTGTATGGCATTATATAAAAAGATCAACGGCAGCTTTTAAATAGTAAAATAATAATTAATAAAATAAAATAAAATTAAATTAAATTAAATTAAACAAATAAATGAAAAAAATATATAAAATGTTTTTAATTTAATGAAATGTCAAATATCATTAAAAAAACATAAAATTTTATGTTAAATTTGTGTTCAAAAGTTTACTAGAATGGGATTGAGATGCTGCAGAGAGCTGGAGCTAGAAAAAAATATTAAAAACACTAAACAAATTTAATGTGAACAAAGCCACTGTGGTTACCATCTATTGTATTTACTTTATATACAGGTGATAGATTATTTAGGATAGAATAGAAAAGATTTTTTATGCTGTACTCATAATAATAATAATAATAGATTGGATTTATATTGCGCTTTTCTCCAGAGGGACCAAGGGACTCAAAGCTCTTACAGACTGTCCATTATTCATTCATACACAGTCACACTGGTGATGGTAAACTACAACTGTAGCCACAGATGCCCTGGGGCAGACTGACAGAGACGTGGCAGCCATTTTGCGCCTACGGCCTCTCCGACCATCACCACATACATTCACTAAACATTCTTACGAGGCAAGGTGGGTTAAGCGTCTTGCCCAAGGACACAACGACAGTATGAATTGTGGGGAGAGCAGGAATCGAACCCACTACCTTTCGGTTAAAAGACAACTGCGCTACCACTGAGCCACATGCCGTACATATGAGCATGTGGAACTCATATGTACCACACTTTTCCACTGTGGACTAAAAAAACTTGACTTTCCACAGTGGCTTTTGCCCAGATGGTGTCCAGTCACAACTTCAACACAAATTTTTCAAGTCCACTCCTTTCTTTTTCATTCCACATAAACGCTCATGTCAAATACACTTCCCAAATGTGCGGCTCGTAATCAACAGCCTTTTGACTTTTATTCCTTTGGCCACTCTGACTGTGTAAGCAGCCAGTTCTATGACCTTTACGCTTTTTCCACTTTAGTCAAGTTAAATACTTTTTCCCCACACACGCGGTCTTTGGCAACAGCCGTAACAGTCATCTTTCATAATATTAGGGTTCTAGTTGACGTGGGTTGGCGCTCAGCGGTGTGTCAGACCCTCTGAGCCGACCTTCACGGCTTGTATTTTATAGCTTAAAGTGTCAAAGGTGGGTTTTATCAAAATGAGCTTTTCATTCACTCCTGAAATCCTCTTGTCCTTAAGCTTCTGTTTTCTCTCAGAGCGGTACAGTTTTTCAGAGAAGGAAAAAAGACTGTACTTTCCATTTGTGTAGACAGGTTTCGAGGCACAATAACCTTCTGGTTGTCTGGGGTTTTCCTCTGAAAGCCTGGCCGTTTAAACAGTACAGTGTGTTAATATTGCAATATAAATATACCTTCACTCCAGGTGAAAGAACTGGCCCAATAAAGCTGCTTAGTTTTCCTAAAATCTATTTTCACATGTAATTGGTTGTATGTCTTTTATTATGTCCTTTGATATGTCCATTAGTGTCCAAAGCCTTGTTTTCCTTTGGTCCTGCCCTAGAACTCCATCTCCACAGACAGGACTTGTCTTTCTTTATGTAAGAGAAAAAGAATTAGGCTGGGCTTTCCAAATTGAGATTTTTAAATAAGAGTGGAACTTAGATTTTTGGAAAAGCAGAGACTTTGATTTGTGTATTTATCTGAAGGTTATCTGTGTTTTCCTTCTTAGTGAACTCAAGCCTGAGGAGGTCACAAAGACTGGTCACAGCTAATAAATGTTATAATAGAAAACGTATACGTAAAAAATGGTCAGCAAACCTGTCTCAACATATGCTCTTTAGCAATAATAGCACCTTTAATAATGTTAATGCATTATAGAGACATTTTACTTAATTTTTAAATGTTTTTGGCTACTCTGGCTTTACAACATTTATGAAAAAGTCAGTGTTTGGGGATCCCAAAGCAGGACAGTTACAGAGACTACTGTTGCTACAGCCCATGTAGCTAGTAATGCTAACAGTAAACCTTTGAGAATATTGTTAAACAAAATAAAAAGATTAACAAAAACCTTTTCTTCAAGATGACCTGGATGACTGAGAACCTTTACGGACATTGTTAAACAGACTTTTTCTACAAATAGAGCTGATGAGACAGCATTCAGACAAGGTCAATAAAACCACAACAAAACTTTAAAAAAGGAATAACAAACAGTTATTATCTCTGTCTGGAGTTGAAAAAGCCCTCAGACCACTTACAAAAGCACTTTGTCAAAGTCAAATGAAAGCTTATTCCACTTGTTTTTCTCATAATATTTGATTTTGTGACTCAACTGTTAAGCGCTTGCTTTCATTCACAAACACAAGCCCTGAACCAATCACATAAACATGAGCTTTTGATTGAGCCTCAAGGCAGCTGAAACTGTCTAATCACGCAGAAATGAAATATTAAGCATTTCGGCTTGAAAGCAAACACCGCTGAAATGAATTACACAGTGGGTGCGTTTGGAAAGATTTCAGTGTTTAGAAAAATAATCTTCCAAAACCACATTGAAAAGAACGCTGAGGCCGAGTCGACAGATATACAAGCCTTTCGGCCGCCTTGTTCACAACAAACATGCTCTGACCACAGAGACTATAAA
This sequence comes from Neodontobutis hainanensis, assembly GCA_024349245.1. Lineage (NCBI taxonomy): Eukaryota > Metazoa > Chordata > Actinopteri > Gobiiformes > Odontobutidae > Neodontobutis > Neodontobutis hainanensis. Next base: position 474,461 of record JALDNG010000040.1, on the reverse strand, counting down.
ATGATCTAAATGTGTCTGAAACTGAAGACACAATAAAAGAAACGATATGGATTTAAAGGAAAATTAAGGGAGACATACTAGGTTGCAAGATGACGTTAAGATGAGATTTAAAGGTGAACAAAGTGTCATGTTAAGGTGTGCTCGATGACGTGACCACGGCTAATATGAAGAACATGGTGTTGCTCTGATCGGGAAAAAATAACCTGGCGTTAGAGCAGGTAGTTTATCTATTTACCTGTCAGGTTCATGTATAGTACCTGCTTTTCTGGAGCCTTTTCTGTAACAGACCTCTTAGCTAGACCTCTTTTAATTCCCTTTTATCTGTCCACATACATCTAAATGAATCAGACTGTTTCTGGAGCCTTTATCACCTCCTAGTGTGAAAATGTGATTATAACTTGACACTGTGGATTTTCAGTAAAAGCTTTAAGGAAAATGTATTTTTATAAACTTCAGTTTGTAACCATCAGTCTGTCACATTATATCCCTATCTGTCCATCTGTGTATGTCTTGTTCCAGGTTGACCTAAAGCTGCAGCCGGCTCATGAAGCCCACATCTGTTGGGGTTGGTAGGCTTAATGGTGATAAACCATTATGGGAAGAATACAGATGGTAATCACACGTTTGTCCATGCATGTGCACAGACGGGAGATAATGTATGGCCCAAAAGGGCACATTATGTCAAGAGTTGAAGTGAGACAATGGCACGTAATCTGACACTTTGATACTTGAGCAGCAGTAGTTCCTAAAACACAATTCACATGTAGTTTTATTTTAAACTTTGACTCATTTGATAACGCAAAATTAAATGCAGAACTACAAAGTATAAGATGAATGGTAATGATTGCAGCACAAGTATCGGACATTAAAAAGTTGATGATGGTGACAGAAATGGGGTGATTTTGATCATACATTATATTTACTTTTCAGTATAAAGACATATTTAATTCAATTTTGAAAAAAACAGCAACATTTGTTCAATGAAACAGAATTCAAGCAATTGTTTTTCTTACTAATGTAACATTTTAGTGGGTACCTTTACATGAGTGATTTTTTATTATTTATAAAAGCCCTGCGTATCTTTTAGACGGCGCAGACCTTTCTCTGTGTAACTGTCAGCTGTGTGATCTACACAAAACTTGTTTACAGGTAGAGACTATTGAAGAAAGAACATGTCTCTGAAACAGTGGGTATTTTCGGAGAAAAACTGAGATTTTTTCAACCACTGTGCCGCAGTACACTAGTGTGCCGTGAGAGATCGTCAGGTGTGCCGTGGAAAATTATTAAATTTCACCTGATTGGTATTGTTGTGAACATTTAAATAGCAAATTAGCAAATTAGCCTATCCTACATTGCCTTCTTTGAACATTATGTGCTCTGGATACATTTATTGCCCCAAAATGTCTCTGTCAAAAAAGAGAAAAGTGGACACAGAGTGCAGAGTTTTCCAAGAAAAATGGTCATCGTCAAATTTATTCACTGAAGTGAATGAAAAACCTGTGTGTTTGGTGTGTTCACAGCAGGTTTCAGTGACTGAAAGAATATAACCTTAGGCGCCACAATGAGACTCTTCATGTCGATAAATACAACAACTTGCAAGGACAAAAGATAAGAGAAAAGGTGAATGAATTGTTGGCGGGTCTGAAGAAACAGCAGACAGCCACCTTATCGCTAATGAAATTGCACTTTAAAACTTTAATTTATTGAGGGTGAATTTGTGAAGACATGCATGCTGAAGGCTGCAGAGGTTTGTCCTGAAAAATGACAGGTTTTTGCAAATATCAGCCTGACAAGAAACAGGATTTCTGATCTTTCGGGGGGATTTGGACAACCAACCAGTTGTTGTTAAGTTATTATGCCGTGAATTTACTGGTCCAGCCCACTTGGAAATAGATTTTTCCCCATGGGGCCCCTGAGATAAAATTAGTTTGACACCCCTGTTTTAGGTGTTTCGTGTGAAAAGGTCAAAACTGGCCTTCCCTTGCGCTGAAGAATCTAGACTGAGTAACTGAGTAATGGGAAGAAGAAAGCCATAAAAGATAAGCTCAATACAATACAATGAAAGTTATCTCGCCTTTGGATTCACGTTAAACTGGGGAACCAACCAAGCCAAACTATTTCAGTTCTGCTCCCTTCTCCACAACCAATGTGAGGTGGGCTTTTCAAGCATGACAGCTAAAAATAAAAAAAAAAGAGAGCGACTCAGACTAAGAGCTTTGTGTGTGTCTTTCTTCAATTCCTGTAATATTAACTTTGTGTTAAACTAAACATTCCCAGGTTTCAATAAAACTTAGTAAATTGAGACTAAATGTTCATTATATTTAAATAAATATATTTTTTGTGCCATTTTTGTTTGGTGGTGTGCCTTGTGACTATTCTAATGTCAAATGTGTGCCGCAGCAAAAAGGTTGGGAAACACTGCCTTAACTTGGGGATCTATCTATCTATCTATAACTATCTCAACCAGCACATTTTAATTAAAAAACTTTATAACTAATACCTTTTGAATGTCAGTCCTTTTACTTTGTCGTAAGAGTTCAGCATTTATGATACATTTTTGACATTGGTTTTAACGTGATCCATGATGCAACCGTAGGACACTAGTGTTTTTTTTTTTTTTTTAACAAAGTCTACAGATGATGCACGTTGAAACCTTGAGTTCAGGACAAGGTGACGTAAGCAGGGCCTTTCATCTACTGAGTCTGATGGAACAAATAAAAGAAGCAACTATTTCAGGCAGTGTTTTTATCATACAATATGTGCTTTTTTTGTTTTTCAAAGAAACGTCAAATGATGTTCATTTATATAGTCTTCTACAATCACCACCAAACTCACTTTTACACTTTTACAGTCACACAAATTCAAACACCAGAGCTGTGGCACTGTTGGGTTAGATGTTTCACTGCAATGCTACTGTAAAGGTTTAGCTTTGGTCTGTAATGGATTTTTGTGTGCGTGGCCATGCGTGAAGGCAGCAGTTAGTGGCTTAATATGTTTTCAATTAGACGCATGTGCGGTTTGTGCAGAATACTAATGGGAAAACAGTAGAGACGTAGCAATTACAGACATATTTTATGCTTATTATTTAGCACAAGACATGGTTGCTGTGACAATGACTATAAAAATGCCACTAAGAAGCAATAGTATATCACTGAGAAGGCCCTGGATGTAGCTAGAAATAATCAACATGTGAATCATAAAATGTAACAAAAAATTATGCTTTTACTGTATGTGTGCAACATGAGCTGTGTACACTTTCTGACAACGGAATAAAAGTAAAAAACACAATGAATTTTCAACATAAGAAGCCCCAATTATGCAAGTTATGTGTGACGTTTTATGCACAAATGGTTTGAGGGTCTGTACTTCTGCATCAAAGACTGATAAACTGAGTAACACATACAAATGGTTTGAGGGTCTGTACTTCTGCATCAAAGACTGATAAACTGAGTAACACGTACAAATGGTTTGAGGGCCTGTACTTCTGCATCAAAGACTGATAAACTGAGTAACACGTACAAATGGTTTGAGGGCCTGTACTTCTGCATCAAAGACTGATAAACTGAGTAACACATACAAATGGTTTGAGGGCCTGTGCAAAAATACAGGCAAGGCTTTAGTTTTTTAGCCTTTTTATTCAATGTGCTCCACTCAGATTCTACTATTTTGAGTTGAAGAAAGTAGAAGTTGTAAAACTGAGCAGACTTTTTCATTCTTTTTTCATTGCCTGTTAAGTGTTTAGTGTTTAACATGTGCACACTTACTTGGTTCTAAAGCGAAAAAAGAAGGTTGGATTGAACCCAAATTTCTCTTCGATAAATTATGTGTTCAAATTACAAATGTTTGGTTTTACTTTGATAAACACAGACCCCACACAACTGTAACTAGTGTGCCTACATTCAATTACATGTCATTTGTTTAATTCAATGTCTCACACTGGTCTAACCTGGTCTAACAAGGACTGATAAAAAAAGCCTACCTTATTATCAGATTTATAAAACCACATATACACGTATGTCCCTTAAACAATTCCTTACAGTCTAAGGCACAGAATTTACCCACGTTGTTCACTTTTTCTCTCATTTTCAATCATTTTACTTTTTTCCGGGTTGCGTGCGAAGACATTTTAAATATTTGAATCCCTGTGAATACAAGCAGCAGTGTTAGGTTTACAACCATCATCTCCAGTTGCCGTGATTATGTGGCGCTTGAAGGCGATCTATTATCCGCCGATCGCTGCACTCACACCTGGAGGTATTAAGATGGATTACAGCTTTTGGGGGGTGTGGCTGGATTGACGCTGCAGTTCTTAACGTGAGCAACACAAATGTGATTGTTATGCTTTCTCCTCTGTTTTAGCTTCATTTAGTTGTGATTATATAGACTTCCTGTTGAGATCAGTGTCAACTTTACTGATGTCAGTATGTAACAGAGTCAGGCTGAATATAGGCCTATATTTGATCTTGTAAAAGAGGATTATGGATTAGGACAAGATATTTTCGATTGAGACAGAAAAAAATGTTTTAAGTTACAGCACAACCTTGGAAAACTAAATGCCATAATTTCAGTAAAATGTTCACAATCCGTTCACTTCAGTTCTATTCTTGCAGCTTATATTGAAAACTGTACAAAAGAGTTAAATAAGTTGTATGATTTTGTTTAGTTCTATCTATGCAGTGATTTGTAACATGCCAATCTCAAAGTTGTCTATTTTATTAGGCTCCTACTATAATGAGTGAATAGTAATAAAACTGCCTCTTGGATAAAACCAAAAGTCCAGATCTCAGTGTGAAAGGCTCTGGTTATGGCTCTAAAGAAAAGGGAAGTTTTTAGTTGTCTTTTCAGATTGTGGAGACTATCTACGCTGCTTTTGACGTGAAGCCAGACACACACTGTACAACTACTAGTTAATTTTAGGGCCAACATTCATTAACGAGGCCCTCCTCTGCACTATTTCTTCTTAGACTCTTTACTCCCATGACGCTGAAATACAGATGTGAGGTAGTGATGTAAAGATACAGCAGATAATCAACAAAAAGTGCCAAGCATCAATTACAATTCCTGTCCTTAAAAGCTGGAAGTATAAAACAAAACCACTTCTTCTCTATATAATCTCTAAAAACCCAGCACAGAGCTGATCTGAGGCCCTACATCCACATTTGGAGAAGGGCTCAAGAAAATTTGGCAACATTAAACCTAATCAAACGGCTGTCATTGAAATATTAAGCCCCACTGTTGTCGCCTCTGCCAACTGGCATTGTTCTGCAACACTGACTGTGAGCGCTGAGCCACAGACTACAAACACTCAGCGGGAAATCTGAACATTTTATCGTGTCATATTAGTGACAAGACATACAGGTATTGCCAGTTCTGATTGTTTGTCGCTGATAAAACTGGAAGGTATATCCTTAGCCTCCTCACTTGATGCTAACATTAAACACGAGAGAGACTTATTGGGAGTAAAGTCGAAGAGATAGTTTTGGGTCGGGCAGTGTCAAGGTCAATCAGAGTCTGAAGGGGCTTTTAATGGTTGAAGACCTACAGGAGACCAATTAGAGCGGGACGGTGGACCGGGGGAGTGATGAATGGACAGAAGAGAGTGATGGCTGAAGAGGTCAAGGTGATAAATTAAGAGAAGGCCAGTGGGGATGAATGTGAAGGCTGGAGGATGGCAACGAGTTCAGGAAGAAAATGTAAGACCTTTTGAGATTTGTTGGACTATAAGCCTACAACCAAACCTGTCTTGCCTTTTGATGCCAAGAAGGATCCAAAAGTCCAAAGAGCTTCATTTTAACCTAATATGTAATAAGTAAAAGTAATTTTATTTAGCATTTTTAGTCCACTTTGACACAAAATAGGTTAAGTTTAATTTTGTCTATTTCGGAAAGCTAGGAAAAAACTGAAAACAATCTACCGTTTCTTTAAGCTTCTTCCAGTTATTCATGTCTGTGCACATAAGAGTATATTTGCTCCATAAATGTAGCAGATAGCACAGCACCAATATTTAAATGTTTGCCTACAAATCACTTCATGAAGAAGGTAGAGTCTGATTAGGGGTTATTGAGCTTTACTCAACTGTCATTAAGAGACCTCAATGACATAAATTTCCATGCGACAATAGGAGAAAGATTCAGGAGACGAATGAGGGACATGAGGGAAGGAGGCAGGTTAAATGACGCACGCAGACGAAACATAAGGAGTGTAATAGAGAAGGATAGAGTGAGGACAAAAAGGTCAGTCTGAAAATGACCCTGGTGAAAAGCTCGATCAGACAGGACACAGAAAGACGTGGAGTATTGAATATTGACCGAGCAGCTGCAGGTCCAAACGGGTAGTAAGAAAACAAATACCGGACGGATGCTGGAGGTGTGGCTCAGACTGAGGGAATGGCTGAGGTTAAATGAACATTTAGAGCTGTTAATGTCTGCATCCATCAGTGAAGACCTGACCTTCACACCGGACCTTCAAGTCTCCACCTGAATGAGTTGCTCATGAATCAATCACTGCCTCCGACAGTCAGTGGAGTCCTTCGTCGTATGGGGCCCTAAGGTTAAGGTCTAAAACCAGTGGATCCTGACGGCCCACAGAGAAGTCCACAGAGCTAAAGCTTTGATTTTATTGAGTAATTTGTAGACATCTAACTACGAGATACAATGCAGTATATTTAAAAGAAAGCCAAAACACATTCTTTCTGAACTGTATAGCTGAGGAAATATATGTAATTTATAAAAACAATCAAACAAAAAAACTCTAACAAAAGGAAAACTTGACTAATTATGCCTTGGGCAAGGGTTCTTTGTTTTAGATGCTTTGAGCTGACTTTTCATGTATGTCCCTCCCATACCGTTAACATTTTTGACCAATCAAATACACAAACAGTATGGAAACCTACACAAAGCCCCACACAAAGTCACAATTGAGACTTTTAAACTCATAATTACGAGACAAAAAGTCCTGATCAGTGGAGGAAATGGGCTTCCATACAAACAGTCCATCAAGATACTCCCAAACTCAAATGTGTCATAAATAATCTAGTAAAGTTTTGAGATCAGGGCTTAGACTGGTATAATGTACAGGTAAAAAAAGACACATCTTTTCTCACTGAAATCAAAAGGGACATCTGTGATTCATCCCCCATTACTGACGCAAATTTGTCAGCGTGTAGTAGAAGTACGTAAAGCTACTGCAGACTAAAAAACTAAATATAATATATATACTTACAGTTTATTGCCAGAAAACCCTTGAAAAATACATTTTAGAATAAAATATCTTGCAATGTGTTGCAAGTCTTTTCCCAGGTTGTACATGTTGCTTAGAAACCGAGACCTCTCCTGACACCATCCAAAGCATTTTGATAGCATCTTAAGACTTAAATTTCCGCCCACTTTAGCCTTTTACCCCCAGTATCTGTTTTGTTCTCCTGCTCGGTGGAAAAGGCAGGTGGAAGAGAGGAGGATAAGCGAGAAGAGGTGAAGGAAAAGGAAGGGAAGCGGCTGGAGATATAAATACCAGTGTAAAGAGAGAAAGAGCTGGATGTGTCACTCCACTTTCGAGTGTCTGCTTTTCTTAAATGCACTCGGGGCATGGGCAGATGGATGGAGGAATGTGTCACTGCCCACTCAAGGGCAGAGACCACCTTGACAAGCTTTGCAGCTGAAAGACTTGTAATGGCAGGCTCGTCCATTTGTATCCAATTTATTTTGATGGTTTTGAAGGTAAATGAAATTTAAAAAAAGCAAATAATGTTTCCAACATTTTTTGTGACGCTGCAGTGTTTTCATCACGTCAGGAAAGACCGGAAAACTGTAAATAGTGTTTGGTTTAATCAATAAAAGCGGCTGTGCACTTCACCTGACTTTAAAAATGCAGCAGTTCTATTCTGAATGGATGCCACATGAAGCAGTGAAGCAAATGAAACGCTTGAGCCAGGTTTTCTGTACAGGTGGGGTCAATGCAGCACTGTTTGGTTCAGGTTTGTGTTTCCACTGCAGTGCATTTGCTCCATTAAAAGGAATGTTTTTTTATTAGGATATGTAAAAATGTAAACTTCTGCAAATAAAGGTGCATTGCTGTTTACTAGAACATAAAACTGAGCCACTACTTTTGTATTAATTTATTTACTTTAGCTAAATACTGCTGCAAAATCTAGCAGAAGAAGGATAGAATTCATTTCCAGCTTTTTGAGCACATTCCCTGCACTTTAGGGGTTTGCTATTAAGGGCCAGATTTTCACAATCTAAAGCAAAAAGGCGACTAATGTAAATCGTAATGTGCACTCACTTTAAGGGCGTGTGCAAAGACTGGCACAAAGCTTAAGGAGGCTGGCCATGGCCCAAAAAGAAGGCTCCACACTGATGATTCCCAGGTAAGATCTGCATGTGCACGAAGGTAAAGCTCACAAAAGAAAGAACACATCTGATATTTACAGATTGTTTTAATGCATAATTCTTGTATGAACTCTACAGAGGTTTAATAAGGTGTACATAATTGTTCCATTCACATCAGAAGCATTTCAGTGTTTATAAATCCATATCTGTTTAAAGTTGCTTTGGTGACATGTCCGGAAAATAGGCATTTTGAAAAGTATAAAGCAATAATTACAAAATAAAACTTAAATATAGCTTGTGTAATTGGTGAATATTACATAATTATTGTTAATGGCTGATTAGGAACTTGCTAATCAAGTCTTTCTCTCTTTTTTGATTGTATGTGGTAAAGTTAGAGATATTCAAAGTATAGTTTTATTTTTTTATGCTTACTTACAACATACTTTCTATCGTAGCAGATAAATCCGAGATAAATTGTGGTATGTTGTAGTTTGTCCAAGACGTTCTTCTGCCCGTGTCCTTGAAAATACTGGTAAAATTAAAAAAAATAACCCAGAGACTATGACAAAAACACGTGAGCACTGGTCGAACAGAAGAAAAGCACAGTTACAAAGAGCCGTCCAAATGAAGATAATGAAGCAGATGCACACCGACAGCGGTGGGTGGACACCAGGCCGTAATGACTGAAACTAAATCACTGAGGAGGAGGACAAACAAAGAGGACGACATAAAAGAAGGGGGTGACTCAGATCAGAAAAAAGACTATTTAGACTAGTTGAAATTAAATAAAAAGGTTACAGGTGAAAAGAGATGGGTTTTCAAATGGAATCCTTTCTTGAAAAGGAGCATTTGTTAAAAGTTTGAATCGATTCTAGACATCCTGGTTTGTTAAAAGTTACAAGCTACCAAAGAGGTCTCGGTAGAACAGACACTCTGTAGCTATCCACCAATCATTTCAGAACTGACAAGCTCCTTTTGGCTAATTTAATTCTTTGTTGCATCATATAGATGTATTTCTCACGATTGATGCTTGTAGTTCATGCCATTACTATAAAAGACCGCTACTTTTGAGCATTTGATATAACATGTACAAGTACACACCGTGACATAAGTTTAATGTATAACAAGTAACCACACCACCAAAGAAATCATTTATTTAATAATTACAAAAACGTCCAGCATTTTTTTTATCATTAACATCAACTCCAGCTTCTTGTTTCTGTGTGTATTGTGTTTTTTGTTTTCACTGCCTGGTATTTCCACATGAACCTCAAAATAATTAAAATGATTTATTTAAATTAAAGGATCAAAACCCTTGTTTTACCCTTAAAACTTGAACAATTGCGGCTTCTTGCATCACACTATCTGCCACAACTTTGCTTCAAAAGGTAAAAGGTATGTGAGACCAACTACAGCAAACGTGCCCAGTAAAAAGATAACCCACACTTTCCGTCGGCAGTCACTTCTTAAGTCTTCTCAAGTCTTTATAGATTTTTTTCTGTTTCATATTTTGCTTCTATTTTCTCCTCGACTGTAATTGTTCATCGTGTGACTTGGCACATTCTCTTTAATTGGCCATTACTGGTACCGAACAACATGGCACGCTCCAGACAGTGAAGCACTGACCCGACAACTTGAATACTAATCACAAAACACGCCTGACGAGTGCTTATTTTTTTTCATTTAAAACGCCATTACCACACTATTGTTCAAATTCAAAATTACTTTATTAATTCAGTTGTTAGGTCTCTTCAAGATTCAGCGCATTAGTCACCTGCTCAATGGTCAGTGGATGGATTTTTTTGAAAATCAACTGTGGCCATGACATTTTCAATACAGGTCTTATAATACATCCACATTTGGAGATATACATTTAATCATAGATAAAGGTGTAATGTAGTGTAAAAAAGACACCCAGCATGGTTTCAAAGTTGATCTAATTTTATAATATTCCCTGAATGCTGCTGCTTTTGAAGGCCCTTGACACTTCACCTTTAGATTTGATTTCTTTAGACTTCTCCCACTCTGCAAATGGCCCACATTGTTCGTGCAGGGTGCACTGAGAGCGCTCCAGTGAAGGGTCTGAAAAATGAATATGAGCCAATGGCCACAGCCCATTGGGTAACATGATATTTGTATTTCCGGCAGCTGATTCAATTTATTCAACTGACTCGAGAGGGAACCATAACACAACAGTCTAGAGCTAAAGGTGCTAATGAATGAAACACACATGTCTATGGTTATAAATGTTTGATAGTAGATGGTTTTTAATTCAACCAATCAGAGCTAATAACCAATTAGTGAAAAAGTCATTGGCGTTCTGTCACTTTCCAAATTGTGAGAAAAAACATGTTTGTTTTATTTGGTAAGCATGGCCCCTTTTCCCCAACAACACAGGATTTATACATTTTAGGACCTGACAGTAAATAATAGACATATTTTTGCCAAATCAAATTCACAATTAGCACACATAGTAAGTACAGATTCCAACAGATGGCCAGTCTCATTGAACTTTGGTCTGAGTTTGTGATTTGAAGCTTATATTTTGTAGTCAATCAATTTCCTTTGGCTTTGGTAGATGTTGACATTCTAGGTATGTATAAGCCTTCAAACAACTGCTTTCTAGGGATTTCCTGTTATGCTATTTGCTTATTCTTCAGCAGGCGTGCATTTATTCAAAATAATCTAGACCGATCACATAAACCTACAACACACAGGCTTAATTAGCGCTAGCAGCTGCTTGTTACTCGAGTCTGAAGCGGTTGTACAACAGAGTTACGGTAGGATCCAAACACTCTTCCTTGGTTTGTTCTACATATCTTTTTTCAGCAACATAAGAAATTGTCCTGTTTTCACCTCTCTGGAGCTAATTCTGGAGTTTGATTAATTACTCTGTCAATAAAAGGCTGTAGACAAAGACATTAGCCTCATTTTTCATTGAAATATAAAATACCTTGTTTGGCGTGTATACTCTTTACAGACTCTCTGTTAGTATGTCTGATTTACAGCTCACTATTTGCCAGTCTGCTCCTAATGACTTCTGTTTTAATGTTTCACAGACAAATAGGTGTCGATGGGGCACGTTCCACAAATATACTGAGAACTGTCTCAATGGTTTTCTGCAGTTTAGTTTTTACAACTGAAGTTAAATGTACAGATGTGGCACTTTTCTGTGGCCTAAATTCAGGTTGTGAGACATCTTCCCCAGAAGCTTTATAAACTGTCTGTGTGTTTTTTTTTTAGAGAAAACTATCCAAAACAAGCAAGTTTGGAAGAAAAAAAACATGTCTTCTAAAACAGTAGGGTCATGTAGTGCAATGTGTACAAATACAAGTCTGCTAGGCTCCAATGTTCCTTGTGTTTGAGCTGCTGAGTGTGTCTCTCGTCCCGGGAGCATTGAAGTTTATACAGTTTATATCAGAGTTTTCTGTCCAACGGAAGGTCTCGTGTCAGTGACATAGGCATGATTCTACCAATTGTCAAAGAACCACTAAATCAATATAAAAATGTAGATTTTTTGGTTTCAGTTTTTGCATTTCCTTTCTTCTGTACCGTACACTGAGTCATCTTATTATATCATCCTGGTTTTTAATGCAAAGTCATGAAGAGTTTAGAAGGTTAACTGTGTCCAAAGAATATTTTTAACAATCTGTTATCTGTTAAAATTATGCATGATAAGACAAAATCATACATGGTCTATTTCTATTTCCATTTTTATTTCATGGTCTATGTACTGTATTTTATTCCTTCTGTTTTACCCTGACTTTTAACATCGGTCCTGGTAAATCTGGAATATTTACAGATTTTTTCGTCCATCATTATGCACTGTCCCTGAAATAAAATAAACAAACATGCATTTTCAGATGAGCTGGACTTTTGTCTTAAATTTCAGATTTTCCAGAAATCAATCCCATCTCTGGCATTTTTAAAGGTGACCTATGTGTCCTGATCTTTATAATAATTCAATGATTGGATTTCTAATGAATAGAGCAGCTGTGCACATCAAACATGATTAAAGAATGTGGATAAATGAGTCATTGCAGTTGGAGTATCCATACTATTCTGGCATTTTATGAAAACCAAAATGGAGTATACAGAAAATTTAGACACTGCATTTCAGGCTCTGGCTACACTTACACGGATATCTTTATAAACGGATACTTTTCTATGCGTTTGTGCATTCTGTCCACACCACTTTTAACATGCCTCCCAAATTGAAGTCTTTTCAAAACTTCGGATGCAATAGAGACGTGTGGACGGTCAAAACAGAGATTTATGTGAAAACGGCAAAAATGGCTGTTAGCATTACTACATTACTTTAGTCTGAAGCACTCATTAGCTTACAGCACAACTTAAAACATTGTTGGCTAAAAAAAACTTTAGTAACGGATCCCTTCTTCTCTTTTTCCTGTAAAGAAACATTTAACATTTCCACCTTGGCGTCTGTGACACAAATTAATGACTTTTTTGCTTCAGATGAGGCTAGCGCTGCCAAACCAAAACAGACTCTTTGCACAAACAAATTGATTGTTGTGTAATTAAAAGTAACAATACTTTATTAAACAAACAATGTCAACTAAATACTAAAAATGCATAAAAAGAGCCTGCTGCTGCGGAATAAGATTGTTTTCTTCCACTTAGTCCTGTTAGGGGTCGCAGGTGACTGGAGCCTATCCCAGCAGCTTTGAGCCTGAGGCGGTGTACACGCTGGACAGTGGCCAGTTAGTCGCAGGGCTAACATTTAGAGACTGTGACAGACAACCCTTCACTCTCACATTCATTTACTAGGTACCCTTTAGAGTTGCCAGTTAACCTGTACATGCATGTGTTTGGACGGTGGGAGGAAGCTGGAGTACCCGGAGAGAACCCACGTTAACACGTGGAGGACATGCAGACTTCTCACAGAAAGACCAGCGTTGGCCGAGCCACAGTGCACCCAGGATAAGACACAGACAAACATATTACGACCTTTCTTTTAGAAAGTATAATATAAGTGTCAAAATCTTAATCTTGGTGCAGTAAGTAAGCCCTGCAATCTCACTTTCATTTACTCTGCTCTGACTACCGTATTTATCAGCAAATACACTTTGGTGACTCATGCTATATCCATCAAAAAATACCCACATTCGCTGCAAATGCTGGTTTTAAAATAAGATAAAGCTCACCGGCAGCGAGAAGGCTTTGATAAACCGGCAAAGCAATTTTCCTGACATATCAGATTTTAGGATGTCAAGAAGTAAATTGATACGATGTCCTTACCGTCCAACTTTAAATTCAATTACAAAACCATGGTTGGCTTTGGTTCAAACATGGCTGACATGTAAGATTAAAAATAGACATTTAAGAAAAATTCATACACCCATCAGCAGAAAGTCAATGCACTGTTGCTTTTTGCAGCTATTCAAGCCGGAGACTGTTATCCTTCCATTTGTCTCTAAAGGAGAATACATTATGCATTAACAAGCTGCTCTGTCCTCTCATGAATTACTCCATAAAGACCTTTACTTAAATATAGGCTGCTGTATATTCAACATGAGTAATAGTGTGGCCCGGAACACAATTAGCTCACCTGCTGCAGCAACAGAGGGGTAATAAAGTCAGCTGAATGCAGCGCACAACTCACAGCCTGAGGGGGCAACACTGCGGCCTGCATTTCAACTTCTTTTAATCTGACCGTGAAAGACAACTAACTGCTTTTTTAGGAAGTGGAAAACAAAAAGGAACTGATTTGAGACGAGGACTTTCAGGGCAAACACTTTTCTATAGGATAAAAATAAAACAAAAACTACAAGCCATGTTATCTATTCTAATACAATTCAACAACTTTTGTTATCCCTAAAGGACACAGAGAGCAGCACAGACACAGTATAAAACAATCCTAAACAAATAAATCTCCAACACAACCAGATTCACACACAAAGAAACAGGCACCTTCAAAGTGCTGGGAGAGGGAGGGGTCAGAGTTGAGGAGGTGGGTGACCTTCGGAAACAAAGGTAGCCGACACAGCGCCCTGACGGTAGCCACTTGAACACAGGGTACAGAATATGAGTGGGGTCCCTGAGAATCCTATGAGCTACTCTGATGGACTGTTGCTCTCACAAAGCAGGAAGTAATCAGACTGGCCTATTACTTTAGAGCAGTTGTGACTGATACTGGAGACTGACCGATTGGAACCAACAGATACAAGATAAAGAAAGAAGGCTTTCAATTAATGAGCTTATGCTAGGGTTAAAATATCAAAGGGAATTAGCAGGGGTTTCTGGAGCATTGTCAGTGAAGATCTATCCTGTTATAGGGACAACTCTTGTCACAGTCCTTTCTTCCAAACAATAACCGATGGATTGCTGGGTGATCGACCATAAAATTCACAAACATGTCCGCCGCTGCTGCCAAGAACGTGTCACGCTTCCCGACATGAGTTATACCGAGCGCTCGCAGCCGCTGGAGGTGACCCTTCCTTTCGAATTAGCCGGAGATTTGAGCGACGGTGGAGATGGATGGGGTGATGATCGGCGTTTATTAAGAGACCGTAGGTTTTAGCATCCATTAGAGCTGACGAAGGGCTTCCATACTGTTATATGTCCTCTGCATATGTTTGCACTTTCCATGCCCCCGTCTCGCAGCTGTCCATCAGTATTACGTTTGTCACATTGATGAAAAATGTTAACAATGTTGACAAATCTGTTGTGGTTTTGGTTTTTGGTTAGCCTTGCCATTTCTACACATTTACTTCGCTAAATTCCTCTCAATCAGTTCCTCTTTGCACAGTTTTAAAGCACACTTAAACCATCTTCACACTAAAGGCCGTAGGTGGCTTCGTTGAGTTTAACTGCGTTCTGCCAAAGAGCAGCTGCGAAAGCAAAAGGTAAATTTCTTTATATCCTTGCCTTTTAAAACTACTGCTAAAAATAAAAGTAGTATTTCTTTGAAGCAATAATCAAAAACGTCGAACATCATAAACACTTGATAATCGGTGCTCTTTGACATTTGGGTGAGTGCCCTTCAAAATTCAATGTCGTGCCATAAATTTGAATCCCTATTACAGAAATGTCACTGCTTCTTTTGGCCTTCATTTAACGTTAAATGTTTTTTTCCCGAAGCACAGGTCTTTTTTTGGCTGGTTTATTTGCGTCCTGCATAAGGATGATTTGTCCTTTTGTGCAAAGGTATGAGCACAAGAAAAGGTCATGTTTTCTGTTTGGTGCACATCACTGGGACCTTGTACATCTCACAGAAGTATAAACGTGGGGTTAGTTTTATGCTTAATGGAGTATTTAAGACATTTATGACCTCAATCCTTGCAAGTAAGAGGCACATATTGTATATCAATGTAACTTTGTTTTTTTTTTCAGATTGTGCTGAAAGTTGAACCTGGTATTCAATTAGCATAAAAACATCCCTTTGAATTGTAGAAATTTGTAACCAAGTGTATCGCGAAAGGCTCATAGTCAGTGGCGCATGGCTGAATATCCATCTTCCACCTGATAAATAACTCGTAAAAAATAAGTGAGGCCATATTTACAAAAACAGTGGTAACTGGGCCTGGTTCTAGTAGCTTTCCTGAAGCTGAAGACCTGTGAGTCCAGACCCAGTCCTTCTCACGCAGGACACTAAACACTGCGTCAGACACAAAAGTGGAGTGGACTATTCAAACAATGCCCGAAGAAGCAAGTGCATGTGTTTTCAGCTCTGGCATACGCAACTTGACCTGTCAAACTAAAAAATACCCTTTTATAGCCTTTTATTAAACAATGTGCCAGCTTTGAACATGTCCTGAAAATGAGGGCTTTACCTCATGAACATCTAGCCCTTAAAATGACAGAACTACACTGCAAGTAACTTTGCAGATGAATAGAGAGCTGAAAGGTCGGGTGAGCGGCCCCACCCAGACCCTGCCCTATAGACTGTGCTATATAATTAATTGGGTCCCCAAACCCCCCCTGCACTAAATTGGCAGTGGTGGGAAGAGTACTGAAAAATCATACTCAAGTAAAAGTACTATTACTTACCAAAAAATGTAATGTGAGTGGAGTAAAAGTATCTGTCCTAAATACCACTCAAAGTACGAGTAAAAAGTAGCCCCTTCAAAAGTACTCAAGAGTAGGGAGTAGTGAGTATTATGCTGTGACTTATTCCACCTCATACCCTTATTTGCCATTCATAAACTACAATTTTAAATCGCCATGCAAGAACACATTACATTAACATATACATCTATAATTAAGTTGACAAAAAGTAGGTTAATGCATTTATATGTTAAGCGAAATATGTGTAACTTAAGGGGCATAAATCTAATGATAGGTTAATGCTTAATGCACTTTGAACCCAGCTAACAAGCTAAGGGTGTTCAGCAGCTGGCGCCTCGAGTTCGTGCAGCACTGACAAAATACATTCAAATTGCGCATTGTATTCTGCAGTATATTTAGTAGCGGTTTAAAGCCATTTTGAGATTTAAGTCATTATACATAGGCCTCCAGTATAACCAGCAACAACCCCGCTCCCTGTTCTCATCAATGACGACGACTGAGGAGATAGTCTTATTAAGCAGTCGTTGCTTGTGATGATTTTGGCGTCTTCTCAAACACGTCCATACTGCTGCATTAATAAAATGATCGTGCCTTCACTCCAAGCTGGTTGCTAATCGCTAACGCAATTGTTTTTGGACGAATAATTTCGGTTGCTTGAAACATTCGGTGCATCCCTAATTCACATTGGCTCATAAAACCTAACACAGTTTTATTTATGCCCCCCACAATATATTTGTGACGTTTATTATTATACCATTTAACATAAATATTTAAGATATGATACTTAGCAAATATGAAATCTTACCTCGATGTGCTTTTTTAAACTAGAGGAAGAACTCTTGAATGCTGATATTTCAACCGGTCTGGGCAAGCAAAGTAGGCATGACATAACGACACAATTGCCCTTCTTCACCTTCATTGTAAAAAGCTCCTTCAGGTACGGCCAAGGATGCTGAACTGCTGTATTTGAGCTACTGCATGTTAAAGTATCCACCACACTTCCTTCCTCCTCCTCCATGATTAAACTAAATTGGCGCCAGGTGTTTAGAAGTCTGTCTGATGCAAGTTTTCTATGCGCGATGTGATTGGACGGGAATCACTGGACTGATTATTCTCCTGTCCTTAGCCAATCATCATTGACAGGAAAAAAAAATAAACAATGTAGCGACTGCAGGTTGAGGGAAAATAGTGCAGTAAAAGTACCGATACAGCACTAAAAATGTACTCAAGTACAAGTAAAAGTACACTGTTTTTAAACTACTTAATAAAGTACAATTCCTGAGAAAAAATACTCAATTACAGTAATGAGAGTATTTATAATTCGTTACTTTACACCACTGTAAATTGGGGAGCTTTAAACTCCTTTTGAAAAAAGAAATGCCTCTAAAATGGTCCCACACTAAGTAAAATATCATAATGCCTGAAAACGTGCCCATGGCCTTTAGTGGGAATTTCTCAAGGGGAAAAGTAAAATGTCTCTTTGTCATTGATTCACTTGAATCCAGAAACATTTGAACACATCAATGTATGGATTGTAATAAATGGTAAAATCTAACAACAAAAAGTGACAGTTTACTTGGATCTTGGCAGACTTTGTCACCGATTTGTACATATGTCATACTTTGATTTGAAAACACTAAATGCCATAAACTGTGGGACTGTTTTAATGCCTGTTCTTCTGTTACAGATGACACAATGAAGACGACACAGCTGTTACTGACAAACACGTGGCAAAGCCCAGAGGGCGCTACAATGACTTTATGAGAAGCATTGACTCACTGAAGAAGCTGTGTTTTCTGACTTCTTCTGGCTTCTTAAAGGTTCAAACGTGAGAGACAGACACCATGACTAAGTGGTAACTAAATGAACATAGCAAAACAAATAAATGGATTTGTTTGGAACTTTATCCAATAATATTGTGAAATTTGTTGATTTACTTTTATCTACTTTCTGAACATTTGTCCAAATTATTAAAAATAGTTTCTTTTCTTTTCTTAGTTTCGCTTAAAAAAGCAAGAACTGGTTCATGGTGTTTTTATTATAATGTGATGTTTCTAATTAAAACCTATATGCACTTACTCAAAACATGTTTTATGTTTTGTTTACCATCCAACACCCCATTCTTCATTGATAAACTCCTCAAAAATCAACATGTTTGACAAAAGAAGGAAACGTGCTATAATCCATTTTGTTTTTCAAGAAAACTGTCTTATCTTGTATGAAAAAACTTCACTTGGCTCGTACCACAATGAAAGCTTTAAAACGCTATTCCTAAAGCTAAAAACTAAAAGGTAAAAGTCAGTTCCTCCGTTGATGTTATCCACCTACTGCTTCTCTCTGCTGTCTGTTTAACACACCACGTAGGATTCAGGTTCACAGCGAGCCGTGTTGAGTGGGCATCACCGTTTGCATCGATCCCACAGTCAACAGGGAGAGACATGCCAAATAATTTATGCTAACAACACCGATGCTAAACCCCTCTATTCCTCTCAAACGGGGCCGTCTCTGCTCTGGCTCCCACTCGTTTTTCATTTTTTGTAGACCTCTTCCTTGTGCATTATCACAAAAAAGACTTTAAAAGGGAAAGAAGAGAAGAGCGTAGGAGTTAAGTCCCTTTGTGTGTGTGTGGATATGTCAAACCTTGAACGTTCAACTCCTAAACTGCAACATTATTAGAGATTAAACAAAGGGACATGTACACACTCTTACACTGACACACTCTTGATGTGTCTGTCTCCATTAGAAAAACGACTTCAACTGAGGAAGACTCACAAAATTTCCCGGACCCCCTGGGGAGGAGCGTAAAGAGTTTTTGGTTCATTTAATTGTGGCGCTTGTTAGCCTTTTTCCTCTCACCAGGGCCTTATTAGCATGTCATTATGAAGTCTGCAGTTTTTTGATAGACAGCACAGAGGGGTGCCATTAAGTTTAGGGAATACATCAACAGAAATGATTTAGTGTTAGTCTACTTTTTAGCTGTTTCTAAAAACTTGGAAAACCTAACATGTTCATTAGAGTGTCTAAGTATTTAAGCGCCTAATTTTTTACCTCATCAAAGCATCAAAAACTGAATATGAATTGTCAAAGAACACAAGAAAACACTATATACAGTTGTGCTCATATTCTTCTTCAGAGAATATGAATAAAAATACAAATTCACTCATAGTTACTGGTTGGGTGAAGCCATTAATTGTAAAACAACTGTGTTTACTCTTTTTAAATCATAATGACAACAGAATCTACCCACATGACTCTGACTCTTGCATCTCTCATTCAGTGCTGCACTGATGTTTCTGTATTCTGAGTTATGGGAAAGTCAAATAACTGTGAAAAGATCTGCGTGAAAAGATAATTGAACTGTATAAAACAGGAAAGGGATATAAAAAGATATTAAAGGAATTGAGAATTCAGAAATGTAACATGAAAAGGTCAGGTAGACCAACAGGAAAATTGTTTGGGATGCAGAGAAAACCCCACAAATAACTTCAGCTGAAATACAGGAAAATCTGAAAAAAGGGGTGTGGCTGTTTCAAGATGCACAAAAAGTAGGCTCAAAAAAAAGGCTGCATGGTCAAGTCGCCAGAAGAAAACCATTAATGTGCAAATGCCACAAAGCATCCCATTTACAATACGTCAAACAGCACAGAGACAAGCCCCAAAACCTCTGGAACAAAGTCATTTGGAGTGATGAGACCAAAATTTTATATGTTGGCCACAACTATAAATTACATTTGGAGAGGAGTTAACAAGGCCTTTGATGAAAGGTACACAGTCCTTCTGTGAAACATGGAGGTGTATCACTGATGTTTTGGGAATGTGTGAGCTACAAAGGCACAGGAAAAGATGAAAAATTTGACCGTAAATAGCTTCACCCAACCACTAACTATGAGTGAAAAAAAATTTGAAAAAAAATAATTTTACAAATTCTGCCAGGATATATAAATTTATAAGCACAACTGTGAGTTGTAACCATGCACAAATAGGAAGTGATAAAGATATAACTACTAGGATAATATAAAGTAATACTATAAAGAATATAATGTGAGGAAAGACATAGGTTTAAGACCCAGACCAGCCATCTTCCTCAGGTTGCTGTTTGTCTCTCAATTTATTCCCTAAAAACATGTATTTTTTGTAGTTTTTTAGTTTAGTAACTGGTCAGTTTAATTGTCCCGTAGTGAATGAGTGTCATTGTATTATGCCTTGTTGTGTTATGCCAAATTATTATCCAGGATGCGCCCAAAACAGCTGGGATAGTTCCAGCCTTGAAACCCACGACAAGAATCACATAATAAAAATGAATTATCCTTGATGAACATGCTAACTAGTCATGCTAACTCAATACCCAAGTCCAATCAACTTTTTAGTTCAGTTGAGCTTCCATATTTCGATTGGATGCTCCCTCCAATAGCTTGACTAACGTGTGCTTGTAAAACTTGCCAATTACACATTTTGATGAGTAATAAAAAGTTTTCCATTCTCCATTGTCATAATAAAGCAGAATCTGTGTGGAGCTAATTCGGTTTGTTCCCAGTGGAGGCGGATGATGGACTGTCAGCTGCATGTCCCAGAGCTGCAGAGCCCATATAATGACTTTTATTTTGGGTGCAACAAAAAGCTTCCAGTGATCGTTATCACTTTGGATCCTGACAATTAATTAGTGATCGGCTCCTGCAGCAGTGCCCCTCCGCTGCAGACGACATATTTTTAAACGTATGAGCACTTGACTTTGAGCCTTGTCAGTGTAGAAGAGGCGAGTAGTAGTAATGCCTGTGGATTTGGTGCAGCCCCTATAGATCAGCAGTTTTGCAGAGGATGGGTAGTTCTTGCTTAACGGCAGGAAATGCAGCTAAGAGCTCATTATTTTGAGATTTAGACATGTCATGTCCATTAATTTAGACATTTTGACAAACATTATTGTCCGTACTGGGTCAATGTGGAAACTGCTCCACAAGATAGGCTTTTTACATAATACCAGCCTCAGCAGAAAACGCAGAGAGAAGGGGCCTAAAGACCTAAAGAAAGAAGCCTCCTGGAAAATCAAGCAGATTTAAACTCGTGGAAATCAAATAATTGATATTGTCGTCAAAACAATTACATTTTACTTTGGTGCACATTCTGTCAGACATTTACTGAGATATGCAAAAGTAACATATCTCAATTTATTCATTTATATAGCGCTTTTCCACCTAGAAGGCGCTTTACCAGTGTCACAGCTGACCACTGGAGGCAAGGTTGGTTAAGTGTCTTGCTCAAGGACACAACAACAGTATGAAGTGAGAGGCGGGATGTTGTTTTGAGATGTTTCAAGCGGGGATGAAATCGCCCAGCCGCCGGTAGAAGAACGGCCGCTTTACCACTGAGCTACTGCTGCTGGACCTTATAAAGCCGGAGGAGGAGGATAGTGGCTACAACCATTGTTGGTAAAATGTAGTGATAGATTGCCAAGAAAAAGACCTGTTAAGTAAAAAACATAAAAATACAAACCCAAACTTGATTTATTCCCATTTTCTTTTCACATAGGCCATTAATTATCAGTGAACACAATATTAATGTGAGCGGATTTAATGCAGATAATCTATAGTTTTTTTCATTCTGTTGAAAAAAATCACAAACGTTCATTTAATCTCCCTTTCTTGTTCGATTTTGTACAGAGTCGTGGCAGCCATTATGTGCCTACGGACTCTCCGACCATCACCAAACATACTTACACAGCCACAGACACTGGAGCCAAGAAGGGGAACTTGTTAAATACAAGTAAGAAAGCTGCAGGTTTGAGTTAAAAGGTACATCAACTACCAGGGCCGAACAGATAATCACATTTAAAATTAAATTGCAATATTTAAAAAATATATATTTCTATGTCCGGAAGATGTTTCTGAAAATGTCATGCTGGAGCGTATCTAGAAAGGTGCGGGCCCTAAAAACAACAATATTTAACAACTTGGGGGCCCCAAAATAATCAATGTTAGAGAAAAACAAAGTACGCCACAAGAATATAGAACAAGTTTAACTTCTAACTCCTGGCCAACAGTACATTACACACTGCACCTTAAACTTCCGAGGATTTCATTTTTGTCTCCAAACATTATATTGCCATTACACAACAATGACAATATCGTTAATATTAAGTAATGCTGTGTAACCTCGAACCAAAATTGTGGAGATATTGTCATCCTTGATAATGTTGAGTGCACCCTACAAGCAATGTCTGATGGGCGTCAAGAGGCTGGAGTTACTCTGTCCATCCTTATCTGGATGGTCCTCAAGATCAGATGAGATAAGCGGAGCGTTCCACTTCTTCAGCCTCTACTTCAGCCACAAGACCAGAAACGAAATATCCTTATCTCTTCGACTGCTTCCATCAGCTGTCAACAAAAATATATAAAAAATACACACAGCTTGTCCAAAAGAAAGGCTCTAGACACAGGCACTAGCAGTACCGGCAACAGTCAGCTTCAGTTTCAACATGGCATGAAGAATTCTGAAACTCTGACCTTTCGAGTGTCAGTGAGTCACACAGGATGCTTACTCATTAAACCACTCAGTGACTCTCGGTGCCCTCTGGATGTGACACAAATGTTCAAATGATAGATGATAGATTTGTAGCGACTCTTACCACGTAGTGGACAAGTTGACCCGAACCGTGCCAGCGAAATGCCCCCAGTGCCCACCTGTTGAGGGGCATAATGAAGATGGAATCGTTGGACAGCGCAGAGACCAGCGTCGAGGGTTTTTTTGCACCACTGACTGTGCATTCATGTCTGTAATGAGGCTTTATACACTGCAGTGAATTTTAATACAGCTGTGTGTAGAATTGTCAATGGGCTTTTTTATGTCTGGTGCTCAAAACTCATCCTGAATGCAGAGATCAGTCACGCGTGGAGTTCGGTTACGTCTTCTACATATTTAAATTCAAACATAGATTGAAAGTTGCACCAAAACTTAGTTTATAACAATGATCAAGATATTTCACCAAAGGCTCACCTTTCTTTTCAGCTTTCCCCAGTGTTGTTCTAAAAAAAATGAAGAATGGTTTTCGATATCCCATTATATGTTCTTCGATGTTCTGTAACACTGATAAATACTGTAGCTTAATGTATGTAAAGTGCTAAGAGTGCCTACGACAAGTTGGTCCACTTGACCATGCCATATCTAGAAGAATATACAGTATATTTTATGTAATATGATCCACACGAGACAAGTTTCCCCTTGGGGACCAATAAAGTCTGAAATCTTAAATCGTATGAATCTTAAATCATATTGTCTGTTGATGGAGTGGACCACATACTCCACAGTGTATTTCTTTGAATGCATTCATTTAGTCCATTTAAAAAGCAGATACTGAAAAGAAAAAAAAAAAAAACGCAGGTCAGTGTTTTTTTTTTTTTTTTACAGAACCCCAGGGACAAGGGAACAGCAGCTCACCTTTTAGCCATATGGAGTACACCTGTTTGGAAACATTTGCATTCTTTGGACTTTTCTATTCATTTATTTAAACCCCTCCATCTGCAACATCCTTTAGAGAGCACCAGTCAAGGCTGACTAATAAAGCACCAATGCATTAGAAAGACGCACGCGTCGGCACATTTTATAGAAGATGACCGCTGCGAGTGCCGTTAAGTATAATTAAACTGTGAGTGAAGAGGAGGAGAGTGTTGCCATATGGTCCAAACACTCGAGTGCGAGGAGCAGCACGCAGAATAATAAGCAGGAAAAAAATGTGACTTTCATAGTGGAATCAGAAATCTTAATTGAAAATGTGTTTTTTTTTTGTTTCTTTTTGCTTAGAAACCTAAAAAGAAATAAACCGTTACCAGGCGACAGGAAAGTGGTTTGCGGATCACAAGGATTTGTTTTTTAGACTTTAGACCATATGGTAGGCTGCTTAAGTTCTTCTCCTCATTACTGGATTTTATTTGCATGGAAATGGTTTCTGCCACTGTGAAAAGAAAGTCAACACACTCTTATTGTATTCCAGGTGTTTATGACTTTTATCTTTAGACCTAGATTATAGTATTCAGAGGTGCCATGCTCATAAGTGTCTGTTGGAGAGATGAAGCAAAGTTTTTAAGTATATTGGCAAGGAAGAGGGAGCAAATATTGTCAAAGTAACATGTGCTGATAGTCTGTTACCGAAAACAAGAGAGCTGTTAAAACAATTCATTTTTTTCTAAACTAAATTTGTCTTTTTACTTTTCTTTTATTGTTTTACCATCCATAACTTGTATTAGTGCAACAAGTCCATGAATGTTCTTTCAAACTTTAAACAAACCAGACCTTCATTAAGTTCAGTCAAGCAGAATCCCACTATAAGCCTTTATCTGACCTGAGAGGAAAATAAAACATACTTTGACACGAGATACATGGTTTTATTAAATTGTATTGGATCAAATGCGCTTGAACTGGATTTATTATAAACACTACAGAAGTTCGACACTCCGGCTGTAACTTCCACTTCAATAAAGCCGTGAAAATTTCCGACAAGTTGAGGGAGTATATTAAGAGTTCGGATGTCGGCACAAAGCGATCAAAGAATAAAAAAGTGAAAAGTAATAGAGTCTTTATTCTCGCTCTACTCGTTAACCTCTCCTCGTTCGTGGCTGCTTTAGTTTGGAGTGTGGCTCTAAAAGGGATCACTGGCCCAATGTCCCATGATGAAGTCGAGCTATTCTTCCGTAAAAATGGAACTTGTGACACTGAAACACAAGACGAGCAAAAGGGCCAGGCCATTACGCAATAATGGAGACACGGGGAAATGAGCCGAAAAACAACATTTACATATGAACATGAGCTTGTTTATGGTGAAGGTTTTATGTAGACTCCGCCACCATTAAATAAACCTTTCATGCTATGGTCTATCTAAACAATCTCTCCCTTCAAATTTACCCTTTTGTATTTACCGTTCTAGCAACTGTAAAGAAACAAAAAACTTTTTTCTAACCAGTAGGATTAGATAATAATAAGAAAACTGCATTATAATTATTGATTATCAGAACAACCTACAAGTATAGATCCTCATTGTCTCAAGCAGGCTATTGGAAACAAAAGTGTGAAAACACCAATAAGAAAGTGGGGTTACACTGTAATATTAATAATGCTAAAGTAAGTGTCTTTCAGCCTTTTGCCACAGCAGAGTTCAACATGAGCAGCTTGGCAATGTTTTTACAGCGGATGCCCTTCCTGACACAACCCTCTCCATTAACCCAGGGTTGGGGCTGGGCACAGAAGGACTGGCTGGATTTTTCTCTAGGGGATATGAACCTCTATTCTTCCTCACCCAAGCTGGGTGCACTAATAAAAAAAAAACAAAAAAAAAAACGAGAAAGTCAAACAAAAAGGTTAGAGTCAAGTTAAGGCTGTGTTGTGTCAATGCCAATGCAAAGTGTGGATGTGTTCCATAAGTATCTAACGTGGTCCTTGGTTTTCTTCCAAACAAACTCACATTGATGGAAATGTGAACGCCACATGGACCATAGATATCTAATCGGACCAAAAACAGGAATACTAAAATCATGACGTGTTAGCTTTCCTTTCAGTTGGAATAAAAACAAAATGAGCAGAAGCCATCTATGTTTTATTAGTCTAATGGGATTGACCTCTTATCTAGAGACCCTACTGTGGCAGCTCTATCTAGTGTGTATCTTGAGAGAAGCCCATTTTGTTGTGTCATTTGGTCCCTTGTTTAAAAATCCCACTGTGAACGAGCTAACTAAACTGATCCATTTTCCACATACATTATCCACTGTGTATGTTATACGACTATGTTGCGTGTCTCGTTCTTATTCCTGTTTTATGATATTCATTATACATAGCCCATTCTTGCTGCTAAACACACACTGCCCTTTCAGCTCAAAAGCAATTAAAGTCAAGCTCCGTGCTGACAAAACCCATTTATTAAAGCTTAAGTATTAATGAAAACCCAGGTAAATCCCGTTTTGTATTTTACAGCACATAAAACCGAGGTGAGAGGAACACACTTGGAGAAAGTGTTAGCGCGGTTTGCCCGACCTTCACGCTGCAGAGGTCAATCGCAACGTTTTAGATAAGTCCTGGAGAGATGGCGAAGAGAAGTGAAAGAAGGGATGGAAGTCGTGAAGCAAGAAGTTGTCCAAACCTGAGGGCTTGCAAGACTAACTAACTAGCGTCGTGACCTTTTGTGTCCTCATTGACTCAGAGAAAAGGTGTGTGTGTGTATGAATACAGTAGGGTTCAAACTCTGAAGCATGTCTGAATGTTTTGTGACAGCCGCTGAGAGTAACACGAGACACGGAACAGAGGCTGAATGGATTAAAGTGAATGTTTGGGACGTGGCTTTCCGAACATCACCAAATACCTTCACCAACATTCTTACACATTCATACACTGGAGGCAAGGTGGGTTAAGTGTCTTGCCCAAGGACACGACGACAGTCTGAACTGTGGGAAACACTGATCCACTGCGTGGTTATGTGGTTATAAAAAGCTAAATTTAAGGTGTAGAAAGATCGTTAAATGGTTAAAGTGCTTTCAAAAGCTTCTTAAAAGAACAAGATGTGCACTTTTTAGGGAATCAAACACTGGAGTGGAGCCTTCTGTCCAAGTGAAATTTTGTGTAGCTGTATTGTGACAACTCATGAATAGTTAACATTTTAAATTGTAAACTAGTCCCCATTACAGGACAATTTGGCCGTTTTATGTCCGATTTAGACTTTTCGATATCTTTCTCCACTTTGTCTAATGTGAGCGGCCATATATTTTATCTTAAACCTCACCAATCTCCATCACAAATGACACAATATATCTAACCTTTTTTAATTCTTGATTTAAAAAAGTCCCACTGTGATTTCAAATCCCTTTTGCAGGAAAGTCCCAGGACAATTCTACATGTCTTTAGTGTAGGGGACTGCAGCACCCAGAGGAAACCTTAACTGACTCGAGAAGAACGTGCAAACTTCACACAAATTTCATTATATTTTTTTTTCTCTTTTAATTACATGATCATTAAAAGTTACCTACAGTAAATTGTCATGTCGTCTCCGAGTCACAATCTTGTGTATCTAGTGATATGCACAGCAACACTGTTTTCAGATATAGACTGTATTGGACTGTATCAAGTGTTTGTTTTTGTTAAAGGTACTCACTCTTGTTAAATGCTGGTTGGATCTTCACATGGAACCTGATGAAACGTTTTAGATGTTTCCTGTTGCATTCAGTTGTGTGTTGTCCAAACTTACTTCAGGCATCTAAGTTGTGCTTTTAATCTGAAACAGAAAGAATTTTAGTTCAAGTTATTGTAATGAAATACCCTGAATTGTACACTGTATACATTTTAAATATTAAGAGCTACATTCAGTTGATCCATGTGCTGCTGAAAATTTGTTTCTAAAAGAGCACTCACTCAATCAGAGAGAATGAGGCAATTGATTTGACAACAATGATAAAAAAGCTAAATCATTCATTTCCGTTTCTGTATTCCTTTATTTTGCTGTTTTAAAAAACATAATCAGCGCTATATACAGACTTTCTCTGTTTTATCGGCAGCCATTACGTCCTCATTGACAAGCTGCATCGACCAATGGGCGCGCTCCTTTTTTTGAGGAAACAAGCTGTGATTGGTTGAAGCTCTGTACAGGAGTAAAAATTTGTTTTCATTTTTTTTTTTACAGATCATTCCTCTTACAATTTGTTAGTTGATTAAACAGTTCTTTTTTCCACACACAAAAAAGCATACTCCCCATTTAAGACCAGTCTCAAGACCAAGATTAGTCATAAATACTACAACACTAATGCCTAAAATGCCTTCACCATGACTTCGTATTGAACTACCCACTTTTATTATTATTATTATTATTTTCAAATTTGCAAATTGTTTGTTTTCTTTAAAAAAAAGTGCTACCAAAAGCTCAAATGAGAAATGTAATAATTAAAAATGAACTGTTATTCCCACTAATGGCTGGCTGCAGATTGTACTTAATTGTTTAAAAACTAAATGCACTGAAAGTATTGACTGTAACTGTAATTAAAATCAATGTAATGTAAAAGTTGCAGTCATACACATTGCTGAATCTGAGTGACTAATGTTAAATGGCTTCAATGAACCACAATAACAACTGAAGTGCTGATTCATGTTAGCTTATCGTTGACAGCTGGCGAATTAAAGGGTCTAAATAAAAGGGGTTCAACTCTTGCACCAAATGTTTAAACAAATGCTCCAATTTGGCTTAACTGAAAAGTGTTGTGTTTGAACATATTGGCGTCAGCCTTTCGGGGGAAAAAAAAAAGAATTTTTACTGGTTTGATTTAAAAACAGCCTCCACCATTTTGTAATCCATCTCAGAAAAGCATTTGTTTGATTCTGTAAAAGAGCTGCTTTTATTGCTACTTCATTAAACTCGAGTTAAATGTTTTCATATGAATGTGCTTGTTATTTCACACTCGGCTTACTGTCAATCACCTGACGCCCCCCAAAAAAAGCAAAATGCAGGCTCCGCAGAGGAAATTAAACAAACTTTACTGCGTCTTTATGCCGAGTGTTAGTCTGGCAGTTCAATTAAGATGAACGCTTCAAAATAATTAAAATGGTAATACAGTCTGCACACTCATTTCTTTCTGACAAATGAAAAAGGCATTGCAAACTTGAGTACCTGTAAATTACAGGTGTGTGAAAGATCCCATTGTGTAAATTTCCATTTAAAAAGAAAGATTTCGAGCCACATGCCTGGCGGATTAATTATTTTCCAATCAGTTTATCCATTTTAAAATGAATTCTTGATGTTCCAGCCTGGCACGTAAAAAAACAAGACATGTGCACGGCTTTAAACTTTTGTTCACCATAACATCTGCCACTTCTCCTTTATCTTAGGTCCATAGAGTTGCTTTTATTCAGACAACATCTCTTGCTGGTATTTGGAAGGTGTTAGTGTATTACATGTTTTTTTTTATTCATGCGTCCGGGTTGGTACTGTACCAAACCACTCAAAGACTAGAAAAATAGTCATTAGGCTTGTGCTGCTCTAACAGGTCACACCTCAAAATGAAGTGGGCTATTGGAGCAAGCCTGTTTTTAATATGCAGTGGCCTCAGGTGAGCTTATCTCGTCACTTCAGCATGTACGAATTTATGCATATTACCAATGCTATTATGAGTCGAGGCGTGCAAGGCGGGATGGATGTTTTCTTTTACACTGCTATTACAGCCAAATGTCTTCTAAAGATTTTGGAGTATATAGTGGGACATCTTGGTCATAACCACATTTTTTGTTTCAAAGCCTCAAAGAACAATCTTCTTCTCTTTTTACCTTTATGAATAAAATTACATTTAGATCAAGCATGACACAGCATGTCCCTACTTTAGATGCTCACAGGCTGTAGAAAGGTCTAGATGCCACCAAAACTATACACTACATCTTTAATCATCACAAAAACATTTTTCCTTGTTGCTTGTTTGAGAAAAGTTGAACATTGGCATCCTTTGACACCATCTCACACTCCATCCTTCAACACAGACTCTCCTCCATCGACCATCAGCATCACAGACACTACCCTCACTGGGTTCCACTCAGTTCATCCAGCTCAAATCCTTCACCTCCCATCCTATCCCCGTCACCACAGGTGTGCCCCAGGGCTCTGTACTGGGGCCCCTGTTGTTCATCATCTACCTTCTCCCCCTTGGTCACATTTTCCAAAAACTCCACATTCACTTTCACTGCTACATGGATGACACTCAGCTCTGCCTTTCAAGGAAACCCAATTCCACACTCCCGCTCCCCTCCCTAATCAATTGCCTCTGTGAAATAAAATCCTGTTTCACCACAAACGTCCTTAAACGAAATAATAATAACGCCCCCTCCACCAATCGCTTCACACCTGTCCTGCAACAGCTCCACAGGCTCCCCAACACATCAGCTTTAAAATACTGCTCCTCACATTTAAAGCTGTTAAGAAGATAGAAGTACTCTGCGCGCATTGGTTTCTAAAAAGAACTAAAGTCTAAAGTCCTATTGCTTTCATCTACCCCCCCCCCAGGCGATGCTCCCCAAATACGTCACCTGGCCGCCATAAGGAGCAGCCGATATACAGAGCACCAGGGTTCAAAGCCAGAGCAGTCGACAGTAGCGGTGAAATATATTACTCTGTCAGTCTCCTGATCTGGAGCAGCTGAAAGCTCCACAGTCTATAGATTCCCACAAAAAAAAAAAAACAACTTTAATTTAAACTGTCTTTCATGGGAAATAAAACCTGCTTAGCATTCTGTAACGCGGCTGGAAAGTTCCTCTAAAAAAGACATAAGCACAAAGGAAAAAGTGAAGCGGATAAAGTTTCAAATTTTTGCTAATTAGTTCCCTCGATGCAACAAAATCTGGAGATGCTTTGTAGGTGAACTGAACATGCCTCGAAACAGTTAAATGGCCCAAATGAAATTAAAATAAACAATAAAACACAGTGTGTGCTCTCCAGTGGGGCAGTCTTGCTAAATACCCTTGGCATTGTTGAGTAGCGGCAATCGGGTTCTGATGTAATGTCCTGTTCTCCATCTGTAAATGATTACTCATGCAGCTTTTGAATTAAAGTCAAACACTGGGCCTGCTGCTGCAATCATTTGGTTTCTTTTAACATGGACTTAATAACTTTACAGTTTATGCGTCTTCCGCTTGGCTGGTTTAAAAAGTCTAAAGCCTCAATTAAGGGCAGCAGTAGCTCAGTCCACATACTGTCGTTGTGTCCTTGGGCAAGACACTTAACCTACATTGCCTCCAGTGATGTTCTGTAACACTGGTGAATATCCTAATGTATGTAAAGCGCTACAGTAGATGGAAACGCGCTATATAAAAAAAAAAAAAACTGTGGCTACATACCTGTGAAAACAAGGTTCAACAGTGGCTCCACCACAGTCTTAGAGGAAGGGTCTTAAAAACACAGTCAGGAGTTTTTGTCAGGCAATTTACTTAATGTGGTTATGGCAATATAAAGTGTATAGGTATAGAAATAAAAATATAATAATAATAATAATAATAACTATTATTATTATTATTATTATTATTATTATTATTATTATTAATAATAATAATAATAATAATAATAATAATAATAATAATAATAATAATAATAATAATAAATCAAAATCATAATAATGTAAAAAAAATCCATATAAAATTTTCCCCATTTGGGAAGCTTGGTATCTACATTTACAGTTTACATTTATTCATTAAGCAGGTGGGTTAAGTGTCTTGCCCAAGGACACAACAACAGTATGAACTGTGGGGAGAGTGAAAATCAAACTGCCTTTAGGACTTCTCCGATAAATTTGTAATTTTGCACATTTTACATTATTTTAATTGTCTAAAAAAAAGTAATGAGAAAAATGGAGGACACATGATTAGATTAATTTCACAAACTGAGCTAAAACTGAAAAGGTATTAATACGTTTTACAGTAATTACAAACTAGTGTACTGCTTTAAAGCATCTAAAGAATTTTAGAAATGGTAAATTTCAATAACATTAAGTGACTGACAAAAAGTTGTTCATGATTCTAACGTTCCAGACAGTCACATGAGAACATTTTTCCATTTTGCAGTATTTTAATGTATCTAACCTTTAGCCTTCATTCATGTACCTCAAGTATTTCATGATAATTCTTTACAAATAAAGCATTACTGTAGCCACATGCCTACATGGTACATTAGCTCAGAATAAACTGATATTGTTGCTGTTACATTGTGGTGTTTTGTCTTTTTCTGAGTCAGACTCAAACGGCTGTTAGTTGCTTTTCACTTACATCTTTTAGATAAAGTCTCAAACTTCAAGACTAAAGGCAATTCATCACAATGAACATTTACATTTCCTCTGCAGCTGCTGAAGGTTACCGTGGAAGAGTTTCAAATGTGTGGCAGTGCAGATAATAAGCTGTGAAAGAACAGAGTCTCGGTAAGTTCACTGTATTCGTGCAGTTGTGGGTGTTTTCCTTGGTACATTATATTTTTACAGCATCTGGAAACAACAGCGTGTGAAAGAGCTATGAAGGTGTCAGTGCTATTCAGTGCAAGTTCTTTTTTCTTTTTGGGTTTTAGATTTAGTGCAACTGCTGTCGAGTCAAAGTGCCACTTTCAAACTAAAAACTAACTAACACTAAACTAACAAGTAAGGTTTTAAAGCCTAAATGAAACGTGTAGGCCAAAATGCTCATGTTCATTTACTAATTCACAATTTGCCATTTGAGGTTTAAAGTATATTTGAAAAGATTTGCAGAAACAGATAAATGCCATTTTGGAAATCGTTAACTGAGGTTTGTCATTTATTCATTGCATAGCACTGTTTTCCATTTTAGTGGTCCTAATTGGACAAAGCCACTCAAGTTTGGTTTGACTGATATCATCTATAGGAAATATTTTGAATTATCTGTAGTTATCTGTTTTGCAAATGAACACTTCCTTTGTCTACTATTGAAAATTTGGACAGCATTCTTCCGAGACGTTTTATTAAAATATATATACACTAGTATTCAATACATAGAAGCCCATTGTTACTCTTTTTTTCTTGACAATGAAAGCATTTCAGGAGATGAACGAGCTGCAGTCTTGGTTCTTGTCTCTAACACCACATTACACAAGCTTTTTTTTTGTGCCAAATATCCTTTCTTTGTCTTGACCCAATGCCCTACATCTGCCACAGGCTGCTATTACATAATCTAATCCCAGCTTTCGGAATACTACAGAACAGACTGTGTAAACATTGAGACAAATGGGGACGCTTCACTTTTACATGGCTTAGCAACTTCTCGTTCTCGAGCAGGATTTAATCTACACCAGATGACTTCATTTAGGCACATCCGACATCTCACGAACAGCACAGAACAGCCCCTGAGTGTTGACAGTGAGACAGGACCGATCTGGAGTGATCATTGCAGCCCACTGTTTGTAAAAGTTCAGGTAAAGGCAGAATTTAATAAATGTTTTCTGGTCTGCATAACAAGACAGAAGACAAACTTCCACATCCTGTTGAAACATACCAGAGACATATTTCTTCTGCTTCTACACAGAGAAGGACATTTAAGGGGTCAAACTAATTTCTTTCTTTGTTGATCAGAACATTTATTATTCTCCATGTGTAGAAGTCTGGTTTTCTTTAGACAACAAACTAAAATAAAAATAAAATATATGGCTATGTAAACCTTAGAAATATGTTTGTTTTTGTCTGCCCATAGACATCTCAATTTTTTTACTTAAAGCCAACAATATCTTTCTTGTGTTATGAAAATGAGCGAACATCTTTGACCACAACCTTCACAACAATCCATTCATCCCAAAACGAAGCACCCATTGGCTTTCAGTGAACGACAAACACCACATGGCCACCATTTTTCCTCCTTCAGTTACACTATTGTTATTCAGCTCACACCGTCTTCTGCTCCCTGTTTCCTTGACATCCTAACTGCTCCAAATACAGAAACACAGCTTTCACTTTCATACACCAGGTTTATTTATCCCTGCAACTAGGTAGTAGTCGCCGTGCAATCAAACTACAGAGTGATTGCACTGAATACGTTTATGTTTTTGCTCAAGAGGCAAAGACGTGTGTCCACAATGTCAGCAAATCTCCGACATTTGAGCCAGATACCACATCAAACATTCAGTGAGTTAGTTTATTCTTTTTTGGCTCAGGGCTGAAGATTTGGTGGTGATAATGTTGTGGGGAATCAGATACTAGTGACATGTTTAGATTTATGGTTGGTGAATTCAAAAGGCAAACAAGAAAAGACCAAAAAATGTCAATAAAGAGGAACTGGCAAAAGCAGAAATCTAAAAAGGGACCAGATGGAAGGAGTGCTGCACACAAACAATGAGATGGAACAAAAAGCAGTGCAGTGTGGTAGGGTTTTTCCTGTGATGATGATGATGATGATGATGATGATGATGATGATGATAGGAGCCTGCAGCATCAGATGGGAAAGGGAGATAGATAGTAGCCAAAAGCAGAGGGAAGAGTGAGAGGCTGCAAAACAGATGGGACCCGCACAGAATAAAACCTACTCACGGCTAGCCATCATTTTTATTGTTTAAATGGGAATGGTTTGGTGGAAACTCAGTACAATACAAGAAAAAGGGGGGTTGAATACTAACAGGAACAAACTGGCGAGAGCACATTACCCCAGTGTTAGTCTCCCTTCACTGGCTTGAAATTGAATTCAGAATTAAGTTCAAAATCTCAAAATCCAGGGTTACTAGTCTTAGTTTCCAAAAGTACAATGGAAAGTAGAGCCTTCAGTCACAAAGCTCCTGTTCTATGGAATCTGCTCCAGCTCACATTAAAGAGGCAGGCACAGTCTCTCCAGTTAGACTTAAGACTTTCCTTTTTGACAAGGCCTTTTGACGTCCCAGTGATGACTGGACCTTAGCTGTGCCCCATCTGTGATCCTGTCCCACCCCATGGAAGGACCCCGGTTGGATGAACCTGTCCTGATAATATTATCATGGACTATTTGTCAGTGACGGGACACATCTATTGCACGTCCTGTCCGTTCTGGGAGTGGATCCCTCCTTTCTGCGCTCTCTCTGAGATTTCTTTTTTTCCCCGGCTTTGTATTTTTTTATAAATAGCCACAACCTAATGGAGGGTCTAAGGACAGGAGATGTTGTCCTGTTTAGCCTGTTGCATATTTACTGTTTTTTGTTTTTGTGAAGCTATTTGAGACAAATGTTGTCGTGAGACTGGGCTTTTTTCAAATAAAATAAAATTTTAATGAAATGAATCAAATGATTTACTTATTGATTAAATGCACACTGATATGAAGTTTTTAATCTCGGAATAAATCAGTTTTGCCAAAGGTTAATCACTTTTTCAGGCGTCAGTCCAACAAATACTTATGATTTAAAGTGAAATCAGTCTATTTTAACAGCCACATAAATAAGGAGCACTTTTGGTGATCCATATGAAAGGCTTGGGTAATGACACACTTGGACCAATGACAACCTGCCACTTCTCACGCCAATAAGAATAATTACATCCATGCAGTTAAATGGCCTGTCATTTTAGAGCTGCTCTGAATAAATCAACAAATTGCTCGACCAAAGTGAGTGTTAATAACAAAAATCTTGGTTTGGTAAGAAAATATACTTAAAATGACAGATTACAAACGTGAATGCCAGCTCTAAACAATGGCTTCAACTGCTTTCCACTTTGAACAGAATCACCAAAAATGACCACATTTGAAAAACTATTTTCCAGCAATCTTAATGTACTAATGCATCAAACAATTGGCAAAAAACACACGTTCTTCACTGTACAATAGTAACTGGTATTGATTTTTGGAAAGCTGAAATACGCTTTGTGCTGTTCCTCACCAGAAAAGCCCAGGCTTACCCTTTCTTCTGCGTGGATTGAAAGTGGGGCCTTGGGACTTTGTGCAGCTGTCCATTTTATCTGGCCAGAGGTCAGCGAACATCTCCTGCCACTGACTGTTCTCTAACAAGGCCCTGTCATTACTCTGGGATTGGGTTTGAGTAGAACGGAGAGTTACCAGAGAAAAATAATGGCTTTTAGGATTTACTTTGAATGTGTAGAAGTTTTAGGCTTATTGTGTGTGTTTAAAAACGTCTTAACTTCTGTCGAGATGATCTGATACCAATGGTACAAATTAGCACAGTAATGCTTCTGAGGCGTTTCCATTGTTGAAAACATACCAGCTCACTGTGGTATAGTTTCTAAAAGATTGACACAGGACAATTAAAAGTTATCACTCGAGCAAAAATAACAATTTAAAGAGAAAACAAAATCGGAATGTGTTTTCTCTGAAGCTTGTCTTGTTATAGAAAAGAATTATACAAGTGTTTTATTAAAAAAACAGAAGGTACCATAGCTTCCTAGTTCCGGGTTGAAAGACTATCCTCTTTAACGTTTTTTGTATAAATGTGACATACTGACCCATACAGCTCAGTGGAAATGTGGCTTTTGCTTTCTAGATGCAAAATCAGTTCAAAGTATACAGAGACACAAAAAAACTTTTAAGGTCTAAGAACAACACTGAAAAGTAGGACTAGTGTGTTTGAAGGAGAATGGGTTATCAGTGAGCAACAACAGCAGGTTTTCCTTTCACGCAATGCTACTAATAACACTATTTACACTTTTTATTTCCGAGAGCCATTTTGTCTTTTGAAAAGCTCTTCATGTTAACTTAGGGACTAGGCCTTTAAAAACATTTTTACTCTCTCAATTGCGACATAAATGTAGACAATACAGTTTCGTCTACACTATTAGTACCTGTCAGTCTTTACATTACCCAGGATTCCCTGTAACTGCCCTCTATAATTTCTTAACCTAAACACCATTTATTCTTATCAGCTAAACCGTGACAGACATCTCCCCATAGTTCATTACCACTCTTTTCTTTGCCTCTTTCCACCACGTCACTGATTTTTTCACTGCCTTATTTTTCCTTGTGCATTTCTCCAAGTCTATTATTACGCCATTAAATTCCTGGATGACCCATGTAATTGGCTCCAGTGACTGAGCTTAATGAAAAAACACATGGCATTAGCGTCGAGGCTGTTTGTGTGAGCCTCTGCGTGTCAGACTGAAGGCTTTGACCACAGTAGATAATATTCTCTGTCAGGTTGGCCCGTTACACCCTTTTAACCAGCATCTGTGTGTGACGCCGCGCGGAGGCCAACCTGCTAATGCAGATAATGTTCTCCCAGACACTCGTTCCGGCCTTTTAACCCGACCGCGGCTCACATTCATAGCCGAGCATAAATTTGGAGTCTAGCGTGAATTGGTTAATGACAAAAGAGAAGCTACTGGAGCGGACGACTCAGGTTTGTGAGAGAGGAAATGAAGAAAAAAGCAACTGGCAGAGAAGAAATGAAAAATGCAACAGCCACAGAAGTATAGGGATACTGTAAAGACCTGCGAGCTTGGCCCAGCAGCAGTTTATATACTGACTTTTGAAAGTATTGTTGCAGTAAAAGAACACACAAACAACGCTTCATGACCAGTGTTTGAAGTACACTGGTTACTTGCTGAAACCAGTGTTCACTCATTGTTCACGAGTAACCTCTGCAGCAACTGACTTTTTCTCTTCTTTTTGTAAAGCACTTTGAATTGAAAGCCTGGCCAGCCGGGACTTACTCTTTTCTAGAACTAAAACAAGGTTTGCGAAGGTTTGTGGTCGTACAGAACACACCTGTATCATGTGCCAAAAACATTATCTAGTTTCTTTGTACACAGGTTTTCTACACTTTTGTCTAGTGTTTTTTCTTCAACAAAAGAATAAAGACCACTATACATTCAATGTTTTATGGAACAGGTGCTACTGTTTACTTTCCAACTTGACAAAGATACAAAGAGCGAAAGAATACTGGGTTGCATTCACTGCCAAGAAAAACAATCAATACTGCACTTTTTTACACAAAATATTTCCATAGAGAGAAGGGATAGTTACAAATGTAATTTTCTAAGCTGGATTTTATGTTTTGCTCAAAAGTAGGAGTAGTATCAATGATATTGAATAAAAGGGCAAAATGCAGGCAAAGCAAAACTGCAAACACAAGCTAGTGTGGTTTTCGTTTTCAAGGATTTGCTAAGTGGCCGACTGGCGTTACATCGGTAGCATTCTAATCATCTGTCCACAGACTAGAAGAATGATTTTAAAATCACTGGAAAAAAGCAGGAGATTATGAAATAAACTCCAGACGATTAAAGATTTACAGACTTTTTTTAGGATGACCTGGATGACGGAGAACCTTCACAGACTCATAGGAATTCTTATACACTTAAGAACTGTGTGAGGCGCATTGATTGACAACTCAATTTTTCAAATTTTTTTCTAAACTTCTTGAGGCCAAGCAAATCCAATCGGTTTGTAAACTTATTTAAAAAAGACAACATTGTGATTATACAGTAATGAATTTACTTTTCTTGATGCTATTTATGCTAAAATAAATAATAAATAATAATAAATTTATTCCATTTATTATTTACATATCCATATAAATATATATAAAAATTTAAATAATAAATGGAATAAAGAAAATGTTTATTTTTGCATAAACAGAATGAGCAGTTGACAAAATTGGGGGCTGTCCGACGTAGAAGTTATGATTATTGTTTTTTTTTTAAGTTTAATAAGAAAATGCGGATTATTTGCCATAATTTATTAAGTTGTCTTACACTTGATTAAGAATCCTGAATACTTTGGGTGTAATTACTGGGGGCTCATCTGTGGAATACAAACTTTAAAATGATTTATTGAATGGCTTACTTATTTGACGTTAAACTAACAAAAACAAACTTGTTCAAGAAAATTAAATTTAAGCAAAATCTGACAGCAGCATTACTGTCAATGACAAAATTTTCTTATCTTATACTTGTTAACTTGTTGTTTTACACTAAACAATAATGTATTTACTTCAGGTTATCTATTATTCTCTTATACTTTGGTTCTGGCTTTTTAAATGCCCTTTAATCTGCATTTTCTACATTTCTCCACATTATTTTATTTCTTTTTCACCTCTTAAGCCATAATCCTTTTATTATTTGGTGTCACTTTCTCTCACAGATGACACCTCTAAATCTCCCCGCCTCCTCTTTTTTTTTTTTCCATTTCAAATTTCTGGAGCTTTGCCATTAATCTCCTTCTGTCTTTAAATGTAGCTCCTGGCCTGCACTGCCTCTGTTTGGTCTATTCACTCGGTTTACAATCCATTTTATTTTTTTTCTTAACGCCCTTACGTCATCGGTCTCCCAAAAAACAAATGGCCATGTCATTTATTTTGCGCATTGTTTGTCCTTTTGTGTTCAGAGAAATGATGCAAAGAGCTGTGGGTGAAAATGCCGGTACTTACTTTGTTGTGAAACAAAAGGAGGGTAAATTATTGACATAAAGCAGTCATGGCTCTCTCATAGACACTCGTCATCTGTGTTTTTAATGTGCCGACCTGTTCCTCACTCGTCTTATCTCGGAAAGGCAGCCGAATAATATTGTTTCCGTTTGGCTAGGTCCTCCGGTGGTAAATCTCTTCTGAAACGAGTTTGTTGAAGAGAAGTGAATCAAAACATCAGAAGAATACAACGAGATCGGTCTTCTGTACATTTTTGCGTCACTGTTAAAGGTCACAGTTTGTTCTCCTTTGGTGTGTCTTCGGTTTTCAGTGAAAGAGATGCTTCAAGTTTATTTAAAACATTGTGAAAGCTGCAGTTTCAGTGGTAAGCTCAATTTTTGTCATGCACTGTAACTATAAAGTAAAGTATTTGAACGAAATTCTAGGAAATATTTTACAAAAGGGACAAAACTTCTAACTTTTTTACGAGAAAGAATTTGTCAACTTAAATGGAAAGGTAAGGCCTTGATTTCTGAAGAAGACCACGCTGAAGCTCAGGTATATTTCCTGATACCTACTTCCAGACAACTTTAAACTCTAAACCACAATCTGATGAACTGTTTTTTTATTTTCTGATAAAAAGCCAGTTTGTCTGCTGTCCAAAAGCAAATTCTTATTTTGAAATTGGAGCAATTAAATCAGCCTCAAATGGACTCAGATGAAAGGTTGCTTTGAAATCTGATCAATCAATGTTAACTAAGAGTGGCTCCTGAGACCGACGCTAAACAGAGTGTTTTTAAAAAGCTTTTTGACAAACGAGCTTGATCCATGTAAACCTGAGCAATAGACTTTGAAAACATCTTTTAAAATCATGAATGAGCAGAATATCCAACTTTTAGATCTCGTCTTGGCAGGAAAAGCCCTGGCTAACCCCATTTACACAAACAATTCTGTCTCCTCTGTGTCTTGCTCCAAAAATAAGTGACTCAACAAGAGTTTTGTGAGTAATGCACTGGTTTTCTGCCAAACTGCTAAAACGCATGCTGGCTCGACGAGAGAAAAGTCCATTCTGCACTCTTTCAATCTAATCATGTTAGCGTTAATGACACCATTTCATAAACCTTAAAACTTGCCAGAACTGCCTCTGGAGTCTCTGAAAAGGAGCAGCGGATTAGAAAACACTGCTTTAGTAAAATGTCATGCAGATTGCAAAAGGTGAGTGTTTGACGGCGAGAGCAGCTTAATAAGTGGACAAGAGTACGAGTGTGATAATATATCACTTTTCCTTCGGAAAGCTGTTGAAATGAGTCATCCCAATGGCCAACATGTGACGCGCCTACATTATTAAACGCAGTAAAATAGAAAGTGTGTCAGAAAGGGTCAAGCCAAACCTTTTGTTGTCAAATAAAACACTTCAAAGAAGGTTCCCTGAAAATCAAAGTGCAGTTTAGTCTTAAATAAGTTATAGACCAAATACTTTTATCTTGAGGTGACTCTGACACTAAGGACCCCCTAAACAAAAATCACACAAAACGAGATTTTTGTTACATACTAGTGACATTACCACAATCAGTCAAAGCAAGGTTTTGTCGGTAAACAACAAGAAGAGCCAAGAAAACTAGATTACAGCAGAATAATATCTGCTTAGAACGTTTTTTAAACATTTATTATATCAAATGAAATGATATTTGTTAGTAAAATCCACTTTTAACATTGTCTCTCTATTTTATAATTGTATAATCCGAAAGCATGGAGGGCCCAGAACCAAACAAAAGAAGATTACGGCACAGCTGTAGTTGTTAATGTTAATCAAAATCCAAATGAACCTCAGTGGTTAGCATTAAGAAGCAAGAGGCTGAGATGAAAAGACTCCTGGGGAGATGGAGGAAGATGGTTCTGGTCACCCAAAAAAGAGACAATAAAGAGTTTGATTAATGTTTGCGGGATAACAGGATGAGTATAGTAACAATTATTGAGGGATATGATCAAAGGCACTGCTGGAATTAATGGAGTTGCATTCATGTCTGTGGCGGTTTTATCACACGTGTGTGGGTTTATTTTTTTCCCCCGCATTAATCTTCTCCCATGCCTTCATTCATGTTCAAAGAAGCCCTTTGAGTTTCAGCAACTGCAGATTACCGATAAGGAAAAGGACACTGTCAGAGTTTATCAGGGTGAGAATCATGCATGCGTGACCGTGCATTCGTTTCTTGGTCCTGCATATGTCTGTGTGTTTTTTTAGCGAGCGTTTTCTCCTTTGCCCATCTCTCCAGGGAGACCCCACGCACCGTCTGTCTCAAGCTGATTGCGTATTCATTGCCACAGAAAGGCGCACCGACAGGGAAGAAAAATCAGGAAGTTTTAAAAAAAAAAAAAAATTATAAAAAAAACATCTAGAGGACAAACAGATAAGAAGATGTTTATGAGCCCAAAACAAGAAACGAGGCATTTACAGTGAGTGGTTATCATTATATAAACGGTCTTAACAGTCTCTGCTCACTCTTTCAAAAACAGCCCTCTGCAAGTTTGTCACAAGACTATTTTCTCAAAATGACTTTTTATCGCCAGCCATTTTGTGAGAGCGGTCTTCAAACGGTGACAGTGGTGAGCCGTGTGAAGGTAAGAAGGCTACAGAGTGTCTGTTACAGCAAAGTTTAATGTTTTCAACAACAAAATGATGATTGATGAAATGATGATTTAAAATATTTCGTACTCTTTATTTTATTTGAGGCCAATTTCGATCACTGGCCACTAGCATACGACATTCTTTGTATCATATGCATACTGTGTGTTTTATGAACTGGTAATCTTCTATTTGATGACTACTATAATAGGTTTTCTTTTATTTAAAACACATTTTTAATTAAATATACAGTAAGTCTTTGTAAAGCTGTGATTTATGAGGAATAAGGCACATTTGAAGCAAACTTTTAAGATGTATCTGTGTTGGCAATTGGCATTAACTACAATAGTGTTATGCAAAACAATAATATTATTTATTATATATTTCTGAACTTAAATTGAGAAAAAAAAACATAAGTCTTACACCAGAAACAGAAGCAAAAAATAAACACTAGGTTTGTTAATTCACCTTTTAACATTCTTTCTTCTTTGAATATGTTCATCACAAGAACAAGACATGCTTCTTTGAGACAACGCTGTCTCTCCCTTTGTTTTCTTTTGTTTCCTTTGGTGCACTTGGTTATTTTTTGGCCTCACTAAGCATTCAGTACTATTCAGTCATTTGTGTTCATTGAGGCAGAACATGTCAGGAGAAGGTCCACAGGACTTGAATACTCAGAAACGACGTTATTAAAACACAAAGGTGCTGGACAAAAGGAGGTGTTTAAAGAGCTAATACTGGCACTATATGTGTATTCCTACTAAAATCATCTCAGCAGAATGTGCAAAGACATCCAGTTACAGTGCCATTTCTATCTATGTATGAGTCTTCGGCGATTTCCACTTTGTTCTTACAGCACCAGTCACATGACCCACTTCTGGAGCTCCTCCTGAGGATCTGTGGATGTCATTCCCACATACTTCTAACCCGGAGGTCGTACAAGGTCGTGCCATGGATATTATACGCTCCTCCAAACGATAGATACAACTATCATTTACTAAAACATATTCTACTGATGGTTTGCAAAAAGACAAAACTAAATCTAGTTCTGAAATAATACAAAACTAAAGATGAAGCACGGATAGAGAGTCAAGGACATTGGAGAAAGACTGAGGAGGTGTTCCCATCCTGTTCCCGTCTCATTACGTTTTAAATCAAATGAGAAAACAGAGGCAAGTGCTGGGGACATCGCCAACCGGTTTCAGCCAGCTGCAGCCAAAGACATACCAGATCTGGGAAACAAAGTGAGAAATAGTTTGCCTTAATGGCTAATAATGAGCCCAGTCCTCACTTGCGTTGCATACAAATGTCGGTGTGTTATATGCTGTCATCAGGGCGAGGCTGTGCATTATTTTAGCTTCGTCTACATTTCCAAACAGCATCTTTAATTAATCTGCCCGCCGGGGTTTAGCACTCCTGCTTCGTGTGTTGTTTGAGAGAGACACAAACCAAATGTCAAAAGGAAAACGCTGAGGCAGTGAATAATTTGAAAGAGTGAGGCCGAGGTGAATGAATCAAAGCGCCATGTTGTGGGGCATGTGGCACTATGTACTACTACTTGCTCTTTATCGTCGCTGGATGAGGAAAAGGGGAAGTGGAGGATGACACAGAGGTCAGAGGTCGTACTGACACAGCAATGTGTTGATCACGTTGGCTGTGTGTTAACCACTATGTAGTGCACAATATAGTGATTACTACGGTGGCCGAGACAGCTCAACACGCTGCAAATGAAGAAAGCACCAGCAAATAAAGAAAACATCTTCATCAGTTTCACAACACGCGCGCTGCAAAAGTTCACAACACATACAAATACAAAAACGCGTTGCAAATTCAAAAACGCGCTGCAAATAACACAGACCACAACGGAAATGTTTTAAGGGGACTCCTTTGAGTGACGAACCCCTAATGGGACCTGCTTATTGTTTGCTCGCCTGTCGCGTTGTTGTCAGTGTTGTTGTCACTGACCTGAAAGGTGAGTATTTTTTTTTACTTTTAGATCATGATCGTATAATTGCTCAGTCGTTTGGATATTGTTGGCCTAAATATATTCTTCGTCACTCAAATGAGTCCCCTTAAAACATTTCCGTTGTG
This sequence comes from Neodontobutis hainanensis, assembly GCA_024349245.1. NCBI lineage: Eukaryota > Metazoa > Chordata > Actinopteri > Gobiiformes > Odontobutidae > Neodontobutis > Neodontobutis hainanensis. The sequence continues at coordinate 430,600 of JALDNG010000040.1, read as the reverse complement.
GTCTGTGTTATTTGCAGCGCGTTTTTGTATTTGCATGTGTTGTGAGGATTTGCAGCGCGTTTTTGAATTTGTATGTGTTGTGAGGATTTGCAGCGCGTTTTGGTATTTGTATGTGTTGTGAGGATTTGCAGCGCGTTTTTGAATTTGCAGCGCGTTTTTCTATTTGTATGTGTTGTGAACTTTTGCAGCGCGCGTGTTGTCAAACTGATGAAGATGTTTTCTTTATTTGCTGGTGCTTTCTTCATTTGCAGCGTGTTGAGCTGTCTCGGCCACCGTAGATTACGCCATTTTGTAGTGTTGTATAGTGACTGAATGTTGTGTAAATTGAAGTTTCCCACAATGCATCAAAGTAGGGAGCAGCGATGGTCTCTGGACGGTCAAAATAGACCATAATGCTTTGCGAATTGTCTGAGGAGAACGGCTTAACCGTGACAGGTCTTTAAAGAAGTTGGAGACAAGTTTGACTTTTGTGGAAATGTAATCTGTTGTAATATTTTATTAATAAACCGTTACGATGTAAAATCACTAACGTTAGCTTACCTTCAATCTAACAGCCAGACCTTTGAGAGATTACCTAATGAGACATAAAAGAACTGCAATAATCAAGCCAGTTTTAGTCATTAATAGAACAAGAGTTGTTGAATAAAACACTAAAGAATATTTATATTAATACTTATATCACTAAAGTCTTGCAATTTATTACAGACAATATTTTTTTTGTGTGTAGTGTCTGAAACCGCTCACTAACTTTAGGGACGATAAAATAGAATAAGGTAACAGTTTGGATTAGCAAACAGGAGCACATACATTTAAGCTAGAAAAGCTTATGCACAAAGTAATGTATTTTATTGACTGGAAATGGCCCCCCAAAATGTTTTTAATGACTTAAATGTTAAACAGATTTCAGAGACAGGAAATTAAGCCTAATAGCCTTCTTCAAAAGTTGTGAGGATCCATTAAACAAACTACAATTTAAACTGTTAGGGTTTTGTTTGCAAAAATATATTGGTTTGACTTTAACGATCAAACAGTTTTTCTTATTTTTTAATTTTCTGTTCTATTTACTTACAAATACTGAAAGCTGTTTAAGAATGAATTGCACTGAGATATTAGACCGTACAGATTTAAAAAATAGAAAAAATGTAGAAAGTCAGGATCTGTCAGATAAAAAAGGGTCTTTTTTCTGACAGATTGTTACCTGCAAATGAAACTCAGAGGCAGGTTGTGGTGGTTGATGAGACATAAAACCTGACAACCCTCTTCATATCTGACCCTCACATGTAAATGAGCCTTTGGATAGTAAGAGGCAGGGGTTCTGAATGTGTCCTGCAAGATTATGAGGGTTGACGAGGAAGGAAAACTGTTTGGATTAAAAAGGAAACTAATTAAAAAAGAGACTTTGTCAATTCTAAGATCAGCAGATACGAGAGATTTATCTCTAGAGGGAGGGGTTTGACCTGAAACTAACTCTGATTGGACCAGGCTGTTCTGGTCTCACAGTTGTTAGCTCTGAAAGGACAGTGTGACTCCTGATCCGAGAGTTGTTAAAGGCTCAGGTGAGTCCTTAGTTACACTGCTCTATTCAGATGTTGTTGTTGTTCTAAAATCCTCTGTTAATTTTCACAAAAATGGCTCCCTTCAGCCCTCTCTCAAACCATCTGACCTTGATTGGCTCTTCTGTGCTGATACATCCTCTTGTGAAGCTGTTGTTTAGTTTCACCGACATAACTGTCACTGCACTCTTCACTGAACTGCATAAACTACATTACTCTGTTTGTGGGGATCTTTTCTTTAGGATGGACCAGTTTTTGACGTTTTTAAAGTGGACCGAAATGTGTTTGTAGAAAATTCTTTTAAGTTTTCCAGATAAACCAGTCACATAAGGGATAACTACACCCTTCTCTTTTGTCCCTGGTTCCTGTCTGTTTGGTGTCTGTGTCCTCTTGGTTTCGTTGAAAGTCTATTTGGGGTATCCACAGTCTCTCAGGGCTTTACGGGTGTTTTGTTCTTCTTTCCGTTTACCTTCTGAGGTTGTGGGCACCTCTTGTGCTCTGTGCTGAAGAGTCCTGATGACTCCCAGAAATATTGATCTGTGTGTTGGCTTCCTAATAAGAACAGTAAAACTAACAACTCACCTGAGCTTTAACGACTCTGTCATCAGGAGTCACACTGTCCTTTCAAGGTTAACATCCAATCAGAATTAGTTTTAGGGTCAAACCCCTCCCTCTAGAGATATAAGCTGAGCTCTCCTACCAGTTCAACTCTGAATTGACAAAGTCTCTTTGTCTTTGCTTTAACCTTTTTTTCCACAGTAAAGTAAACACCTTAAACCTTATGATATATGTCTGATTAGAATCAAGTGTACTTCCAAAAATATTTGGCAACTGAGATCAGGTTATTTTAGGACGCATGTAAACACTCGGTGTGATTAGAGTCAAGCTAGTCATACCGAGAAATGAACAAACCTACTGCCTTCACAAACTTGGAGGATGGAGTCTGGAGTATTCCAACACTACAGCTGCATTTGACTTCTGAGAGTTCATGCATCACTTTTTTCGCAAGGTTTGGGAGAAGGTATTTATCCATCCATCCATCTTCTACCGCTTATCCGGGGCCGGTATTTATTGTCATATTTAAAAAATAAGTGCATTGTCTAATTTATCGAGTAACTAAAATAATTTTTGCACATTGCTTTTGAGAGTTATTCAAAGCCATTTAGCATTTATCTTAAAAAAAACAGTCAACACTGGATGCTACAGGGAGCCTTAAGCATTTGTAGAAAAATAAACTTTCTTTCTCAGCCAACAAAAGATCCAGCAGAAGAAAGCATAAAGTAAAAGTGAGAGAAGGTTGTTTTTGGACTTGTAGGTTGTGTCTGTGAGGTCATAACAGAAAGACATCACGGGGCAATGTTTTAATTTCCCACTGGGCCATCCACACTGAAACCCTGTAGACTGATATTTGACTTTTAAGGCTTCCCATGTACGTTAGATTAAACAAACTGTCAGATTATAGCAGTCACGTACAGGTTTTGAAGGTCACAGGCTGTGGACCCCTTGCCTGATCAACAACGCTGTATCTACAGATAATACAGAGAAAGTGTCTATTCCAGTGCTGGATACAGCTGATAAGAACAGAAACTGTTTAAAATAGAACTTAGAAAGAGACTACGTAAAACACAAAATTGAAAAGCGCTGAACACAGAAGAAATTTATGATCAAGTCTAAACTTTTGTTTGATGTAATATATAAAAATACATTGCAAATGGGGTCAGTTTTACCTTTTAACTTTGATACTAAACTGTTGTTGGGGGTGAAGGGTGGGGTATGGGGGTATGTGACTGGGACTGAGCCAGTGGCTGGTAATGCATCTATGATCTACAAATATTTCATTTGACTCTATTTTCACACACGCCTAATGATAAGTATACTATCTAACAAGACTATTACTAAACATACATAAAGTGAAAAAGCCATGAGTTTCTGTTTAAGTGTCCTGGTTTCAAACAGGCTTTTGAACTCTTTTGTCTCTGTGCACCTAACCGTACCTTACATCCTGATTTCAGAAACTCCAATGCTTTCATTTTATTCTCTTATTTATTCTTGAGAACCCAAAAAGTGACATACTGTGACGTGTATGTGACGCTGTATCCTGGTTTCTGACGGCTGTCGGTCAAAACCAACAAGGCATGAGTGGTGACTTTTTATTAGACGGGAATAGAAAAATAAAGGCAATTCAGCGTACGTCTGTTGAAACTTTGCTGCTGCTACAAGTGTTCATTAAGTAACATCATTAAAAAGATAATTAGAATAAAGTTATGACTGATAATCCAGTGCAGGACAACCTTTAAGATTATGATAAATGGCACCAATGTGGAACTAAATGATGCTCTAAATGCCAAACTCACAATAATTTAACAAAGTCTCATTATTAACACAGGGCTCGTCCAAAAAGATAAGTTAAAGTAAAGATGATAAATGAGACGAGAAGTAATTAATTAGAAAGATATAAAAAATGGTGCAGACACCTGTTTGAACTACTCGTATTAAAATATATGCACAATTGCATTAACTGAGAAAGCATTCTCCCCTTTAATTTTAGACAGGAAGCAGTTTGTCTTGGTTAAATAAACTGCACAGAATATATGTGTGTGGAATATAAACTTAGTACTAGGGAAAAGTCTTAGGTCACTTTTAATAATCATTCAAATTTCAGTCTATGGGCGGTCTTATGCTGAGTTGATTAAATCCACTGGGACCCACTGCGTTCTCTTCAGGGTAACTCTGTCCACAGACGGTTTTAAAAGGTGACTGCCTGTGTCCATTTACAAACCCAATAACTCATCCAGATGAAGTAAATGGAGCGTGGGCTGAACCAAGCGCGACTTTAACTCCACATCCTGAGTCAGCCGTCGCGGAATAATGAATAAATCGGCCTGTTTTGTTTGTACGTGTTGGGCCTATTTGCATGTGCTTTCATTTGAACGCCCAAAGGCTGCTAGTGCAACCAGCTTAAAAGTTTGTTTGTGTGTGTGTGTTTTTATTATACAAGGCCAAGTTCAGACCAGCCTCCAGCAAAATGATTAAAAAAGCTTCATACCTGTTTCCACTTTAGCTTCCGTTCTTATCTGTAAACAGAAAAAAACACGAACAGTTAGCAAGAAAAAAAAAAAAAAAGAAATCAATATTAAATTTCATGTCCTGCTTAAAAGCTACACTAAGTTCCTTTTGACAACAGGCTCTACTTTGACAAAGACGCATAGCAACACAGCGGAGAAATTAATTTTGGACAAATGCCTCTAATATCAAGTATTGTGTCAAATGTATTGCTTTAGGATCTACTTCGGATAACCTAATGTCAGCTGTGGGTTTCTACATTTTCAACAGGTATAGCTCAATTTGAGAAGAAAAGAAAGATCGTCTATTGCCATAAAATTAAATCATTTAGTGGTTTGCAAACATTAAACATACTTTCACTTGGACAAAACAACTTAGCATTACAAGAACAACACAGTATTTCTGTAGCACCAGTTCACCACGTAAATCCACTCAAGGTCACTGAACAAAAACAACAACAACAATAAACGGTTAAACCCTCTTTTCTACAGCCTGCAAGCACCAAGAGTAGCTCTGTAAGGACATGCTGTTGTCTATACAAAAATGTTTAAGAAAATTGTCTCTAGGCCATTAATGGTGTACCTGAAAGGTTGTTTGGGAGGTTTTTAGCTACTGATTTATGAAAAAGATAAAAAATATTCCACTGTTCTACCAAAAAAAAAATCCATCTCTCTTTGCAGAATACATTCCCTTTTTGCAAGCTTCTTGTTTGTGTAAATGATGGCTTCAAAGAAAGCCTATACATTTTCAAACACTGAGCGCATGTGACTCTTGCCTTTATCAGTCCTCTCATAATCACAGACTATACACGGTTCCACCTACACATTTCCAATCCTCCAAATGAATATGATATCTACAGCTGGCTCATTCATTAAAGCTATTAGCGCAGAGTCTTGGCAGCCTGTAATGGGCCTTAGAGGATCCCACTCAAGTCGATTCGTCCAAATCTTTTACCAATTCAAGGTTCACTTCAGAGATAACATTGAACTACTGCAACTCAAAACCAGTGAACCAGTCAATCAGCTCAATATGCATGGATTTAAAAAGTTCAAAAGATCCCAGAAATAGAGACAAAGGCATGCTCTGTTCTATATTTGTAACCTACTTTGCCTACAAGCCTATTTTGCAAGTCTAATACAAATGCATGTAATATCAGCAGTGGTCACTAAAGTATATGCTTTGTCTAAATATGCATAATCCAGGCATTAAATGGAGCTTAAATGCATAATAAACACATATCCAGTTGTGGGTATTATGCAGGTTGGCTGGCACTCAAATTTATACAGTGCCAGGTTTACAGTAAAAATAACTCTTTTTATGGAAATACACCTGATTATGTTGTACGCTATTGGCAGATTAAGTCTCTGTGCATGACTTTAGTTTGTAACAGAGACTACTAATGCATGCCATTCATCATTTATTGCTACGTATTATAGGGTATATAGGAATTTCCATAACATACAGGTAAACAGAAATTCAACTCTGGAAACAAAACAGCAATCTGCATTGTTCCTAAAAGCTAACATCACCAGACATGGGTCATTCATGACAGTAGTTTACTGGTGCATACAAATGCTGATATATTTTCCGTTTAAGATTAGTGTATGAATAAATGGTCGTTGACAAATCAAGAATCAAGAATTGGGTTACATTTGAAATCTGGCATTGTTCAGAATGACAAAATACTTGCTTTTTCTGAAAATCATCTGAACATCATTATCATAATCATATAAACAGCCACTAAGCCTCCGTTTACTCCATATACTGAACTCAATATATTGAAGTCCAGAGCTGTTGATCTCAATTGTGCGTAGAGCTACAATTGAAGTATCCATATTGCAGCTGGCTTGTTTTCAGAAAAGGCCACATCAACACTAGCTCTTTCATTTTGTACTTTATTATGTAATATGTCGTGCAGTTACAGACAAACAACAGCTTTAGTGTCGCATTGCAACCATCTCTCGTGTCCTTTAGGCCACTTAATTGTCCTCTAATATCCCCAGCCGCAAATCCAGTCGACAATATGTCCGACTTCCCCACGCCCTTGTTTTTAATGTGTCCTGTTGCATATACTCCGACAGTCATTGGGCTAGACCTGTTGGAGACAAACAACTGTCTGGACCCAACCACATGTCTCCACACTGTCTCCCTGCACCTAATAAACACAGGCCAATTAGCCAGTCGCACACCCGGTGGGAGAGGCTATCCCCGCGCTAAGCTAATTAACATGCACCTGATTGAAAGACTGAGTTGGTTGAGCATTGAGAATGGAAGCAGGGACAAAATTAGGCAAAATTGAATAGTCGTGGCAGCTGGCGAGGTGAAGTGCAGGTTGTCATCGGTAGAAAACGGCAACAGTAGTAATCAAGGTAATTGGGAGGACACTCCAGGTGACATCAAGCAAATTGGTACAAATGGGGGGCAGAAGGTAGTTGTTGTTATTAACACAGGCGGAGATAATTGTTCACCTCATTTGGGGTTTGCGTCGTGTTTTTTCCACGATAAACTTCAGTGGAACATTGTAGAGATTGTCATCTAAATGATACAAAACAGGGATTTTAAATGCGTCCTTATCAAACAAGTGTCATTTGTGCCATTGTAGTGCCATTGAAACCATGAAAACAGGCAATGCTTTAAACTGTGACCATGCAAAACAGTGCACCATACACGTAAAAAACAATGCTTTGGTTGCTATTCACCTTAAAAAGATGTTTTTGCTCATATAGGGGGAGAAATAGTTTAATGGAACCCAGTGGAAGGAGCCATTGTATTTGTTGCTTTCTGTTCCTACACATGCCCAGAGAAGACTAGCTGAGCACAGAGTGGAAAGAGTTGTGTTGGAAGAAAAGAACATTGATGTTTCGTTGTTCAACATAATTTCATTCATTAGGTTTGTTCACCAAGATCCCTGCAGAGCTACCACAAAGGCTTACAGGCTACAATGTTCCATAAAAGTTTCCATAAGTACGTTTTACTAGAATATGAAAATTCTACAAAAAAAGACTTCTTAAATTTTTCTTTATTTTATCTTTTTACCAACATCTGATGTCACTTTTGGTTCCCTATTTATTTTTTTCGTTATAGTCTTCACCTTGCTTCGTGTTTTCAGCCCGTTCCATTTGTGGTGCCTCAATTATTATTTGCTTTTTAGTCTCAAAGTTCAATGACAAGACTTAACACACTGTACTATAAATATGCTTGTAGCATCCAATCAATATTAGAAGGCCAGAACTGATGGTTAAGTAATTTCTATTGCCGTACTTACCAATAACCAATGTAAGAGCTGAGTAAAAACAAATAAACCATGCATTACCATCACATTTCGAACGTTACAGCTCATTACATTAATTTCAATCCATTAGCTTTGCCAAGTTATACAATTTACAAAAAACATTTCAAGCTCAAATATATTTCTCTACACACCTTGTTCCTCAATTGACTGAAACTAAACCTTGTAGTTTTAACTGTTTTTAACCGTGAATCTTTTCAGATTTTTCTTTGTCTTTTTGCCTTTCGCCAGGTTCTTTTCCGTTACCACACTTCCGGTTACTTTGGTTATCAAAATAAAAGCCCAATACCCATAATAATAAAACCTTATTGCATAGCTATAATCCAAATAGTGCTTAACGAGTAGTTAAGCACTATTTGGCCAACGGTTGACCTTCACAATGCTCAACCGTTGAAGATGTAGAAGTGCATTTGACAGTGCAATAGTTTCTTTTGTTTGCAGTTTTGAAATAAGTGATGTTTGCATGCACATTAGCTAAAGATGGATTGTTTGATTCAATTTAAATGTTGACAATAACTTTGGATTTCAGACCAACGCAAAAAATCCTAATGCCCAAGGTTAGAGTTGATTTTTAGTATTTTTCAAACAATTACCCAGTCCTAGTCTGAAGTCCAATTCAGGGGCAAAGAGCACTAGACAGAAAGCCCAAAAATCATCAGTGTTTTCTTGAAGGCACTGCCACTAAGACCACCCACTCGTTTATAGATTTGGGCTGAAGGAGGAACAGTAAGCTGTGACCTATGGACAGCAACATAAGCTCCATCACACACAGGGAAACCCACGGGGACCAGATGATTTTTGTGACGGTCAATACTGCAATTTAACAGCCTCATCTCTGGCCACTGTGTCAGCGAGTGTCTAAGCCTCCACATTGCAGGCGCTGTGTGCTACAGAAAAACACACACAGCATGCACAATGAGGAGGCCTCGGCACACTTCTGGGCCGAAGCGGTGAGTTGATGGAGGAAATTAAGAGGCTGACCTGCTGGAGACAAGTCTTCAGTAACTGCTGCTATAGCAGTTGGTTCATTGGACAGCTTTTCTACAGAAATGTAAAGTTCCAGTGACATTTTTACGTTAGGTTTTCATCCATTGTTTAATCCGCTCTTTGGGTACCTGTACCTGTACCCAAAGAGAAAACAATGTATGAAATTGTATAATCTTTTCCTTCGAGACAGATAAGTTGGAAGTGCTGAGTTGTATTAACAGATGTTGCAGTCATGGATAACGTTGCTAACAACCAATAAATACATAGCTTCTAAAATGTAACTAACTCTAACGCTAGATCTGCACGCTATATTCACAGTTCAACAGAATAAAAAAATGTAATAAAAACAAGTGCCATGAATGTCTATATGACCGAAAACGTGGAATATACAATCTCCAGTCCAGCATTTTCTGCATATAAGGAGAGATTACAGTTAAACTTATTTTTCTTGCCTTCTGTGCTTTAGCCATCTTCTATGAAAGAAACATTTACGTATCTTTTAATGAGCCCTTTGAACAGTACAGAGTTAGCCCTGTTGAATACTGATGACTCCTCACTGTTCCCACTGTAAACTGTGGTGGCATTGGCCCATAGTACTCATGGTCCTGAGCTTTCCCACTTGGAAGATTTGGTTTGAACTAAACAGAAAAGTCCAAAAGTCTGGACCAAACAGTGCTGGTGTAAAAAATGTTTACTTAAAAACTAAATATTTTCATGCTAAGTCAGATTTATTTTTATTTTTGAGTCATTCATCCAGAATTGAACCGGTTAGTGTGCCAAAATTTGACTACATTTCAACTCAGACTGTTTTGACTCAATTTTTTTTTTTTTTTTAAATCACCGTAACGTTCATAATTTGATAATTGTTTTTTTTTTTATTATTTGAAACACGGCCTTCACTTTCAAACCATTTCACCCTAACAGCCTCCACACTGTCACAGCTGTGGGGCTAAATTGGCCTGTATCCAAAGCTGAGGCAGAACATTTTCAAATTAATTGGAAACGTTCACTTTATTGTGACAGTACTTGTTAGTGCCAAACGATCAATGGATTTTTTGCAAATAATTGGTCAAACCTTGGCAATTAAACCCAAAGAAAATATAAGAGGTGTGCCGGAAGAGTTTCAGAACAAAGTACACACTCGTGTTTTAGTTTTATAAAGTGTCTTTGAACAAATGTGGACAGGTATGGAGCAGGGAAGTACAAGAATATTCCACGAAAGTAATCATTGCAGGCTTGGAAATGCAAATGATGATGTTTTTCTTTCCCACCACAGTCAGAAGGTGGTTAAAGAGAAAAGGGTATTTGAGAAGTGCAGGAAACACACGTAATTTGCACAAAGTCTGAACCAAAGTTTAGTTCACTGTAAAAAAAAAAAAAAAAAAAACGTCAAAAAGCAAACAGTCTGTAGAAATGTGTTCAGATTCCTTTTGTCATCCACCTTTTGCAAATTCATCAGCAATCTTCAAGTGAAAGAGAACAAATTACATAAGATTCTCAGTTGTCAATATAATATATATAATATATATATATATAACCTACAATGAATAGTTTAAGGGTTTACTTTTGTATATCTTTATGTAGCATATATTACATGCTGCATTCCTTATTACATTTACTACATGTAAAAACAAAACATAAAAAATAATAACGGGCAAGACTTTTTTGTAACACTTGTTATAATAAAGTTTAATTTATTACAAAGTACTTTCCCACTTTATAAAACCAATTACACCTGACGGAGAACAGAGCTCAACCCTCGAACCTGAACACTTTGTCCCTCTTATTGTCTGACACACAATACCTCAGCGGACTGTTTGAAGAGTTTATTAATAAATTGACTCTGAAGTTATTACTTTAGTGCAAGATCTTGGCATAAAAGAATTGATTCAAAAGAATAAAAAAATAAAACACAGTTCTACTTTCATGATTTTTCCATTCATAATTTTTTTTTCTTTCCTCAGCCACTATGTCACTCGACCGTCCAGATCCCATTGAGCGGATGACTCAAGCCTCGTAGACGCCTTCTCCGTTAAACTCAGAACGGGACGCTTCAGGATCCGGCTCCAGACAAAGAAAACAAGTGGGAGACACTGACACAAAACCGAACTGCAGACATTTCTGCTCCAATAGATCAAGCAAGTATATTCCCAGAAAAAATCTGAAATGTATTTATCAATACTTTAAAGCATCTTCAATAAATGCTTCCTGGCTAACAGACAAGCATTTTATAGAGACTTGAGACTATAACATACTTTTGCCAGATATTTAGGTTTATTATATGGTTATCCAAGTTGGATAAAGCCATCTTTTAATATAAAAATTGTACAATGACCCTTCCTCAGGTCCACAATGGGCTCATAGGTTTGCCTCTAGTAACCAAACAGGGTTTATTTTAGAAAGTGTTTAGTTGTTGTCTTGTTCAACCAGCAACACCCGCCCCCAGTGTCCAACTGCAATAAATGATTACGTCCACTCACTGTGGAACTGTCCACTGGTGCACAAGGTCTGGTCCACCGTCATGAGAGCACTGTCACAGATTCTTGATCTTAGCATTCCAATCTACGCTTTTTTTATCGATTGCTCTAACAATGGCAAAAACTGGAAGGACAGATCAAAACTACTGTATCAAAAATACGTTCAACAGATCATCACTGGCACGCCTCACCTCTTTAAAAAAGAATCACAGAGCCGTCTGGACCCCTTTAGCAAATATTTTAAGAGCTGATTTCTTTTTCAACTGCACAAGTGACTAATATTTTAACAGCGTAATTTGTAAACTGTTAAAATTAAAGAAGTGTAAAATATGATTGTGCACCACCACTTACATTTTTAAATTGACAATGTTTGTGTACCTGCTTGCATTATTTAAAGTGTGCCTTTAGTTAAAATGCATTTGGTAGAGACTGCCAGTGTGAGGTCACCTTAAACAAAAAATGGCTTAACAATTCTATTCAACTTTTTTAATCACCTAGATAATACATTTAAATACGTGATTGATTGTAGAGTTGTATTGAAGTTAGGAAGCAGTTGTTAGGGTTAGCCTGTTGCTCACTGATCTCAGACGTCTATAGATTAAATATGACTCTCTTGGTACAGGTCTCTGTCCCACTGCCACAGAGCCTTCCTTTAATTTAAGGCTACACTCACAATAGGATTTGTTGTTCCTCTCACGAGCCTCCAGTTCGGTCCTACAAGAATTTCACATTTCTTATTAAAATTCGTTTGGAAAATGATGACATAAAGCCAGGCCCACCATGCAGGGCCCGGGCTTGGGGCAGTGTGAGTGTAAGCACCATCAGGTCTACAGTACCACTTTCACTTAATACTTTGTTACTACATTTATAAACTCGTAATTATTTTAAACTTTAAACAGGGCCTCATTAAAAGTGTTGTTTCCATGACAACCATCTGTCACTGCCATTATAGAGAACTTAGATCAAAAACTCCCGAATGTTTTCAGTGTGGTATATCTTTCAGCTTGTTGCTAAATTCTAACCTCCTTTTTTCAGGAAAGAATGTGCTCCGTAATCTGTCAAGAAATATGGTTTGAAATAAAAAGTGTGAGTGACACAGGTGTCAAACTCATATTTTAAGCATTAAAGTACAGAGAGGAGGACTCCTGGAGATACGGCACGTAGCAAAAATGTTTTTATTTCACCATAAAAATCCACCAAAGGAGCTGGAGTCTGTCTCTCTTTGGCAGGCGCAGTGGTATATATTGTGTGTAGGGTCCCATTAGTCAGAGCCGGGAGTCTGTGGTTATAAGCTCGGGCTCCATCTCTCATCATAACCTTTCCTGGAGGTGCATGATGAATCCAACAGCACGAACGGAGCAGCTCTGGGGGGGTTCTGTCACTGCTTGTACTTTAATTATGCAGCACTTGCCACAACAGGATGAAAAATGCTGCACACTGCACACACAATTTTTTATTTATTTTTTTTAAATCGATCCATCAGTTTGACACATCAACACTAAAGAAAATATGAAGACTGCTCCATGTACTTTATCTCAGAGGGTTTGTGTTTGGGTTGTATGTGTGGAGGATAGCAGAGAACAAAATGTATGGACAAACAAAAAGTAAAGTCTTGGTTGTACTTAGGGTTCCTAAACATCAACTTATCCAGCCATACCCATTCACTGCAACATGAAATGGGACTGAAAACCCTTTCTTTTCTCAGCTATTAGCACTCTGCTGACCAATCGTAACTTTTTATCTAAAAGGGGTGGGTTTAATGCAGTACTTTTTTCCTCTGACTGGCTGTATGTCCATTTATTGTGTTGTTTGTAAATCTAACTTGAATCCACAAAGACCAGAAAATTTCTTTGAATGCAATAAAAAAAAAAAATGATGGCCATGCTATCAAAACCTTCCACAAAGAAACATGTCCAGCATATATTTTAGCTGAAATATTTACTGTTTTTACTTTTAGCTTACACACTTCACATTCTCCATCTGTACATTTATCCTCAGTTAAAATCTCATCTCTGTGATTGACCTTAGGGCGGCCGTGTGCTCACTTTACCCATTTCCCTAATTGGATTTTGTGAATGTGTGAAGACGATAAACTGATGCATTTCATTTAGCAAGTGTTGTGTTGGGACATATTTCTACAGCACAAGACAAACAAGTGGTTTGGAATTTATGAATATATATACATGGAGAGTTGTTTGTGGGCTGTCAAAGTAGTAATATGTCATCAATGCTAAAGGCGAGGAGCTCTACAGTGGCCGTGGTGGTGCATGTGTGGCTCAGAAATCCAACGAGTGAGTCAATCTTTACCTTGGGGCTTGTGTGGAGTCCCTACAGTAATTTGCAATTATATTAAAAGCTGCATCATGTTGATAGTGCTTCGTTCTTGTTTTATGACGCCATCTGACAGTTTGTGTTTGTGTGCGCTGTGCAAATGTTGGAAACTAAAGTGCAAATTTTGAGAAACAAATGATGACTGCACTAGTATTTTGGTGGATACATGGCATGTCTACCACAGTTGAGCACAACTACAGCATTCAATAAATAAAATAAAGACAGATAGATAAAGCCGAGGAACATAGTGACTTGAATTAAGTTTAAAATTTTCCGAGATAACCCGGTTTAAAATTGCAAACAGCCTTTATGTTTGAAAAACTGTGAGAGCTCATGCAGTCCATTTTAACTAAATGACCAGGACTAATAGATTTCTAAATGAAAAACGGTATTTTGTAATCTGGATTTTTGCCCACTAATATACAATCTAAAACATCCTGTTTTGTCTCAAACCTGTTCTGATTCATTAGTGGCTGAAGTTTTTTGTTGAATTTCTTAGTTAGTTAGTGAGATTTCAAAAGGTTTTAGTCAGATTTGATTCATATTTTAGTTGGACTGGAATGCTTTAATTTGATCTGAGCATGTTTTTGATTGATTTCAACAGCTTTAAGTTGGATTAGTGGCTCTTGACAAAAATGTTCCAATCTCAGAAGCTGGATCTTGTTGAATAGGTCTTAGTGGGATTTCGTAAGGTTCAGATTGAAACAGGTTTTAATAAGGTTGGAACTCATTGGTTGGTTTGGTTAAAACAAGATCTAGATCAGTTTGAGAAGGTCAGGGTGGGATTTGAACAGGTTTCACTTTAGGGCCCAATGCAGCTTTTTTCAAAGATAATCAAACTCCAATGGCTGGAGTTTTAGTTGAATTTAAACAGTTTTTTGTTGGATTTTAAGAAGTTTTAGTCTGATTTAAACAGGTTGTATCCAGATTTGAATTTGATTGAGCTGGATTTGAAAACGTTGTAGATTGATTTGAGTTGAATGTGTTAAAAGATCTATTTGAACAGCACTGAGTTAAATTTGTAAATACTTGAGTTGGACTTGAACAGGTTCAGGTCGATAAAGGGCTCCTGCCTCGAGTGGAGGAGTTCAAGTCTCTTGGGGTGTTGTTCACGAGTGAGGGCAGGAGGGAGCGGTGCAGCTTCTAATGTGATGAAGAAATGGCTGAGCTGTAAAGCAAAACTCTTGATTTACCGGTCAACATACGTTCCTTCTCTCACCTATGGTCATCAGCTTTGGGTGATGGCCGAAAGGATAAGATCTGAAATGGACTACTCAAGAGGAGCTCAGAGTAGAGCCGCTGCTCCTCCACATCAAGAAAAGCCAGCTGAGCTGGCTCAGGCATCTGTTCTAGAGAAAGCCCTAAAGGGCAGTTTAAATGTATTTTCTGTATGTTTAAATATACTTTTATTAATTTATTTATAATAATAATAATAATAATAATAATAATAATAATAATAATAATAATAATGCATGTTAATGTGTCTTTAATACAAACGAAACACCTTTTCTACAGCAGAGTGAGCGTTTTATAAATCAAAGCAAGACAAACCCAGATTAAAAACTTGCATTACATTAAGAAGGAAACAACTGTATAAACCTTTATATAGCACTACAACAGCGGTACTCTCTCCGCTTGTCAGTATGAGTTGACGGACCCAGCCACACTGACTCTGATCCGTCGCCTCTGAGTCATCCTCTGGATGTGTTTAAAGTGCCGCAGAGAGCTGCTACTCCTCAGTAACTCCATTCACGACAAGTCAGATATCTGTCCTGGCTCTGATTTGATTCAATGGCTCTGGAAGATTCTCATTGACACCTTGTCTCTCAGTATAACTTAGAGCGAGGAGTTTGGACAATGTGGCGCTACTGATTTTTGAAGGATTTAAATCAATGAGGATGTTCAGCATGTGAGGAAAGCTTTGGCCAGTCATATGTTTGCACTCATTCAAACAAAAGGCTGTACCATTGGCTGTTGGTCTACACAGCTTGTTAACAGTGAATAAATGGCGGTGTACAAATACAACTGGACAAGTAGCGACTGTCAACGTCTGCACAAAGAAACAGCTCACTGCAGCAATTATTTTTTCCCTCAAATAAACTCAATGGCAAACATTTTCTAAATGATCTGTTTTCAGTTTTCAGCTTTACTGTAGAAAGATTGCGTGTAGTTCCCTTCCTTTAATTATTTGCTTTTGGGCGGGCAATGACAGCAAATTAGCATATCACGGTTTAATTATGCTCTTAAAATTCTCCCAATATTTAACATAATAATCAATAAAATGTTTAGAAATGTCAAAAGACTGGATGCCTCTGGGGATCTGTTTGATTGGTAAATCCACTGTCATACATTCTCGTTTGTTCAATGGAAATGACAGCCAGACGTTTGGCTTTTATCTATCCAGAAACATCAGCTTGTTTTCTCTGTATGACACAGCTGATAACATGATTTTGGTTTTATAATGTTTTTGTAATTTGAAAATATTGAGGGATTTGCTCAGTACCTTGTTGCTGTTGCAATTGTTTTATTGTTAACTGTTAAAAAAAACAAAAAAACAATTAACAATAAATGTACCATATATAAAAGACAACGTACAACCCAGTTAAAAACTTGGGCTGACATGAAGCTTTGTAGGTGTGTGTTTGTTCTGTGTGAGAGTAGATGGAGGTTTTTACAGTGTAACTTTACTCCCACCTCCGACAGAGCTTCGACCAGATTCCGAGGGAGACTGGAGACATTGAGTCCGAGTGGACCATGTTTTCCACCTCCATTGTCGACGCAGCCACTCGAAGCTGTGGCCGCAAAGTCTCCGGTGCCTGTCGTGGCGGCAATCCCCGAACCCGGTGGTGGACACCGGAAGTAAGGGAGGCCGTCAAGCTGAAGAAGGAGACCTTTCGAGCGTGGTTGGCTTGTGGGACTCCTGAGGCAGCTGATAGGTACCGGCAGGCCAAGCGGGCTGCAGCACGGGTGGTTGTGGAGGCAAAAACTCGGGTCTGGGAGGAGTTCGGTGAGGCCATGGAAAAAGACTATCGGTCGGCCTCGAAGAAATTCTGGCAAACCGTCCGGCGCCTCAGGAGGGGGAAGCAGTGCCCTGCCAACACTGTTTACAGTGGAGGTGGGAATCTGCTGACCTCAACTGGGGATATTGTTGGACGGTGGAAGGAATACTTCGAGGATCTCCTCAACCCCACCGTCACGTCTTCCACTGAGGAAGCAGAGGCCGAGGGCTCAGAGGTGGACTCGTCCATCACTCGGGCTGAAGTCACTGAGGTAGTTGGGAAGCTCCTTGGTGGCAAGGCACCGGGGGTGGATGAGGTATGCCCTGAGTACCTCAAGTCTCTGGATGTTGTGGGGCTGTCTTGGCTGACACGCCTCTGCAACATCGCGTGGCGTTTGGGGACAGTACCTCTGGACTGGCAGACCGGGGTGGTGGTCCCCCTTTTTAAGAAGGGGGACCGGAGGGTGTGTTCCAACTACAGAGGGATCACACTCCTCAGCCTCCCCGGGAAAGTCTATGCCAGGGTACTGGAGAGGAGAATGCGGCCGATAGTCGAACCTCAGATCCAGGAGGAACAATGCGGTTTTCGTCCCGGTCGTGGAACACTGGACCAGCTCTATACCCTCTCCAGGGTGCTGGAGGGATTATGGGAGTTTGCCCAACCAGTCCACATGTGCTTTGTGGATCTGGAAAAGGCATTCGACTGTGTCCCTCGCGGTGCCCTGTGGGGGGTGCTCTGGGAGTATTGAGTCCGGGGCCCTTTGCTAAGGGCTGTCCGGGCCCTGTACGACCGGCAGGGCTGCCCTTTGTCAGCGGTCCTGTTCATTATCTTTATGGACAGGATTTCTAGGCGCAGCCAGGGGCCGGAGGGAGTCTGGTTTGGGGACCACAGGATTTCATCTCTGCTTTTTGCAGATGATGTTGTCCTGTTGGCTCCATCAAGCCAGGACATTCAATGTTCAATGGGGCGGTTTGCAGCCGAGTGTGAAGCGGCTGGGATGAGGATCAGCACCTCCAAGTCTGAGACCATGGTTCTCAGTCTGAAAAGGGTGGCTTGCCCCCTCCAGGTTGGTGGAGAGCTCCTGCCTCAAGTGGAGGAGTTTAAGTATCTCGGGGTCTTGTTCACGAGTGAGGGAAGGAAGGAGCGTGAGATCGACAGACGGATCGGTGCAGCTTCTGCAGTGATGCGGTCGATGTACCGGTCTGTCGTGGTGAAGAAGGAGCTGAGCTGTAAGGCAAAGTTCTCAATTTACCAGTCGATCTACGTTCCTACTCTCACCTATGGTCATGAGCTTTGGGTCATGACCGAAAGAACAAGATCCCGGATACAAGCGGCCGAAATGAGCTTTCTCCGCAGAGTGGCGGGGCGCTCCCTTAGAGATAGGGTGAGGAGCTCGGTCACTCGGGAGGAGCTCAAAGTAGAGCCGCTGCTCCTTCACATCGAGAGGAGCCAGCTGAGGTGGCTCGGGCATCTGTTTCGGATGCCTCCCGGACGCCTCCCTAGGGAGGTGTTCCGGGCATGTCCCACCGGGAGGAGACCTCGGGGAAGACCTAGGACACGCTGGAGGGACTATGTCTCTCGGCTGGCCTGGGAACGCCTCGGTATCCCCTGGAAGAGCTGGAGGAAGTGTCTGGGGAGAGGGAAGTCTGGGCTTCTCTGCTTAGACTGCTGCCCCCGCGACCCGGCCCCGGATAAGCGGTAGAAGATGGATGGATGGATGGATGGATGGAACTTTACTTTAAAAAAAAAAAATAAAAATCTAAATGTATTCATAATGTGCTTAAATGTGATCTGCTTAAACCATGAACAAAGTTAACTGATGCGTGAAAAAAACAAACATCCTTTGATCGTGAATGTGGAGCTACGTATGTGACATGTATTTAAAAAGCAGCTTCAGAAGAATATGATTATTATTAACAACAGAGTATCATAAATGAGACCCTGCCTCGTGTTTTCCAAAATATTCTGCATTGGAACATACAGCACTTTAATACATGTTCCATTCATGTTTCCTATTATAATAAATATTACGCCAAGTGTTACATTTATGAGCGACTTTTTTCACTGTATTTGCTCATGAAATGACAGCATGTCCCTGCTGGGCCACCGTAGCTGCTAACAAGTCTTTGTTGGGCTGCTTTTTAATCATGAGAAACCAGATAGCAGTCGGTGGAGCCATGGTGCCACAATGCTATTTATACAGTGAATGTCAACTTATTCTAGTATTTGTTTTCTATGGAAGCCGGTTTCTGCCATTTAGAAAAAAAATAAGCCCCACAGAAAGTTATAATTACAAGTGATGAATTACACTCATAATTACGACTTTAAAACTTTAAAACTTTTTTTCTAAGTGGCGGAAACTGGCTTCCATAGTTTTCCACTTTTCTCTGTATTATAAAAAGCGCTCTCTGATTTAGATCAACTGCCCTTACAGTTTCTAGAGGAATTTCACAAACATCCCAAAGAAAAGGTACAAAACACAATACAATTCTAGCATAAAAGTGAGAGACAATTGAGCATGCCTCAAGAAATTATTACATTTAAGGTGTTTAAGTGTTTCATCGTGCAACCTTGAAAAGATTAATGAAAAACCAACAATTGGCTCTTGGCTTGTGGATTAGATACCAACAATGTCAGCCCCAGATATTGCAGTTCATCTAATGGCCACTAGTTTTATGATTTCCCAACTCTTGGCTTATGAGTTTTTCCAATGAATAGCAACAATGCAAAGTATTAAAAAAACGTCAACCTCAAAAGTTGCAGTTCACATAATGGCCACTAGTATCCTTCATAATTTTTTCACACATTTTTTATTGGACTTCAGCTTTAATTTATTCCTAATTGTTACTTTCTACTTAGCGTCATTATCGATCCAAATATTATTTTCCACCACAAGGCAACGTGCCAAAGCTAACGGCCCGTGACAAAAGGTTTAAGTTAAATAAATGTGGCGGCAAAGCAACCCTGTTGTGTTTTGAATTATGTATACACAGCATCTGAATAAATATTCTAATGAGACTTCCTTTCCCCTCTTCCTTCATGATAGTGACTGGGATGAGTCATTTGGTCCCAGTTCATAATGCTCACCCCGGTTCCA
The DNA here is from genome assembly GCA_024349245.1 of Neodontobutis hainanensis. Classification (NCBI taxonomy): domain Eukaryota; kingdom Metazoa; phylum Chordata; class Actinopteri; order Gobiiformes; family Odontobutidae; genus Neodontobutis; species Neodontobutis hainanensis. The sequence goes on along the minus strand of JALDNG010000040.1, from coordinate 410,804 downwards.
GCTGGGACGAGCTGCTGTGTGTGTGTTATCTCTGATTATGATCCCCTCGAGAGCCTACTTTATTATGCACAGTGTGACATCCCTTCATCTGAAATTATCTTGTCCTGCGCAGATGTTTTTACTACACACACACAAAACTGTCTGAGTGTAAGCGTAGACATACTTTAACAACACACGGCTCTACGCTGGGATGTTGACAGCTGGTGAATGAAAAATCGTCAAACATATTTACATTTAATCTTCATATCAGCGCTGGGAAGTGTAACGACATAGGTTTGTGTGCACTAAGGAAATATTTCTAAATTCCTATCATGAAAACGGTTAAAAGAAAAGAAAAAAAATTGAAAAAAATTGTTGCCAGTTCTATTCAAATCCCCAACATGGTCCCTCCATATTAGTCATTAGCAGCCATACATGCTTTACTCTAAAGCTGAGTGTATTTAATCCAAGTAAAAATACGACAACACTGGTTCCATGTGCTTAATGAGCACCTGACAAACTCCCTCGCTCATTGGTTTAGCAAAGCATAGTGAGGAAAAGATGGTAAAATGTTGACCAGAGGAAACTATTGTCAATGAGACCGCCAGTAGGTAAAGGTGTTTTTATACAGAAACATCAAAACCGATCCTAAGTGAAATTATTCCCAATAAAACATAAAAAACAAAACCAACAAAGCAAAACATGGTTAAGTGCAATGACAGAAAGAACTGCAAAACTAGTCACAGAGGTCCTACTTCAAAAAGAAATAAGCACTGAGCTTGGCATTATTGCTATATTCTTTGCGTGGCCCAATTAAATGAACTCAACTCTAATTTGATTGTACTTTTAAAATTATGAAAAAAAATATTATTTCAAAGTCACGATTCATCCTGTGAAATGAAGTGAATCTGAATTATTTGATTGAGATTAATTATACTCTGCTCTGTAACATTCCTTAGACACCTTATGTGGAAAAACAAAGCCATATCCTACAGCATCTTCATATGGCTCTGACCTGTTCTGCTCCAACTGTTTTTACAGTCATTATCTTTCCAAAGTAAAGAGCTGAGCGGCGTTAATACAGTGGGACCAAATGCACAAGAATGTGCTGAATACAAAACAGATAAAACAAAGCTTTGACAGTAAAGCTGTCAATAATAATTCAGTGTATTCAGTGTAGCTATTAGAGCTGAAGTGTTGGATTCTGTTTTAAGAGGTACAAGGTAATTAGCACTGATGCACTGCTTTACCATTAGTTTTCTCGAAGTATAGCCATTTCTCTCGTTCTTCTGCCCTATACATGTATTTTCGTCATAATAAAAAGAATTTGTCGTGAGTTAGTATGATGTGTCTCAGTGCCCTATTACTGATTCCAAATCAGACATTGTAATATCAATACAAGCACTGTGCAGATGTACAGAGTATCAATCTTTTTCTATTAACAGTTATTGGTTGTAGCACAGTAAATTTCCAACATTTGTAGACTTAAATGTCGTTTTTAATTCCCATTTGTCAACAAATGATGGTGGTGTACAGCAGTGTTACTGTTAATGTTAATGTTACTACATCTTCCGGTCATTTACAGCAGACTATAGACAAGTCAACTGCACCCGAACACAGACAGCTGCGTGATAACAAGGATAAACAAACGGCAGAGATTTGAATGACTAAAAATACCTCCAGGAAACCTACTGGGTGCATGCATGTTCCTGGGGACTATGGTCACTCATGCATGCATACAGGTCTTAGCAATTTGTTACCTTGCTGTTTTTGTATTCCTCATGCGGCCGTCCACGTGACTCATCGCTGGTGTGAACACATTAAGTCCACAAAAATGTGTACAGTCATTTTCATAATTTGTCCATTTCTAATTCATATTTAAAGCCAATAATTATTCAACAAACCAGTCTTACTTCTGAACTAAAGAGGTTGTTCTTTACCATTTTATTGTACATTTCAAAGATTATGTTCACAAAGATATGTAGTAGAGCATTAACAGATGTAAAGAGTATTTATTGCACAATAAAATTAAGGATATTTTCGTGCAACCCTTCACGAACCATCAAATACCAAAGAAAACAGCAGCTCACACTCCTACTTAGAGCTACCAGAAATGGCAGCACCAAAAGATGAATGGACTCATACGGCAGCATCTGAAACAAATTGAGTAAAAGTAAAGCAATAAAGGTGCGAGGGGCAATATGCATATCATGTACCCATTTTGTATGAGTCATGTGACCAAAAGAAAAGCACATTTACAGTGAATGTTTCAAAGAAAGATCGATATGGCTGATCTGCAAAGACACATTGTGGCATTACACAGCCGTGAGGTTGGAAAAGCTGCAATGTCTACTGTCGATGACTGACAGCATCAATCGAGAAGGAACCCTTGAGAGCTAGACATTGTGTGACATCTTCGTAGTGCCCTTGTGAGGAGTGGATATGGAACATTCTTTGATGTACATGTTACAACACAGACACGTACAAGTGGCTTAACACCAAAAGCAAGCTAGTGACCTCCAGTAAAGATTAGCTACATAAATGCAACAGTGATTCCTTTATGCTATTTTGTTTAGACGAAAACAGTACTGTAATCTTTTTTTCCTTTTTGGTATTATGCCAGCAAGTTATTCTCAAAGCCAATTTCTGAGTTTACAAATGTTTGGAAATCTACTGTTACGGTATTTAATCCAGGAATAATGTGACAAGCATCTAAAAATAGTCTTTCAAATGAAGCCGGAAAATAGTCTGATCTGCTCATAGCTCTGACTCATACCCTTCACTCGACGTGGCGTACCACCGGTGCTGGCCACAGCGCATTACACTTTGAATGAGATTCAAGATGAACCACAGTGGGGTACGTCCATTTGGTGACGGGCCAGACCAGAGAGGTACACAAAGTGCAGTTATCTGCAAAAAAAAAAAAACACTCCACTGATGACTCTACGCTCCGCTGGTCTGAGAGGCTGCAGACATCTCTGTGCTGACATGCCAAGGTCAAGGGTTAAACTCGTTTCTCTCTATTGAGTCTGTAACTGGTGAGATCATCATGCTCCTTTAGGCCGCCACCCTCCTCTGCCTGCAGCTGCACACACAATATGAATGAATGATAACTGGCAGACCTACCGAGAAAGGACATGCTTTTGAAAAGAAAGCCAAAAGGATTTTTTTTTAACAAAATACAGAAAATTATTCAGATCTTTTATATTCAATGACAATTTTATTCCTTATTGCAAATTCATATATGTTATATTCATATTCATATTCAAACAGGTACTACTTAAATTACACACCGAGCTCTGTTTCAATGACTCAGCAAATAGCAGCTTATTTAGGTACGCTCTAGTGTGACTTCGGCCATTACACAAAGATTCTTAATGTAATCAATACAGGATCCAGACAAATTCAATTTAGGGCATTGTTTCAGAAAGGCTGTGTTGTTTAACCAGGCACTAATATCTGTTCAAAAAGACTGGATCTAATGTGGCCAGGCTTAATAAAAGGAAGCAAATGATCAAAGTCCAAAAGGCCAAATCTGGTTGAGCAGTGTCCAAACAGAGGTACGACTAAATTGTAAAACATGATCCTTTTCAATCATAAACAAAATGATTTAAAGTAATTAAATTGTGGCTTAAAGAAGGATGTATGACCAGCTTTAGGACCAAGGACTTTCCATTCCTGTACCTACATTCACATTGTTTTCCTGATTCATTTTTCTCTGGACTCAGCCTGTCACGACCATCACACTGAGTTTTCCTTCCCACTTCCTCCACTTCTCTGGGCTTCGTTCTATTCCTACTTTTCCATTCGAATCAATCCACGTCTCCCTCTGCTACAGTATATCTCTCCTGTCTAACCTGTCATCCTCCGCTTGCTCCTCCATCCGTCCCCTCATCTGCATTCACTCCACCGCTCCCCCATCGCTCGTCTAAGTCATACCTCATTTTTTTCTATTGAGTCTTGAATCATTCTTTTCATTACTTTTTTTTATCCTCTTCCATTCATCTTCCTTCCTTGAGCGGGACGTCTGGTCTAGTGAAGCTAAAGCATCTGTTACAGCGAAAAGGACTTTGGCGGAGAGGATTTGAAGCTGTGCTGGAGGAAGAACATTGGTCCGTGAAGCAGGGCGAACGGAGCAAGTATTTCTTGGTAAAGTTTGGAATCCAATAGGGAAGGTAAATCAGTCAAAGAAGTTTGAAAAAGGCAAGCGTATAGGGATTTAATACAATGCTTTGATCTTCAGCCAGAGCTTTGACTTTACCCTTGAACTGTGAGGTAAACTCAATAGTGTAAAAATAGTTTGCTGAAAACTGAAGATACATTCCACATTGGTTATAGAACTGTAAGATAGTCCTGTCATCTCACATTGTGCGACGTATCAGAATCGTTTTAAAGCCATTACAAGCAATAATGCCAAAGAAAACAAAGAACTGTTATAAATATTTTCATCTGGTGGACAAAACGCAGAAGAACGTGAAAAAGTCTTTGCGACTGATTTAGCCACAGTTTGCGTTCCATCTTTAAAAGACCCGCCAGAAAGTGTTTACAGAGCAGGATTTGATTGAATGAACCATCTTGATTGTAAATGCCGATCATGAGGTACTTTTATCAAGTCAACCCTGTGTTGTGGACAGTATCAACAGTAAATCAGTGGTTGGGAGAATTTGCATTTTAGCCTAGCCAGCCAGATCCATTTAGTTAAACAGAGAAAAGTGGGTCTGGAACCCCTCCCATTGATCTTCCACTAAAACAAAATGCTAAACCTTTTTTGAAAATGGGACTTCTTTATGTGGTGCTTGTTTCTCTGATTGGTCATATGCTTTTCAAACTGTTTATTTGGCATATGCTGATCCTGCTGTCTCAATTCTGATTATTGGATAAACATTCAACCACTGGTTTAATCTGCACACAGTATATTGTGTGAATTAGATTTGAGTGACACTTATGCTCATCCATCCTCTGTGTGGCATTTCTTAAGCCACATCCATCATCATTGCCACTTCTCTCTGCTGTCCACCTCGTCATCGCTGCGTCCATCCCTCCATCGTTCCATCCATCCATCCATCCATCTTGTCATCTCTTAGACACTGCTTTATCCATTTGCTGTTGCTGCTCAACTCGGCCACACTCACTGACTTATTGTTTAGTCCTTCATCACGGGCTGAACTACAGTCCCTTTTCACAATGCCTTTTCTTAGTTTCTAGCTTGTATTAGGAGTGAAGTATTTTTGATTTCAATAAACTGTATATATTTTCCAAACCCTAGCTTCCAAATTTTATGTATACAAGGTTTGGAGAAAAAGCTTGTATTTTCATTCGTACACATCACACAGTCACAGTGAACATGGCAAACATGTGTAGTATTAAAATTGATAAAAGATTGAGTTGTTTTTCTCTCCAGGGCACACATTATCCCCTCTTTTCAAATCATTTGTCAACAGCACCACACATCTCGGCCCTGACTCTATTGTCATTTTATATTCACTCTTCCTTCATCTCAAAAGGTTATCACTCGCTTTATTGACTTTATTTTCCAAATCCCATTTTCTTTCTTTTTAAAGACTCAGTGAGATAATAGATCTGCTTTATATATATACCAGGAATATGAGGTAGAATGGATTGGAGTAGAAAAAAAAATACCTTTATTTGTGTTATACATAGCAGGTTACACTGTATCGACCAACGGAAGATTATCTGACTAAAAACCTTATTTGATTTTCTTGGATAGACATGATAACTTTATTGATTTTATTGAGTAAGTCATTTTTGGTTTAGAAATATAAATCGGACTTTGGTTTGTTATCATAGCACCATTAACTACAAACACATACTTAGATAAGCAAATAAACTAGAGGCTTGCACTAAATCACTGCCGATTGAGCTTACCATTTCCACATCCACAGCTCCCCCAAAGCTCCTTTTATCTAGTGCTGTTTGTCCTCCACTGTGCTTCTACTAAAGCACCCTTGAACTAGCTCTCAATGGTGTCCTTGAGCTCGGGCTTGACTCAGGTGAAGCTGAGCGATGTCAGCCAGGCGTTAACAGGAAGCATCCAATCACTAATAAAGTTATTGCATGTCACTGGTGGTACGGAAATGTGAGAAGAACAACAGATAATCCTATAGACTAAGCCAGGGTGACAAATGTAGGCTGCGATACGAGCATAAACATGTCCAGATAATTGACGATACTCTTGGAAACAGTATAAAGCATTGTCGTGGTGGCCACTGTCGTTATTTTATTTTAATACAGGCTTTCAGGTTTTCAATTTGCTGCTGTGTGGATAACATCAGTGCATCCTCCAGGAAGTCATATCAAAGACGTCCTTGGACAAAACAAGTTCTAAGAAAGAGTTGGGGGCCTGAAGTGTAGCGGGGCTGTCCTTGTACCAAAATTAAACTCGAAGGAGCTTGTGATAAACACTCAACGCTGATGAAAGGCCGTCCAATGTGGTTCCTTGATGAAAGTGTAACGGGAGAGCCGAGGCTTTGAAGTAGAGCTGGACCTGTCCGACGCGGAGAATGTAAAGGTCGGTTTATTATCACCCACTTTTACTTTTATCATAATGTTCATGCTACCATTTCTGACAATATCAAAGCATTCCCCTGATGTGGCAAATATCTTGAACCAACGGCAGATCAAAGCAGAGCAGGTGAAGACGGAGAGGGCAAAGTCGAAACAGATGAGGCTCAATAAAAACAAAAAATATATATACCTAAAAAATGTTGAGGGTAGCATAGAACACCACTGTGAGGAAAAGACAACAAAATTGACAGAATGTAATATACATAGCTTTTTTTTGCGTTTGCATTTGCGGATAAAATAAAATGTTTCATGAAATGTAGGAGCCAAAAACAATTCTCAGAAAATGTTTACATCACAAATTTAATTAGATTCTTGTAACTGTGATTAGTTTAACAATTTCATCTAATTACTAAACATATCATATTGCAGCCTACAGCTAATTGCTAACTAGCTAACAGCTCATGCAATGCTAACTGAGAGGCTAATATCAGCTCATGTTGCTAATCCTGGTGACGCAGCACTTGAGTGGTAAAATCTTTGAATAGGACTTTCTCTAGATGTTGGCTTATTGAGTGATTTATCTTTTGGTCATTTCTGAATTTTACGAGCCACAAAAGTTGCCACATGGTTTTAGAAAGGATACCCTTAGAAGATAAACACATCAAAAAATGACAGAAGTGAAAAGGATTTAGCCTTTTTAAAGTTGCGTTCTGTGCACATCATTTTTTTTTTGATATTCCAAACTGGAAACACAGCTACTGAGTGTTGTTAGTACACGGCGAGGAGACTGTTGGAAGCAAACCAAAATGGAGGTCATAAGGCACACCGACTTTACTGAAAGCTTTTGTGGCCAAGTCAGTTGTAACGCTTGATGTGTTTGTGTGCATTTCACTTCCTTCCAACGAGTGAACAGAGCAAACACATTCCTACAGCTCCGCACAAGCACAGAATGGACTGAGTGCTTATCGACAGCGGAGCATATACGTGGGTGAGTCATTGTTTAGTTTCTGGCCTGTGTTACTCACCTGTTGAAACAGTCTTAGGTTTTGTTTTGCAGACCACATTATTGAGTGTAATATTTTAATCCTTGTACTATATGGATCAAGTTAAAATGTTGTGCAGTAATGTTTGGTAACCATTGTCTTATAGTTTGTTCTTCCATTCTTTTTGGTTTGGTATAATTTATACAGCAAATATCATATATTACTTCTTCAAACGTGGCAGACAGTGTTTTTTTTTTTTTTATGAGTCAGGCTGTGGTCCGACAGAGGTGCCCCAAATTTCTGTAAATTTAATACGGCATTATTTTACATGAGCCACGTTTTTACAAATGTAACACACCAAAACTGCAACAATTCAGCGTCCTTGTGTGACAATGAAAACTTTTTTAATTTTGTTGACATTAACTTTACCTTACATTTAGGGTACAGTTACTTTCAAAATCGTCTTCTTTGCTGGAATTTGTTGTCTAATCACAGTCTTGTGTATTTATGTATTGTTCGGCTAAACAGGATTGTCTTGGTTTTGTCCAAACTGAGCCAGTACTTTTCCATAACTCACAATTCACAAAGTAAAGACATTCAAACAAGTACAAGACAAATTTTGCATCACAAAACTGTTTTTTGCTGACCACATTTGAATGCTGTCTAATCCAATCAAAAGAACTTGGGTTTATATCTCAATTTCAGTACAGCTCCTTTAAGATATGTTTTCAAAAGTTCATCCCGGGTCTCCTTTAGTTTGCATTTTAGCTCAAGTTTCCTGTTCAAACCCAATGCCTGTAGTTAAAAGTACATCTTTTGTTGAACAAAAGAGAGTTGTCTTGGGTGTGACTAAGCAGAATCAAAGTCCTTTTCCACCGTAAAACTCAAGTTCAGGAAGGTTTCGACTGAGACGCTAAACTAAAGGAAACAAAACAAATTTTGGTGACACTTTATTTTACACTACACTTGATACATTTAATCAACCTCTATATATTAAGTACAATGTAACACACTGTGTAATAAACTGTAATAACATGTAACTACACAATAAATACATACCCTACTGTCGTGTCTGATACTGAACCCTCAGCCATCAGCACACAATAAACAAGAAACCCATGAGCAAACGAGTTCAATGCCATAGTGTTTTTATTATAACGACAACAAACGACCCGAGTATCTCCAGATCTACTAAAGGTCTGCACATGAACTTGGGCTTTTAAACAGTTTTCACATGACAGGTTACACATTTACAACTACTCCTCAGGGGGACAGAAGACCACCTCCTTCTAGTGGAGCCTTGACCATCCTCCTAACCTTTGTCCTAGTTCCCCGGTAACCCCTTGTACCAGGCCCCCATGTCTCTATCTTTACTCAGAAACCATACACTCTGACATTATGTTTTCTCTTTTCTATTAATATGCTTCTATATGTATTAATATAGCATCCCATACTTGATTATAAACCATACAAAAGTATAAACCATAAGGCACATAATATAAACTCATGCATTAATAAATAAATAAGTACACAGAAACCAAACACATTACATCCAAAATATTACACCACACCACCTGTAATATCGAAGTACACTTAAATCCATCATTTATGTACTATGTAGTTATGTTATTACAGTTTGTTACGCAGTGTGTTACATTGTACTTAAAGAGGTACGCACAATGTATTAAGTGTAGGGCAAAATAAAGTGTGAACCAAATATCACTTTACAAGGTTTATTTGGCAGATTGTAACTAGTCTTGACTTAATTTGAACAGTTTGTAATCTCATGCAATGAAACATACCCAGGTTTAGATGCATGTCCTGCGAATGCCTTGAGATTTTAACATTCTGTAGATACAGTCCAACATCAGGTTAATTTTACAACAAACACAAATTTAAACTGAAAAAGACCACCTACACTGTTTCAGATACTCCAACCGAATCCTTTCTCTCTCCCTCGCTGAGTAGTTTCATCTTCCTACGTGACATGTATTCACCAGCGGGACCTTCAAAGTAGCAGCAGGGGGTGGACAGTGAGCATCTGTTAATATCCAACAAACTCTCAGCACAGCCATGTTCTCCTGGGGAGGATCTGACAGCCTGAGACCCTCTCTGCGTGTACATACTGATACTGGTCCGAAAAAAGGCCAAGCATGGTCAATTAAAAGAGCCTGCCTTCAGCGACAGTGTTTGTTTATTTGTGGAGCGATGAATGCTGGGCACGTTCCTTTTTTTCGAAAGCTGCTTCTTTAGATAATGTCACAGAGCAAAGTGTCTAGACAAAACATGACAGGAAGACGGATGCTCCACAGTCGGCACACAGACAAACACTAACGCCCACACTACAGTTTGTGTATCTTGGTGGTGATGGCTGACTGGAAAGTGCCCAAGGGCATTGTGGGATCTTGGCAGTAATGGGGATTCAAACAAGACAAGAGACTGCTGACTGACTATGAACTTCCAGACAAATTTAATGATCAATGCAGACATGTTTAGTTTATCAGTGAGGCTGTACGATTTACGTTTAAGTCCTCACTAACATATTAAAACCAGAGCTCCCTGGTGGCGACACTGACGTATCACGGCAATGGGCTGAAGCACCCAATGTAGCGTCTACTATAATAAATCTATATAATGTTTCATATAAAAAATTGTTCTGAACTTGTCAAAAGACAAATGATGGCAAAAAGTTCAGAGACATCTTATACCATATCATGTCTTACACAACCTACACCTGAAAAAGGACCTGCCCGGTGTGTCACTGAGGGACTGGAAACTGTCACCGCAGGAGCAAAAACATTACATATGTTTTATTTTTTATAGTTTATTTTGAAATAAACTAAAGTTATTAATACCATATGCCTCTTATTTATTTTATTTATTTTTTTATTTAGACACAAACCTCTCTGAGTGTCTGGGAATATAAAAAGTAACCCACTGACCAGTTTTCACTAAATTACAGGTTTACTGTAATTGGAGATAATCTTGTTCAATTATTTATTATCATTTACCCATACTATTTAATAACACTTATTAAAGTTCAGTCTTGCTGACAGTCAAAGCCACCTCACAATATATAGATGTGGTTACAGCATCGACACCATCGAGCTGCAGGTTGTAACAGTGAGCGCGGTGCTTGTAAATCAGCCTATAATTCGGTTTGGGCTGTGGTTGCTCAGTGTATTACGGCTCAGAAGTAGGCCACAGTCGGCCAGTAAACTGATAGTAACAGATAGGATCAGACACATAATTTAGTTAAGACAAAAGAGATGAGTGCAAATAGGAAAGTGACAACTTGTGAGCCAATCTCTTGTCTGCTTCTCCTGTGCCCGCAGGCGAGTTAAAAGTACGCAAGCCCCGGGTAAGCAATGAAAAGAGTGATTCAGCCAGTGAGCTTTCAACACCTGGGACCTTATTCTTGCACAGAAACAAGGTCGGGATTCAGGAGGACAAAAAAATAAAAAAATCAAGCTACAATTCAAGGCTGGGGAAGTTTATGTGGAGAATGGGAATAGTTTATTTGTAGAGAAATGGTCAAAAGCCCAAGGAAGACAGATGTAAGACCAGATCCAAACAGAAATATTTAGAAGAATAGGAGTATATAAAAATGAACACTAAATGCAATAGCCTAGATATGCATATTTATAAGAATGTTTGTTGTGATTATTGAGCAAACTGAGAATGAAAATGGATAAATGAATGAATAATCCGCCGACAAGGACATTGCTCATCTACAAGGAAAACGTTAACAGAGAAAGATTGGCTTTACAACTAAGCACTGAACAGTTCCCACATGAGACCAATCTAACCAAACCCAATGCCTTTGAAAAAATACACTGATTGGCCAATTAGGAATAATAGAGTTATAGTTTAATAATGGCATTAATTATTCTGTTCTCAGAGGACTTATATGCTGATGACTGCACATGACCTTCACACGTTCAAGCTGCAAAGAACTTTTTGTCCTGTTAATCACTACTGTATATACACCCTACCAGGAGACATGCATAAGATAAATGAACACAGAAAATATTTATTACCAGATTTCATAATAATATAGTCAGTGTTGTTACTATTTAGCGGTGAACAAATGTGAAAGGGTTAAGATCATTGAACTCTTTTTTCATTGATGTCTTCATACAACTCCCACTGAGGGTATTCTTTCTTTGACAACTTGGCAAGCTTTAAGCGATAATTCACTTCACTCACTGTTAAAGAGACATTACTTTGAGAGAGACCTTGGCTGATGTTTGATTTCATCTGTCTGTCTCCATTTTCCTTTTATTTGCTGTTATTCTCGTATTGCTTTGATTTATTGGCCTTGGCGTTCTCTCCCAGACGACTCCCTATTCTCCCACCATCTGTTGTTTTCACTCACACTGGTCATTGATCTGCCTTCACTTCTTATTGGGAATCAACAATAATGACTTACATGACACTATGAAAAAAGTCTCATCTTTTTTTTTAAATACAGCTTTATCATTTAACATCAAGCCCAAAAAGACTTTGAATCACTTTTCTTGATAAAGAGCTGGTAGTTGGGACATACAATCCAGGATAACTTGACTGTCTTTTCCAACAGAACGATAAAGTCTGACTTTACACATCCTAATTCCAAACCTCTCCTTTCTGCAGCCTGTGAGCACCTACGGAAGCCCTGCAGGGACATATTGTCTTTAATAAAACTAGTGAAGTTTACTTATATATATTTTTTTTTATTAATTAACAAATTCCCTAAGCTTTCATGTAAAATTTTAACACAAATAACCTTCTTTTTTAGCATTGTTGAGTTTGTCTGCTCTGGGCACCCGTAAAAACACAAATTATAGAAACTAATGGCTCTTTATTTGCATTTTTGGCAAAACACAACTTAAATGTAAGAGTAGTTTTGTGATTGGGGACTGGTGATTGGAGTTTTTTATAAACTTTCTCTTTGCCTAAACATAACAATAAATGCTATTACGTTCCGATTTTTTCCATTTTTCTTTGACATAGAGATAAAATGGGGATAAAAATGGTTAAATCTTTGATGTTTACATATATGTTGCTTATCCTGAAAAGGTTAAAGCAAAGGCATCTGGGCTAGTCCAGATGCCTTTGCTTTAACCTTTTCTTCTAGATGACCTGGATGACGGAGAACCTGTCATGGTAATATTAAATACATGTGTGAGGTGAGATTTTGTGACAGGTTACGTAAAGGCTAACCTGATGTGCACATTGCTGTAATAACGCAGCCCAATCTGCCGAGCAACCTAATGATGTTGAAAAAAAAGACTGAAAACGAGAATGAACAATGCAGGCATTAAAATATTCTCCAATTTAATTTGTAACATATAATTACACATGAAAATAGGCTGGTCCAAACAGAGCAGATCAGGGTTGATTACACTGATGGTAATTGGTACAAAATGTAGAATTAGCCTGATCCAGGACATCAGCAACGAAGTAGCCAAGCCTCTTAAAAGCACATTTATAAAATATTCACAGTTCTGTAATTATGAATTTGTGTTACTACTCTAATTACATTTTCTAACAACTAGTTATTAAATGTGTAAGTGTTCAGTACATTTTGAAAGCAACCCTCCCAAACGTTATACTTTCGTAACTATAGTACAGTAAAAAGCCAAAAATAGGTCTTGCTCGTTTTCCCCCAGTAGCCCCGTTTAATTCAGGTGCAGGGAATGCCTCTTTTCCTCCACACAGCAGAGTCGCACAGATCTTATTAAGATACTGCCTGGGCTTTTACTTTGATCCGAATGGGAACAGAACAGGGATTTGACTTTTGGGAATATTAGACACCTCTGCTTTCCGACACGTCTCAGGAAAACCTCGAGCTGTTAATGTATAGTAGATTCTGTGTACATAGATGTGTAAATCCTTTAATCTCATGTTACAATTTAAAATGCCACTTCCTTATGTTTGGACTTTTGAATTCTTACTCCAATGGAATAAAGTGGCACTATTTAGGGCTTTTTCATGTAGATTCAGGTAGAAAATGCTTTTATTGTTTAAGTTGTCTTACAAGACTATTGTTTCAAGATAAATCTAAAACTGTAAAGTCCGTGGCATGATGTGTATGAACCAAAATGTTCACTTCTAAACATCAATGTAACTTTAAATGTAATAAACAATGTATTTTAGAATAAACCTAAATCAAAAAAATGTATACCATTCCCTACATTCTTCTTTCTTTTTTTTTTTTTTCTTTTTTTTTGCTTCATACACTTTGTAATGTCTAGAGGCACAATTAGACTTATTTACGTTCTGGACTTTTATTACAAATGAAAAATCTTCATGATCATTTGTACTAAACATGAGTGTTGACTTGATTGATATTAGTTCATGATGTCACTGTATTTGCTTCCATTGTCCTGGCTGGGTCTATCTTCTCTACCTACTCTAGCTAAAGTTATTCAAGTGCGTTCAACTCTGGGCCTTTTCCAATCGAGTTGTCCCACTTCCACTAAACCCTCGAGTTCCCTCGGTGTGTAGTGGCACTCACAGCTGAATGGAGATGCCTTGCTCACAGAGTAGGCCCTCATGCTCCTGCACTCCTCTTTTGGACCCACTCCTCTCGCTCTGACGGGAACAGGACCTTTCTGTCACCACGGTTACGCACCAAGCGCAAGTAATAATAATCCATTAAGCTCTGCATAATGTTGTTAAAAAAACAAGATAAGATATGTTTGAAAAGGGGGACCTTTAATGTGCATTTTCTGTGTTGGTGATGCACTGAGATGTTTTCACATTTACGTAAAAGTAAAGTAAAAGCATGTGTGGCAAACAGTTTAGTCCCAAACCAGGAAACAAATATGTGACCCTAAAACTATTTTCTCTTTACTTTATATGTCTGTATAATAGTTGTACCTCTGGTTTTAGAATTAGACGCTTCCATAACGCCCCTGGAACTTTTCTGCAGCGTCTGTCACGAGGACACATTGTTAAATACAAGTGTAGAACAGTTATTGAGCAATTACAATACACCTACAATATCTATGTTGAGCCTACGCTACAAAGTTATAATGTTTGTGCACTTTGTGTATATCTTAATGACAGTAAAGTCAGTCTAGATCTGTGTTTTTGGACCTGATAAGCTCTGCATATAGTCTAGAAAGCATTGCCTTGCCAGTCTCTTATCAGGCTTATTTTTTCTTTACATAACAGTGTTTGCTTTAAGAATATGATGCTGGCATCCACAAAATGGCCAAAATACATTATGACTCACAGACAATGTCATTAGGGCTGCACAATATTAGGAAAATATTATGGCTTGCAATGTGAGTTTCCCTTGGGTATTGTAAAAGTTTTCTAATTTTAATCAATGAAGACAAAGGGCATTGCTCAAACTGTTCCCACTAACTTTTTTCATTTGCATGGATCACAGTGTGATGTAAGACTCCAGACTGGCCAATTACCTGAAAATACCATGAATACGATGCTTTGAATACCGTAACATTTTTCATTCCGTTTCTGAGATATGGATATTGCACATGTATTGCGATGATGAAAACTTTGTGATATATTGTGCAGCCTCAGATCTCATATAATTTAACACCACACACATGTCTTCATTGGGTTTTATGATGGACATGACCATATATTCTGATGATGTATGTAACTAATGTCAGAGTATTCTTCCAGGCATAAATGAGAAATTGTTAACATCAAACTTGAGTATAGCCATCTATGACAAGCCAATCAACGTTGAGAGTAATTACGCTGCACTGTGCACCGTGACGGATCGAGCTTTGGCGGATAAATTACAGCCTGGGAAGGAGACCGTGAGTGACATCATCATAGGTTAAGTACCTGTGATTAATGGACTCACCTCGGCCGGCTTAATGGAGTTTTTAATATCGTAGTTTAACACTGCTGCATATGGTCTGATCTCAAAATGGGAACAGGGGCCAAAGAACTTGCAGGACATTGAGTCATACGCTCCTTAACAAGTGCCGAAAAGGTGCCTGTGGAGTCGACAAGACGGGATTCCAGACGCTAAAACTATAAAAATGTAAATCTAGTGTGTGTCAAACTGTCAGAAAGCAACGGAACAGAGAAAATCCCCAAAGCACGTCAGGATGAAAAGGAGGCTGTGTGTGTGTGTGTGTGTGTGTGTGTGTGTGTGTGTGTGTGTGTGTGTGTGTGTGTGTGTGTGTGTGTGTGTGTGTGTGTGTGTGTGTGCGCAATGCAGGGCTGTTGCTCAGAAGTTGAAAAAAAGAGACGAGAGGTGAACGGAATACAGAGCAGGTGGAGAACTAAAGGAAGGAAAACACCCCAAGTGAGAGAAAAGGGAGGCCCAAGGAAGACGACAATGGCAACAAACCAGGACATGGGGGAGAGGCTAATTCAAACTTACCACTGCGGTGTGTGTTTCAAGGTTTTAACAAGATACACATTTAAATGATTATGTAATACAAAGCAACCTCAGCAAAAATGGCAAGGAAATGGCATTTACAATGAGAAGAGTCATGCAACACTTATGTGGCCTGGGAGAGGGGGTTTGAAGTGATTTGACGGCTGGGACAAAACAAAAAGCCCAATTGCAATAAAACAAACTTCATCTTAGAGGGCGTGAGAAAGACTACAACAGACACTTGGAAATATAGTCCAAAGACCTGTTGTTAAAATGTTACAGGCTTTTTAAAGAGGTAGATTTTAGGTAGAGAAAGGGTATGACAACCAAAAATAAAACTCTTAAATCTTAGTGTCTGTTGTTGTCGATATGTTGGTGCCTTATTGTGAAAAGTCTAACTTCAGCTAAAGAACAGCTAGCAAAATGGTTAAACAACACGTGTTTCTGAATAGATTTTATGTCACTTGGAAAAATGATTTATGTTATAACTGCAAGACATTTAATCAGAATCAGAAAAGGTTTATTGCCATTGTCGGTGAACAGGATTCACAAACTAGGAACTTGCTTCGGCGAAATGCAGAGATGTTGTTCAGAAGTTGAAGTTACTCTTCCCAAAACTGCTACTGTTTTTGAAAGAAAAACCCTAATTTAACCATTTGGTCAATTTGCTTTCCATATAAATCAACCTCTCAGAACAAACCTAACCTACCGAGCTAACAAACGTCTAGATGGCTACAATAGAGTCAAAAACATCAGCTCTGCACCTGCTGCCAGTTTTCACCTGGTCTACCAAAAACGGTCGCTTTTCTCAAACAAAGGTCAGGTATTTCATTGGGACTAGTTTGTGCCAGTTTGATTTTGTGAAAGGGGGTCTATTGCTAATCCAAGACAGATTATAACCAGAGTTACACTTACCCAAAATATTTCATTCATGTCTGTCCAATATGATTGAATCTTAAAACATGTCCAAACACAAAGAGTAAAAGTCCCACATTTCAGGCACACAAGTGCAATTCTCTCTTCTGATTGGTTACACGTTTACTGTATACCAGAAAATATTGTGTATATATTTATTTATTGTTTATTGCTAAGCAGACAATAACAATGAAGGCTGTTTAAATCTATAGGTACTTAACCTCCCCTTTTTCAATAAAAACTTGAAATTGATTGGGAGCTATTCTCAGCAATTTCAGCGTCTTACAATGTCAGCTACTTTTTTTTATGAAAACCGGCAATTTCCGAAACCAAATGCTTGTGCAGATGAATGAATAACTAATGAGAAAACATGCAGGAGACGAGAAAGACAGGTGGACGGACAGAATGCTCGAAAGAGAAAGTGAGGAAGACTGAGGAATTATGGGAAAGCACTGGGGAGAAAGACAAATTCCTGGCAGGGGGCCGTTCCTGCTGGAGGGATTTATTCTGCGCTCTAGAGAAAAAAAAAGCCAACATTGTACATGGTTAATGCTTATCGACCTGTTGGACTGCCAAACACAAATACAACATCACCTCATGTTAATCTCATCACCTGGAATCAGACAGAAGAGTGTGCGTTTGACTGGTGGAAGAATAAACACTGGCTGGTCTGGAGCCATTTTTGCTAAATTTTTATGATGCATGTTCTGCGGATTAAAAAAATAAATCCTGCTTTTTTTTGGTTTTCAGACATTGTCACTACACTACGCTGCATAATCAGATTACATCTTAAATAAAAATATTATAATAAAACATCAATGTGGGAAAGAAATTAATAGTTTTTTGCCATTTTGTCCAGCCGTGTTTGATGTTTACGGTCTGTGCGGTTTTCTGCCTCTTCTCTCATTTATATTTCATGCTACTTCAACATTTGCCCACATCTGGGAATAGCAGCACGCCTTGTTGCACCTAAGACAGGCACAAAATGTGTACATAGTGAAATCCCAGCAACCCTTGGGACTCATCAGGAAGCCTTCTTGTGACAAGGTGTAAAAGTGTATGTTTTTTTACACCATGGTTAGTGAGCTGAACCTGAGGACTATCAGCGGAAAGAACGTTTAGATATTACAACAGCTAACTCTCAAAGCGGGGATTGAGGGACGTCTTAAGGGAATATGGTTGTTTTGCAGGTGCTGCTGTCGTGATCGATGCACCGGGTAGATTAAACAAGAACCATCTGGGTTTTAGTTGCTCGACTGTCACAGTAACGTTCTGCTTTATCAACCTTCAACGGTAGAAAACAGCACACAAAAAGGCATCTTTCTGACAACCATACTTCAGACATAAAAGTGCTAAGAGATGACTAATTTCTGCAAACCAATTATTAGTTTCAGATCCACTCTTTACAGTTTGTTCTTAAAACCAGTGAAGGCTATCTCTCGCTGTTAGAGATGATGGCATTAGGAAAGGTTGTTTCCGTTTGGAGCATGTCGTAATGGAATCAAGTGATCACTGCAGAATATTGAAGGAAAAGGAAAAAAAAAATGCAGTGTTTAATTCAACCGCTGGGCCTTAGTTTCCAAACCACTGAGGTGGAGCAACTTGTCAAAAACTGGAAGGTTGATGTTATAGACTTGCACGTGCCCGAATCCAACCTTAACTTTCCCGTCTGTTGGGTCCCGATTAAATAAATAATAATCAAGAATTTTCCAATGCACTAAAATCTAGAGAAACATCCTCAGACAGCTCCTCATCCGTTGTAGAGAGAAAAAAAAAGTCAGGTAATGTTAATGTGAACAACAAAGCAATCTCAAATGAAACTCTTGTCTCCTTCCTTCGTCTGAATATGCTCTTCTGCTCTTTGCTGTGTCGCTCCAACTCGGAAAAACTCAGGGACCCGGAGTATTTCCTCCCGAGCCCACCCGTGAATCACCCGCTGCAGGTCTCTAGGTTCAATCCCAGTACCTCCCGTTCACTTTGTCAAGCCTGTGGATGAGAGTGACTGTGAGGGGCACGTTGGTGAATGGTTGCTTGATTTAGAAAGTGTGTTGAGTGTCAGCATTAGTGCGCTATATAAACAGTTATTTATAAAATACGTAAGTGTAAGGCTATTATCGTCATGAGCTTGAATACTGGTAGTTATTGCACTTAATCAGTTTGAGTGGTTACACGTTATAGTGAACAAAAGACTGAGCATCAAAAAACTATGGTAGAAATATTGTGCTTATCATATCTCAAAAAAGAGCTGAATCCAAATCAACTTAGCTTCTTAGACTTTACATAATTTGACAAATACTGAAGATGGCATTTAAATGAGATTTACATTAAAGACCTCCTTCCTGAGAGTGCTAATGGGTTTCTGACATCTTTATGAATTGAGTGCTAATGGCTGGATTCCATACATTTCTAAGTTGACTGGTTCATGCATATCAATGAGGAGAAATTCTTAGAAAATACTAAGTGGTATTGGCGGCGATGAAGCCAAAAAAACAATAATGAGACTTTATGGTGCTGTGCAATAACCTGTGACAGTGTAATTTAGGGATTACCTTTTTCTTTTTCTTTTTTTGTGACAGTTTAACAGATGATCATATTACGCTATTAAAAAGTCTGTTAATACTGAAGATAAAACACTATGAGATAAACACCCAACAGCTGTAAAATCCAAATACTTTAGGGAACATTCAAAACAGAAAGATTTTTGTCAAATGAAGGAAAATTAAACACTAGTATCTGTAAAATTAACAGAATTAAGTTCATTAAGTCATTTTTTTTATTTTATTTTGCTGTAATTTTCAGATGACGTGTCTTCTACCTAATGTAATTTTTATTCAGTGTATTTATTACAATTATGTATAATTTGGGCTTTTACGAGTACTTGTTGTTACTGTTTTACAGGGTTTCACCGCAGATACATTTTTTTATATGTATTTTCTGCTGAAACTCTCATCTAAGTACACACCATCACACACATTATTTAGACATTATTTTAGTTTTTAGTTAATTTTAGGACAAATAACATATAAAAAAAAATATGATGGCCTCAAAGTAAGAGGCCTCTCTGATGCATAAATGTATGTAATCCTACCAATGGTTCCAATTTCTCTAAACCTTTTTTGTGTCTATATTTCACCAATTTAACTGTCTACCAACCCCCTCCTGCTGTTTCTTCTTCACTTCCTCAGCCTGCGCTATGAGTCTCGAGTGGCGGTCTGACAGAGAAGAGAGATCAAATGGAAAAGAAACTGTGAATTGAATATGAATGAGAACAGACAGTAAGGGCATCAGTCAGCGTCAAGGGAAATCTACGAGGAGCCATATGGGACATAATTCACTCTTTACCTCAGAGACACATGATTTCAAAAGCATGTGTCAGAGACTGCTAGCGACGCGATGCGAGGGGAGTAACGCCTCGACGTGGAGAGAAACCACAATGGATCTTTCAGTGAGTTTGGAGTTTGGCTTTTACTTGACGACAAATTTTTTTCTCCAAAATTTTTTATCCCCCAAAAAAATCGCAAACAGTATCTTGTGACAGTCTGTGTGAGTGGACATTTAGTCTAATATGTCAGCCCAAAGCAAACCTTCTATTCCTCTGGAGCCAGCATTCTGTCAATATTAAAATGATTATCGTTACTGAAAAAGAATTTCATTTTCTTTGTTGAGAAGTTGTTATCAAGGCACATTCTGGTAACAGTCTATCCTTGTTTTATTTTTTTCTGAATCTTGCAACACTTAGTAAGTTGTGTTGAATAACTGCAATAATAAATATTGGCAGGCAAATATCATTTTCATTTATTGAGCACATTGAATATACAATATTGGCCTGGAATGACAGTCACTTAAAGCCCTTCCAGTTGTGCCAAGTATTTTCCTCAACTTTCTTTAATCTCTTTTGTTGCTTGATCACATCTTACTCATTCTGCACAACAATCACACCAAGAATGTATCACAGCCTTGTTCTCACTCAAGTGATATGTGTGATAAGAGATGTACAAAGATGGGAAAAATGCAAGGCTCAGAATAACAGAGGAATTTTAATGAACCGCTCTTGTTTGCACAGTCATTCCCCATAATTGAGTTATTCTGCAGCTGAAGTGTCGAGTGCCATTATCGTATAAATTCAGTAAATTAGCAAGTTAAACATTGAATAAAGAAAAACCAATAGGAGGCTTATTTTCGCCGAGAGAAGAGCTGCCTATAAATTGCAGTATATTGTAAGGATTATTGTATTACAACTGCTGTGAGATGTACATTATTCTTCCATTATTGTGGCCCATTGGGAAACTAGGTACCATTGTTTAGCACCTGGATTTATGACCATACAACAGCCATCAACAAAAGGGACCAATTGCATGATCTATATTAGACAAGCTACATCCATGACCTTGACTGGGAAAACTGTAAAATGCCATTAACTATATAAAACAATGGATCAATGGACTGTAGTGTACCCTATTTATACATCCATTGGATGTGTAGCTAATGGCGCTAGCTGCCAGTGAAGTAGCAGCCAACTTAAGGAACCGAATAAAAGACAATGATTAGGCTCTGGATTGGAAAGAGTCCATCTTCAACACAGGACAATAGAAGGTCATAGAAGCTAGTGTTTTATTCCACATTAACTGAAACCACTGTGGGATGTCCCAGAGCATAGGTGGGTAAAACCAGTTCAACATGAGTATAAAGTGATGTTTCATGACATTGTAATATTGGTTCTGTTTCATTTGAGACCTGGATATTCCTGTGTTATTTTTGGCTACTGTCATGTCCACATAAAGAAGCAATAATCCTTTGAAAGAAAAATAATGTGTTTGTCTCTATTGGGGTTTAAGATATTGAGCTGTACATTAACCAACCAGAGGAGGCTTTAAACTCTGGGGTTTGTAGGACTGTGTAGGATGTAATGGATTATGTGCTCTTCTGTTGACCTTGTGGTTTTAATTGCCGGATTGAGATACATCAGTAGTTCATCTGGAGTACAGGTAACTACAGAAATATGCATCTTAATCATATATATGATTTTTTTTCTTCTTGCAGCCACCACCTTTGATAATTTCTAATCACTCCACAGTCTGTTCCCCGTGATCATCACAGTAAAAAGATTTAGAGATGCTTACAAAGTGCTTTCAAGGTCTGACCATAATGCGATAAAAGCAGTGAGGCTGTATGAACCATGGCAAGGTCTGGCTGGCTTTCAGAGAGTCTTTTACAAACTCGTGAATTATGCACTGATGCAAAAGTGACTGATGGTGAATGGGGTTTAAAAGGTGGGTCTGATGGATGTGATTTGAATGAAAGTAAAAGAGAAAAGGAGATTTTACTATAGAGCCTGAGACCAGTACTCTGTAATCAAAGGTATTGCAGCCTCACTCAACCATTATTGCCTTAAGACTCTGCATTGTGATGATTTGTTCTAAAAAACGTTGCTTGGAAATGTTAAACTGTAAATTAATGACAAAAGTAAAATCTGTGTATGTTTCATTCATATTTGTAAGTCTACTCAAAATGAATGGCTAGATTACAATGTAGCATTTAAAATTTAAAAGCCAAAAACAGGCTTTTGTAGGCATTTATCTGAACAACATATTGCTGCAGACTGAGGTGCACAAAGCTAAATTAAGTAGAGTATGCAATTAGCTGAATAGCAAAAGCCCAATCAATGCAAAAATTTCACCATTTAAAGTAATTCAGCTCATAATCCTTCAGAAAACAGCAAAGTCATTAGTTCTGTGGAGCTAGTGCCGTTATTGGGTCAAACTGCTGTGAAAATTAAGTGGTCCAATCAAGTGTAATAATGGCTCACCACTTTGTTTTTGAGATGGTTTTATTGAAAGAATCGGATCACTGAAACTCGGGGCCCCTTTAAACAGTCACTAACGCAGAATATATGTAACACATGTAGGACACGACAGGCCAACAAGGATAATGTCTCCTATGGGAGCCATCTTAGACTAAATTGCCCGTATGACAAAAGAGGAAATCAATGGCAACAACAAAGTGCTTCTGTGATGAATATTTAGCAGCAAATCTAAGCTTCCCGAAACCAGCCGACATGACACGTTTTCAAATATGTAAAGCAATGTAAGACAATGATTCGTTCCAACAAAATCTATTTTTGCTTATCATTTCTCAAGGATTTAACTAAGCCATGGAGGATTCAGCAGTTCTTTAAGTGTCAGTAGATATTTCTTTCTATTAAGGTTTTATTTATTAACTCCATGTTATTGAATGTTGCATCCATGTTCACGCCCCTCAGACCTGCCCCAGGCTGGACATATCACAGTTTCCTGAATCCTATCCTTTCTTTCCATCCAATCAACCTCCAAAACCAAACTTTAATAGCTTTCACAGCCAGAAAGCAATTTTGAGCTGTGCTGCAAATAGATTGATTCAATACAAGCACTTTTTACCCCCTAAAGTGTAAAAAGGTAGTTACAATTTCTTACCGTTTTTAAATTAATATTTAAGGACAACAGATGAATGTAGACACCGATTATGAGTTAAAAGTACATTGTGTGAAATGTTGTATACAGCAAAAACAAAATGGAAAAGATCAGTCAGAATTTTTGTCTGAAACCTTTGACTTGTAGTGTATTTGCGATCAAATACGGTTAAAAAATAAAAGGTATATGACTTTTCTAAATACGTACACTAAGTTACAAAAAAACAGATTGGAACTTTTTATAAACTAGAGAGTTTTTTTAAACGTCCTTAGACCTGTTCCAAAAAAACGCCCACAGAAGACATACCGAGCACAGTCGTGAAAGAAGAACACTGTAAAGTGAAAGTGAGTTTGTTTACAGTCAACAGTATGTCACTGCAGGGCCACCATAGCTTTTCTCATGCGCTAGAAAAAAGTGTACGGTGATGACATACAGCCCCTTTAATATAAATGTGTATTTTGGGGCTGTTAAAAGGCTTTTTAGTGCATGTGGTTTATTTCCGGATCTACTATTCAACCTGTAGTGCCAGAAAGTTGAGGGCACACAGTTGCTTAGCCTCTTGTGTTTACTCTTTTGTCATTGGCAGTTTAGGTAGGTCATTTGTGGTCTCTTTCCATACATGGGTACAGGTTCAGTAGGCGTATAGGTCTCAGATATAACTTGGACCCGACCATTGACAGAAAGAAGACACACTGAGATATTCTGAGACAATTTCTTGTGAGCAGAGCAACTGTCCAAGCCTAGGTCAAGACAATTGATCTAATCCAATTGAAATGTAAATTAGTAAAAAAAAATAAAATAAAATCAAAGCTATTCCCTCGTTTCAGTTTCATATTTGTGTCAGTCATGCTGCTCTCTTGCCCTGGATTCACACCAAAAGTGATATGAGCAACAATAACAACAAGCTGTCAGTCATTTTCAAAGCGCGACAAGTGACGAGAGCGACGCATGTGTAGGTTTGAAGTGGAGCAGAATGTAACCTACTGAGGAGCAACGATGCCAAAGTAAAAGCCAAGACTGATCGTTTTCCAAGAGGAGCAGGTCCAAGCTAACATTAACAGCTTGAAAATCCCGGTCCCTGCAGAATTTTGGATGAGAGCTGTCCAAGTGTGAATCCAGCTTGGACAATATTAACTTTCTTAAAAGACTAAAAATAGGTTAAAGGCTTAGCTTGATTCAGTAACTAGCATTATTCAAAACCAAACTATGCAAATGCTGTTACAAAAAAAAATAAAAAAATAGGCTAAGACAAAAAAAGCCTATAATTTTTGGGGGAAAAGTAAAATGAATGAAAAAGACATTTGGAGGAAATTTTTATTCCAAGTTGTCACACTCAAGATAGCAGGCGTTTGGCACATGGCACATTCTGATGCTAAATGTGTTGAAATTCAAATTAGAGTGAAAGTTGTTTTAATTTATTTATTTATCCAAGAAAATTTTTATTGTGAAAATGCAAAGACATGCATGTATAGGTTAATTGGCAGCTCTAAAGTGTCGCTAGTGAATGAATGTGAGAGTGAATGGTTGTCTGTCACTGTCTAAATGTCAGCCGTGCTGTCCAGGGTGTGCGCTGCCTCAGAACCAAAAGCTGCTGGGATAGGCTCCAGTCACCTGTGACCTCTAACCCAGACTAAAGCGGTAAAAAAATGAGTGAATGCTCTTGCAAGTATGAGTGCGTAAAAAGACTCATAAGTGTGCTTGTCCTCCAGCACTGCTCAGTTTGTCCTCTCTGGGCATCTGTAGTAATATAACTGGAACCAAAATGGGTCCTTCCACAGGGTTTTATAGAGCATTAAATGTCTATATTCCCAGGATAAACAAATGCAACAAGTGGTATTTACCTCTTATAGTTTATTACTGAAAACATTTATACTATGTACCTTCAAGACATTCATTTTATCATGTCATCAAATTTTCATATGGGTATAATACCATTATGCCCCAGAAACATTGGATTTTCTTTCATATTCTATTCTTGTGTAGTATTTCAGGATAGAAATAGAGGCTTCTGGGAGCACAAACAGAGACAAGTCCATCACTGTAATGCATCAAACCCTCTCCAGTGGCCACTTGTGTCTTCACTACGGGGCTTTTCTGAATGTTCAACACAGATTGTTTAAAAAGGAAACTCTCCTAAGTACTGCTTTCACTGTGGTTCTTATTTTCTCCAGGCTCTGATTTGCTCCTGCTGACTCACAAACTACTTAGAATAAAATCAATAATGTGTGTGTTTCCAGCCAAATATCATAGTGAACAAACACAAGGAGAAAATAACTTTTCCTTTTTCCAAAAAAACTTTTACGATCTTCTATAGATTTTATTGTAATTATTGCCGCTAAGAGACCCATTTAGTTCTTTTTGAATTACAGTCAGTGGCATTGATCCAAGCCCAGGGAATAACAATTAGCACAGATTATCTCACTGCATGTAAACCAGACAATACAACTCTGTCTCCAGTCAGTAAAGCATGGATGAGAAAATATCAAACATGTTCACATCATACAGCAAGTGTTTTATGGTCATTTTATGTGAAAAGGACGGGTGAGCGGTTTGATCCCAGCTCGAAACATCCCAAAACATCATGACATCCCGCTCTCCCCCACAGTTTATACTGTTGTTGTGTCCTTGGGCAAGACAAGGACACAAAGACAGTTAACCCACCTTGCCTCCAGTGGTGTGTCAGCTGTTACACTGGTAAAGCGCTTTGAGTGCCTACTAGGTGGAAAAGCGCAATAAAGTTTACTTTAAACACAGTTTGTGACTGTCCAAAGCTTCTGAACAAGATAATTATGCTTAAGATGTTCTATCTTTTCTGGGAAAGTGTCGTTACAAAAACAAGAAGTAATGGTTCCTCCACTGCAGGTTTATTTTATGGAGCTTTAAATGTCACTTTTTTTTTTTTATAATGGGTCTTATTTTGGCTTAATAACTGTCTTGTCCGTACTACATTTGACATAAGACATCTTTAATGTTTATAAAAAGGAGCAGCCTTTTCCAATAGAAGTCTGTGTAGAGCTACAAATCTGTAAAATGTGTTGTCTTGTGACATTTTCGACAAAGAGGCAGTGCGAAGACAGCTGCGGTGGCTGCTGTTGTAGTTTCACATGACTGACTGTCACTTTAATCTGCGCGGTCTGGGCACAGGAGAGACTAAAGCAATTCAGCCAAATGAAATCCTCTTCTGCTGAACGACTGAATCAAGAGGAGCTCAACACACACAAACACGGTGCTTCTACTTAAAGAAATGTGAAGAAGCCAATCCAATTTACACGAGGAGTAAATAGGAGTGCTTTTGTGCAATCGAGACGAGAGAAGGCAATTAGACGGCGGCTGATGATGAGCTGACCCTCGTCGCGACTGCAGTAAACAAAAAAAATAAAATCATCTTGGTTGACTCGGATCACCCCAGACATCTGAAAAATTAGGTATCACTGCATATTTTTTTAAAGTTTAAAAACATTATTGTAACCAATTAAAAGAGGAGGAAGATGTTTAATTCCTCATCCAAGAGACTTTGTCAATCCTAAAAACAGAAGGTTTAAATCCCATGTTTGAGCCAGACTGTAAAACAAAACGTTTTTTTAAGAGAGATGGTCATTTTAAGCTGCCATTAACAAAACAAATTTACAACTGCCGAGTAAAAATTCAAAATCTTTTTTTCCCCAGTATTTTGAAACAGGAATATTTCCATGTCATTTGACAAATGTGCTGGAAAAAGCGACGGATATTTCTGACATCTGTTTTTAAAAATCTTACTGACAACAGAAAGCTCAGTCTTTGCTTGAAGAGGGATCTATTGGGTTTGACTTGTAAGCGTCGAAATTTACAGGTGAACAGTTTTATCGTCGTGCATTTAAGTAACAATCTAAAATTTGATTGTTGTTGCTGAGCACACCAGGATCATCAGTGAAAGCCATTAGAGAAAGCACTCAGCAAAGTCCACAAAACAAAAGCCCAATGGATAATGGAGTTAACGGGGTTTTCTGTATCACAAACAGCTTCACTTTTAATTCAGGAAGATACTCATGGAAACTTAAACTCAATGGCTAACTTGCTCCAGAGCATTCACGATTCAAGATAGAAACACAGTCCAGTGACCATCAGCAACGAGAAAACCAGAGAACAAAAAATATATGCACGAGCTCAAAAAAGTAGATTGGTGTATCGGATTTGAGACAAAGACTGAAAGACAACTGTTTGACTTAGAGCTGGAGAGATTTATTCACCACCAAAGCTACGTATTGTGTCATTGATTAGGTGATGTCGTTTAACCTTGCACTAGGACAGAGCTACAGAGATATAAATAAATCCCAGCTTTGACAACAAAAACATTTCAGACAGGTTCAGATTACACCGAGCAGTAGTTTTGTTTTTTGGAGGGAATGGGTGGCTTTCTCTAAACCACAGTCTGGTAATTGTTTCGAGCTGCAGCTTTCAGGCTTTCAACGCTCAGTACTTAGCCGTTAAAGAGCCAGATGTTCCCCACAATGAGCCAATAAAAGGTAAGCGATATGTCAATATCTATCATGGCAGGCTCGAAACATGACACCCAGCATTGTAGCAGTGTGGAAAGAGAGCACAATGAAGTTCAAGGTCAAAGTAATGCTCGCAAGGACACTGACACTCTAAAAAACAAAAACAGAGAACCTATGGACTCCTATTTGGGTACGAGCGGGGACGCCCTGAAAGCCGACTCCACTATCAGCCTTTGATTCATTCCCTCATGCAGCTTCAATCCCATAGGTATTGTTTTCCCTTTGGGCATTAAACCAGTTTCATATGGCTTTTTCAAAAAGGGGTTTTCTCAGGTGAAGCAGTTTAACAAAAGAGGAACAACACTGTATACATTTGAGTATGTATCTGTGTAAAACAATGGCTGTTTCTCTTTAATGTGTTGGCAGTTGTTAAAGTCACATGAACGATCTGCAGTTGGCCTAAACAAGAAATAGTAAGCAATGCAATATAATGTTGTGCTTCACCAATCATCAGTAACAATAATGGCATTAGAAAACATCAAAAAAAAGTATTTATTGAAATATTAAATTGACACACAATGAAAATCCTGTTTATTGTCCATCAGGTTTAAATGTAACACACTTTCCTAATTTATTTTCTTTTTTGAGTGTGTATCCATCCGACAATTATTTACAGAAAGAAAGAGAATGCTACAAAAAAACTGTCTATAAGGAGACAATTAAAATCCAGCGAGTGATTGCTTTTGTCTGCTTCTCAAAACCCGTTTTAACTTATGGACCTGTAAAGCAACATTTTGGTTAAACATGCAGTGTGTAACCTTCTCATGGTAACAGAGAAAACGAAAAAAAATACAAAATCTATGAAAAAATAAATAAAAATTAAAAACTCAAAAAGGCATAATTTTCTATTCAGGATTTTGAATGATGAAATTTTTGATGAAATGAAAATATTAAGCATGTAACGTTCAGTTTTGGCAAATCTCGTATTCTATACCAGTAGGTCTGCAAGCATTGCCATTGGTTTATACAGCTTATCCAACATTGACTCAATGGTGTCAAAAAATGTTTTTGAGAAAGATCCAATTCCAGCACTAACAATGTTTCCACAGAAAATGCAGAGCGAGAATGTATTAGTATGTTGTGGAGATTGGTACGTCTTTTGGTACACAGCAGAAAAGGTCACTACGCTGTTGTGAAGTGATACAAGGAGCTTTCAGCTGCAGCGTTAACGTAAATCTGAACCCACTGCAGTCTGCATGTCTTGGTTATGTTTCAAAAGCCAATCCCAGCTCACAGAAAAAGCTAGAGTAAACCTCAAATTGGCTTTTATCTGAGGGTGACAAGGAGCAAATCTTACTGATCGTACCTTAAAAAAAAAATCATGAACCGACCTTTTAACCTTGAACAGTGGGACAAAACAAAGCAGAAAAGGTTGGTTGGACAAAAGGTGGCATGCACTGTGCCAATTTAGGATTATTCTAATTTTCCTGTCAGTAAAGCATGCTGAATCGAGAGCATATTTGAAGTAGAGCGTGGAAAGGACAAGGATAGAATGAGCATAAAAGGAAAAAGATAGGGAAAGTCTTGTTTGGCATCTAATAAAGCACTTGTTTGGTTTGTCACCCTGAATACTAATGAGATGATTTAACGCAGCGACTCTCCCGCTAGCACAGTGACACACTAATGAACTGAACTAACACTGACCCAAAAAGCAACAACTGGGCACTTTGGACAAAACACCCAAGCGCTAAAATCCACTTGTGGCAGCTTTAAATGAAGGAATCAACTGTTTTTTTTCCTCACAGATTATAACACAGAGAGACAGAGGGTGGAAAAAAAATTATAAAAAAAAACAAGACCAAAATGTCCCAGGGCTTCTCTAATCCTCCCCGGAGGCAGGTGGATTAGTGGGACTTTCGTTGAATGAACACACACACACACACACACACACACACACACACACACACACACACACACACACACACACACACACACACACACCTAGAGGGAGTTGGATGCAGGTATTTCACTGCTGAATCACAGATAAGGGAGAAAAAAAAAGGATGGGCAGCCACGCCCTCCCAATGCAACGCAACCACACAGACGCACGCGCATCCAGACCAATGCTTCACGTATTTCCGAATGCCAAATATTTACGTTTGTCCTTCCTATCAACCACGTCACAGATTTCATTTGTACCAGTCAATACATAGATGTAACCTCTTATTTAAATAACTAACACCTCAAGACAAGCTTGAGATTTCAAATGTATTTATCTATCATTTGTTCTTTGAATTAAATTTAAAATCATGCGTAAAACTGCGGCTGCCATCGACGTTCAATATATTCTGTCCTCTTCGATTGTTCTGCGCTTAAAGACATACTGAGGACCTTCACTCATTCAAATAGCATTGCGTTAAATTACATGCACTTGTCCACATTCAAGTGACCACTGCTTGGCCGTATTCGCGCGTCGTAACCTCGTATTTCTCGTTTATACTCGTTTTCCATCGAGTTCGCTCAATTAAAAGCCTGGATATTAAAACAAAGTTACAAAATCGACAACTTTTAGCGTTGTATCACTGGGACACGTTGTCAAAAAGAGCCCCAAAGCGGCTCTGACCTCCAGCCACAACAAACACGCATTAAGGCGCACAGAAAGCCTCACGTTTCTGCGCTCTGTGGCAAGACACCGTGACATATCCGAACGTGCCACTCACCCGTGATGCTCGTCGATGTCTGCGCGTCCTTGCACTTTTGTATGCTTCCGTTTCGCGGCTACATTCCCCTTTTCCCCCTTCTTTGATACGCCAGTCCTCACTCGGGACTCGATGGGTGGTTCGAGTGGAGTGGAAAGCCGATAAACTTGACGCTCTGGGAGGCGCAGGCAAAGCGACAAACGTGACGCTTCAAGTCGTTTCCAGTCTGGCTGTATCTCAGTTTCAGTTTCCACAGTTTGAAGCGGAGAAGCGCCAGGGAGGACCCGCAGGACACGTTCTTCGGTTCATGTCTTGGTTCGCTGTGCGCCAAGACGCGTACGTCCTGCACCACCACACACAGACCAAACGGGAAATTAATCCAAATTCGATGGCGATAAAAATGAAAAAAAAAAACAAAAAACAAAAAAAAAACAAAAAAAAAATTCCGTGCTTGAGTGTTGAAAGAGGTGCGTAATCAGCCCCAGAGTCACCAGAGGAAAAGTTGAAGCAGCGACGAGCGCAGAGAAAAGGAAGAGAAGCGGAGCGAGAGAGGGAAAAAGAGAAGTGACTGGAGCCGAGGAGAGACGCAGCAGGGGAGGGACAGAGGAGAGAGACTGGCTTCATTCAGTCTGCAACAGTCTGCCAGTCAAAACGTTTCAAGGAATGTGCCTTTGTCTGGTTCAAGTCTACGCAAAAAACAGAGCAGATATGAAAGGATGGTTGGATTTCTGTATATTTCATCGAAGGTTATCTTTATTTGGAGTGACTTTGTTAAAGCCCTGTTCAACTCAAAAGCTACTAGAGTGCTCAGAACAACTCTGACTCTTGGCCAAAGGGGAAACTATATGAGACAAATGACACCTTGGATACAAATTCATGTATTTCATTCTCCCACAATGTCCCTTGGTCTAACTCTACACACAAATACAGAAGCTCCCAGCTAAATCTTCCCTCGCTCTGTGCCTCATGGACTGGTCCAATCAGGTTGATTGTGAGCAGCTGGTCTTCTCAAAGAAAAGAGAAAGGAATGAGAAACAAGAAAATAAACAAGCCAATGATACCAGTTTGCGATAACTAACTAAATAGGATCCAATCTTGAGTAGCAAACACACGTCTTCTCTCCCATAACTAGACCTGGGTGAACTCCCAGAAACAGAACCCTGTCACTGAGTCTCATTTCTAAAAATCCTCCATCATCTCATCGCTTCATTCTGATCATATTTTAATTCAATAAAACATGTTAGCTCTATATAGTCAGAGAACGGGTTGGAACATCATCAAAGACAAGCCAAAGCCAATGAGTGTGTCTGATTTGTCTAGATTTTATATTAAAGTTGAATTTGAATTTTCTATTTTTGAACATTCTGCTGTGTTTTCCAAAATACTAATGAGTGCTCCGAGGACCCCCTTAACGGCCAGCAACAGACTATCCACTTGCTTTACATAGAACTGCCTTGATTTAAGAAATAACATTCAGCCTCATGGTTCTTCTGAAAACACTGGACCTGTTTGGCCCAGTGGTTGTGCGTTTACTAAGCGACGTCTCAGTTTTGGTGCATCGCTCAGTTTATTGAAGACTTTTGTCGATGATACGAGTAGGTGCACTTCAGATCCCAAAGTTACAGGAAGCACATCGTCTATTGTTTCACGGCAAATGATTAACTTGCTGTGTTGCTCTGGGACTGTCTTCCAATGGGGTGTAACCAAACAGAGACTTTAACAGATAACAGCTGCTAAACAAACAATTTTCCTCCTGATGTTACATTTAGAATACAATGTGTATAAAAGGTTAAAGTCAAGGCATCTGGACTTAGTTTTCAAGGTGAAGACTTTTTCATTCTAAGATCAACTGGTTAGAGAGCTGTGCTTATACTTCTAAAGGAAGGGGTTTGACCTGAGACTAAACCTGATTGGGCCCGGCTTTTCTGGTTTTGATTTAGATTTCAAAACGCTCTTGTAAATAGTGGGCAACATGAATCATAAAGGATACCCTTTTCTTATGTGTTTGGTTTGGCTGAAAGTCCATCTGGAGTGTCCACAGTAAGATTATTATACTGCTTGATTCACGTCTCAACAATAAAAAAAAACGATTTAGACAGTTTTCACTTTAAACTGACAAGCCAGCGGGCCAATAGAAAATGCTCGGCAAGCGTCTATGATTGGTCGATGTTTTTTTTGGTACAAAGTTTAGGAATGTTATCATTTTTATTTTAGTTTACCTATTTAACAGTTGGTTATTTGTATGTTAAGGCAGTTTTAGATTATATAGAAAAAATGTAACATTAAAACATCTTCTGTAATACCTTTAAGGCGCTAGCTACACGTAAATAAATAAATAAGCACGTAAGTAAATAAATTAGCTTCAATTCAGAACCCAGTTTATGATTTAACACTAAAGCTTTCAAACATAGTACAACACATTAATAAATGTACAAATGCTTTTGCTTTTTCTAATGTCCATAAAAATCATGCGGAACCACAAACATCTTAAAAATAAAGATGCTGTAAATTGCGACAATAGCTAAAAATCCTTTTTGCTGCGTGAATTTTACAGTCTGCTGTCTTACAACCGTTTCAAATTTTAAAGACTCAGCACATTGTTCTTGCTCTTCTTCGTTTGACCTTGGTGAGAGCAGCACATCTTATTATCTTGCGTAGACTTAATCCGGGGACGCTGCCATTTACAGCCTGTAATTGTTCAACCAAAAAATACGGATCATGTTACGCTGATTTAAAGTTGTTCCTGCCAGTAAAAATAAAAATAGGAGAAATACAGTATGTCTTAGTTAAGGATGGTTAAGGATCTCTTTTAGAGGATGACATTGTCGATTTTAAGTATCCATTAATCTAGGAATAGCCTGGATTTATGGTGTGTAAGGGCCTGGAAACCTCAATCAAACCTCAGAGAATGTTTTCAGTGCAACAAAAATTATTGGGATACCAATTAAAAATGGAGCAAGGCACAAATTACCGATACAGCAAAGTCATTCTCTATAGAAATGATTGCCTACGGTTGGACCTTTTTGTTACACTTGAACACTTGAATGACTCCAAGGACGTCCTGTTTCTGCTCGGTTAAATTATTAGACCAACGTTGTCAAAAACTAGCCAGTATACACATACAAACCTTCTATTTCTGAGAGGAACGGTTGATTTGGAGCGGTTTCTATTACATAGTCTTCTGGGGCGCAGTGGCTCAGTGGTAGAGCAGTTGTCCCGTAACCAGAAGGTTGGTGGTTCAATTCCCACTCTCCCCACAGTTCCTACTGTCATTGTAGTGCCTCCAGTGCAACAGCTCTGGAGTATGAATGTGTGAGAGTGTTTAATGTTGGAGAGTCCATAGGTTCACGTCTCCACCACCAGTGTGTGACTGTGGAGTGAATGAATAATGGACTCTGTAAAGTGCTTTGAAAAGCACTTTATAAATCCAATCCTTTATTATTTTGTGAAATGAAATGTATTTAGGGCATTTAGTAGAAGCACTGTTAACTGTCTTTCGCTTTTGCAGTCACAACAGAATAATTGTTTTTCAAGTTTATTCCTTGATTTATTAATCATAATAGACTATTTTATGTCAACAGTTATGTATTGATTTTAGTTTTTTTGAGTTTAGGTACATTTCTAACAGCGGAGGGCAGTCAGAAGAAAGTTAAACAAGATAATGTGAGTCGTTTTTAAAAACTGTTCAGCATGTAGTGTTGTCATGGTCTGGTCTTTCCATTTGACTTTTACAAGTCTGCAAGGTCTTTTATGGTCAGGGTTCTTTACAAAATCTCTGCCAAGACGGTTCTGGAATTCTCTGTGAAAATATTAAAGGGTTAGATTTGTAACAGTGTGTGTCATTCCCAATTTAGAGTAACTGAGTTTATATTTGATGTTTCCAGTGTTCCCCTGGATGCAGAATGTTATGTGACATGACACTATAACGCTGTAGCTTGTTTCTCTTTGGATCCAGGGATTTATTTTAGGTAAAGCAAACACATTAAATGCACACATAAAGAAGCTAAGAACTGCTGAGATGTGTACGTAATAAAAAATATTTTATCACCCCACAAC
Organism: Neodontobutis hainanensis; assembly: GCA_024349245.1. Lineage (NCBI taxonomy): Eukaryota > Metazoa > Chordata > Actinopteri > Gobiiformes > Odontobutidae > Neodontobutis > Neodontobutis hainanensis. The sequence goes on along the minus strand of JALDNG010000040.1, from coordinate 376,373 downwards.
CTTTTAATACATTTACTTTAATAATGTGTTAACCTTGAGCATCAGGGCTGCTCACACTGCCAGGTTTGTAATGCGATTCCTTCTTTTCCATCTCGAAAACACGAGGAAGAAAGCAATATTAGGAGTGGATCTAAGCCAGAGTCACAAGGTCAGGTTTTATAAGAAATGTTATATTCTTTATTATTAGCTTCATACTGTATATTTCATTCAGTACACAATAGAGGAGTATTTTTGACACACTAAAAATGCACCGGCTTCTAGACCTATGAATCAAAAAGTAGCCATTTTTCACAGATTGCACAAAGGTGGGGTGATTAGTTTGGTTAAACATCATACGAACATAAAAAAAAGAGGCCAGTGAAGTGAAGTTAGATTCTCCTGATGGGTTATGTATCCAACGTGGAACTGCGGCATTAAAAAAACATTAACAGCTGACTTGCAAGAAAGAAAGAGTGAAGTCCAAAAAAACTCCTTAAAGATTTAAGTCCCGGGGGATTTCTGAAGGCAGCTTCTGTTGACTGTACGATGAAATGGAAACTGCAAACTTAGGTCGGACTTTTTGATCCAGTGAATAACTTTAAAGAAATATAGTTTCAAAATGTGGTGATGCTTTTAAGAAGGTAAAGTGAAAGTGTGGATTATTGATCCCAGACAAGACTATTGGCAAGTGAACAGAGTTCTAAGGAGTGCCATGTTATCTGGGTTCATCTTAGAGGGAAAACTAAATATTTTACTTAAGTTACATTTCAACATTTGTACATAAATAATATATTTAAGCACGGTGCAAGGTAGGTAGCACTCTCACCTCAGAACAAGAAGGTCCTGAGAATAATCTCCCGCAACAATAAATCCTAAGTGTTGATCTTCCTCATCTAACTTCAGTCTTTAGACATTAAACTGGGAGCATTGCTTAACTATATTAGGGAAAATTAAAGAAAGTCTGTGGCCACAACAAGTTTTTTTGGTTGACCATACTACAGTTTGCTTTTGAGGAACTTTTTATAATCAAACGTTTAAGCAATATATACTACAGTTATAAAAATACCTGAAAATAGTGTACCATTTCCTTAAAGTACTACAAAGAAAGCAAAGAAAGTAACCAAGAAACAAAGGATAAAGCAAAGCTGAGCAAAAGCCGGCATTGAAGCGAGACGGGGAGATATGGTAAACCCAGGAAAGTCTGTAAAAAAGAAAAATGAAGAACACAAGACAATCTGCTTTAGAAAGAACAAGGAGTCGCTTATTCAATGCTGTTTTCTTTTTCTTTTCACCACAAAAGCTCCCATGCAGCACATCATATAGTCTGTCACATAAAGAGCTTTTGCAAGGGCCGTCTAAAGTATCAAATGTTCTGTTTCTGTGCATAAAAGAAGAATATGTGTGGCTTTGTGGACACACATATTTTTTTTGACACACATAAGTTTTATTTTGTTAAAACTGAAGGCAGATGGTTTGAGTGTACCTCAACCTATACTTTACCATTAAGGTTAACTATAGCATAGAATAGAAACGTTCTAGCACGCAAAAGCTAAGCCGCTGTTTTAAATCCAGTTTTAGTATCCAGAATGAACTGAAACCGTCTTCCGTTCTTCTTTTGCTTCTGAAAGAGTTGTCAAATCAGATGAGTTTTTGCCTGGAGTGAATGTCTGAGCGGGAGGTTGCTTCACACATTTTGATGAAGTCCTGGCCACATTACTTAAACATTAAAAGACAGGATGGTAATAAATTCTCTGCATGATAAAGTTAATACCCCTGCTTGTCCATTAGCAGACACACAGAGGCTCAAGGCAGGACTCCAGCGACGAGTGCTGCATGTAAACTAGAGGAAGTGTATTAGAAGTTAAATTGTAGCACTAGTGGTAGACATTACGCATAACTTTGTCAGAACCGGGTTAGATCTAATAAGATTTAAAAAAAAGCAATGCTAATAGCTCAACTCTGCTCCCAAACATCAACTTTCAAGTATTCTAGTAGTTCTATACTCGCGGTGTGCAGCTAGTAGTCAGTGCACAGACAGAGCTGTTTCATCATCGTTTTTACTAAAGATGCAGCCTTTTTAAAAGAAAATGGAGCAGGTGCTGCAATGAAACAAAAACACCTCCTCGGCCTCATTCAGAAGTTAGCATTTTTGTGGAGTGACACCATTCTTCTTGTGCATTTTGGGCGAAATACATTGTTGTGTATAGCTACTCCTTGATTGTAATTTAAAAGTGTTCCCTGAGATCTCTTTCAATGTAACATACACTTGTCTCAGTCCCTTGTTTAGTACAGTACTGATCATAACTCTAACTCTTGTAAACCTCAGTCCAAAGCTTGTCAGATTAGACCACATAGAAATGAGTTACGCAGTTTTGTCTTTGTCCCGTCAGTAACCAGTCCGAACAGACAAACCAAATGGTGATTAAAGTTACAAAGTAATGCTGTGTATTTTTGTGTTGGATAGACTTGAATCAAGTCAATCCCTCAAACCAGTGTCTTGCTAGCCCTCAAATTGGAATCTAGGTCAGATTTAATGCATCCAGTCTCAAAGCAGGTGTAGAATAGAAATCTGCTGTAAATGCCTTTCGAATGGGAGGACGTTCTTTTATTGTAAGACGTTGCATCTAAGACAGGAAAACAAACTATAAATGGGCCAGCTGTTTGGAAAGAAAAGAAAAAGTCCTCCAGCTCTGCTTTGGCACACACCGACAAACACGGCTCAGGTGCGTGGGACACGGAGGCAGCACGGGTCAGTTGAGCTGCTCTGTCATGCGTGACCGGTTTTGACAAAATGAGCCCGTGCAGCGCTGATGTTGGACGTTATCTGTACATGCTCACCCTGTCGCCACCACTCTTTGGCCTGTGACATCGTAACGGCAGGTTCACTTGAGAGTGCGTGTAAATTTATGAGAGTTTAACTTACTCCAGAGAAGAAGGAGAAAGAGTTGATCACCTTGTGTGTCGTTTTTCTTTGCTGTTTGATAAAATCCTCCGAATGCAGTGTGGGAGTTGTTTGGAGAGGAAAAAAAGCCACCTTCAAGCCATTATTTGCAGCTTCATTCAGTTTCTACAATGTCACACGGTTCATTCAGACGTGGACTGAAGCCAAGGTAAAGCTGCGTTTTCACAAGTTTAAAGTAATAAACTCTTTCCTGATTTTACATCCTTCTATCATTTAAAAAAGATTACTTTTTGACAGCATTTATAAATCTGTACAGTGTTTAGAAAGTGTTCAGCTCATAAGCCAAAAGACAAGAACTTGGATCTTGTCTGCACATTGCTTTGTTAAAGTTATCTTTTACAGCACTCATATGAGAGGCTGTCACTGAAATGTGGAGGTACACCATCATTCATCCATAGAGTTTTACTGTATATCATTTATTTTGTGGGGAGCTTGTCAGTGGTTTTTAGAGAAGCTAGAAAAAATGTTGATAATATCCAAAAATCTTGAGCTCGGCAAAGAAGACATTGCACAGATTTTTAAATTTGCAAATCCTTGTTAAAAGAAAAGAAAAAGGGATTTTAAAGGAATTCTCAAGATGAAAATAATCTCTAGGATGTATGATAAAAAAAAATATTGTATTAATCTGACTTCATTTGAGCAGTTTAACTCTAAATTTCCATCAATGATCAAAATGTAATATATATTAACATATCTGACTGAATGACATTTATCATCTAATACTGATGGCGATTAATTGATGAAGTGCATAAGATCCTATTAATCCTGTCGTCATACAATACTTTCTGGATTGTATTTATTGTATGAGGCCAAGTCAAACACATACACAGATGGTGATCATTCTGTGAAAGAAGGATGAACCATTAACAGTGTATTTTCTGTTTGAAAAGGAAAGACTTGGGGCGGTGGAGATATAAATCCATCCATCGAGCCTCTGGGGCAGAAACGGACCACTGAACCGTCGCTGAATTGTACATCACTTCGGTTTGACTCAAGGCATTGAATAGTTCACGTGTATTTGGACAGAAAGAGAGACAATGTGAAAAAGTGGGACAAAAAGGGGAACAGAATATAAATATAATACAACTACATTATAACGTAAAAGTTATTGACTGTGACTGAAAAAAGTGCATCTAATGAAGGCACTGCATGAATAAACTTGCAAAGATGAAGAAACAAAAAAAAAAGCAAAGGTAAAATTTGAACAGGTGGTATTTACTGACATCTAGCTTTATGTTTACGGCTGGACTCATTTGCCCAAAATGTTTTTAATGAAGAATAAACTTTCTCTCATCTTCGAAAGGTCAAATGTTGATTATGAAACTTTGAAAACAACATTATTATCGGTATTTTGTAGCTCCGGTTGTATTACAATGCATACAAACGCAGTACAAGTGTGTCTGATGCTGGGCCAAGTCTGAACTGCTTTGAAAAGTTGGGATTCAGGTAAAAGCATTAAGTGAGTTTGAAAGTAATCCATCATCTGGCTGTAACCCAAGTAACCTTTTCAGGAAGGAAAATGTTGGCTTTGTACAGCAAGAATACGCTAGTGTTAAACCTTAAGCTGGAAGAGTTGAATCTATTTAGACTGAAGCCAGAGGAAAAGGCAAAGAAACAAGTGTAAGATTTTACTGGAAATCAATGTCTGAGGTATTTGCACTTTCAGAACAAATGCACTTGTGTCAAACTGCAATGTCTTATTTATCACTCGATAATCAGAATTCAACTGGCTGCTTCTACCTCACTACATTAAAAAACTGCACATAAATAAGCAGTTCAAAACACACATGTTGCTTAAACTCATTAATTTGAAAGACTTCTTCATGTTTATTTTCTGGCATGGGACATGAGTAAGGATTTTTGGGTCTGGGCCCAGTCGCAGTCTCTGAGTTTTGAGGAGGAAGAAGAAAACAATGAGATAAAATATGTGTGTCAGCGAAGGAAGATGGATGATTTTCCATCAGTCCATTCACCCAGCGCTGGAGCCCTCCACAGAGCTGTCTGATGTGTCTGGAATGGGCCCCCGACATAGGCTTGTGGTGCATGTAGGCAACAAGCGTCAACTCAAATTCATAACGAAATCGACCAATAGACATGACAAAAACTGAAAAACTGAAAACATGAATCTTATCACATTTGTGCTGCCATTGTGTCGACCAATAGCCAATGAGAGCGACTCTTATTAGAAAGTCCCTAGTATCTGAGCATGTTACACACAGTTGTGAATTGAACGTTTAAGTGATCGGTGGTAAAACTTCATTCCCATTAGTCCTACGGCCTGTGAGCATCTACGGAAGCCCTGCAGGGACATGCTTTTGTCTATGACCAAACCCAGTGGAGCAATCAGTTCAACTCCTACTACAAAGCGGTTGCCAGGTTTAAACCTAGTATTAAAAACTGTCCTGGGTCATCACATGTTAGTTCCCTCCCCCATCACTGTAGGCTTTTATCTACCAAGCTAGCTGTTTCCACACATTCCTTTGTCAATCCACAGTTTAAATCTCAACAAGCTGTAAAGGAAGCGTTTAAAACCGTCAAGAAATGTTTAAACATGTGGTTTGCTGAGGTCAGAAGCTGCCGTTCGACTCTGGGTTTAGTTCCAGCTCAGATGGTGCCGCTCTGTTTATCTACGGAAAATAACAAGAAGTGGAAAATCAGTAGGGCCCAATTCTCTTGAAATCTTTTGTTTGAATGGACACACACAAGCACACCGAGCAGAGGAATAATGTGTAGGCGTGGGGTACCTTTCTCTCTCAAGGTTCAGTTTCGTCCAGCGATGAAAGGAAAGCTGAGAGTAGCTGTGACACTAGAGAAGCCACTGAAGCTGGTGAAAACAAAAGCTTGAATGCACTTTTTATACGTTTTTAAGTAAAAAAAAATATTTTTTTTTCTGTAGTGTTGCAGTGAAGACCGCACTGACCAAGACTCACTGAACAATATTTCCAAATTTGCTTTATGGCAAAACACAAATATAGATTTTCTCTTTTTATTAAACTGACATTGCCTTCTCCACAATATTCCCTTTACTCTCCCAAACACAAGAATTTCACAAAGATTTTCATTTTTTTTACTTTACAATGATACAGCCTAAAACATCTTTCAACACGTTGCAGTCATTTACATATGTGTAATTGCAGCCGTAGCAGAAAGCTCATTCATGTTACTGATATATTGGGACATTGTACGACATAATTAATAGTAAGTGAGTTTTATTACCAGCGCAATGGAGTTATAGTGTCATTAGGATCTACAGTAATAACAGTGACGAGGTACATTTTCGCCCTTGCTCAATGTAAAGGGTGTAATGAATAAAGTGCAGCAGTGCGTGGCTAATGACATGTGGCATATAGCATTAGAGGTGACTGTTTGTCCCAGAACATCCCTGGAGTTTATTACAAACACGAGTCACAGTCAGAGTGAGGTCTATGGCACGTCGTTCAATCTGATTTAAATTACATTTAATGTGATTTGGGCCTATTCTTCATTGAATTACAAAAAAACCCTGTGGTGCTTGAACACTTAATGTGCATTAAGAACATTAACCAGCAAGGGATTCTATTTTTATTAGATTTTAAATCAGTCTTATTAAAAAAGGGACCCATTTCTGTCATTTAAACTTTGCATCTATTGAAATGAGCGAGTGGAAATTAGAAAAGCAGGTGCAATGCTATACAAAGGTTTTGACTTGACTCAGTGTTGTTCAAGACGAAAAGGTTGTATCAATTAAAGCAGTAGCCTATATCGGCTTATATTTATTTATTTAATTCAAGTCCGAGTCGAGTCACAAGTCCTTGCGTCTGAGAGTAATCAAGTCCGATGTTCAAGTCCAAGCCAAGGCAGGCCTTAGTCGAGTCACACGTCACAAAAATGAGCCTGATGACGAGACTCGAGCACTCCATCTTTGGCTTGACCACCGTTAAAAAACAACTGTACATCTGTGTGCTAATTCCTTGGATTGTCTCAGTTTCCAAGTTACAATGCCTAATTTAGAATACACACTCCTGCCAAGTAACAGAGTAACATCAGCTTCAGTGACCAGTGCTAATAAATACTCAAATATGTTGTCAGCTAACGTACCTGACTGATTACTAAACAGATTTAAGGCCAAGGTTACATGACTGTATGAATGTAGTTTAATAGTCTATAATGTGGTTTCTCTGATGTAGTAATGCACTTGCCTAGTCACATTCTCTGAGGACAACTAAACAGATTGCACTTAATAATCCTACACATTAAATATACATAGGTTGTGTAGTGTTGAGTGAACCTGAGCCAGTGTGTTGAGAAAGCGGCATGAAAAATGGATGCGTTTTTTTTACTGAAGACGTGTGTTTTGGAATGTTTGGAAATGTTAACTTTTTCGTGACCTTCAACTCGTTTTTGTTGTAATTAGGGTTGTTCATATAAATAAATTACTTGTTAGACCCTACTCTTAGAGATAAGAGTCACTTTCTTAAAGAGTCACTGATAAAATACCTCTTAAAATCTTCTCTTGAAATCTGTGTATGGTTCATAAATATAAAGTTTTCATCTTTACTGTTTACTCAATTAAAACTTGAGTTATAGCTTCTTATTCTGATTCCTCATTTGGATTATGACAAATTGTCATTATCCTGGTGAAATCTAAACACTTTATTCTGTTGTGTGAAAATACCTGTGTTTTAATAAACTACAAAACAAATTTTAAGCTATTTTTCTTTTTGTCAAAGATGTTTTTCCAGGTCAGCATGCGGCGAGGTGCCTCAACACACTCGTCTATGTATTACAAAAAAGGAAAACTTTTGTCTTCTTGTCTTCCCACACAAATATACTTCCAGAGATCAGTCTCTAAAAGCTGACGAGGTTAGTCCGATATGTGCTTGATTTAAATGAATGCTGTCTTTGATTTTTTAAAAGGTTTGGACGAATGTCTGTGGCCAAGCCTAAAATATGGATCCATTCTTGTTTTTCACTCATACTCTCCGCACCATTTCTTTTCCCCTCAACAATCTCCTGTTTTCACAGACAGTTTGGACGCTAGATGCTGCATACAGTTCTGTTTCCATTCTATAAATACACTGCATGACATGGAGAGTGCACACACACATTTCTGGACCATTTCTTTTGAATAGTTGGTGCGGGAAGTCTGAGGACTATGAATGCTGGGAAGTCAGCAACAACACAGATGTCAATGACATATGTTCCTGTGCTTAATATTAATGGAGCAAGAACTATAAACTTGCAGAGGATAAACTCAAGCTTATTCATGAATTGTTTTGTCGATTTTAGAGGCAGTCACTGACTTGATCACAGTTTTAAGTCAAGAAACAGTGGTAGGACAATGCATGTGTAATGTCATAAATGTATTTCAAAAGACTAAATTAACTTATATGATGTTATTGTTTGTGTTCCACATTGTTTCTGAGGTGGTTAGCAGAAAATACTCTTTGTTTTATTCAAAAGACTTGATATACTTTTCAAACATGTTGTTGTCATGCACTGCAGTCAGTATTTATATTGTCGTTCAATAATATAGAAGCACAAACTGTGACAACTCCAAAAAAAAAGAATTGTCATTTGCAGAACCAGCTCATCAAGGATAACACTTCAGATAATGTTTCATGTTTCAATCATTATTAGCTGATGACCTTACGTTTGAATAATACCTAAATTATCTAAGAAAGTACAACTTAAAGAGACTTAAAACTTATTAGGCAGAGAGCACTGGAAAGCCAACTGTGTAAATGTTTCCATTATTATGGCTTTGTTTCTTAAAGTATAACACAGTAAACCAAAGTTCAACCAGGCCAAAATGTAAAAAAAAAAAGTAAAAAATAAATTAATATAAAAGCACAGATCTGACGATATTCATTAAAGTTTGGTATGAGGCGATATATAATCCTCACATTTTTTTTTCCTTTTTCCGTAATATATATATATAAAAAAAAGGTCCTTACACGGAGAAAAAGACTATCAACCTATAATTTTCTGATCTCATATGATCGCATCACTCAGATATTTTACTGCCTTGCCTCAGAACTCGTCATGGATTTACAAGAACGCAATGTTGACTTAATGATGACAGAGTTGGCAGTTCTCTCTGGACCTAAACGCTGGACTCCTGTCTTTGTCAGACTTCAGAAATGCTGTTGTTCATTTCCAGAATCTGTGGAGTTTATTCTACCTACAGCAACAAGACTTACACGTACACAGAGCTGGAGTCAAGCAAAAGACCAACTGAAAGTGAGAAGATCTATAATGCAGTAGGGTGAGATTCTGACTGGACTTAATGTGTTTGCTATTGCACCTGTTTGTCAATTTATGGCAAGTGTTTATGCAGGAAAATGAGAAAGCTTTGTGCTGAATAACCAATAGCCTTTTAACTTGGTTTGACTACCAAGCAGAAAATCGAACTTTCTAGTCGGGTAACACAGCAGCAGAGCTTAGGTTTCCTTGAATGGAAAATAACGCCAGGTTTTGACAGGCTTCAGAAATGTAATAATGTGGCCTCAGTCTTCTCTTTTTATTAGTAGCTTTATAGTTGTGGGAATAATGCAAATGATTGGCACCACAGGTTATTAAGATGGATGGAGCTGGCTGCCATTCCATGAACCAAGACAATTTTCCAGTCACAATGTTAATACATATGTAGCCTACCCATTTGTGTCCTATTTTATATTTTAAAATGTCATAAAATATAAAGCCTAGATAACATCTTTTTTTTGTTTGTTTGTTTTTTTACAGATAACTCCTGTTTCAATAAGCTTTAGGTGATTAAACTGTCAAACGCAATAGAGTCAAAATAAATAAGTTTAAACCTTTGCTTGATCTTAATAATGTGTCAGATCCTCTCCGTCTCTCTCAGGGATCCGCTCCACTTTCCTTCTCCTTCCTTCATCTCATCACTGCCACCTGTTCCAAGCACCTGCAGCCTATTGCCATCAGTGAGGTATTTAAACAGCTCCTGGCCACCTCTTCCCTGCGAATGTTTCCAGCGGTTGTTACAGCTCTTATAACAGCCCTCGCGCCAGGTCTCAGGTTTGGTCTCCAGTCACCGGCTCGGCACCGGGTCTCGGCTTGGCTCCACGGCTCACCTCTTGGTCCAGCTCCTCGGCTTGGTTCCAGTTCACGACTTCACTTCAGGCATCAGCGCAGAGCCTCAGCACGGACTACAGTCTCAGATCTCCTATCCAGCTTCCTGTCATTATCTGTACTTAAATAAAGAATCACTTACCTTCACTGTCTTACTATGAAACATCAGTTCACTCTGCAGCTTTAAGACAAGAAATGTCAGGATTTTTAAAATTTCAAGTTGGCTAAATATCTGTTAATATCATTTCAGAAAAATCAAAAACTCCCAAATCCTTTGCTGCCAAATAATCTTTCATAATCTTTATTTTTTAGCGCTTTTCCACCTACTGTAGTAGGCACTCAAAGCGCTTTACATACATTAAACTATTACCAGTGTTACAGAACTTCACTGGAGGCAATGTAGGTTAAGTGTCTTGCCCAAGGACACAATGACAGTATGCGAGGGAGAGCGGGATGTTATGATGTTTTGGGATGTTTCGAGCGGGGATCGATCCGACCACCCGCCGGGCGAAGGACGGCCGCTCTACCCACTGAGCTATACTGCCGCCCAATAATTAAAGGATTTGTACAAAAACAATATTGGTGACTTAGGTTTGAATAGTTGAAAAGGTTTTGTCAAATTCTGTTCATTAAAAGACAAAAACGCTGACAAACATCTGAAACCAAAGAATATTGACATGAACTACTTTGGCCTTTCATCAAAATTCAAAATATATAAAAATGTCTTTGTGCTGAAGCTGCAGATACAAACAGTTTTCTCATCCATGGCTAAAATAAGAAAATCAAGCACTTTCACCAACGTTTATCCCCGACTCCTTTGTTACAAACATTTCAAATTTTAAATGTCTAAAATGCAGAAAAGGTCTACAACATTTGTCCAAGACAGCAAAAGTTAGCAAAAGTCCACAGCGGCAAACCCCAACCTTAGCAGTAATCGCTGCAGCTAATCTTTACAGATGTTAAGATCCAACACAGCTAACGTCAAACATAACAAACATCTACATTAGCTACATCCAACAAAGCTACCAATCAGTGCAGCAATTTTTTTTACCAATTTTGATGATACCAAGTTGAGAAAATTGTCTTTGACTGATTCTGACAGATATTGTGTGACTTGAAGTGGTCTGGCCTGTTTCCAAAGCCTAAATAAGAAGAATATGCATTGGTCTGAGGTTGCAGAAACAAGTAGTGTGAGTTTTGTGAGAGTCTTGGTGTTGTTGTGCCGCAGAAAGCCGAAGGAGATAAGAACACAGGAGGGTGAAGTGAAATGAAACAAACAAGTTGTCCAACAAACAACAAGAGAAATTCAATAAATTCAGCCGAGCACGACGAGCTGCTGACTCAACACTCCCAAAACAAACACTGCCAACCTTTAGAGGCTTGTAAAAACTCAAGTGCATTAAATCTTCCATAAAATTTGACCTGAAAATAATTTGTATGACAGGGAGTTCAGATAAAGTCGAGGTGCGTTTGGACCGTGGCAGTCGTCCAAAGCTGAGCAGCTCTGAAGGAAAACAGTGTTGTGCAGAACTTAGAGGCCAAGTTCCCACTGCTCGTAAAAGGAAATTAAAATGAATCAACATCCATGGACTAATGAGGCAGTTAATCAATAATAAATGACCTGGAAACTGCTTGAGTCAACTTATGGCAAAGAGCCCAAAATGACCAACAGGTGAAGACAAACTGTAGAAGTGGAAAACAGAGTTGGCTCCAAAAAAATCTGGCTCAGATTTAAAGAAGTGTTTTATTCACAGCAGCTGTACTTCTAGCTTCCGCCTTTCCAAATAACTTTAACTTTTAACATTTTTAGTGAAGTCTGTAGCTCTTTGGTTGTTTAGTATTTCTCAGATTTTTTTTTTTGTATTTTGTTAAAACAACACTTGTCGAGCATTTGTCTTACACAGAAAAGACACATAAAGCTCCAAAAGACCACATTGCAAGGAGCCATTTCCTTAACTTCCTATTTCTACAATTGCCTAGAGGGAACAAACTGAGCACTGCTGGAAGAGAAACACCGTCACGTTTCTTTTTGAGCACACTTTCTTGCACAAAAAGATTTGGAACTTTAAAATTTTGGCAAATTATACTAAGACCTCGTTTGACTGGGTTTGTTCTTAGGCAACAAGCTGTTTATATGCTATAAAAAAAAATGACATTGAAATGCTTTTACCTTTCTTTCAGTTTGACACTTTTTAATTGATTGCTGCATTATAGAAGATTCTATAGCTCGTTTGTCAAGTAAAAGTGGCACATTTTTGAGTAATTAAAAATGTATTTTTCTTCAAATGTTGCATAAAGATAAGTATGTCAACACGACTAAGTTATAGTGATGTAGATATGATTCATAAGCTGTCTCGGTGGACTGATATTCGACATGTTGTTCTGTGAAATAAGTCGTCTGCATTGCGACCCGATGGTCAGCACTAAATTATAATTTAGTTCGATGTGCTCAGAATTCAAGAGCCGTTGTCCGTCCCACCGCTAATAACGGTCCTCTCAGTTTCTCGGACAATGACAAATTACCCCTTTTTCAGCCAACGGCGCCTGTCACTGTTATCAGCCTTTATTCCAATTCTTCAGGGAATCATCCTCCCTCACTCCCTGGATTTCTATAACAACTCGTCTAATCAATGTCCAGCATAATGGTTTCACTCAATACCGTCGTTTTTAAAGCAATTTATGCCGAAAAGTTCAAATTAGCAGTAAATGGACCCAACTTTGAGCCTTATGTAATAGCCCCTTGATGATTCAATACTTTAAAAAGCACTATAATCATCGATGTATTTTGTACTCAAGGGTAACAATTTACTTTTGAGTTACACAGAAAGTTTAAGTAAAGGAGTGCTTAATATTTCTTAGATTTTATTTAATTTTTTTCCATTATTCAGTTTTCACTGTGAATGCCATTACATTTTGTCTCTGTCGCCTCAGATGTGTCCTTGAGAGAAATGTGTGTTAAAATGTCATTTCATCTCAGTCACTCAGTCTCAGTTTTATGACTCAGCATTTTAATCAGGATCTTTGGATAATTTAACATCTCATTTTAGAGAACACAGGATTTAGTCCAAGTGGATGACGTTTTTTTTTTTAAATAAAAGCATCATACACCATTGTTTCTTCTATCTAATATGTTTAGCTCACTTGTAATGACTGTTATTGGTTGGTATTGTGTTGATAATTATGTACTTAGAAGTGTAGTTAATTGTACACTTTGTGACCCAGATGAGGTAAAAATAAAAGACAATCCAATTCATTAAAGCCCCTCAAATTGCCCTACCGAAGTATAAACGTACGGAAAGGCCTCTGTTGACAGTGATTCATGAGCCCTCAGTAAACAGCATTGATTTTTTTGGGTCAATTTTTTTATGAAAAAACTATTTTTCTTTTGTAGAACAATACAGAAGGTTTGAAGACTTGTACTTCATAAATGTAGAGCTGGGCAATCAAAGTTGTACTTGTATTGTTTTCCTCCAATTTGTCTTTGTTCTAAGCAGCTTTAGTTGTGGCTCTTACAGATGTTGATTGGTCCAACAGTGGCTCTTGTAAAGAATCAGACTCTGCAACGTCAGTATTGACTGACATTGTGGGTTACTTCTGACTCAGCCGATCAAACGTTGATGAGTTATTCTCACATTAGCAAAGCAAATAATTAGAAAGCTTATTTTCTTTCAATAAATTCAAATTAGCTTGTGTAGTCCATCTGTTTAGTTTTTTCTGCTTATCCAGGGCCGGTTCATGGGTCAACAGTGAGGCCTAAAACTTTTCCACTTTCTTCAGCTGTCCCAGTGGAATAGCACATCGTTTCCAGGCTAGCCGGGAGATGTAGCCGTTCGAGACTGTCCAGGGTCTCCGCAGAGGGACATGCCCATAACACCTTCTGAGGAACACGTCAAGAAAGCATCTGAAACGGATGCCTGAACCACCTCAGCTTGTTCTTCTCTATGTGGAGGAGCAGCAGCTTTAACTCTACAACCTTCAGGGTGACCGGGCTCCTCACGTTCATCTCTGAGAGGGCACCCAGCACCACCCTGCAGAGGAAACTCATTTTGGCTGCTTGTATCCAAGATCTTGTCCTTTTGGTCATGACTTAAATGAATAAGACCGAGATACTTGAACTGAGAATTATCCTACAGAGGGCCAGGCATTCTTATAAAACTAATAATTTACATGATAACTTTTATTTCTATACACATGAGTACAATGCACAACACACTGAGCTTTAATTGTTCACTAAACATTTATTATTGAATGACCTCTAATATAAGAAAGTATGACTTTAAACGCAGAAGAAAAAAGACTGGAAATGCATGACTCCTTTGCTTAAATGATGAATACAATCACTGCTGCTCCACGTTTAAAGTCAGTAGGACAGGGCTTGAAAAAACTGTGTGTTTTCTTGGGTCAGGCTTCGAGATACAATCTTTGACCAGAAGCACTGCCCTAGATTTTCTTGAGAGTAATCTTTCTCGACGGAGTCTCTGTTCAAATAATAATAAAAAAAAAAAACTCTGCTGCTCGCACTGTGCACTTTGGGCTGCTTCACAAAACCAGACGGCTTTGTTCAGCTGCTATGGTTTTTCCTAAACTCTTTCTCTCTCCAGTGTGTAAGAAGTCCCCTAAAGCACACTGGTAAACAATACGACAGCAAAAAAATGGAGAGTACGCTCGAGGAACTGTAACCACATTTCAAACAAGGCAGGCCCATAAATCAGAATTAGGAGAACTAATTTATCTGAGGCTCAAAAGTTGCATTGAATAAATGGAGCAGTGCGTTTTTGTACCAACTCCTCAAGATCATGTGCTAATTAATTTGTGATCCCAAGATAACAAAGCTTATTCACTTGTTGTACAACCTTATTATATCTGTTGAAAAGCCAAAAGATAATGCGTTACACTTAATTAACTACAAAAACCGGCGATCTCAGGAGGAGCAGCTCATTATCCTTTTGTTTTGGGGTGAGTTTCTGAACATGCAACTCATTCAACAAACTGTTCAAGAAGGATTTTTGTAAAGTCAACTCTGCAGATCAAGACTTGAAGTAAAGCAGGCATAAAAGAAGATTTAGGAGATTTGATTCTGAGACTGCCTGAAAAAAAAAAAAAAACAACAAAAAAAAACGATGCTAATCTCGAAGTACAACACTACACTAGGAAACACGCCCTGTTGTCATACTCAGTTGACTGTACTTGACGATATGTTTTGGCATATATGATTGACACAATGGACATTTCTTAAGAGCATACTGTAATCTCTGTCTCTAAAGCACAGAGCACAGGGATCGCTGGCCTTTCACTCGAACATACTTTTCCTCTTTTCCCACAGACGCCCACAGAGCGATCGAACGCTTTTAAGAATGTGACAGAGGTTATTACATATTCATTCTCAGACTGTCCGTCCCGATGTCTCGTTAAGTGACACTAACCCGCCCTTGAGCCTCGCGGTAGATCGTGAAAAGTTAATGAAAGCTCCGTTTTAAAGCTTTACAGTGCACTTGAGTGGTAACATGATCCGCCAACACTGTTCTGCGTTCTAATAATGGACGCCTTTGAAGCAGGGAGAACACAGTGGACTCTTTCGACAGAAGAACGCACTCACATATCAATCTGTATTTGCATTGGTACGTGCAGGATGTGCAGATGTAAAAATACTCTAACCATATTCATTATCTTACACTTGCACGCCCTCTGCTCTGGAGGCTAAATGTGTTCCAACTGTCTCATATGTCAACTTAAATATTACCATGCCATGTTTCTACACCATACATGTTCTCAAGTGAAGAAAATACAGACTACAGCATTCAAAGATGGACAGCTTTTAGCTCTTTCAGGAGTATCTTCCCAGGACAGCCAAAATATGAAGTGCCTGAGCCTAAGGTGGGTTCTTTTGACAGTAAGGAGCAAGGGGACAGGGCTTCTTACCATATCTCAAAGGGCGTGCCTACTCACCCTTTATCTGTATCTGTTCTTTCAGTCATGACCCACAGCTCCTGAGCATAGCTGAGGATTGAAACCTAAAGGTATTTTTTGAGTGGCTGAATGATCCAAGGAGCCACTAATAAAGTATTCTAAGACAAATGGGTTTAGTATCGGATTGGATAAATGGGTTAATATATAATTGCATTATTTTTATTTAATACAAACGCTATTAGAAATGCCAAAGACAGGACTTGATTATGCTATGGTTTAAATAAATGTAGCAGAGGCTTCCACAATCTTACATATTGTTCTGCTGCAAAGCTTGAAAACCAATAATGAGATAGTAGCACAGGAAATATTGACACTATAACGTGAAAAGAATTGTCATTGTCAGGTTTATTCAATAAGGAAGCACATGTAGCAGAGCCTATATATTTTAACATTTGCAGACTGGGGTTGTCAATAAAAGGACATCACTGGACTGTGGTGTGAATCTTATAAAGATGAAAGTACAAAAAGGGAAGAAGGGTAAAACAAGGACAGCCAGTTTATGCCCGATGAGCAGATAAAAAAAAAAGAAATTGGCTAAAAAGAGACAGCATCTTTTCATTTGGTGCATATTCTGTTGTCTGCGCTGAAAGCAAATGAAGAAAAACTAGAGAAAGATGACAGGAACAGTGCTGGGATCCGATAGGAGTGAGCAGGTTTAAGGAAAACGGGCTACAACAGGAGGAACAGGACAGGAAAAGGATATGAAAAATCCACAAAATGTTAGGTCTTGGAGAGGAATGCTAAAGTGTTCTCTCAGAGGCTTCACAGTGTAAGATACTTTTGCCTTGTGCATATTTACATTGATCTACAAAGCCAGAATACTTTGAAAGGTACAATCCTTGAGGGTATTGTAGTCTAACACGAGATGAATTTTAAACTTAGAGGAACTTCTGAAGACAAAAGGTCAGTCTCTGAGGAAGACGTAGAAACTAAGGAAGGGTGGCAGGCTGTCGATTCAAAACCTAAGCAATCTAAAAGTCTAGCGCGTTTCTTGAGAAAGGCCTTTTTGTGTTTTGTTGTTTGTTGCAGTTTATGCTTATGGCTCTCCTTTAAAAGGTTAGGGTTTGGGTTAGGGTTACATAACTTTGTACTTGTGTTTAAATGCTCATTCAGTCTATTACGTGATCATACTTGAGTGAAATACTGTGGATAACTTAATAGTTTGGGCAAATTATTTCTTGAAGATCAAAGATTTGAAGTGTTCAGTGAAGTTCCAAACTCCCACACAGTCACTTATTAAACGTGACAGCGCATCAAAAAGGCGAGTCCTGTTAAAACACTTCCAGTCGAGGCTCTGGAGACGGTTGTTTTAAGTCGTAAGAAGTGGTTCTGACAGGAGACATCACGGCCGTAATGAAATATCCTCATCCCACTTCGACCCTTCCTCAAACCACCCTCTGACACTTTCGATCCTGGCACTTTTAATTTGGGAAATACGGTTAAAGAATGGCGTTTCCCCCGACGTTTTAGACTGGAGATGGAATCGACCGGCTTCTTCACGGTCTGATTGGCCTTTCCTATCGGGGGGGGGGGGCTGACAGAGAAGAGAGCAGGGATGAGAGCAGAGATGAGAGAGGGACCAGTGGGAAGTGAGACTGGAGATGATAGTCAAGAAAACACACGCAGCAGGACGAGGGAAGGCGAGACAAGGCCAACTGAAGACAAAGGGAGGCCGAGTG
Source organism: Neodontobutis hainanensis (assembly GCA_024349245.1). Lineage (NCBI taxonomy): Eukaryota > Metazoa > Chordata > Actinopteri > Gobiiformes > Odontobutidae > Neodontobutis > Neodontobutis hainanensis. The sequence continues at coordinate 358,715 of JALDNG010000040.1, read as the reverse complement.
AATAGGAAAACTAATGAGCAGAGTTTATTATTTGGTTTTCCATCCGTCTTACTTTGAGGTTTTACGTCTAACATATTCTCACCCAAAGGAACCTGACCAATAATTGCAATAATCCCTACATCATAAAGAATATGAAGTGCACAAGTGCCTACTCATGTGCTTTAAAGATACAATGGATAAATATTGAATGACTAAAATGTCCCTTGATCAGGTTAGGTCTTCTTGGAAAAGCAAACCCAAATAGAAATGCATAATTATTGTTGGTAGAGATTAAAGTATTTATCAAAATATTAAAACAAAATCTTTGTTAATGGACTTTTTCATCAGATGTGTGGCTGCATTAGTGGGTGCACTATTTTTATCATCCAGTTTGTGTGGTTTAAATTGAGCTAGTATAGCTAGTATTGTATCGGCTCCAAATTTGAGATGAAATAGAAAACTGATAAGTGAGCCCATACAATTAATCTGTATGAAGTAGTCTTAAGGAAGTAATTGTTGTAAAATATAGACTTTTCTTTTTTCATCTCCCTGAAATTGTGTGTGTTACTTTACCTCCTGCATTTGTCAAAGGTCTTTCAACTGAAAAGTAGATGCTGCTTTAGCAATGTGTATGTAAAGGATGAAGACATTAACAGTCTTTAACGATAAAGCATAAGACCTACAACCATCTGTGTTTTGTCAGTGTTTAGTCTCAAGGCTCCTACATATTAAGTGCAACTGAATACTGAGCCAATAATGTTCACTACCTCTTCACTAACAGCACAAACATTTAGCCATTTGCCAAACCCATCTTGTTGCCATATAAAGTGCAGTTGTTAACAAGCAGTAAAAGGGTTTTCACAACTATTTTCTACGGCTGTTTCTGTTTTATATTCCTCTTTGAATCTTCCTTGTCATTCTTTTTTCCTCTCTCTGACCATCATTCCTGTCTTTCTGTTGAGTCATTCCCAATAATTGCTCTGCGGCGCTCTGCTTTGCCGGGTGCTTATCGAGCCTGTGCTGCTATCGGCCTAACAACACAGAAGTGTTTGCAGCCTCACATGCCTCTCATTTTACTCCCCCGCTCTATCCTGCAAAGGTAAAAGGGATACCTCTTTTCACAGCGGTAACCAATAACACGCCAAGAGCCACTTACAAAGAACCAATCAATGGCTGTCTTAGAGTGCAGGGCATTTGGTCTTATTTCCTGTTTATCAGGCGAACTATCGATCAGCATAGCCCCAGAAGAATGAATAAGTCCCTGTGATTCCTTTGACTCTCCTCTCGCTACTTCCTCACTGTTTTACTTTTTAGTTCTGTGGGATTTTTTACAGCGATACCTCCTTTTCTTTTGGCCTTTTCGTCCTTGCGCCCACTACATACACATCTCTGAACTCATCTGTCTGAGCCAAAAGGGACTGAATAAATTAGACTCAAAAGTCTCAATGAGAAAAGGCCCACACAAACAGAAAAACAACTCTAGCCAGGAGTAAACCAAGGAAATAGATATGGCAGATGACAACTACATTTACGGTGTTGACGGTGAAGAAGAGGGTGTGACAAAATGTATGTTTATGAGACTCTGGAACTTGTCTTTAAATGTTTGATGCCATGTTTTCAGTAAGGTAAAAGTTTAGGAAGCATGGCGTTTACAAAGCAAGCTCTAGCTAAGGCGCTAATGCAAAAGGAAAGCTAGGGTAGGATAGCATGAGGGATCCATTCCATCCTGTACATGACTATAACACAGCTTCTTTCCAGAGGCTGCAAGACTAAATATTAACCACACTATATGCCGCTGGACCTGAGTAACAATGGACACACAGCTGTTTTATCAGTATTTTTACCAAGGGCCGTCTGCCAAAATTAAAGTTTGCATTTCCATGGATTAAAGTGGCTAAACTAAACAGAATCTTTGCGTTTTACGTCTGCATTGGTTTATAATGTTTGGATAAAAACTACCCTTTATAGAAGCGCAATGGTTTGAGATTCTCCTTTTTAATCTTCACCACTAAAAATGTAAACTTTTAAATGTCAAATGTATTTCCAGGCTTTTATCTTATGTCAGAGTGGCCTTACACGCTGTCAATACCAGTCAAGTCACATTAAGACATCATACGTTTTACATGAAAAGGACTTCTTTGTTGGCGTCTTATCGCCACAGTGTTGTCTAATGCTGGAAGCTCCACTGAACACTCGCTTCATCCTGTGCATGGTTCATTCACAGCTCTATGATCTTGAAAAGCGCTGGGGAGGCATCAGAAACCAGAGCAGTCACTTCAGAGACAGCTTTCAGCCTCAGGTGGTCAGTAAAGTCTTCCCACACACGCTTGTAGCTGAGCTGTTCTACTGCTGCCTGTTTACCGGTGTTTCCATCCGGCTTTAGAGAAAGGCTTTAAACTGTATTTATATATTCCTCTGCCTTGAAACAAATTACTGTTTTCAGTTTTAGTTGTCATTTTTATGCAGGCGTGTTCTTTGGGGCAAATTGGTGAAAAGACATTTGATTGTTTGCATTAAATAATTGATCTTTTAAGGCTTGGCAGAAAAAAACTAAAAGAAATCTCAACATGCCACTCACTTTGAAACAGAAGTAAATTCCCTCAAAATTTGGGAACTTTCTGACTTTTTGTGTTCTTAAACTGAATATTTGAAGGAGAGTTTTACATTTTAAAAAAGCACAGCTGTGTGGTGTTAACTATTTACAATAAAAATACAATTTATCTTTTACAATTCAGTTGAAAGAAAACATATCCTTATGGGAAATTACTGCATTATCACCATCAAATAATATATATTTTTATTAAATTATTATATTATATTTTTATTATATAATATTATATTATATTATAGATTTATTTTTCTTACAATTGTGCAGTAATATTTCAGACTTTTAACAGTTTAATTAGATTATTTGTTAGTATTAAACAAGGTAGTATTTGGAAAATCAAATAGAAGATAAACAATTATTCTATATGCAGCTCTTAAAAGGATTATAATATACACAAATTTACTCCTGGCATTTTGATTAATTCACAATTCTGGCTGCTAATGTCAATGTTTTTCCAAAGAATATGGAGCAAAATGGAGCCCTTGTGGTCGACAGATGAAAAAACAGAGCCTTTGTGGCACAATAAGGCCGTGTCATTAAGACTAGGTTGCATGTAGTTTAGAAGGCATTTTAGGAGACTTTCAGTAAATGAGGTGGCACCACTTTTACCAATTAGAGTACAATTAGAAAATGTTGGTAACCCTGCTAGGAGATGTCCTTTAGCAGCCACCTTCGGGTCAGCTAACAAAAGCTCAATAGTTTAGCCAACTGTATATTCTGAGTAGTATTTTAACACATACAAAATTTTACTCACCTTGAAACTGGAGCGTGGTTCATTTAGTGCAGTTGGATAATGAAAAAGTGATTTAAATCAGCTGAATTACACCAAACAGAGCTAGTGTTAGCTTTTAGCTAACAGCAAGCGATCTCCATTCATGAACAGCAGCAACTAACAAACTTAAAAACTTTGGAAAACATAGACTAATCAAAAACAATCTTTGGGTGTAGCAAAAAGCTTAAATTTCACTGATTTAAAATAGTTAGGCCTCCGCAAGTCTCTCTTCTGTTCATAAATATTCAGTGGCTTCTTCTCCCGAGACGTGAGCGAGTGCCAAACAAACCACGCCCCCACGAGCCAACATAGCAGAATAGAGGCAGCAGATAGGTCAGTTATTAATCTTAATATCTTGAGTTACATGACAAATATCAATATAATGATTACGAGAATAAGAAGAATGTGTTCAAACAAAGATGGCATAGTTAGAATGATGACTGTGACAAAAATAGTCACTATGTACTTGGCGACGATGTTTCAATGGATGTCAATGGGGGTCAGGCTTGATGGAGCCTACGCCTACTTCCTTATAGGCTTCCAACCCAGAAGCGGGCTTTCTATGTCCACCCCTTCTACCGTCAATGGCTTTAACAGAAACCTTGCGTAGAGCTGGCCATCTCCTCATGAGTGTAATAGCAATTTAAATCATGTAGTGCATTAATTCATTCATTTTCTACTGCTTAGTTCCATTAAGAGTCGCAGTTTGCGCTAGACTGTTTTATTTGGAGATAAAGTCAGTAAAATCGAGTAAATCAGATTTATCTTAATGGGTAATATAAAATGTTATTGTCAAGTCCACCTGTGGCAATTTGTGGTACTGCAACTACTAAAATCATAAGAGACATATCAATCATACAATCATAAGTAAAACTAATCTAAATCACTCCACACTTTCTAAACGTACAGTATATAAATGTATCTGCATTATGCAACACCCGTGATCTAATTATTTGTTTGGATGATAATCTTGGGGTCCAAGAAACCACAATATTAAAGCTACTAAAGATAAGTATAATTCAGATGTGGTTATGCTCTTCCAGCAGGTGCTTGGTTCATTGTATTTTCTCTGCGCTCCTCATACGAGTCTGTGATACAGCGATGAGTATGTCTGATTGAAAAGAAGAGTTGTACAAATTGCCTCTTTTAGTGGAAAATTATCTTCACCACAAATCTCGTTTTCGCTCTCTTTGAAAGAGACGGTACACTTCTGGGTTTTCATCTTCCTTGCTTCTTATCGGGCTATGACTTCATAAACCGCTGACATCTGATCCCAGCTGAGCCACAATGTGCAGACCACACATTCGGATAAAATACAGTCCAGAGAATGAATCCATAGTGACTAGAGGTTTATTTAGCACCATGTTAACCTACATTACAAACACCAACCACTGCTTTTCCTTCGTGTCTCTGCTGCTCGCACAAGCTCTTTACAGACACACTGCAATGACTTATTTGTGTAAATATTAAAGCAAGCGGGTAAAACTACATGAAGTTCAGTCATCTGCTTTTTTCCATTAATTGCTTTTTCGTGCTTTTTAAGACCCTATCATATGTCAGATTAAATGACAGGTTATGCTTTTTGTCAGATTGTCAGGATGCACAATAAAAAGAGACTATCCCTGCTGACTTTACCTTAATGGAATATGTAGCTATATTTTTATATATATAAAAAAAAGAAAAACAAACGCCTTAAATAAATGAGAATAGTCAAACTAAAAACAAAACATTATGTCAAAGCTTAATGCAATAATGAAGTCAAGAAAAAAAGTTTCTTTATTATTTTTGTTCCTGATTATAAAGGACATATTATAAAAATAAAAATAAATGTATACAGTATACATTCACTATATACATTTTTTCTTTTTTAGTTTATATTTATTTAAAGTGACGTTAATACTGTTTATTCAGCAGCTGGAGATGGGGATGTACTCCAGTTAGTTGTAGTTTAAAGAGAAAAAAAAGAGAAGTTGCTGCTGAAGTTGTTGCTGCTGAAGTTGTTGCTGAAGTTGTTGCTGAAGTTGTTGCTGAAGTTGCTGCTGCTGAAGTTGCTGCTGCTGAAGTTGCTGCTGCTGAAGTTGCTGCTGCTGAAGTTGCTGCTGCTGAAGTTGCTGCTGCTGAAGTTGTTGCTGAAGTTGTTGCTGAAGTTGTTGCTGAAGTTGTTGCTGAAGTTGTTGGTGGTGACGTTGTTGCTGAAGTTGCTGCTGAAGTTGTTGCTGAAGTTGTTGCTGCTGAAGTTGTTGCTGTTGAAGTTGCTGCTGAAGTTGTTGCTGCTGAAGTTGTTGCTGCTGAAGTTGTTGCTGCTGAAGTTGTTGCTGAAGTTGCTGCTGAAGTTGTTGCTGGTGAAGTTGCTGGTGAAGTTGTTGCTGAAGTTGTTGCTGAAGTTGTTGCTGAAGTTGTTGCTGAAGTTGTTGCTGAAGTTGCTGCTGAAGTTGTTGCTGAAGTTGCTGGTGAAGTTGTTGCTGAAGTTGTTGCTGCTGAAGTTGTTGCTACTGAAGTTGTTGCTGCTAAAGTTGTTGCTGCTGAATTGTGGGTAGGACACAGTGGATGTGGCCTAGACTGCTGGTTCATGTGGGGCCACAGCTGTAAATGTAGAAGCTGAAAGAAAAACAGAAAACCCCCCTGAGACCAAGTGAAAAGATCTTTAGGGGTTCAATTCAAGATCAATGATTAAAACAAAAAACCGAGACTAACAACAGACAAGAAAAAAAAGTAAAAAAGCATATGTTTTAGAGACAAAGTCCTTAATGATAGTGGAGCTGAGACGTTTGTAAGCTCTGTCCAAACTAGTGCGATTGTATTTCACTGCAGAAGTTACTTTATTGTACCTGCAGCACTGCTTTTCCTTGGTTTCTTCTTTTGTCTTCCCTGAAACACAAGTAGACATTAGGATATGTCTCTTAAATTATCTATAGAAATGTGATTAAAGGGAAGTTTAATCCAGCATTTTTAGAGCTTTTACTAAGTTGTCACTGGACGACAGTCAGGATGCAGGGATTGATGAGGTCTTTCCTGATTTGCTCGGTCACAGTATCTGGCCTTCTCCTCATGGGACAGAGACCTCCACTGCAGAGAAATTACATTTTATGGATTAATACATGCTCACTGTACAAATACACATTGCTCTCATTGCAAAGAATTAACATATTAATGTCAGGTCTGTGGTCTTGAGCCAGTGGTGGGCAAACTAAGGCCCGGGGGCCACATGCGGCCTGTTGGGCTGTTTAATCTGGCCCGACAAGCATTTACTAATACTTTATTTATAATTAAACACTGCATATTTTTTTCTCCAATATTCTGCAGTGATTTTGCAGTTGATTTCACGCTAAGACAAGTGTAACCACCTTTCCTAAAGCGCTCATCTCTACTCTAAGTTTTTACTGGTTTTTGAACAAACTGTAAAGAGTGGATCTAAAACTGAGGAGGTGCAGCTGTGACTGTGGTGTTGAATATACCGTGTTTATTGCACATGTTTTGCTGTTAAAATGTGGCCAATGGAGAAAAAAATTGCCCCTCCTTGACTTTGGCTCTACTTGTACACAAAATACGCTTTAGTGCTCGAGAGTTATATTAAGTTTTGCATCAATTTTGAGAGAAGAAGCTTTCCAAAACGTGACAACAACATAACTGATTTTTTTGACTTAAAAGGTCAAAAACATGTTAAAGTGTGCATCCTTACTCTACGTCCAAGCACATAACTGACCATCGATGTGTCTGTTATGTTCAGTTCCACCATAATCTTTTTCTTTTTGCACTGAACTAAACATCTTAAAGGCATTTTGTGGCTTCTTTGTGCAGGGCTTTTCATCCTCATCACGGTGTTGTTTTCTTTTTGAAATTATTTGTCATGTAAAACATACCCACCAAATGGTTACATGATGCCAAAGGACACCTTGCTGACTGATCAATGTCTGACTGTGCTGTTGAGTAAACACTGGCTAGTTGTTTGGCTGAACATAATATAGACCAGATAAAGGCTGACTGTTCTGTTGCTGGACCAGTGGCTGTCTTTGGCTGACCAGTGGCTGAACATACTGTTGCCTCTGCACTGACTGTCGGACTGGTGCAGTATATGGCAAATCCTGGTACCTCGTGGGAGCAGCAAGACCGACCAAACTTGTATATTGTCAATGTCCCTAAAACCCAGGACATCTAGTCATTTGTAATAATTGCAGAACTTGTCTGTGATTTTAAGCCCACACCGTTTTTCGAAAGCAGGGAACCTGTGATCAAATGAATCCTGGGATTTGGTTTATTTGTACCTGCCTTTCATGAGGATTGTCTGGATTTTTTAAACCTAATGCGGGAAGTGATGGACAATAAAACACACAAACAAGTTATTGGTTGGGTTTAAAAGACTCACAGATGATATTTTTTGTTGCTCTATTTTAATTGCTGTTGCTGCTATTTGCTACAACAGAAAGCTTTCGTGATGCCGGCCGTCTCCTCATGAGTGTAATAGCAATTTTAAATCATGTAGTGCATTCATTCAGTCATTCATTCATTCATTTTTTACCCCTTAGTCCCGTTAATTGTCACAGTTTGTGCTAGGTTGTAATATTCAGAGATAAAGTCAGTAAAATTGAGTAAATCAGATTTACCTTGTCATTTTATTGACTTTATAAGTCTACCTGTGGCCATTTGTGGTACTGCTACTACTTACGTCAGACTGCATTGCTTGAGTACAACTAATCTAAATCACTCCACACTTTTTAAACGTACAGTATATAAACATATCTGCTTCATGCAACACCACTGGTCTAATTATTTGTTTGGATGATAATCTTACGGTCCCAGAAAACACATTATTAAAGCTATTAAAGTGCACAAATGAAGTAGAAAAGCCATTATTTTCTTTCTTGCTAATGTTTTATCATAATGTTAATCCAAATTAAAGACTAGGTAACCTACATAGACCTTACACATACATGCTTACGTCATGAACCCTCACCTTTTTGTCTGTACCTTTAGGCAGTTTTATTTTATGTGTTGGTGAAACTGAACCGATGCTCATCTTCAGTGAACATATGAAGCATGCAATAAACCAAGTCAAAAGTCATCATATCACACATTCACTTATCAATTACCACCAACAAGTGCATATCTATGGCGCGGGTAATTTTCATTCCGTTGCAGCACTGAGGGGTTGAAGGGTCACGGTCTCAGCGTTACTTATGATTATTAGACCCTTCTCATGGCCACTGCCGACATTATCCTCCACCCACTCAGCTCTTGACATTAGAGCCCTGTAATGTGAATGAAATCTTGTAGACCTTTATCACTCATGTTCCATAAATGTGTGATTACTGTAAATGTGAAAGTTTCCAATGTCAGTCCTGGTCCGTGTGTTTTCATTTTGGCACGAGAAAACTAATATGTAGATCAAGACAGTTCTCATTTACCATCAGATACACGGAAATGGAAATCCAGAAATGAACAGTAACTATTGAAATCAATCAGAGATACAACCTTTAAAGTCATTTAAATTGTTCCCTGAAATGAAGAATTAAGAGTAATCATTGTTGAATAGACAAAGAGCAAACCAACAAAAAATTCACCATAAAATACACTATTTCAGGCTGAATGATAGGCTACCATCTATTGAGAGCATATCACACAAGATCAACACACCTGAGATCAACAATTTACCATTTACAAAGATTTGCTCACTTTAGGATTCGTTTTAAATTATCCTTGTAAAAATACATTGATTTTTCTCTCACCTCAGTCCGGACTCCGAGATTTGCGAAAGGGTAGGATAGATTTGGATCCATGATGTTGATAAATGGGGTTTGGCTGCTTCCCAAATGAGAAAGAATGATGGTGCATGAATGATTAGGCATTACTGTTGTTTTGTTTTCATTTGCTCTAATGGATTTGGAGGTCCAAGTTCGTACACACACATCCAGACATTGACCAATGAAAATGTCACATTTATTTTGCCTCCATTAGCTGCAAAACTCTTTGTATGAGACGGATCGAGTGATTGAGGAAATGGGGGTAGACGGATGACTTTGCCGATCCTTGATGAATTTGCTGGTTCAGTAGTATTTTACATTAAATATTGTAGGCAACTTGAGAAACTTAAACTCTTTCCTAAATGAACTCTTCTTCCTTGTTTTTAAATTGTATAGTCTTTCATCGGCTAGAAGCTCATGAAAATACCTGGACAGACGTCTGTGCTGGAGTAAACGTTGGTTTCAGATTAGGTTTTTAAGTTCATAATGCTTTTTGACTGGGGTAATGCTTAAATAAGGAGAGAAAGAAATAAGTCAGTCCTTCTGCTCTGTATCAAACAGAAACTGCTCACATTGGCTGTGTGCAGTGTTACAACTACATTGGTTTTTATCTATACAAATTTGCCCTGCATTGCATTATTTCTTACTTTTCTTCATTGAAACGTCAAAGTAAAAACAGCTTGTCTTTTTACATTACTCCGGGTGAGTTGCAAACAAAATATTCCAAGATAAGAGTGTAGGACAGGGAAGTTTATTATAAAAAAATAAAAAGGACAGGAAAGTGTATAAAAAACAAAAGCTCATAAAACGGAACATTGTCACTTTACTTTGTCACTTGTTTAATAAATCTCAAAAACACTTTCTCTCATTTATACTTAAGGCTATAAGATAACATCCAGTCAAAGCTGAACCCATCTCTACCTAGAAATGTGTATAATATGCTATTTAAACCTATCTACGTCTGTTGCCCGACCCTTACCCTTGTCTGCGTGGTCTCAAGGCAGCCGTGGGTAAGAGTCTGAGCTTCTATTCAGTCATTCGACACATTTATACCAATATTTCTAATGACTTAACACAAGTATACACACAGTAGCCCGCATCTGTTTTGGCCTGCAGCCAGTCAAAGTTGCCGACCCATGCCCTAAATGATCATTATCTTAAATATGAGTTGAGTCAGAGAGGATTTATGTTCTGTCACATATTGGCTTAAAGTTAGAGTGCTGTTTTGTGCTGACTGATTGGGAGAAAGTTACTCATTACTCACATCTTTTACTCTTTGCTTCACAATCAGGAATAAACACCTCAGATTGTTTAGTTCAGTCAACCTGGCCAGTAACCGAGCCATAGTGGTCCAAAACACTTACATAATTCTTCGCTCCTCTATGTGAACTATTCAAATATTGTGAGTCACTTAATAGCCTTTCCCAGTGGATGCTAAAAAAAACATTATTGTTAAAAAAAAAGGGATTATGTAAAGTATCTGTCTGCGTCTCGGCTCAATAATTACCTCCAATCCTCATATTAAACTCCCAAAAAACTCCCAGAATACGGCATTACAAGTTAATTCAGTCAAACCCCACAGCTTTACGACTCTCCCTTTCCTTTCAACATGACATCACAGGGATTCAATTTGGAGGGATTTTTGGGATATTAAAGTTCTGATACTGTGGCTACACCTGGAGCTTTAATCAAGTGAAGAGACAGCGAAGGGAATACGGTTTGGACTGAATAGTTGATGATGAGCTGAGATTGTGACTTTTCCAACGCAGCAGATAAACATAACAGGCTTGTGTAAAGTAATTATGCTCTCGATGCTGACACCCTTATCATTCCCTAGTCATTCACACTCATGTTTATGAATGCCTTCTCGTTTGACTTCATGCATGTTGACGTTATCTGGTAAGGTCGAGATGATAATAGCGTCTGATGTGCGATTTCTGATATATATGTTAAATATGCAGCAATAACTAAGTCAGCGCAGCAGCTTGAAATATTGTTTTAGGCAAACAACACCTGACAGTATCCAAGCTGTAGAAAGCAGCAAAAAAAAACACAGAAGTCCGGCTCTGAAGATAAATATGCTTCAAATAAAGGCTTGATGTAAATGGTTTCAGTTTAAAACCTCTGAGTAACCCTATTGTCGAGAACAAACCGGCTGCACAGTGCTGTTTGAATGCAATCATACTTCTTACACTAAGTGGTCTCCATCATCGAGAGGCAGACTAAACACAGACGTCTATGGCCTCAGGATTAAGAAAATCTGTTCCCCGCTGCAGGCTTAAGTAGGTCGGACTGCATCCGTCAAAATTCACAGCAGGGAGGTTAAGATTTCCCTCTGGAGGAAATGTATGTTTGCATTTCCATTTTCTCCCTTTTTAAATGCATTTCTGTACGTCTTGATTGCATTTTTTCCCCCCAGACTTTAGCTCTTAAATTTGTACAGTGTAGTAAGTGACCATGATGCTTGTGCATTTCTCTGTGATGTTAGTTTTGTAATTACACATGCCGTCTGCAAGTAGCTTGTTTTGCACTACATGGTTTGAAAATAAAAATAGGTTCTTTTGCAATTCTATTTGATTATTCAATTATATTCCTGTGTAACTAAACATTTTTCACAGTTTTGGTGTATTTGTTTAACTTATTAAAATTTATTTATTTATATTATTATTATTTATTTATATTTGTTAACTTTAATTAAAATGTTGAATAAAATTCAACTTAAGCAGGTTGTTCTGGTTCTGAACAGCAGTGGTACAACATGCTACAATACTATTTCTGATAAACTGTTGACAATGAAATCATGATGCATCTATAATATTACTATGGCTCCTCTAATACATGAAACTAAACAATAATTTATCACCTAGTTGACCAGAGGCTGTACAAATAGCTATAAACACTAGTATTGTTATCGTTATAATAAAGTGGTCTTTGCAAAACAATATTTAAAACCAATTTAAAGCTTTAAAACTGTATTTGCCTTCCACAGTTTGAGAATATTTCACAAGGGCTCATCATCTTCTGCTTTCTCCACTTACGGAAGATTACTCAGCAACAATCTTAAACAGCTGAGTTAAATGACATCAGAGTTAGTTCTGTCCAGTTGTAGATGTTATCAAGCCGTCGCTCCTCTCTCAGTTTACTTTTCCTTCCAGGCAACACTGGCCCACACCCAGAGTTGAGTGCTTGACGTGGATGCAGTGTTGTGAACAAAACAACATCTAAAGGAAACATATACATAGTACGGTTTAACAAAAACTGACAAACTTATTCACACAGTTCCAACACACTCACTGAGCGTCTGCGTTTGAAAGGAGCTCAGACTCCGGCTGTAACCTCGGGTGTTTTCTGAGGAAAGAGCACCAGCGCTCCTCCACACGATGATGAAATTAATCCCATTTGTGCATTTTTTTTGTAAAGCTTTAACATGTAAGCAGCTTATCCATGGCTGCTGGAGCGGCCCACAGTGCTTTGTGTTTTCTTAAGAAGTTTACATTCTAAAATAATAGTGTTTTTCATTTTGTCCGTAAAATGGCATTGAAAAGGTGTTGGACATTTAGTTTTCTTGGGGAATAAAGTGTTTGTTCTTGTTTTGTAATGGAAAATGAATTGCAGTCACTGTTTATTGTCAGACACTTGCAGTAAATGAACACTAATTGTAGATATCAGTGATTGAGGCTGTGGGGAATCACATGTAATCAGGGCACACTGATTGTACTCTGCATCTTTGCATCGGGCAGACTCTGACAAGACTTGAGAGCATTTTCTGTAATGTTAACGCAAATACATCATCAAGGAAAGACAAACAGGTGGATGAAGAAAAGAGCAAAACGTCTAGTTTTTGTGCAGGCCATACACTACACAATATTAGCCCTAAGTTTTACACTTAAAACAGTTTTTGAAAAGAATTGTGACTCTTAACTTTATTTTTCCACTTATTTTTAAATAAAAAAAGCTTTAAAAACATTAAGATTCTCACAAACTACAGACATGCAGGAATGTGTAGGGGCCTCTAAAACCTTTATAGAAGGTTAAAATAAGACATTTTTGGTCGTGCCATGTGACATTCACTGAAGTAAAGAAATTAAATAAAAAACATTTGAATTGTAAAAACTATGTAATTTTGTTTGTTTGTTTTTAATCTGTGGCTGTTTGACAGATTAGTATTTATAGGGACTTGACGTCGACTGTGTGTCTTCCTTTTGTATTAATTATGTTCCATTACCGTCTGCAAAGTACTACTGAATTATGAATGGAATTTGAACGCTATGCTGGAGACAAAGTGCTCAGAGTTTAAACAGGATGTGAATGCACACTAACCACTGTCCCGCAGTCTTTCCCTAAACCCTAAACTTTTTTGTGTATTGCCTAAAATGAAATATATATATATATATATATATATATATATATATATATATATATATATATAATATATATATATATATATATATATATATATATATATATATATATATATATATATATATATATATATATATATATATTGTTACAAACTTATTTCTTAATTATTTTTGTTTAAACTATAAGTTTTCTGGTTAAACCCTGGTTTAATCCTGGTTCATTATTTGTTTAGTCCTGGTTCAGTCCTGGTTTAATCCTGGTCCAGTCCTGGTGTTTTTTTAAAAACGAATTAAGCCCCTGCTTTAACAAGTGGAAGTTTGTCCAGAGCCTGTTTTTTTATATTCTTTTTCAGTCAAACCTTTTACTTTGTCAAAAGAAGTCTCCAAATATCCGAGGTCATATTGTTATCACCACATTCATAAAACTTATCGCATATTGGATACTTTTCTAATATCGTTTAGCTCTTATCTGGAATTTCCAATTGAAAATGAACAGAAAATGAACAGTAGGTCTTCATTAAGAGACACACCAGATTGCCCTGTCAACAGTCGGTCTGTGGATTAGGGCTTAACTTGATTGTTATGCCTTAGGATTTACAGATCCTAAGACAGGAACATACAGAATGTCCTTTAGCTGTACGAGGTACCTGCTGACAAAGGTAAAAGAAATGAGTTCATGCATCACACCTAATTGCTGTGATTCGTCTCCAATTGTTTTAAAGTGACACCAATTTCAATATATTTGAAGAATACCAGCTCTATTTGTCATGAAACTGGGAACATGTTTAGAACCAGTGTGTTACTACAGTTTAGAGAAACTGAATGAGTTGGCAGTGTCTTTTAACACGAGCAGCACTTTTCCTGAAAGTCATCTATAATGGTAATGGTCCACTTTAGCCTCTCAGATGAGTCAGCGGGCTTGACATGAACGCTGCTGGGCTTCTTCACATGAAAACGCTCCATGTCATTGACACGTGCCAGATGCTATATTAAACTCAGGAGCACACTGTGCCGACGCAGCAGTGAAGGATATTGTCTGCTCAAGGACTCCGACTTTATCAGGTGACTACAGCTTGCACTCTGTAGACTTCTAACATACTTTTGTCTACTTTATCTACCTACTCCTCTATTTCTGTAATTGTCTTCATAATGTTAAAACTTTAAATAACTTTCTAACTTTTTGGCCTCTGGGGTTAAATAAGGGAATAATTATCACATTATCACTCAGTCAGATATCTTTTTTCTGGCTGGCTTTTGTAAATTTGCCTTCATGTTTGCAGAGATCAGTCTCTCCTTGACGCTGGATTTATTTCTGGCACCGTTATTAGTGAAAATGCTAATCCTTGATTCAGATTAGATCTCTCGACTTTTGGGCTGAGCAAATAAGACATGTATATTTCCAACTATCTCATCCGGCGCATGTTTAATTTCAACAAGCGAATCGTACAAGGGTAAAACAAGGATATCTGCGAAGGGGGGGGGGCGCAGATGAGATGTGAATGGGATACAGGTGCACAGACGAGAAGCACCCAGCTCTAATTCTGCGTCTGGACCAAACACTGACAATCCAATCCAAAAATGCACGGAGCATGCCAAGCTCCAGCAGAACAAAGCCCTTCTGAAAAAAGTGGTGATGGATTTAGTGGCAGTCGGTCTGACAGAGACTGGACAGTGGCTCAAAGCCGTGCGGCGCAGGTGTGACAACCTGGAAGACAATGTGTGAGGGAAAGTGATGGAGCATAATTACATAACAAGTACATTAGCATAAGAATATAGAAAATAGAGGATGTTTTAATACAAAAAGCTCTTGCGTTTATTATAACAGACAAAGATGTTAAGCAAGAAAATCTGGTGTTATATTTGTGAGATTTTTATTTTCACAATAACACTGCTGAATACTGATGTTCACACTGTTTATAAGATCACATGATTATGAGTTATGAGAGCACCTAAAAGTGTAACATTAATATTCCGACTTTATGAACATAAAAGCAGCATAAGAGATTGAGGTTGAGGGAGGTGGATGGGACATTAAACCCAGTAGGCACACCAAAAACCAACTAAGCTCTGGCATTAAGCCTGTTCCCTATAAAGGAGGAAGTGGCTGGGTGTCGTGGTGTGCCAGGTTCCTGCGGGTGTCCAGGACGATTGCTGGACCCACGCTGATGGTTTGTTGACCATTTGAGCCGGTAAATGTCTTTTATTATTGTGATTGAGTCTGCCGGTCATGGCTGTATTTTTATTGTGTTTTACGGGACAGGGCTGTGGTTTGGTGAAGACGGCTTGCCTGTGTGTGAATGACTGCGTGTTCGACACCTCAGTGGTCCACATGTGCCATTACATGCTGTCCTTTTAGTTATTGTTTTTTTGCGTTAGTTAGTCTGCTTCTGGTGCAAGCAGACTAACACTTTTCAATTTTTTTGCTTGTCTTGTAATGTTTTGTATTTTATTCTTTGGGTCACTTCCTTGTTTAATTATTCCCGTTCGCCGATCTATTTTTGATTAATACGTCTGTTTATGTTATCTAAAAAGTATTTTGTCATAATGGGCTGATGTTGTCCATAGAATATACTGTCATTGCACAAAACTGAAGTTTAGAGCTTACAGCAAACTTTTAGCTCAGACTTCAGCGTTGAATGACAATTACATCTCCGCCTTGTTAAACATTGTGATTAAATTAACCAAGATGTGTGCACTTTTATTTCATTATGTATTATTCTGTATTACATTATGAGGAAAAACTTCTGATATTAGACTTCTGTTCCTTCCACACAAAAAAATACACTGACAATCTTTTGCAGCGCTACAGTGTTGTTGAGTTACCTTTGAGGTGTTTTCCTTTGGGGGATGTAATGTTCTAGACGATAAACTGGCCTGTCAGCAGCTTATCGAACCAAAAACGGCCTCTACTGTAATTGAGATAAGCTCCAAAGCCACTGGTCTTCCCTCCAGTCACGCAGCCTCCTCCACAAATGGACAGAAAACATTCGCTGGGACATACCAGGGATGTATTATGAGACCTGGATAAAATACCTCCCCCTTGGCCAGATTACAAACTACACCTGTGGCCACTTGCTGCAAATAAAAAATGTATTTGAATAGACATCAATGTAAAAATGAATCTAAATTAGTTTTTTGTCAAACTATCCATGGCATCATAAATGGGTGGGCCTAAGGGAAAGACTGTGAGGGAGGAGTTCATTCAAGAATATTGAATGAAATGAAAGACGTCTCTTGTCAGCACTACAAGAACACATTATTTTGTGCACATTATCGTAGCATGGACTGTCAAAAATAAAGACTTTTTAAAACTCACACTGCTTTCTAAAGCTTGAGAGCACTTATGGAAGCCTTGCAGGGACATTGTGTGGTATATGAACAAATGCTGGTCGAACCCTGGTCTCTCTCTGGTCTAACCCTGGTCTCTCTCTGGTCTAACCCTGATCTCTCTCAGGTCTAACTCTGACCTCTCTCAGGTCTAACTCTGACCTCTCTCTGGTCTAACTCTGACCTCTCTCTGGTCTAACCCTGATCTCTCTCTGGTCTAACTCTGACCTCTCTCTGGTCTAACCCTTACCTCTCTCAGGTCTAACTCTGACCTCTCTCTGGTCTAACCCTGGTCTCTCTCAGGTCTAACTCTGACCTCTCTCAGGTCTAACTCTGACCTCTCTCTGGTCTAACTCTGACCTCTCTCTGGTCTAACCCTGGTCTCTCTCAGGTCTAACTCTGACCTCTCTCAGGTCTAACCCTGATCTCTCTCTGGTCTAACTCTGATCTCTCTCTGGTCTAACCCTGGTCTCTCTCAGGTCTAACCCTGATCTCTCTCTGGTCTAACTCTGATCTCTCTCTGGTCTAACCCTGGTCTCTCTCTGGTCTAACTCTGACCTCTCTCTGGTCTAACCCTGGTCTCTCTCAGGTCTAACTCTGACCTCTCTCAGGTCTAACTCTGACCTCTCTCTGGTCTAACCCTTACCTCTCTCAGGTCTAACTCTGACCTCTCTCTGGTCTAACCCTGGTCTCTCTCTGGTCTAACCCTGGTCTCTCTCTGGTCTAACTCTGACCTCTCTCTGGTCTAACCCTGGTCTTTCTCAGGTCTAACCCTGATCTCTCTCTGGTCTAACCCTGACCTCTCTCTGGTCTAACCCTGGTCTCTATCAGGTCTAACTCTGACCTCTCTCTGGTCTAACTCTGACCTCTCTCTGGTCTAACCCTGGTCTTTCTCAGGTCTAACTCTGACCTCTCTCTGGTCTAACCCTGACCTCTCTCTGGTCTAACCCTGGTCTCTATCAGGTCTAACTCTGACCTCTCTCTGGTCTAACTCTGACCTCTCTCTGGTCTAACCCTGGTCTCTCTCTGGTCTAACTCTGACCTCTCTCTGGTCTAACTCTGACCTCTCTCTGGTCTAACCCTGGTCTTTCTCAGGTCTAACTCTGACCTCTCTCTGGTCTAACCCTTACCTCTCTCAGGTCTAACTCTGACCTCTCTCTGGTCTAACCCTGGTCTCTCTCTGGTCTAACCCTGGTCTCTCTCTGGTCTAACCCTGACCTCTCTCTGGTCTAACCCTGGTCTCTCTCTGGTCTAACCCTGGTCTCTCTCTGGTCTAACCCTGACCTCTCTCTGGTCTAACCCTTACCTCTCTCAGGTCTAACTCTGACCTCTCTCTGGTCTAACCCTGGTCTCTCTCTGGTCTAACCCTTACCTCTCTCTGGTCTAACTCTGACCTCTCTCTGGTCTAACTCTGACCTCTCTCTGGTCTAACTCTGACCTCTCTCTGGTCTAACCCTGACCTCTCTCAGGTCTAACTCTGACCTCTCTCTGGTCTAACCCTGGTCTCTCTCTGGTCTAACCCTGGTCTCTCTCTGGTCTAACCCTGACCTCTCTCTGGTCTAACCCTTACCTCTCTCTGGTCTAACTCTGACCTCTCTCTGGTCTAACTCTGACCTCTCTCTGGTCTAACCCTGACCTCTCTCTGGTCTAACTCTGACCTCTCTCTGGTCTAACCCTGGTCTCTCTCTGGTCTAACTCTGACCTCTCTCTGGTCTAACTCTGACCTCTCTCTGGTCTAACCCTGGTCTTTCTCAGGTCTAACTCTGACCTCTCTCTGGTCTAACCCTGGTCTCTCTCAGGTCTTACCCTGATCTCTCTGGTCTAACCCTGATCTCTCTGGTCTAACCCTGGTCTTTCTGGTCTAACCCTGGTCTCTCCCTGGTCTAACCAAGTTTAGGCTTGATTGTCAGTACAAATCATTTTAGTTCATAAATTTGTAAGATTGTGTGTTCAATAACATAAACACTGTGTATAATCAGCCCTTTTACTCTATGATATAAATCTGTAACTGTCTCAGTTTTAAACATAAACAGTATTTCCGTTCAGAATTTCACACATTGCTCCTTTATTTCTAATTATAACATAATTTCTCTGGCTTCCTTTGCTCACTATGGTTTGTAAACGTCCATACTTATTCTGACGAATGGGCTTGTAAAGACTAAACTCAACAATTATATCAAGACCTTTTATTATTCATGTCCTGGTTATTTCTTTATTATTTTTACATTATGTAAGTCACATGGGATTTTTTGTTGCAGTACCTTTAGTGTTCACTGCAGATCTGTATCTATTCTTTTGTACAGATAACAAACATTGATCACACAATATGGTGGCTATCTTAAGGTACATTTAATAGTACATCCATGGGGCCACACACAAGCATACATTCAGGATATAAAGCACTTTTATTTGTCCCAGTGAGCTCCGTGTCTGCAGCGATGAAGTCAGAGGACTCACTCAGCCTTATTTTAATGCCTGTAGTATATGGTTTATTTTGTTGTTGTGTGTGGCTCAGGAATGAAAGCGTATTAAAATTCCTCTGAACACTCCCCTGCTTGAGCCAGAGGCTATTACCTTACATTTATTGAACTCCAATAAGGGAGCTTCCTTCATTAATCTTTAAAAGAATCGAATGAAGTTGTCAGTCTGAACCTTGCAGCCAACACAGTGCTCACTCTGTGTTTTTATTAGCTTTTCTTTGCATTGGCTCACAGAAACATCTTTAGTGCTTTTTTGTGGACGCGCGCCCTCTTACCTATCTGACCTTATCACCTGGTATACTCCAGCTCGTACCCTTCGCTCTCAGGACGCTGGCCTCCTTCAACTTCCTCGAATAAAGAAGAAGTCTGCTGGCTACAGAGCCTTTTCTTATAGAGCCCCATTTTTGTGGAATGGGCTCCCGGTGGAAGTGCGGCGATCTGACTCTGTTGAGATTTTCAAAAGCAAACTCAAAACATACTTATTTCACCAAACGTATGGAGACTGATTGATCATAGGGTTAGGTTTACACTGGTTGTAGCTGTAGGTACACACTCAATCGCTGATATTATTATTACATCTGCCTATTTTCAGTAGTATTTAGCACTTTTGTTTTTCTCCTTTCTACCCCCTCCTAGGGTGGACGCAAACCTCTGATCTGCTGGGTGATGTGTACTGCCCCCCCCCCCTGACTCAGCTCCAGTGTGAGGACCCACAGCTCATCTTTCATCTACCTTGATAATGGCTGAGGTCCCATCCACCTTACACACACAGACAGAGTGGACACTGGACGCTGTCAACATAAATGTTTTTTGTGAATGTTTTGTATTTTTATGTATTTTTTTTCAACTGTCCTGGACACATTCTTGCACGGCCTGTCCGTCCTGGGAGTGGATCCCTCCTTCTGTGGTTCTCCCTGAGGTTTCTCTTTTTTCCCGGCTGGGTTTTTTTGGAGTTTTTCCTCACCCTGATGGAGGGTCTAAGGACCGGGGATGTTGTCTAGTGCAGTCTGTTAAGCCCTTTGAGGCGGCTGTTGTTGTGATATTGGGCTATACAAAAATAACTGTCTTGTCTTGTCTTGTCTAATTTAGGTAACACTTGTTTTATTTCAATAACAGGATTAACTTATTGTATTAAACACAAAAGGTTAATGAGATTACCTTTTAGAGAAATATTGATCATCATTGCAGATTTTTTAGCATCAAAACCTGGCCAATTATAAAGCCCATACAAGACCATGTTAGGAAATGGTCAATTTAGCATAGCTTTAGCCTTTATAGCTAGCAATGCTAACTATCATGAAATATAAAATTATATTATAAAAGACTCCATCCATCCTTTTATGTGTTTTTAGCTATACATTTTTTTAATTCACACCAGATTATTTGACTGATTTTACTGGCCCCAGTTGTCATGACAACATGTCTCCAGTACAACGGGCATTGTTCAACTGACCATGGCATGTGTTTTGTCACATAAACTTGGATTGGTGCTAGGCCTTTAGATAGGTGTCAGTAATGTCAAATGATACATTTAGCACTTATTTGTTGGTGAGAGTTTCAGTTTTGTCTGTGAACTGTATGGTTAGCTGGATCTTTCACACCTGACAGTCCAAACCAAACAATCAGTACAATCCAATTTTCCAACAATTAAAAGCATTATCCAGGGGTGTATCTCAGAATACGAGAAATTTTATATAACTGCTGTTTAATAGTCTATTCTGGTTCTGCCCTGCGAATTCAACCAAGCCTAGAAGACCTCCACAGGAAACCACATATGTCTTGACACACAGCTCATGACCATAGGTGAGGGTAGGAATAGAGATCGCCCAGTAAATGAAGACATTGATCTTACTGTGGCTGATGCCCCATCTCTATTCTTCCCTCACTTATGAACAAGACCCTAAGGTACAGGCTTTGTAAGAGAGCTGTCAATCACAATGACTAGTTCTTTCCATTAACCATTGATGAGCACTTTATTAAACACCTTCTAGTCAACAATAGTGAAGGGAGAAAATGTGTAAGTCTTCATCGACAAATTCTCCTACAAGAATTTTAAAATAAAAATAACCAAATGCAGTACTTCCTGAATGAAACTTTACATATTCTTTTTTTCTTTATTTGGAGAGATTCACCCTTATTTCTGTCCAACAATACATGTTCAGCCTGTGTGTGTCTTTGTATTTTAGTTTTTTTGGCTTTCTCAGTTTATTTGTATACAAAAATATACTTTTGATGTTCTGCCTTTTTCTTATTATTTCTCAACCTTGTAACCAGCATCCAACTTTCCATTTTGGCTTGTTTTTGCTTTGTATTGTCTGTGTTGAAAGTGACCGACCTCAGTTGTTCTTGTCATAACGTGGATGACTCAAATGCCAACTTCAAATTGTTTTTAGGTGATAAAAGATTTAAACGTGTGAAAGCCTTGGTTCTGTGCCCTGCAGGAACCTACAGGGACTGCAATCTCAGATAAGCCAGAGAAAATGTGGCAGGGAACAGTTGAAACTTGAAGCGACAATAGCATGCATAAATCATCAGACACAAAGTGGTATTTGCTTTTAGTTGCAAAATAGACAATGCTCTGATTGCAAACATTTTTTGGATCTGAGACAAATGTAGTCACTGCTATGAACTGTATTGACTACATTTGTTTAAGATGCTTGCATCGATCGACGGATGATGCTAATGGAATGAGACTTTGGGGCACTGCATTAATATATTCTTCACATGTTGGCAGTGATGTGGTAAATATACATTATGAAAGACATTATTGTTTGAGAATTCTGAGCTGGGTTTTACATGTTAAAATTTCAGATCTTCACATAGTCTACAGTTTGTGCCTCAAGGTGAGTAGAGGCTTACGTGCATTCATTAAAAATGTATGTTTAAGTGACCTAACTACAGCTAACAGCCACCCTGGCTATGATCATATTATAGAAAGCATTTAAGGCCATGTCTGAAAAGTAACAATGCTTCCAAACGATATCTGGAGTGTACTCAATTTTAAATACTCATGGTATTGGGACATCACAAGTTTTATTTTTATGGACCTAGGGCTGCACAAAATCAAGAAATCATGAGATCAGCAGGGTGAATGTAGGCCGGTATGATGCGGTGCTGGATACCATCATAAGATTCAGTGATGGTTAATGCTTTTTCTCTCTGTCCTGAAGCCATCAATTTGTTAAAAAAAAGGTAAACAGGTAAAGTCTGCAGCAATGATATAATTAACTCGTTGTTGCAATTGCAATAGAAGTGATGATAAACAAACCACGCTGCATGGTCCTAGGCCGAGCACTGAGTGAGCAGAAACATGAATCATCTGAAGCCATCCGGGGCATCTGGAAGTTGATAGGCTTGAAAAAGGTTAATTTGATTTAGTCTGGTCATATTCATTACACAGCAGCATAATGATGATTCATAATGACTGGGTTTAATGTATTTGTAGTTACTTTATTAGAAAAGTTTTTGGAAATAATGGCAAGAGGAGAAAGAAACACATACAAGACAAAGCGAAAGATTAAAGAAGAATTAGCTAATTACAATTTCGAGGTAAGTTGCTGTGGCTTATGAAAAGTTAAACGGGCTCTGCTTGAATCTCAATATAGCCTAGGGTTATTGCACTCTTATCCAAGTCTAAGTAAGAGAAATAGATTCAGTGATTGAAGTTCAAAGACATATTTATTGTCAAAATATTGTTTACCTGGGATGTATAAAACCATCCACACCAGTATTTCTGAAGTTGAATTTATAAAACTAAACTCCTCAAGTATCCTTCGAAACCTATAATAGAGTGAGCATTATCAAATCTAGAATGGGTTTGTAACGATGGAACAGGTTCTGTGTTATCTATAATCAGGTCAGCAACACAGGACTTTTGGGAAATACATGCAGCTGGAGAAAAACATGTCTGCCAACTGACCGAAATAGAAATATGGCAGGCTTTGTAATCATATGAATTTCACTCGGGGTTCGATCCCAGCTCGAAACATCCCAAAACATTATAACATCCTGCCCTCCCCACATAACATCTTAGTCCTGTCAAGTTTTGTTTCTCTGCATTCTCTCGAACATGTGCACCGGGGGTCTGAGATTCTCTGTATGAATGTACTGTACATGTGGAAGAAATGACAATAAAGCAGACATGTCATGGTTTGGAAGTATATACACAGTGGTCTCAGTCATGCCTTGAAGTTATTGTGACTGTAACTTTAAAACTGGTGCTACATTAAGGGAAGAAAACATGCTTAATGCGTTTTTGTTAATACAGCAATGAATATATTTGAATCTGATCCTGGGCTCTCGTCATTGTGAAGGCATATAATCCAGACATGCACTTTTATTCTCAAAAATATGTACAGTTTTTCTCAGTGTGGTATAAAAATCATATAAGTATAAGGCTAATTTAAGTTGTGGTGAAAACTTGTCATATATAACATGATTTATGAAAGTGGGCACTTTTATAGTGCACTTCAGAGCAACAGATTAAAAAATAAAAAAAAACTGTGGTATAAACGATTCGTGACAACACCTTGGTGTGAAGTTATGTTTTCTTGCCTGAGGATGTCAGTGCCTAAAAAGAAGTGTTTTTTAGTTTTTTTTTTGAGAGGGAACAGCAGTGTCATCCCAATGTTGTTCGTCTGGAGCGAGCCTTGTCGTGCCAAGTCTCATGTCTCATGGAGAAAAATAAAAAAACTGTGACACTGCACCTGCAACTTTCACTCAGCCAAAAAAAATCCTGCTTCAATACTTTTTAAAAGGGACAACTCAGGTAAATACAGATTATCCTTCGGCAAATATAAGCCAGAAGTCATTTCATTTCGTAAACATTTTTGGTTTTGACATATCCCACCTCATAACCTTCATCGTCTTGTCTTTGTATTAATCTTCTGAGGCTTAAACACATTCTCAGTCTGTGTTTCCCGACAGCTTCTTACTCACTGGTCGACTCAGGTTTTGTCCCATTAGGGGGTGTCCATGTCGAGATACTGCCATCGCAAATGTCAAGGGCTGCTTGGACCCTAACCTTCCTCTCAGTGGAGTCTATGTTTAGCCTGCTTGAATTCATCGAAGCGGTGACCTGTCATCGAGGCTTGGCTGACCACGAGAGCAGAGCAAGAGTTTATTTTTTCCAACTCAGGAACAGCTCAGACGATAATAAGAAGTTGGTGTGTGTTACTCTAGTTGTTAATGCTTACCAATGTATTACCTTGTAAATATTCTGCTTCCACTTGGCTTTAAATCAATGGTATTGAGTTGGTTCATTATATTTGCAACAATAAGAAGCCTCAATGTCCCTATTTTGAATGTTTTGAATGAAAGTCAAAAGTTTATGTCATGCTGTAAGTGATGATAAACGTCACTAAGAAGTATATGCTTGTTTAGGCTAATAAATAAAATTAAATTCTCAGTGTGGTAGAATTTACTTAATTCTTCTTTTTTTTCTATTTTTTGTAATTATTTTTTTTTTACTTGTTTATAATTGTCTATATTAGTTGTTGAATTTTTGAATGGGGAAGGTGGTTTTCCTCGGTTTGATTCTGTGTAGTCTGTAAAGTCACATATTTTCGACAGGGAAGGCTTTTTTTATTTTTATTTTGGCATCAATAAATATCTTTTAATTCGACAAACCACATGTGAAAATGAAAGCAGTAAACAAGATGAATTAAATCCTTCTATTCAGTTCCATTTTTGGAAGGGGTCTGTCTTAGCTTCTCCATTCAGGTAATCCTATTCCAAATATAAAGTGGTATAAACCTGTCAGACCTTTTTTATATCACACCCATCACCCTTCAGTTAGGCTCCTTGACAATACAGGCCTGATCAGTAAAATAAGAGTTCAAAAACAATGCTTTATAGATTTTATTTTGGGATAAACTTCCTTTAACAATAAAGAACCCCAGGATTTGTGCTACCATAGCAATTCTTCTTGCTTCTACTATCAAGTAGAGAAAGAAAACAGCCAAGAAGAAGCACTATGTATGCGTAAATATACAGTCTGTGTGCATGTTACATTGTAAGGCTTGGAGATATTCATCATTTGCAGCCTGGATGTTTTGATTGGCAGGTGGCTTGCTGCTAGGTTTGACAGACAGCCATCTCTCCTGCTGAGTAAGACTGCTGAATTAAACATTTACCCGGGTGTAAAACTTTGCTGAATTTGTTTTCTTTATCTTTATGTTGGCAATAAGCAGTAATTTGACAGGCCAAAGGGTGTAAACTGTGAAAAATAGACTTTAGTCATCATTTGAACAAACTTTTAACTCCAACATTAACAACCTAGAGTAGTATAGTCCTGGGAAAGAGGAGGGGGGCTAATGGTCAACCATATGAGCGGGAAGGTTGCCGGTTTGATTTTCGCTCTCCCCAGTTCATCTTTGTCTTGCCCAAAGACACAACGACAGATCTCTGTGGCACTGGTGTATGAATGTGTGTGTGAATGTGTGAATGGAAGCTTGATGGAAAGTGCTTTGAGTGCCCAGTAGGTGGAAAAGCAATATATAATGTGCCATGCCATTTACCATTTGGGCTGTCCTTCATTATATCCAAGATTATATCCAAGTATACCATTAAATCCAAAAAAAAAATCTAAAATCAATGCTACTTGTGTGACATTTGAGAGTTGTTCCAAATAAAAATAAGTCAATAATAACTTTTAGTTTTTAGTTTTTTTTGTTGTTTTTTTGTATGTCCCTTCGATTGGGTCCAATTGTTTATCTGCATCTGTTTGTACTGCTCTTTAGAAACCGAACTTAAATCTAAGAAAAAGAAAAGAAGAAAAATAGCTTGCCTGCTAACTCTACCTCGAAACTAAAACCAAAATCTTGCGTTTGCGTTTTCAGCCATCTCTTTTCTCTATATTCTTTACTTCAATATTGAAAAGAAGTCTATACCAATGCTTCCAGCTGTCACCACATCCCTGTCCATCGCTTCTTTCAAAAGATACCCTCCACGGGACAAGGTTATGGAGAATATGAGGCAGAGGCTGTAAACTATGGGCGCCTGCGATGAACCACAGTCCCAAATGACAGTTCTAGAGTATGGCGATGTGGAAAAGATGACATTTGTGTGTTTTATAAACTGGATATACCCCAGCTATGGACACTTTCTTTGTCAGTCTAAAGAATTTTAAAGTGATGTCTTTGTACGCTTTGTAAAGAAGGTTGTTATTTTCTCTACAGTTGGTCAAAGAAGTAGTTTAACAGAGTGAGGTCAAAAGTGTTCAATGAGAAAAAAAAAATCGAGGTAATGGCTTGATTTTTCTCGAAAGCCAAGTGTATAACTGAGTTAAGTGCTGTTAGGATCAAAGTCCCTGCTGCCAAGAGAGACTCGGAAACGAACCGTCATCAACCTTAGGATTTTCATTCAGTGTCTGACCAAAATGAAAGAGAGCATTATCTGTTAGCACTTACGCTTTTTATATTAGGGGAAAAAAAGCAATCACATGTTAGCCTTAGTTTCTGCCTTGACTTTAAAGCAAAGGTTTTCAATGATAGATTGGATAAAGTACAAGAAACCTATATTTGCTTTTGTTGGTGATAGTAAAGTGTATCAGCAGTGGCCTCTACCAGAAAACCCTGTCAGACCTTCCACTGCATCAGTCTTCTTTCCATTTGAGAGTCTGTTAGATTAGTTCTTACTTTGCTGCATACTGTATACCTTTATCACATTTAGAGCTTAACAGAAATGCCACTCTAAAATATTGAAAGGAGTTGCAGAAATTTGCACAACGCCCTTACTGGTTTAAAGCATATGTGTCCGAAGTTTGTGTTTGTGTTTTGGTTTTTGTGTGAAAAACCCCTTTAGTGTCAGGTCTGAAAGGGCTCTTGGACAACATCAAGCCACTTCAAGAAGTTCAGGAATAATCTGTTAGTGACTGACTCTGCATTTCAAAACGTAGGCTAAGGTTTGTTTTGAATATTGAACCTTTATAATGGCGGTACCTTTTGGTGGAAATGCCTACAGCAGTTGTCCTAGAACATTAGTTTGGAAATGTTACTTTTAAAATGACCACTTGGTCACTTGGTGAACAAATATCCTGGAGTATAGTGTAATGGCAATGTGTTTCAATGTTACTTACTGTTGTTAATTATAATAACATATGCGCACATGAACACCACGACTCAGAGGAAACCGTTTTGTGTTGCTCTTGACCTCATGATATTCATGTCTTTGGCGTGAGTCATTATTTATGCAACAAGTACTAATCAAGTGGTTCAAAATACTGTCTCCATCTGTGTAATTAGTATGCTTGGCCATATTTGGGCTCCTCGAGGTTCCATCAGGTTAATTGTAATTGTTGATCATTACCGGTGGAAGATCGCTCTGACTGTGGGTCAAACATGGCTAAAAATTGATCTGCACAACATTTACAATGATCGCACAACATTTTTTATTTAAACCCTAAATAAAGACCTTATCCAAAGTAGATTAGACCTCTAGACCTTTAGTCAAACCTCACAAACAAACCAAACTTTATAATGACATGGACCATTAAGTTATTTTACTTTTGTGATCTGTTGGATTAAATGGTTTAATACAAATGTCAGGAATTGCCAACTACAAAACAAAGTGCACATTTTGTCTAACCACAAAAAGGATTAGACCAAAGAGCGTGAACTGAATTCGGCGGTAGCCACTTGAGGCAAGAGAATAGATTAAGAGTGGCAAAACATCAGCTGGTCCAGTGAATCAGGCTCTCGGTCTTCGACGCTTCAGTGAGCCCCAACTCGAGCAGTTACCGCTGAGGACTGGGGGCTGCTGGGATGAAGTGTAGTTGAGTGTTGGTGTCAATCGATGCACACAGTGGGAAAAGCAACGTACGATGAGAAACAAGTGGAAGAAACATTTCAGTGACTTGATGAAAGGTGTTGATAAGTGTTGACAGAATACATAAAAATCTTGAAAAAGACATGAAGACTATATATTTTTTTAGCATTCTTGTTTGATCTGCTAATGGTAAACAATACAGCAGCCAATGTCCCTGAGTAGAACTTAAGTCCATCTGTGCAACGTACATTAGTGGCAAAGTTATGTGTCTAAAATCTCAGTATATCAGATTTTAGCTGAACAACATTACCACAAATTTTCTCAGTTCCTTAAAAGATGGAAGAACTCACCACCCATTTGTTTTGTAAAAGCAGAAACTGGCTATATCAAACTACTCTTCTTTTAGTCTTAACTCTGACCAACCTGCTACTGGCAATGCTCTATTAAACCCAACCCTATTTCAGTCCTAATCAAGGTTACATCAGTTCAGTTGAGTTTTTGGTATCCTACATGGGTCCTGTTCCAGTCAAGCACTGATATGTGTGGCAACATGTGGTATAGTACGAGATTGTCTAAAGCCATTAAGTAACATGACTTGACACTTCAATGACACGAGTCTGCCACAGGCTTCACTTTGACTTTTGTGTCCTGTCCAAGTGCATTTTGTGTCTCTAATCACCCGTCAACCTCCCGTCTGGCCCTGTTTGCCTTGTGTCCTGATGAAACCTCACGAACAAAGTCCACGTACTGCCAATTGTTCCAGATTTAACAAAACATTTAGAGAAAGCAGGCTGGAACGTGTTGTCAGTGGATTTCTGTTTAGGACGAACTCTTTGGGGTAAATTAACGACTGCTCTCGAATACAGCTTTGGTTTTCACTGTAATGTATTGCTACTAAAAAAAAAATTTGAGTCTTGCATTTATATTTTTCGTTGCATTTAAAGAGAAAACAAATTTTGGAAATGAGATCTAAGCTGTAAAGACTTGGATACATATGTTTAGGTGATAGCAATGTTTGGTTTAAGTTTTTGAAAGACACTATGGCTTTGTATAAAATATAACTCATTTATCTTTCCATATTTATATTTTCTTACAAAACCTCATTCTTCCTTATACCCTCACACTGGGATTAAAATGTTAACTTTGTGTCAGGATGTACTGTAAACTCTGGTGTCTCTGAAAAGTAATTCTGAAACCATTCACATAACTTGAACTGGAAACATTACCTGCCTTGGGCCAGAAAGATTTACTTCTCTTTGCACCTATTTCATTCAAAATGACCAGTGTCCTTCCCCAAGTTATATAAATATGGTCATTCTTCACACTTTTCTGCAGGTGCTATTCCGTTTAATATAGCTGTTAGAACAAAATGACACACAGAAGTGCGAGCTCTCGGGCAGCGATCCCACACAAATAGCTCCTCTTTCGGCTTCCTACACAAAGCACTCCACGCCCCACAGTCCTTTTCCCTCGGCCGCAAAAAATAGCTGAGTCCAACCTTTGAGAGAGCAATTACGACGATTAGCCCGAGAGCAAACAGCAATATTCAGTCATTGAGCGTGGCCATATACGGTTATACATGCTCATTTCAGATGGCATGACGAAGCTGCAGGCTAACCTCCATATGATCAGTTACATAAAGAACAGCAGTGAGATGAGTAGGGCGTTTTTATTGTGTTTATTTAAAGTTATCTTAGCTTTGGTTCTATAGAGGCCTATATAGTTAGAATAATGGAAAGATAATACCATACATAAGGGTTTCTTAAAATTGGTCCAGCTTAATGTCCTATTCTTGGCTTGTTTACCTGGTTATACACATATTATAAGTGCAAGTGCCTTAAAAATAAAAGCTACTTTACAAAGTGAGCTGCAAAAAACAATATTTGGCATTTTAAGAAAATGAAAACATTCTTTCTTGCCCTTGGGCGACCTTCACAGAGCAGTTTTAGCTTCCAAAGAGAAACGTTTGCATTTGAATAAATATATAAAAACAACATATTGCTCTTGCAGAAAAATGTACCTATACTCAAAATGTATTCACAAAATAAGTCAAAAATAAAAGGCTATAGATATGGTTTTTCAGTGAACCAAATGGTGCAAGAAACATTTTCCGCTAACAACTAAAAAAAGACCCCATTTATCTGTCCAATGGTAAAAATTAGGGCTTGACATTAAAGCAAACCCCTCAAATGCGGCTGGATTTCAGCTGTGGTGGGTAACACAGTCACTTCCACTTTGGCCAGGGGATTTTACCTACAAGCGCTTGGTGAGACCTGCCCCGCCCAAAAGCACAGCCGCAACTCTGCCATGACTGACGCACTCACTCACAGCCGAGCAGCTTGGTTTGTTACTTTTGAAAACTACTAGCCACAGTTAACAGTGAGCAAAAAAGTGAATGGCAAGCTCTAAAAACAACGTTATCCAAACAGCACCTATAGTGTTACGCTATCTTAATGTGTTGATAGAATCAGGGCTTATGTTATTCCACTTCCTTCACACGTACTCACAAAGTTACTAGAACCAACAGCAGCCAATAAAGTCTTGACAGTAAATCACAGAAGGAAAACAATAGCCTTGGCGGTCAGTTCTTGTTCCTGCATTTCCTGTAATAATGACACAGGCTTTTGCAGAAAGCCAATCCCACTCAGCTGCCCAATGTCCCAATGGTGTAATACATTATCAGCCTTTTACAAAAAGGTGACTGGAAACAAGAACCAATTCCATTACCACTGTCCAGAGATGACAACATCCCAGGCCTGTGCATTGAAGCAGATCACTCAGTGAGAGCCATGTGCATTCTGCAGGCGTGGTCCTTTCTGTAACTGAAGTTTACCTACAAAAAGCCAGGATTGTCTTAAATCCTATTGAAAATGTATCAAAATACTAATTTGTTTTCTCAACTCATTATCTCTAGGCTATTCAAACATTCATTTATTTAAAACATTTTTTAGAGACTGTCATGTGGTTTGTGTGTAGCTCTTGACTAAGGGTATACGCAGGAGCGGCTAATAGATGCATTATTATATTTAGTGGTGCACACAACAGTAACAGCAGCATCACATTTAATACAATTTAATAAAGTATTGTTGCTTCTTTTCTTAACCTAAATCATAATCAATAATGAATGTAGTCCAATCAGAACATTGCTTTGCTGTAATCAGTCAACAACACTCAGCTGCAGTGATTAGTCTGAAGAAGTTTGGCTGGTCCTGAGAAACAGCTCTAATGATTTAACAAAAAGATCTGATAGATCGCTGGTGAGTACTAAGTTTCATTCTTCATTCATTCATTTGCATTTGTAGCTGAAAGACTAATCAGATAGCACTGAGAGGGAACAAGTTAAACCTCTAACCTTTCCTCTAAAGCAGCTAAAGTGAAGCTGTTTAAAACACAATGGTTGTGCACAAACTGTCAGAGATCAGCCCACTCTCTCCATGAGCTGAGCCGGACTTAATAAGTGCTCTGACGCTGGGCAGAGGAGAGCCGAGGTACCGCAGAGACACCGAGCATCGATGCTAATCCGTGCCACGTAAATGATAAGCACATTAACACTAAACAATAAATCAGTAGCACTCACCACATGGACACGTAAACAGGGTGTACCCCGCCTCAGGCCCAAAGCTGCTGGGATAGGCTCCAGTCACCCGCGACCCCTAATGGGACAAAGCTGTAGAAAAAGAATGAATGAAATTAAAACTAAAAGTTAATAATAATAATAATTAAATTAGGCTTTTATTGATAATGGCAGGGAAGGCTTAGCCCACGTAGCCCATTGATACCAGCTGACCCCTGGGTATATGCTTTATTATTATCTGTTGCCTTTTGTCAATCCCTTTTTTAGTGTCACACCCAAAATAAAAAAACAGTTTTTTTAAACAATTTATTAAAACAAGGAAACACAGTTGCCAGCTATGTCACTGAGCTGGTTTCACGATGAAATGTGGCTTCTGTAATTTTAGTGTCCACAGATCTGGGCAATCACTAAACTACAGATTATTGGGAAGGTTGCTATGACAACATCACCAGAGTGGCTCTTAACATTTACTCAATTTAAATTTTACATTTCAACCAGTGCTGAAAGTTAAAATGTCAACGATGTTTAATCCAAACTAAACATTTTTTTCATGAATTTGAAACAAAAAAAAAATACAAGTTGAGTGTTTTTACTTTATAAATGAATAAATTTGTTAAAGCAAATTTAAATGCCAAGACTATTACCATGAGAAAAAAACTTAAATTTGCTATTTATCTAGGCAATTTTTTAACCAATTTCTGTTTTTATTGATCTCTAAGCAACTGCCCCTAATTACATTGGCCATGACCTGATTCAGTTTTGTGTTATATCCTACTGTGTTACACTCACTAAAGCTTTTTAACTGAGTTTCCTGACCACTATTGTACCTGTATTAAATTGATTAAATCAATGTAAAAGCATAACATGATTATCTAGATACTATACTATTGTTTCCCTCTCTAAAGCTCATATTTCAATTGTTTTTTTTTTTTGTTTTTTTTTAATATTGCTTGGAGGCATTTGGTTTTAAAGAGCACTTTTTAACACAGTAGAAAATCTTCTCTATTCAACTCATCACAGTAAGTCAAGTGCCGTTTGCCATGTCAAGGTTTTCATAATAAAAATCCTCTTTATCCGAGTCGACCTTGTCTCTTTGACTGTGTTTGGACTTGACAGCTTGTCGAGGAGGAGCTGCTTGAGTGGCCCGTCTATTTGTTCAGAGTGTTGTATTTTGCAGAGACTTAAGCATGTTGTCACTCTCGGCTGGTATTCCCTTTTACAACACACTAAATAATGATGGACGGATGGCATTTAACAAAGGACAAAGAGAGGAAAGACTTGGGCAGGGGTTGAAGCTAAAATCTGCCAAATAAATGTATCTTCAAATCTGAAAGTTGAGTGGAGATTTGCAGTGATAGAGCGGGCTGAGGACATGCCAGTCAAAAGCTGATGAAACTGTCTGAAATATTGAGCGTAAAAACAGAATCTGATGCTATGACCATACATGTTTTAAAGGTTTATATCGTCCTAAGAGTTTGGTACAAAATATCTACTGCCACACAACACAACTGGAAAGGCTCTCACAAACAATTTAATACGAAAACTAATTATAATAATACATAACCCTTATATATAGCGCTTTTCAAGATACTCTAAAAAGACAGGACAAAGCGATGGAGAGGGTGAAGTTATGGCAGGTTTTGGTGAGTCTTTTGAGTCCAATTAGGATTATTTCTGTTTTGTTGTATGGGATTTGAAAGAAGCTGATCTGTAACCAAGATTTTATTTCAGAGATGCGGGTGGTGAGGGTGGAGAGAGTGGCAGGGGTGATGGATTTGATGGATAGGTCTGTATAAAAAAACTATATATCTGGTGCCATTATTGTTTATGTCAGTACCATGTATGTGCAAGGTAATTACACACACGGACAAAAAACAGCATTTACAAACTGATCTGGTGCATCCCTTTCTTTTTCTAGTGAGTCTAGTGTATGGTTTATGCCACATTTGATGGATACTTGTGCAAGGGGCGGTTTTCCACAGCCTCATCGAGTTTGCAATGAAGTGTCTTAGAGTCCTGTTGATGTTGAACATCTCCGAGCATTCAGTGATCCATGTGTGTGGCATTGAGTCATATGCTTTCTTGTAATCAATCCAGGCAGTGCACAGGTTGGTGTGTCGGGTTCTGCAGTCTTGGGTGACTGTTCTGTCAACCAGGAGTTGGTGTTTGGCTCCTCTGGTTTCTTTGCCGATGCCCTTCTGTGCTTTGCTCATGTATTGATCCATGTGCCCACTTATCTTAGCCGCAGTGATGCCTGACATGAGCTTCCATGTTGTGGAGAGACAGGTTATTGGCCCATAGTTGGATGGGACTGTACCATTTGTGGGATCCTTCAGGATCAGGATTGTACGCCCTTCGGTAAGCCATTCAGGCTGTGTCCCTGGTTCATTTGTGCTGCAAGGCGCTCGTGGAGTGCAGTGAACTTCTTTAGCCAGTAGGTGTGGATCCTGTCAGGGCCCGGTGCTGTCCAGTTTTTCATACCTGAGACTCTTTCTTGGATGTCTGCCGCTGTGATGGTAACTGGATTCTGTTCAGGGAGGTTGCTGTGGTCCTCTCTCAGAGCCACCAGCCACTGTGCATCGCTGTTGTGTGATATATATATATATATATATACTTTTCCAGTATTGTTCAGTTTCCAGCCTTGGTGGGTTGTCTCTGCTGTTATTACCCTGCCACTGAGCGTACACTTTCACAGGTTGAGTTGCGAACAGCCGGTTTGTTCTGGCTTCATTCTCTCTTGTGTACCTCTTTAGGCGGCTGGGCAAATTTAGGAACACATAAACAGGTCTTGGGATCTGTTTACACTTTTAATTAGCTTTTCTAGTGCTGACCTAAGCTAAAAATGATCGATTTAGTTATTTTGTTTTTTGATAAATGCAACATGTTCTTAATTCTCATAGATTTTTCTTTTTAATGGTCTCCTCCTTTTTTCCTATTAAAACCAACCTCATTCAATTTGTTAAATCCTACTATTTCTTTGAAACCTCACAGTTGGGAATAAATGAAGAAAAAGAAACCTCTGGGAGTGAATCCTTATCAACCAATTAACCAATTGACCGTGAAAGCACCAGGATAGAGAGACACACAGGAAACTATTCTGGCCCAAGAGGATAACAGCCTGTCTCCAATTTTCGGCTAAAAGAGGAAAACTACTCTGTCGTTAAGAGCTCTGCACAGTAATGTGCTATTTTACAACAATTTAAGCTAAAATAGATCCATACCTGGATGGCTGAGTGAACCAAGTCAAAGAATCAAAGTGCTTTTTACAGCTGAATATGTAGGAGAGATATAAAAAGCACATCACTAAGAATAATGGGTTTTTAGTTGGTACATTCTTTTAAAAGGGATGTTAAATGACCTCTTTCTTTTAAAAAGTAGCTTGCAGGTTTGTACTAAGTGACAGGACTTTATTGTGGGGCGTAAAATTTACAGGACTCTGTAGAAGTTTGTCCAAATGTAGATAAAAGTGTAAAAGGAGAAGGTCAAAGGGCAAAAGAAAAAGAGGCTGTTGAGGGAAAACAAAAGGCAGCTGAAAACACCAAATGGCTGGCAAATTTTGGTTTGGAAATGGACTGGATGTCACCATGATAGAAAATCATATTTGCATCGTTAAATCTTATTTTACTGGTCAATGGTACTGTACACTCTATGCAAACAATACGTGCAAAACAAATGCTTTTTTATTAATATAATAATAGTATATTATTTAGTCTATTGAAGTATATATTGATACTATGCTAAGTTGAGCCAAGGCAAAAAAATTAATAAAAAAAAAAGTCAGTTTTAATTTTTATGCTATACATTGATTTTATTCGGACCAAAGCAGTAAAAAGGTAGCAAACAGGAAAAAGTAGCATAAACAATGTGACTCTTTTTGGTCTAAATATCCACAGGTCTCAATCTAGAACTTGTGACTGATGTGTGACTTTTCTTATGGGTTTCTTTTTTCTTTTACTTTCTGCTTTACTAAAGAGGGACTATGATGCATGTTCAGTCCAGCTCCAGTCCAACTAAGCGTTATAAATCTAGCAGTAAAGCTCAACCTCCAACTAGCTTCTCTTTGTTTGATTACTAGACGAAGAGAAACCTAACAGTTGGACTAAGATGTTTACATGCATTTTAAAAGTCCATTGCCTGTCTATCTTCTGTTAGAAATGGAAATATGCTTGGATTATAAGAGCTGGAGTTACAATAACCTGCTTCTTTATTGGTTACAGCACAAGTTTATACACAAAATGCATATTGCTGCCCCTTGGTGACCCTCCATTGTCCTTTAATGTTATGTCGTGTTAGTCTGCAGTGAGTTGAATGGTGTATAATGTCCGTGTAGGTTTACTGTAAAGTTATTGAAGCAATAATAAAAGCACAGAGTCACACTGAGGAGCGACAGAGAGAGGGAAGGTTTGAATTAGTGGTGTCCTCTTTTAAGCCTTACCGCTCCTGGCTTTGGACAAAGTCATTTTAGCTGGTGATTGACAGTTCAGTTTCTCATTTTGGCATAAACCCTTTAGTCTTGATTGGATCAACACAACGCTCATATATCATTGCTTTCACTTTTTCAAATTGAGATAAAAACTAATGTAGTGGCACAAAATGCTTTTCAAAAAGGCCTTACCTCAACCAAACCGTAAAATTGCCATATGGTTTATATTGGAATTGTTTTTGCTGAATAAAAGATATTTTTAGGACTTGTAATATTGCTTTGCCCCGGGGTTTTGCAGCAGTATTTTATCATTACATATAATATATGGCTGTAATAATATTGTTTCCAAGAATAGCCACCTCCGGACTAAACATTAGGTGTATTAACGTGTTTAATATCATGGTCTGGAGTCTAAAGTCTCTTTTCTGATCAATTATCTGTGTATACCTCAGATGTGTTTTTTTTTTTTTTTTGCCCAAGGTTTAAAGAACATGAAGTGTACTTAAAAAATAATAAATAAAAAATCTGTCAAAGGAAGTGACTCAAACTGAAGGGACAAAAATCCAAAATCAAGGGTGGACAGAGAAGTGACAGTGACACTGAGAGACAGACAGAAGTGACAGGCAGCTTTAGATCTAACGAAGCCCTCAGCACATGGCCCAATCCGATAAGGCGACTCTCTGGAGACAGCGGGATGTGGGGAAGGAGTGAGTGACAACCTGATGTGCACCACAGGACTGGTTTTATTGTCTACTGTAACACGCCACAAACTATATATCCTATATTTAATCAACTGTTCGGAGCGAAGGCTGTGGTGCATTCACTGACAGTGTGGCCAACAGTAAGAACTCTGCTTAAAAATGTGACTGTTTGACCAATGACCTTTTAGTTGGCTGGGGTCTAACCTTTGACTTGCAGCATTTTTTTTTCAACACACCTTTAATTCGAAACCTCATCTGCCTTACCCTCACAAATATCTTACTTGAATCACAACATTCTCTAGTTTTGTTTTTTTCTTTATCTTCATATTCATATATCAAATTTGTCAGAGCCTCAAATTCGCTCTTAAAATATCTGTTGTTAAAAATATCTGTTTACTGCATGCACACGCTGTCCTGATATAATCCCCGGATGTGTTTTTGAGAGCTGATTAGGATTCATTATAAACGACTGCGGGCAAAGGCTTGTGACTGATGCCTGACATCAAACACACAATGAGGATATTAAGCACATACATAATCAGGACGTTAATAAATATGAGCAGGAAAGAACAGAGGGCGACAACATGAAAAGAATAAAATTAGAGAGGGGGAATGTCACAGAATTGCTTAGATGTGAAGTGCCGCCAGCTTCAAGCCAAGGAGACACGTTTGCCAACAAGTGTTTTTAACATGCTATATTCTTTTTGTCAGTGAGTTACTAACTGAGAAAACAACACTTTAAAACATCCTTTCTATGTAAATAAAAGGGTAACTGAAAAGGTCCAGACACGAGGAAACGTCTTTACTGATACATCTACCTCAATGTTGTTCTAGAGGCCCATAGATGTGAAGAAAGGAATTTTCCATTGGGTAAGGAAGACTTAAATTCACATAAAAATCTTGCAAGCTGTACTTTTAACATTTAGGCAAAGGAAAAATAAGTATGTTTTGTGGTAAATGGCTACATCTCACTTTTTTGTACACTTCTTGGGCACCCAAAAAGCAGTATCTTCAGGTTATTAAATGCCCTGCTCTACATCCCGAGCTACTGCGGTCCAAAATTATCAATAACACACTTTGTTTAACATTTAGGCAAGAAAGAAATTGTTCGTTTAAATGGAGAAAAAGAATTGAGCCTTTTTGGAAAAAATAAATGGATCCAGTATTGAGCCATGTGGAACGCCTTGGGTGAAGGTTTTTAAACAAGTGATTAGTTTAATTAGTGTGGTTAGAGTAGTCATTGC
This sequence comes from Neodontobutis hainanensis, assembly GCA_024349245.1. NCBI lineage: Eukaryota > Metazoa > Chordata > Actinopteri > Gobiiformes > Odontobutidae > Neodontobutis > Neodontobutis hainanensis. The sequence continues at coordinate 320,742 of JALDNG010000040.1, read as the reverse complement.
ACGTATTTAGTGAAAAGACTACCAGTACTGAGTTAGTTTTGAGTTATTAAACAAAGAAGTTCATATAAATGTAGAAAACGTTACAGCAAAAGCATCTGGACTTAGTTTTCAAGGTAAAGACATTTTTTTTTTTTTTTAATTCTGAGTTAAACTGGTAAGAGAGCTGAGAAGAAGGGGTTTGACCTGAAACTAACTCTCATAGTCGTTACCAGTGTGACTCCTGATGGGAGAGTTGTTAAGGCTCATGTGAGTCGTTAGTTTGTAATGTACTAATCCTCACAGGGAGACCCAGAGTGGGGATCCAATTTGAATCCTTCCTTCTACTCGGTGCACAGTTTTGATGGTTTTATTGGTATCCAGGAAGTAAGCTTTTGTATAAAAACAATAGTTTGTATTTACACAAATGAAAAGTTATGATTGCTGCTGACATGCAACACATCCTATTAGTGATTATCAAAAGTCCGATCACAGTGCTGTTCAGAATTAGTTTTTAACATTGGGGACCAAAAATACACTGAAAACCTCTGTGCTGTCTTCAAAAAAACAAAACAAGACAATGGGAGTTTTCCTGATTTGACATACACCATTAAAAGATTCTCTGTCAAATCAATGGATGACAAGCTTTCTCTGATTTTTGTTTATGGAATGTGGGCGATGTCTTAACTTGTGCAGAACAAAGCGGAAAAAAGTTGAATGATGAGTCACGGTATTTGACAGCAGTGTTATTAGAAAAATAGCAGGGTGGAAAAGGCTGTGAAATGCACCGCTGTGACGCTGTTAAAGGCTCAAAGATATGATTGCAGGCCACACATGGCGGACCATTTCAAGGAAGAAGCCCAAAAGAGTGACATTTGACAACAATGTACATCGACACCTCTGCAAGTGATGACAAAACACAGAAAGAAGAAACACATGCACTGTCATTATCCAAAGCCCCCAGTGTGGGAATAAAAATGTCAGTGTGGTCTGTATAAACTAAAGTGGTGGCAAAAAAAAAGATTACAAATTGCCAGTTACATGAAAAGTTGTTATTCAGTGCAGTGTACTCCAATCTGAACTAGAAAGATAAAGGTGAGCATGAAGGATACAGAGAGCAAAAAAGAACACTGACATTTTTTCAGAGCAAAATTTGTGTGTGAAATGAATACTTTATTAAAGTACATTGGTTATTTCACAAAGGATGCGATGAATAGCACTTCTGTCTCACAATAGGAAGGTTGAAGGATTGTTGCTCACACCAGCCGACAATAGCCTTTTTCTGTGGAGTCCCATAATCTTAGGATACAGCTGCCTGCAACAGAATACGTAGTAAAAATTATTAAATTACTGAATGACCAAATGAAAAAGCAAACTTCTCTGTTTGGCTGAAATCAAAAATATTGCCTGTTTAGGAATTGTTGCATATATATATTTTTTTTATTTAAATAATTGTATAAAACTCAAAAGGACCTAGCACAGAAGACATTAAATGCAATAATATTATTTTTCTGTTTTTTGGGCCGACAAAATTGAAAAACAAACATTCCCTTGCACTTTACATTGCTATTCTTTATTATGAATTGATCTATTCTTTAGGCCGCGCTGTTGCTTTCATATTTGTTGAATATTTGTCTATGATTTTAGCTGTACAGATACATAGTTTTCCATTTGTAAAGTGAGATCATTTGTCTTAAGCTTTGCAGCAATTACCTTTGAGACCTGCTTCTATATTGGCCAATGTCCCCGAATATATATTATAATGTCAGACCTCAAAACCTAGCCTTGGCCATTGGGGAAAACTTGCAAAAGAGAATAATAAAAGCCAATATGGAAACTTTGACATTTAGCCTAAGTGGCGAAGCTAATTTCAAAATGCCTCAGTGAAATGGAGCTAAGCATGACTCTTCTTTTAAGGCACCTGGAGACTTGAACTTCATTTAGTTTCTTAATTATTCCAATCATTTTGCATATGTGGACGCTAACTTGGAAAAGGTGACAGGATTAGCTTGTTTTTATGAGCTTTTTTGTTATGAGTGTATTTTCCCTTACAGCACTCCTGCCTCACAGCAAGAAGGTTGTGAGTTCAAACCCCTGGGTGACTCTAACATCCTCGGCAAACCGTTCTGTGAAGAGTCTGCTTGTCGTTCCCGTGGGTTCTCTCCGGGTACTCCAGCTTCCTCCCATTTTCCAAAGACATGCCTCTTGGCAAATCTTAAGTGTTGTCCATTTCCTTAATGAATGTTATATAAGTGCTGTTTTTTATCAAAGGCAATGTGAGACTAGAAGGACACAAAATGGCAGGGATGTGTTGTTGACACATTTACTTAAGCCATCGACTGACGGGAAACAGAACCTTGCCATCTGATAAGCCCATGCCGTAAGCGTGAGGATAATAAAATGACTGCACATACAGTATCTCAGTGAAAAGGCCATGCCAGCTAACATACTGTTTGCATCTCACGCGTTTACAGGCTTGACACATCAGTGCAATATAGGGCATCATCTGAAAAGCGGTGCCTGTACGTCGAAGAATGACTAAAGGTGTTACAACCAAACTGAAAAAAGACAGAGGAGGTGGTGATATAATAACTATCTGTGTGAAAAGTGTTGCCTTTAGTCACATCAGGTGTGTTACAGCTTCGGGAAAGTGTGAAGTGGAGCTATAAAGTCACGCTCTGGGAATAGACTATAATGGACGGAGCAGAGAGTTCATTATATGCACATCCACGAATGCATAAGGTCCTGTCAGACCTCACTGCAGCTGAGACAAAGAGGCGTGAAGGTTAAGTCAAAATTAAGGTTTAAAAACGGTCTTTAATACCGTTTTCTGTTTAAAGTGGTTCCCACAAAGCATTTGTAATAACTACAATAGCCCATGGGGTTTAATCTTAGTCCTCCAGGTGCAATCATTCACAATGAAATAAAATGACCAGTGAAAACCGATGATGGACCATTGAACATTTATTCAGGCTGTATGAGAAAACTCTTTCACTGTACACACTTTTATGTATAACTTGACCTTTGTAATATAAAAAATGGATCTATAATTGGAGAACCAAGTGTGCTCTTGAGTCTCTAACCATTCACAATCACATTCATTTCTAAATTAAATCTAAAAGAGTGCTACTCTGTGGTTAAACATTTGAATGCCAGAATGGTTAGCATGATAGGTTTATTGGTGTCTCTAAAACTGCCAATAGGAATGAATGTTAGTGTGACTGGCTCATCTAACTATGATTTACTCACACCCACTGGAGTTGAGATAGGCCCAAGTCCTGCCTTGATCTGTTAAGAATGATTGACTCCAGTATGTTTATTTATGTCACTCTTGTGATAAATCTTTCACAGATATACTGTATTTAAACTGGGGGGCAGTGGCTCAGTGCTAGAGCGGTCGTCCAATAACCAGAAGGTTGGCTGTTCGATTCCCCCTCTCCCCTGTTCACATTGTTGTTGTGTCCTTGGGCAAGACACTTAACCCATGAATGTGTGTGACTGTAGAGCAGGGGTCTCAAACTCAAATGACTTGGGGGCCGCAGGAGGCAGAGTCTGGGTGAGGCTGGGTTCAGGTATTCCACAAAAAAAGCTTTGTTAAATCCTCTCAAACGTCATTACTAACAGTTCTTTAAGTCCAATGGGTTCTTCTGAACCTGAGCTATCCTGAACTTAAATGGAATATTGAAGAACATGAATGAGCTGCTGAGTGGTCCCATTGGATGTCCACTCCCCTCGGTGATATTGTCAACATAACATCAGCGTTAGTTTGTAGTGGCCATTTGATAGTAGCCAATTTCAAATGATGGGAAAACAAAATACGATCCGCATGATGCCAAATCCAATGCTAGTAACATTTAATTTGTCCAGCTCAAGGTCAAACATGCTCATTTCAAACACAGTAAGAAGCAGTAATTTTATGACAGCTATGTGATGTTACACAGGCTCCTCTATAGCTGTTAAATATTTCTCTGCCTGCATCAAGCCCAGCCGATGGCCCGCACCCAGGAGCCATATACTCCACTGTGGAGTACTTTCATATCGTCCGGCGGGCCACAAAATATCGCCTTGCGGGCTGCAGTTGGCCCCCAGGCCGCGAGTTTGAGGATGTGAGCACTGTGTGTATGCCTAGCGCTTTGGGTGCCTAAGAAGGGTTCAAAAAAGCGCAATATAAAAGGCTACTCCTGTGACATTCTTGTTAAGATATGGCGAGGTTTTGCAGGCACAGACATTTAAGGCTCTTTAACAAATACATTTCAAAAAATTCTAATTCAAAAGTGCAAAAAGTCACTTGCAAACTTGTTTAGAGTGAATTAGCCTCAAATCAACTTCAATGGTTTGATACGAATGTTGTCTCTCGCCACAGTCAGTGCATGTGTGGGTGTTCATGTCGAAGGAGCAGGGAGATGCTAACAGGGACTGACATGAGTGTGCTGGTAATTACAGGTTGAAAGAAGGCTGCCTCACGCTGTTTTTACATCTGAGCACACGACATTGGAGGTGTGAGTGAGCAGGTGACGCGATTGGTGGCCACTTCGCCGCTGAGAGATAATGTGCCTCTGAGGGTACAACTGGTTTCAGTATTCTGCTGCTGTCACATGCAGCAAGATGTCCTTATACCAATCTCATTAAACACAGGGTCCCACCTCACTCTGGGATTTGATTTGATTTCGTTTCCTGGTCTGGAAATGCATGCACAGACAGAAAAAAACACATATCTTTCTTCATAGCTGATTGGAACAATGTTTGGCCAGCAGCCAAAAGGTGGTTTCAATCCAGGCTTGAGTCACACCTTTGATTATACTTCAGTGTCATTAAAGGATTTTTCATCTTTAATTCAATTAGTTTTAGGTCATTATAGACTTTATAAAATTTAATTTGAAGTTTTCTGCCCCTCAGCTTGTAAGTTTTCCGTCTCCCCTGTTGTGCTGTTTTATTTATACTGTATATATATATATTTTTTTACAGTGATGCCCTTATGCCCTTTAGTGTTTTCTGAGTGCCCATCAAGTGAACATGTTTTATTATATATATATGCACAAAGCATATTTTTAGATATATTTTTTAACTGTTAACAGACAGGGCACCAGAGGGCAGAGGTCAAGCCCAGGTCCTTCTGGTTTGACACAGTAGTTGCTGCTGTGTTTGTGGTTTATGTATCTATTTTACGTATCCTATCTATATATATCCTATCACCATCAACTATGAAAAGACGTTGGTAAAGATGTGTGTGTCTTAAATTGAATAATCTGCACGATCCAAAGGATTTTACACCAGTTGTCCTCAACTGATCGAATCCTTAGTTTCAATTCCCATTTCAAAGTTAAAGCAAAGGTACTTGTCTAAAATATAATGATTTAATCAAAAACTCTATAGGATATAATCAACCTGTCACAGCGGCGACAGCAAACTGCACATTTATCTGTCGCCTAATAGAGCAGAAGTACATTTTTACACATTTATTTTTAAACACATTCTCAGTGACCAACTAAAAATTCTGTTGAGAATGACATCTAAAGACATGTATTTTTTTTGTTGTTAAAGTCATTGAAAATCTTGTTATATCCACCTTTTTGCTTCATGGTCTGTGGCAGATATTAATATCAGTTCCCTTTAAACTCAATTTAAGCAGATATTTCCATACATTTATGTAATTCTAACTCAGAGTTTCCTTATGAATAGTAACTACAAAATGTGACATTATCAACAATCTAGTTCTGTCCCATTTGTTTTATTGATCAGAGCTTTTTTTTTGTAGTCCGTCTCAGTTAAGCTGCATTTTTCCAGTCCATTTTATTCTTCACACAAATTAAAAAATCAGGAGCACAAGAATACATAATGCAGTGGCATTGGTTTAAACTCCACGGTAATTGTCTTGGCATTGGACCAGCAGCAAAACTCTAAGAACAAAATGAAGAAACATTGCTTCACACTTTGAAAAGAAGACTGTCGCTTTGGGATTAAATGAAGATGTTCTGAGAATGTATGCTGAAATGAACATATCACACTTTCGGAAATGGAAGTTTCCACATGTGTTGCACTAGTGTTTTGTTGTTGCATATAATGGAAAACTCAGCATCTGTACCATTGTCTTGAATAACTTGGCTCAGCACAATGCCCAGAGACAGGAGTGCACTGTTTGTTTGTTTAAGGAACAAAACAGAGGAAGATACAGTTGAGAAAAATATAAGAAAAACACATTCATACATTTTTTATACTTTGTTTCATTAATAATTTATTTGACCGTTCTCTCAATACACAAGTTTAAAAATGTAATAGCAGCATTTTGTTATTATAGTAATAGTTTGCACTTTGGTAAATGTTTTAAATATTAAATCAAATGTAAATCTAGAAAAGATATTCTCCAAATTAACTACATTCCGTCTCTAAACATAATTGTAAAATTAAATCTATCCATAGTTTAGACTTCCAACTTCTTGACAAGTCCTGGCTTTAATGTCCTATCCACCACCTTAACCTAAAATGTATACTGTACATAAAGTGCATAAAATAAAAAAACATAAGAATGATGTGGTGTTTAAATGAAATCAGATACTGCCTTTTTCTTCCTCTGAGCTCTAAACGTAGCTGTGGAAACCCAGCCGTCTTCTTACTGAAATCCACATCTTGTGCGATATTTAGTTTTACAGACAAAACATAATTACCAATAGCTCTTAAGTTAAGTACATAAATAAGAGCCCAAAACTATGAAGAAATGTTAGCTATAAAACACTATAAAGAGGCAAAGGCTGTATTTATTTTTGATGCATACAGTTTAAATAAAGAGAATTTACATAAAATACCATAAAACAGAGACCATAAAATTATATAATAATGGCCATTTTGGTCTGTCAGTACATGCACATATGAGCTGTTGTTGCAAGAAAAGTCAAAATTATGAATGGAGAAAACTACTCCTCCAGCATCGTTCTGCAGCCCACACAAACACCGCACTTCAATCACTACAGGCTTGTTCTCTATCCTTTTCTTTTTAAGCCACTGTGTGACCAGTGTATTTCACTACGACCCTTGTCCCGGCTCTGATGTAGAAGAGCTCTCCCTGTCAGTCCGCTGCTCCTGAATTTAAATCATCTCAAACTGATTACACATCGTAAAACTCCGGTTTACGGCAGAAGTGAAGGATCAAAGTCTGCCCCTGGAATCTCAGTGTTGGAATGATTTAGGCCTGCCTTCTTGTCTTAACATAGTCTCACTGCCTTCATTTGATCTGGTCAAATGTCAGACAGAGGCAAACTGGCATGTTCCACAACATTTTCTTTCCCATTGGTACATAATAAAGGGCAGTATGGATTAGCAGCTACATATCCCTGGGTTCTCCAGCAGCAGAACAACCAGACGAAGAAGAACAAAATGATTGAACGGGGCGCCTTAAATACCTTCTTCCCTAATTGGACCATGCCACTACAAACTCACATGGAATAACCCATTAACATTAGCCTTCTTAAAACTAAGTTAAAATCCTCCAGCCACCTAAAACATAACCATAAACTATAAACAAACCCAAATATGTATTTAAAACCTTACACAATACAGCCATATAATCTAAAACCAATAAAACCCTTAAAACACCTAACCCTCATTACCCCTACACCTTTTCTTGACTTTTAAATGAACTCTAGTTTCCCCCGGGACTAGTGATGGGAAGTTCGGATCATTTTACTGACTCACTTCTTTAAGTCTCGTTCAGCAAAAAATGAACAAATCTTTTTTCAAGTCATTTCGTTCATTTCGTTCATTTTGTTGCGAGAGACCGAACAGAAGCGGTCACGAGACAAAAGAACGAGACCCGAAGACTGACTCAAGAGATGAACGAATCCTTCTGTTTCTGCGTTTAGCCTACCGGGACTTGAACGAACGACTCAGAGACTCGGGAGATGAACGAATCCTTCTGTTTCTGCGTTCAGCCTACCGGGACTTGAACGAACGACTCAGAGACTCGGGAGATGAACGAATCCTTCTGTTTCTGCGTTCAGCCTACCGGGACTTGAACGAACGACTCAGAGACTCGGGAGAGGAACGAATCCTTTCTGTTTCCTGTATGAGATGCGCATGCGCAGGTCCACACAAAAGTGAACGACTCGCTCTCAGTGATGACTCGTTGTTCCCGAGTCATAATAAAGACTCGTTCAAAGAGAACGAATCGTCACTACCCGGGACTCTTCAAACACCTGGATACAAGACAAGGTAAGGTTAGAACACACACAACTCTCTGAAACACTTAAATACCTTTACACATCCACATAACACATATTTCACAATATATTGCACCTAAATAGTTTTGGTTCTAAAGCCTCTCTTTTTCCAGGGCTGAGCATAAACCAATCCAAGTGCTCCACGTCAACCGGATCCCCGACAGAAAGACACCCCAACAAACACACTCCAAAACCAAATTGTGTGCAATCCTTTCTTTATTGGCTTGTGCAAATCACTGTTTAAAGTGCTGTGCGTCTTTAAAGTGTAGCCAGTGTAAAGTGCAAGAGTGCCGTGTTAAAGTGCTTTTGGCAGGTAACAAGCTGGCTATTTGTTACACAAAGCCTTCCAAAAAAGCCAGTATATACACTGAAAATTGCTGTTAGAAAAATAAATCTTTGTTTGGTAGGTTGTTTTTGTGCGTTTCAGCTCCACTCTTGACCATGTCCGGTGAGTTGGCAGCAGTAATGTGAGTTGTTCATCTGCTGCTGTTGGAAAGTACACTGTATCTTTACAGTCATCAATCTAGGGTTGCAGTTGACCAAGATTAAAGGCCTTCCAATATGGCCGCCAGATGGTTTGTTATATTGAGCTGATCCCCCTCGAGCAAAGAATTCAATATCTGCTCAAGTAAATTTCATCCACTGCAGCTGTGGATTTTCAGTTGTGTATCAAAGCCATTTTAAACTCATTTTTAAAAAATCTCTGTAGGGATCACAACATGCTACTCCAGCAGCACAGAGAGCTAATAATAAATGCTTGGAAGGTTTGGGAAATTTGTTTTGTTGACCAAGGAAATAAAAACCTTTAGAAGTAATTATATATAAATGGGCACTGCACATTCATGGATCCTATAGAATAGTGTGCTCACAGGCAGTAGACTTTGATTTATAATAGACATTATTTTGAGGGTAGACTTTGTGCTAACAGGTTTTTACTGTATAACATTTCTGTATGCACCTGTATTGTACTTATTCTTGTACCAGTATTTTGCAACATAAAAAAAAAAAAAAATTCCCGATGTGACTCTTAAAGCAAGCTGGTTTGGTGAAGGCAGCATGACTCTGTACTGGGCAAGCTGATCAGTTGTAGGTTCTGGACAAAGTGCTGGAGGCTGAATGTCTGGTGTCAATAGTCTTAAATTATAATTGGGTGACCATTGGATTAGCATCTTAATTTTATGTTATGTCACCTTTATTCGCTGTAGTGTAAATTCAAAAAACACAAATACTTTATATTGAGATTATACCCATGTGCAAAATGGGTCTAAGATATAATTACTTTTCAATCTTTTTCATTCATCATCAAATCACCTGCGACGCTATCATTTAAACTGTTCTAAAGACCCAGAATTTCTGACGTGAGGCCAAAAATGACTAAATGATAACACTACAAATGCACAAAATGAGTTTTCCAGACCTCTAAGGAAGGATAAATTTCACTGGAGTATGACACAATTGCTCTCTGATTTATTCATTTTTATGTAAGAACAGGTGAGGAAGTTGAAATGTCGTGCACTGTTGCAACTTATAAGCTAAAAAAGTGGTACCACAGCCACCGTTACAGAAATGTTGTCACCATAAGTTTTAAAAAGCTCTTTGGAAGATGTTTAACCTCTTAAAACTGATCCTGTTTTTTGGTGTGTCAGCTCAAAAATGACATGTCCACAGTAGATTGACTGTATCTCTGCAACTACAAGGTTTATTTCAATAATTCTGGTGTCAAAATAAAGGGGGCACTTGTGAGATTTCCCAGAAGTGGAAACATATGTGCATGTTACAGTTTCAGAATAAATCAAGATGGAAAACGGCAAAATAACCCCAAAAACATTTCCGCCTAAAAAAAAAAAAAAGATATTTGGATGAATATCCCTTTAGATTAAGGCAGGTGCATCTCAAACTCTATTTCAAATCACAGCCACACATGTCAACATTACCTGCACCAAATAAAATTCTTCTAATGTGAAACAAACCAAAACTATTAAAGGGGAAGAGTTCGGCACCACCTGTTTTTGTTTGCTTGTCATCTAGTCTGTGTTTGGAGATGTAGGTGTATCATGCTGTTTGTTTGTGACATGTGACATGCCCCCATTCTATCTGGCATGTGCTCAAAAGCCCTAAACTCAGAGAAAAATGTGCTAATGTAGATTTAAAAAAAAAAAAAATACCCCTGTATTATGTTACACACTAGTCTTTGTCATGACACCATTACCATTTTCACAATGCCGCCGCCTCCTCATGAGAGGTTCAGCCATGTTTCCCGTGCATGAAGATAAATGTAAGCCCACATGTGGAGTCAGATATTCCTGAGCTGAGAATAGAGTGTATTCAGGAGGCAGTGGGCAGTGACAGGAGCTGTGGCACACTCTGGGACCAGACGAAGCAAAGGGAAGGGGTGTGCTCCAGAAGTCAATGAGAGCTGACATGTTCCCCCCACAGGCTTCCAGCAGCACGACCAACACAAGCTAACGGTCTGCTCCTTGTGTATACAACATAGAGAAAAATGTGTGTAAGCGTGAAGGGAAAGGGTAACAATGGAGGAGGAAAAGGTGTCAGAAGCAGAACATGATTGACGGTTTAGGAGCAGTGGGATAATAGCTAGGAAGCACTGAACAAATTGGCTCTAGTTGGAGGTTGCATGACTGAAACCAAAGATTAAAAAGTTTAAGGACTGATGGACTAAGTTTGAAGACTGCGTCAAATGGTCAGCAGTTATCACATTAATTGTTAGGCCTGGAGGAATAATGCATCAAAGCAACAGAAGGATTTAGTCACATGTCTAAGCAATAAAACTTTGACCTTAACAGTAGCCCTAGTGTTTAAAGTTTGAAAACTAAGGCCACATTCACATTAGACTCTTTTTGGGCCCACATTAATTGAAACCTGACCCGTTTTGTTACAGTCAGTCGTGTTAGGCTCAAAATGTAGGGACCAAACAAGCAACGACTGACTAATCTCAAGTTCTGAAAGGGAGGCCATGGTTTTTTAAGGTTATTCTTAATGTCTCTCACACATCCAAGGTTTCAAATCCAGAAAAATGCTGCTAAAGATTTTAGCCACAGAAGAACTAATAACTTATCTATTAGTACAATCTCAAGTTTGAGTCTGTAACTTTTGCTTTGACACTGTATTTTTTTTAATTTTGAAAGTCCAGGCCAACCTGTGAAGTTATGCAGCCTCTATACTAGCTTTAAGACACAGTGTTGGTTTCGTCAAAGAAGAGCACGGTCTCTTTTTTTTTAACCAAGTACCAAACAACGCCACGTCTACTGCACAATTTGGTGTGAAAATGATTAAATGGATGAGTACTTTAAAGACTTTTTTACACTAAACCACACCTGAATTTATTTCTTTTGGCTAACTTAAATGAGCTTTAGTTCTCCTTGATTATTTATGTTCTCTTAGTGCTCTTATTTCACTTTTTCCTTGCACCTGTGTGTGGTTCCGACGGACCTTTCTCACGTCTCTAATTACCTCCCACTTCATTATTTATGAGCATGTCTTCTGTCTCCTCCTCCGTCCAGTTCACACTCAAACCGAGACACATCTGTCCCTAACCCTTGTTTGCTCCCTCCATCTGCTTCTACCCCAGAGGCTCGGCTTAGGGCACTCCTGTTTATTTCAACTCATGCTTATCTAAATTAGGAGGCACAACTTTGATGTGTCGTCGTGCCAGACTGACCTGAGCTGCACCGTGTTTGTTGATGATGGCTTCTTCTGGTTCTTTATTTACCCACATCAAACTTCCACAAGGAAGCACGACTCGGTAAAAAGGTCAGGTATGTGTTTGCTTTCTTCTTCAACAAACTGCAGTCATTAGGATAAATTGCACTTGAAGTTGGAGTCCAGATCATTTTAATCAGTTCAGGGTTAATGGTTCTTAAGAAAAGTATGTTTGGTTCTTTGATTTGATTATTTAAAATTTAAAGATAATTTATTCACGACTTGACAGCTGTGTTTGGAAGAGAAAAAAAAAGTTTTGAGAAAAGACCCAAGTAATGATTTGGAATCAGGACATAATTCTCATTGGTTCAAAAAGGAGTTCATAGCCAAAATAATCTTTATACTTGCATAAATATTTTTGTCCATTTTAGTGAAAACTGCTAATAATACGTTTTTTTTTTTTTTTTCCAGTTTTCAAAGTTTTGCTGCAATCATTCATAAAATTTGACCTGTTTCATTGGTAATAATCCTTAATACACCTTTGTTTAAAGTGGGTTTAAAAGCATTTGGAGCTAATTGATTTATTACAGTAGAAAAATGTCAGCAAACACAGAATGGAAAAGCAGACAGGAGCAATGACACAGGGACTAAACCATGTGGAGTGTTGCGGAAGATTTGATTATAAACCTTTTTTCAACACTGAACTACTTAAATGTTAATTTTAATAATAATTCCATATGTTTTCTGAAAAGTGGCACAAATTTTGATTCTGATTCAGGCCCCACTGAGGAGCTTGTACTTATGAGTGGTAAGTTATAAATAAATAAGGACCAAAATAAAAGCTGTTACATGTCAAAATAAAAGCATGTATAAACTTTCCATGTAACGCAGTTGCACTAATAGTTTTGGCCCTTATTGATTTGTCTTTGCTCCTGTCTGTTTCTCCAAATTGGGGCTATGCTGAGAATGAGTTACCTTTTGCTAAGTATCTTATAGACGTCCGTTCCACAAAATATTGGACTATTCCTTTTACATTGTATGGAAGATAGGTTTATTTTCTTATAGTTGCTTCATTTCTGACACAGCTTGGATCAAAGATGTCATATTTTTATTATATTTTTATGAAGATTGGGTTTTTGACAACAAAAGAAGCAGGTAAAAGTGCCACATCACAATAACGTCCCATAACCGTAAATTACAGCTCAGACAATCTGAATTTAAAAAAATATCAACAAACACTAGGTAATTATGCCGATCTGTGTTTGTTCCACCGTCACATACAGTAACCACGCCTATAATCTTCCCTCTGTCACTGACTCTGAGCAGAACAAGGCTCTGTTGTCTCCTATTACTCATTTAAGGTAGATTACTGTGGCTTGGATAATTTCATCGGGAGAAAAATCACAGGAAGCATACGGTCCTGGCACTCTGCTCTCTGTCATTGATATTCACAGGACGGCGCGTCGGCTCGTGAATGGTCCGGTGTCTCGTTCGGATAATCATGACGGAAAATTACAAGAAATGAGGCGGCTATATTCTCACCGCAGCCAGGTTTATGACTCATACAGATTCAGATTTAGCGCCTGGAAGTCCGATTTTCATTGATGGCTTCCTCTTTCTCTCATTTGTAACAGACAACAGCACCCAGCGCAATTTACAGCCAACATTTGAGCTTAAAAAACATTTAGACTCCATTCCCTTTCTCATTTTAAATTCCACAAACAAAACAAGCATAATTCCTCAAAATGGAAATTTCATGTTTTCTAATTAACACACTCTAATTAATCATAATTACAACATGTAGTCATTGTCCGCTTGTTGCTCTTCCTTCAGAATCCAGACAAACAAAAGCGTTTAAGTACCCCTGGACCTTTTGGCAACATTTGTACTTAGCTTTTAATTTATAGGTGGCTGTAAGCACATTGAAAATGAAAAATTTCTTCAAATCTAGATTAAAGTTCTGAGCTTGATTCTAAGCACCTCTTGCAGGTCCAATGTGTTCAGTGTGTCACAAAAACTAGAACCTGCTATTCTTGAATTTACTTACACAAGCAGCAGATTGAACATATCATTATGTTCAGTTATGAGCTTCTTCTTTTTAGGGGTCCAGGGCATTTGGAGCCTATCCCAGCAGCGTATCAGTTTATTTACACATGCACGTGTTTGGACACAAGCATTAACCTCAATGGTACAGATTGAAAGAAGCCATTTTAGTTCCATTACTTCTTACTGTTGCCCAGAGAAGACAACTAAGCACTGTTGGAGGAGAAGCACACCTTTCTTTGAGCACACATTCCAGCGTTCCAGTTTCAAATTAATAAAGAGACCACCTTTAGAATTTTTTTTTATCTTTTGGTTCATATACAACAGCATGTTCCTTCAGTAAGTGTATTATTTTAACTTTTTGGGGGAAAAAAACTGCCTAGAAATATCCAATGCCTGTGCTTTTCTCACAGTCCCACATCTAAAGTCCCAGTAAACCTTTTTTTGATAAAATACTGTGTTTGCTGCAGAACTGAGACAATCCTTAAACTTTCTAACCTGTAAAAATGTTGCTGAGTCAGTATCCCTCAGTGCTGAGAGACAGTATCAAATCAAAAGCTTGGAAAAAAACAAAAAACAAGGCCCTGCTGAGATTTTCTTCCTCATTAAACGGACTTGTTGGTATGAGACAGACTTTGTTCCATACAGATGTGTTGTTTGTTTGTGTGTGAAGGTGAATCAGTGCACCGTTCGGCCCAGGTGGCATTTTCATTCTTCTTCTGCCGTGTGATAATTACAATCATCTGTTGCAATGAGCTCAGAAATCATTATTGTATTAAGCCACTGAAGAAACAATTAGCGCAACAATTCATTTCTGAATAGAGGAGACGCTCTTCGTATAATCAGTTTAGACGAAGTCCTTGAAAGAACATTGGGAGATATTGACCTCAAACTTTTGCAGACAATACAAAGAGACTCATAGATAAGAGGGAAATGTATTGTATTGATTATGACTGCTGTCCAGATGAGTTTTTATTCCATTGTTTTCTATCAGCAGTCTAAACCCCCAAATGTTGTCATTGTCATTACCAAGTGTAGATCAAGAAACACTGACAGTTCAACCTTTATTGAAAATAATAAGATTTTTCTGACATTGTTTTGAGCATAACACCTATAAAATAATGTTCTTAAGGTAAATTGTTCATTGTCAGTTTGAAGGTTCCACTTCATATTCAGACAAAGGTGAGTGTTAATAAAACATTTCACCTGCAGTGCCCACCAACCTCTGAGACTTTTTACTCTAGAAAACACTTTCCTTACTCTACAGTCATTCATCCTCAAAAGAAATCCGTTATGTTGTCTTTACACTCCCAAAATTGATGCAAAACTTAATATAACTCTTGAGCACTAAAGCGTATTTTGTGTACAAGTAGAGCCAAAGTCAAGGAGGGGCAATTATTTTTCTCCATTGGCCACATTTTAACAGCAAAACATGTGCAATAAACACGGTATATTCAACACCACAGTCACAGCTGCACCTCCTCAGTTTTAGATCCACTCTTTACAGTTTGTTCAAAAACCAGTAAAAACTTAGAGTAGAGATGAGCGCTTTAGGAAAGGTGGTTACACTTGTCTTAGCGTGAAATCAACTGCAAAATCACTGCAGAATATTGGAGAAAAAAATATGCAGTGTTTAATTATAAATAAAGTATTAGTAAATGCTTGTCGGGCCAGATTAAACAGCCCAACAGGCCGCATGTGGCCCCCGGGCCTTAGTTTGCCCACCACTGGCTCAAGACCACAGACCTGACATTAATATGTTAATTCTTTGCAATGAGAGCAATGTGTATTTGTACAGTGAGCATGTATTAATCCATAAAATGTAATTTCTCTGCAGTGGAGGTCTCTGTCCCATGAGGAGAAGGCCAGATACTGTGA
Organism: Neodontobutis hainanensis; assembly: GCA_024349245.1. Classification (NCBI taxonomy): domain Eukaryota; kingdom Metazoa; phylum Chordata; class Actinopteri; order Gobiiformes; family Odontobutidae; genus Neodontobutis; species Neodontobutis hainanensis. The sequence goes on along the minus strand of JALDNG010000040.1, from coordinate 304,975 downwards.
CCGAGCAAATCAGGAAAGACCTCATCAATCCCTGCATCCTGTCTGTCGTCCAGTGACAACTTAGTAAGAGCTCTAAAAATGCTGGATTAAACTTCCCTTTAATCACATTTCTATAGATAATTTAAGAGACATATCCTAATGTCTACTTGTGTTTCAGGGAAGACAAAAGAAGAAACCAAGGAAAAGCAGTGGTGCAGGTACAATAAAGTAACTAGTTTGGACAGAGCTTACAAACGTCTCAGCTCCACTATCATAAAGGTCTTTTTTTTTCTTGTCTGTTGTTAGTCTCGGTTTCTTGTTTTAATCATTGATCTTGAATTGAGCCCCTAAAGATCTTTTCTCTTGGTCTCAGGGGGGTTTGGTTTGTGTAAATTCAGAATTTCTGTTTTTCTTTCAGCTTCTACATTTACAGCTGTGGCCTCATGAATCAACAGTCTAGGCCACATCCACTGTGTCCTACCCACAATTCACCAGCAACAACTTCAGCAGCAACAACTTCAGCAGCAGCAGCAGCAGCAGCAGCGGCAGCAGCGGCAGCGGCGGCAGCGGCAGCAGCGGCAGCAGCAGCGGCAGCCAGGTGGCGTCACTGTCACTGTGGCCAAATGGAGTCTCTTTCTCTTTAAACTAAACCCAAGAGGAAGACTAACTGCAGTACACCCCCATCTCCAGCTGCTGAACAGTATTAACTTCACTGTAAATGAATATAAACTAAAAAAAAAAACATTGTATATTACACAATGTTTTTTGTTTATATATATATAGTGTATGTATACTGTATATATTTATTTTTATTTTTATAATATGTTCTGTATAATCAGGAACAAAAATAATAAAGAAACTTTTTGTCTTGACTTCATTATTGCATTAAGCTTTGACATAATGTTTTGTTTTAAGGTTGACTATTCTCATTTATTAAAAACGTTTGTTTTTCTTTTTGTATATATATATAAAAAATATACCTACATATCCCATGAAGGTTAAGCCAGCAGGAATAGTCTCTTTTTATAGTGCATCCTGACAATCTGACTTAAAAAGCACAAAAAAGCAATTAATGGAAAAAAGCCGATGACTGAACTTATGTACATGTAGTTTTATGCACTTGATTGAATAGTGATAAAACTTTGCTCTGTTTATGGGCGTCTGGCACTGCACGCTTTCTTACTACCCACTAATGACAGAAACTGAGCAAATAAACAACTGATAAGATTATTAAAACGTAATCACAAATCATAAGGACAACACAAAAGTAAAGTAGCATCATTAAAGTGATGTGGAACATTTTGACGAGAGATTAATAAAATGTTTTGTATCTATTTGACTGGACCAAATGATTCTCCTCTGGGGTTTTAACATTATACCATATGATTAATGCAAAATATAAATCAAGGAGACGACATAAAGAAGCCAGGAAAAAGAAAATATGCTGAAATCCTGGGCGCTTGTCTTTCATAGCAGCCGTCAAAGTGAAGAAAAGGTTCACTGTGATGTCTACGCGGCTGTCAAACAATCAGCGCTGACACCTCCCTCGAGAATAAAGAGAATGTGAGCCTCAGTGTGTCTCCGCAGTTGTGTAGTGTGTGTGAAGTGTCCACAATGGGCCGACTCACAGAAGAAGGTTCAAGAGACCTCGAAAATCACAGAGTCGAGGCGCTATCTGATTCAGAGGCTGTTGTCTCGGTGACAGACTGCGAGAGCAAGAACGAGACGCATTTGTTATAATTACTCAAAGTGTCCTCACACCTTTTTGAAGGAGATATTATCTAGAGTAAGCATTAAAGTTATTATATTTGATATTGATCCGAGCTGAGACAATTATCAAGTCCTTGTCTCTTAAATCTTATCCGTGCCTGTCTACACTCTCTTTTTTAACTAACTATGCTGTTGTTGGGGGACATTCACATTTTTTACGTTATGGTATCCCTGGTCAGCTGACTGTGTCTGTGCATGAGTGGTCAAAAAGAAGGTCTAGTTTAGTCTGTAGTCAGAGTTTGAAAACATTTATATATAAAAATAAATTTAACCTGAATAAAATTATCGGAGAACTTTGCTCTTAAGGTGTTTCTCTTCTTTAAACTCTTCATTCAAAGTTCTCTTCAGATAAACAGCTGTGTTTACCGCCTCGGGGCAACAGAAAACATTCTCGGTAAGCCAATGTAAATATAAGCAACAAAAAGACTAAAAATGCCTTTTGGTCAATTAGCAGAAAGCGATCAAAGCTGTGGGATCATAACACAATCGGATCTATAAAGTTGGCTGGAGGCGCCTTCTCTCAATAACAAGTTTGACATATTTAAGTGTATAGTAAGGCACAACTCATACACTGGGTCATTCAAAGTGCTTCACAGAAATAAAAGACAAAGTAAAAATACATAAACGAGATTTAGAATAAGAAATAAGAAAAAACAATGTCTTTGTTGTCTTTACTGAATGTAGGCGGAGCTAAAAAAAACTCTTCTTGAAGTTTTTTGCTGCTGTAACTTAAACGCTGCTTCACCAGGTTTAGTTCTAACTCTGGGCACGAGCAGAAGCCTGTCCCAGATGTTCTCAGAGTCCGAGGAGTTTCAAAAGCAACTAGCATGTCAGAAATATAATCTGGTGCTAAACCATTGACAGACTTGTAAACCAGCAGTGCTGTTTTAAAATGATATGTCACGGGGTATTGTCATGAATAGAGTGAAGCTCCACTGGCTTTCTTACACTGTGCAGTGGTTATTTGTGTGGACAGGACACTCTAAGTAGAACTTTATTGTTTGATTCCCATCGCCTTCTGCAGGACACGGGGCGCAGGGGCTCAATGGTAGAGCGGACGTCCCAACCCTGGTGGAGCTGAGTCCGAACGTCCGATGTCCAAATCTTTGCCAGAGAGGTCAGATGGTTTGAGAGAGGAGTGAAGGAAGCTGTGTTTGTTAAACGGGAAAAGCCCTCAATGAACAGAGGAGAAGGCCTCCGTTATCACCTGCCAGCTTTGAAACTCAAAAGAACAACAACAACACCTGAAGGGATCGGTCATGTGACATTTACACAGGAGCATAATGACTCCCCCATCAGGACACGACCCTGTCAAAGACATCAAAGGTATTCCACTGCCCTCTACTTTACTTTAAAGAACTCAATTCTATTAGCAGAGGAAATTTTTCCTTAGAATCTGAAAAAAAACTCACAAACTAGAAGAGTCCCTTTAACTGCGTGCACATGTACGGGCCAACGGATTGACAGATGTGGCTTTGACAGGTAACAAGAGGTTGATTATTGCTCAATATGCAGCAGCAGTAGCCAGTTTGGACGTAATGACACTGATGATCTGATGCAATCCCACGAAACCTCTTCCCTCTCAATCAGGATGGACACAGAGAATATGGATTAGAAGCAAGAAATAGCCTTAAAGCTTTAAAAACTGGATCAAATTTCTGTTATTTCTTCATATATCAGTCCAATCCACTCATACAAACTCTTTGACATTAGAAACAAGCCCAAGCAGATGACACATTTATGTTCTGCTGATGAAATATGACAAATCATTCTGTCGTTAAGTATGACTCAAAAAAAAATGAAGGTCTGAGCCATTACTCAGCTGCTGGCAGTTATTCACACACACACACAAAAGATATGTAATAATTATGTAAAATATTGAAGTAATTCATTGTGTGGGAGTTTAAGATTACCATGTGAGGGTTGGTTGTTGTTAATCCGTTTCCACAAAGCAACTACGTGTCCCAGTTTCGGTATTTCAAGTCTAGTGTTTGCTAAACTCCCATGAATGAAGCAATAGTTGATTCCCTGAAGTTCTCTGGTCAAAGGGTTAGCATCACTGCAGCACTTCCTCCAAGTCTGCAGCTGAATTTTAAATTCAAACATTTCTCATTTATGAACAGCCTGTATCTCTGGCACCAATGAATCACAACCGTGGCTTATTTCCATATTTTTATCTTGGGACAGCATCATCCGGAGTCATATTTAAAATGCTGTATGGAAGAGGACGGTGAATATTTGCTGCAGTGAAAGATTTTGTCAGCTCAAACTTTGTCGAGGGGTCTGACCCGTTCTGGTAAAAGAGATAAAAGTGGAAAACTTTTTCTGGTTTTCCCCTGAACAACAGAAGTTTTTTAAGCTTTTGTGAAAAAGTGGGGGCTCTCTGCAACTATTACCCTGCAAAGAAGAATAAGGCCAAAAGTAAATCCTATTTGAACCTTGGTTAGTCAGACTTATGACAAATGGCAGAGTTCATTTGGAAAAACAGATAAAAGCCATTTTGAGGCTTGTAATTTATTCTTTGCATAGCGCAGTTTTAAAAATCCATTTAAGTGGTCCTGATTGGTCACAGCTACTCAAGTTTGGTTTGACTTATTTTACCTTTGACAAATAATAGAAAAATATATATATATGTGACAAAGTCATTTTTTATTATAGTAAAGTTTACTGGAGCCATCTTTGAATCGTAGGCTGTATAATTCAATCACAGTCTATTAAAGCAAACGTCCGTTTTTTCCAACAAAACAAAAAAGGAGTCCGACTACGTGCCCTATTTTTTTCTACAATCTCAGTTTTAATGGCGGACACAAAGCTATAATCATGAGCTCATTACTTTTGGCTTATAGAGTCTGAGCAAACACAGGCAGCAGGAATAAAAGCCTGGACGACTCAAGCTCCACGGTTTACTCCGGGCTGCATAATGACCACCAAAAAAAAGTAAAAACATGTTACACTCTAAAGGCCCGATCTTACGGCTCTGGCGGGGTCTGGCACAAGACGGATTGACCTAATAACACTCGTGTATTTGAAGATTTATATTTAAACCAAATATAATATACTTTTGTATGTGTATAAGAATAAGAAAATCTCCCTAAAAGGTACTTAAGTAGAATTTTATGAATGAGGCTCATTGTGTCCATTAGAAGGATTTTTCTTTCCGATTGATTTTAGGGAATCATCAACTTTTTGATCACTATTTACTGGTTTCCATGAAGCCTTAAAAGTCAGATGTTATTTTTATACAATTTGTATAAGGAAAAGAAAATTAACAATGATAAACAACTGTAAAATGTAAAAAGAAGGTGTAAATTTATGACTTAAACTTCTTAATTCCATGTATCAAGAGGTTGAAGGTGTCAAACAGGGGCTACATTTATCACAGATTGGGTTTTATGTAAAAACCTGCAGCCTTCACCACTGATTAAGACTTTCCTCTGTTGTTCCTGCTGAAAGCTGACATGTTTAAATTTAGATTTCACAGTGGGGACGCTCTTGAACGTCTGCCTCACAAAGACACACACTCACTTTACAGCACAGTGACATCCTAGTCCTCTCACGGCTAATTAATCATTTTCAATAAAAAACATCATTCAACCGGCTCATTCGTCTAAAGAAAGCTGCACAAATGATCCACAGGGGACTCTCGGTGATCAGCGCTGGAGTGTTTGGCTTCTATTCTTGTCTTCGCCATCGTACTCTTTAATCCTCCGTCGAACACTTTGAAAAGATATAAGTTGTAGGTGGGTTCAAACATTTTGCGATCAGTATTTTGAGGACGCGCTTGCTTCTGAAACCCAGCCAAAATCAAGTTAGAAGAAAGAAGAAGAGTAGGCGTGAATAGAATGACAAAGTTTTAGCTTCTGCCTAACTCTTTTCTTTAGGTTCAGATAAAGTTGCAGTGTTATTTGTCAGTGTCACTTTTGTTAAGAATAATTACTTGTGTCAGCATTTAGAGACTGGTCGCCTGGAGGTGTTTGTATTAATCAAAGAAAGCCTTTTAAATGGCTGCTAATAGAAGCAAAAAAGTGGTCAAAGTGTTGGAAAGATTGCTGCTGCGTCTTGACAAGCACATTGGGAAAGAGTGTTGCTTCTTGGCTGTCAGACGGGTCCTGCCTATTCGGCAAAACACATCTTACATAATGCACAGAAACTAATATAGCGTCATTCTTCTGGTAGAAAACTTCCACAGCTCAGAGTTGGTTGGTTTTTACAGCATTAGATAGAAAAATATTGTTTGATTAATCCATACTTTACACAGTCGCAAGTATATTACATTGAACAAAAGGTTACGTTGACACAGACTGGCCGGGTCCGCTCCCTGTTCTATTGTCTCTGCTCCAGTACTGAGGGCAATAAACTTCTTTTTGTGACAACTCAGAGCTCGAAGGGCAGCTTAATGTTCCTCAACACTATATGTAAGCAGTTATGTTCTGACCTAGTTTCCACAGAATATTTCTAACGGTCAAATAAAGACCTTGAAAAAGGCTGTGGGTTATGGTTACATTTCATTTCAATGCAAAGGGTTTTATTAGAACGTATTGACTTTTCTAAAATACTAATGTGAAAGGAGATCATTTTTTTGTTTCATTCTACAAATAGCTATTTTGAGGCCACTGCTTTATATAACCCTGACAATCACAAAGAGCTTAATGTGGCTATAAAATGACATCTGTTTATAGTTCAATAGATGTAGCTCAAATAGTGTTTAGGTTACGCAATAAACGGCACACAATGATACACAGAAAAAGGAGAATAAAGTTAAACTAAATTGAATAAAGTAGCTTTGTAGAGCTACGGTTAAGATCCCGTTCCTTTTTAATGATGAACGAGAAAGATTGTCTTTTGTTTTAATAAATAAAGCAGCAATAAGACGAAAAAGCTTTGTGTTAAATGTTTTAGTTACAGGATGTCACACATCAGGAAGTATGGTGCATTCATGTGGACCTCGGAAAAGTCAACAACAAGGAAGATAGACGTGAGAAAAAAAATGTGCCAATGTTATTTTTAAGAGTTAATACATTCAAAGAAACAATTATTAGCCTATTATTAGCATTTACAGAAAAAAAAAAAAAAATTCAAAACATGTCCTTAACGTACATTGAAAACGCTAAAGTCAAATAAATTGCTTAAATAAATAAGCCTTTAAGAACAAAAACTAGTTGTGCTATCATATAATCAATTTATTAATGTGTAAAACAGGTCTAAGATATCTTAAACGTTTGCTTTCCTCCGTCATGTTGATTATCGGGCACCTGAGTTTCTGAGCTGTTGTTCCAACTTGAGCAGGTGTGCATTTTTCAACTCGGAAAAAACGTTTTCCAGAGTTCCTGAGGACCACGTGAAGACCAGGCGATAAAAAAGCAAGACCAAGGCGTTACTGCGCATATTTCCACATATAAAAAGATAATTTATCTAAACATATGTGTAAAACCATTGGTGCACTGATCTAACATTTAACAGTATTGGCTTTGTCCAAACACTGCTATATTCCAGCCATGGCTCTTTACGAGATAAATGCTCCAATCTCGGACACATCTCACAGCTTTGACACTCAATCCAGATTTATGTAATATGTAGTCTGGCAGTTCATTCGTGTTTGATAAACCAACCTGCACTGCCACTAAAAAAGACAAATGTCTGATCAAGCAACCCACTTCTATAAACAGCCTGTTTTAACTTGTGGATATATATTTTAGTTTAGAAATGTGTTGTCTTCCCGCAGCGCTGCCATACTTCTTAAACTGTCAACTGCTGGAGTAGGCTTGGGTTTATTTCTGTCTTGAGACTTGACAGGAGCTGACAATATGTGCTCGGCTCAGTGGGAAGGCTCTGAAGATTCACAGGAGAATGGCATGACGTCAAAGAAAAACTCTGGGAACTAGCACACTACCTGCTGAGAGTCCCCCCCCCCCATTACCACCACCACACAAACACAAAAAAAACCCCAAAAAAACATGCTCCTATCTGTGTCGAACGCGATGACTCGATGGTATTCTCTGATTTTAGGTTTTGTTATGTTTTGCGCAGCTCAGGGAAGAAAGGCAAAGCAGGAAAAGCGTTACCTGGTTTGACTTTCCAGGATTTGCAGCAAAAGTTTTTTCAGATGTAAACAATGTAACTTTCTGTGGAGTTACGAGAAAAAGTGAATATATCCTTTTAAATACATCTGAATTTCTGTTTGTAATTCTATAATATTAAAAGGTAAACGTAAATGGCTAGTTTGGCGTCCACCTTTCTCAAAATTGTTAATCTTCTCTTCTTCATAATTTCTAATTTGTTTCTAATCTGTTTGACTTCACTTTCCAAAGCACTCTCCTGTTTTCTGTGAAAAGTGCTACATAAATAAAGTATACTTGGTTAGATCAAGAGACTTCATCAAGAGATTAAGAGAAAACCAGTGATTTATAAAAGGTCTTCTTCTTCATTAGAGAAGATTAAAACAGCTATTATCTTTTTTGCTTTTTTTCATTGGAGTGAAAAAGATGGACCTTGAAGATGGAGTTGTGTGAAAGAATTGTGCCATTTTCTTTTAAATCTGAGGTTTATATTCATCAAAGCAACATTGGACAAGGTTGGATCAAAAGATTTTCGAAGATAAGCTTAAAACTGGGGTTGGGGGGGGGGATTATAAATCACTTTTTTTCCAAGTGTTCTCCCGGCATGTTTGTCCAGAGCCATGGTTCTGATATATATCTTGGTAGTGCTTATTCCAGTTTGCTCACAATCAGTCAAGTAGTTTTTAAATTATATTTGATAGTTTGAATAGATTGTTTAAATGGACTTCTCTCTAATCATTCAAAAAAACAAACATTTTAATGATATTTGACTGAATGGAGAATCATGATGAGAAAATCTGGAAAATTAATGCAATAACCATTTCTCACACAGCAGATTGAGTTTGATTGGATTTGATTGTGTTATTGCCAAAAACTGTAATGAAATTGAACTGGACTGATTCAATTGTGTAATGAACCCTTTACACATTTCTCTCCGGCTTGTTCCGCTGGATCTATTTTGTATGTCCACATTTGTCCCGAGTGGGTTCCGAGCCTGTCACAGCAACATTCAAGCCAATGACAAAAAACCTAAAGCTGATTGAATAATTGATTTACATGTCGGGCATAAACAGCCGTGTCATATCTGCCCCTCCACCGAGTCGAGCGGTGCTAATTGGTTTATGACACCGGCTGTGCAAGGGCATTGTGCTTTGTGTCTCACCGTTTGAAGGACAACAACAAAGCACAAATGAAACAAAAGCTAACCTTGAAAATGCTGCGTCACAGAGTTTTTTTTTCCAGGAAGCACCGTGTTGTGAGAGGCCATATGGCAGGGAGCGCTTTAAAGTTTGTTTCTGCCGCTTGTTGCCAGCTTTGCATTACATTTTCAGATTAATTAATTATCCTTAACCTTCCCCTTGACTCGACCACTTCGGATGGATTTGTCCATTCAGCTTGGCCTCGAGACAAAGCTTAGGGTCAGAACTCCTGCTGTCATTAGGTTGATTAGGTTTCTTTAGTTTAATAAAGAAGTCATTTAAAAAAAAAAAACAAAAAAAACCTGTTTCCTATTAATGATACCAAAATGTAACAGAATCATTAAGTTATAGCTTTTATAGCTTTGGTTCATTTTAGCTTTTTTTAGCTAAAGGGTGCTTTGTGACCAGTGTGGGGGTATAGCTCTCTGTAGCGGGGGTCAGTCGCTGCTGTCTGTGTCCCATGGACACATTACGCACCAACACACTGGCTCCTGGCATCAACCCTCCCCGCTCTTCTTCAGCGATCGAATTAATGCAAACCAAACCTGAACACAATTAACATCACTTTTTGAGCCAATGTTTAATATTTTTTCTGGCTAAATATGGGGCAGATACTTAAATAATGCTAATATGAGTAATATAGATGAGTTACAGTATTTTTGAATACTACTTGGAGTTCATATAAATATTCCTAAGTCTGATCTTTGAATCACGAACCTCACAACACTGGACCGTTGTCAAATCATTGCTTTAAAAAGACAGTAAGCCATCAGTGTACAAAAAAGTTTGTTGTGCAGACTAACAGTGTTGCAGAAGAAAGCTGATGATATAAGATGCCACTTTTCTGCTGCTTGTGGATTACATTTTACGCTGACTTATTTATGCTCAACCTTACCCTTGACTCAATCACATCCGCTGCATGTGTTGCTTCGGGACGGCCTCGGGACCAGAACTGCTGACAGGACTGCTTTGACAGAACCTGGACTGGCATCGCAAATCAGCCGAGAGCGGGCAGCAGTTCAGGGTAAGACCTCAGATCGGTGACTATCAAAGACGATCAAAGTGCGCTGGGATTGTGGTGGCTTTACAAAGCGCCGCTCGGCATGCTGGGAAATACAGGGGAGAACAAATGAGAGGTGTTAGCAGAAACACAAGGGGGTTTTATAGAGGGGTTCCAGTTTTGTCCACATCCTGACAAAAGTATTTATTCTTTCAATTGAAGCCCTAGTTCCCAAAATAATAACTTTCAAGCAGCAAAGGGAATTAGACAATGTAGACTGAGAGAGTGGACTTCTTACAGTGAGGGTAAGTAATAAATGTGCTTCTATTTCGAGGAACTGACAATGTTGTGTTGACCCTTTAATAATCTCGACACCGACTGGTCCAAGGACAAGAAAAAACAACAGGTCAAAGAGGTAAGAGGTATACTTTCTCATAAAAGATTATTAGAGCAAGTCGGGCCAAAGGCTGTACAAGTCATGAGGGTGGGGTGGGGGGTGGGGGGTTCTCAAGACAAAGCATCAAGAAACCGGACTGTGAATCGAAGGTCATTAAAGCAAAGAAGGAGAGCAAGTCGTTGGGTTTATTTGTGGAACAAAGAGGGCTGTAATCTGTGGCTAATGTTGGCGAAGACGTCCCGTCACCTACAAAAACAACTGCCCTGACAGAGCCGGGACACGTCGCAAGGGCAAAACGTATATTGTGGTTTAGCTCCGTGCCTTGAAATAAAGATGAATGACTAAACAGTTTAATGGAAAAAGGACATCTGGTGGGATGTGCGTTTAAAATTTAAAGTGGATCAATATAATTTATGATTAAGTTCACTGGCAGTAACGCTTCCCTAAAATGTTAAACAGAGGTCGTTTAGGGCTGGTGGATTCCTTTGGCCTGGCCTCATTGTAGAGTTTCTAACCATATCAAAACCCACGGGCCAAACTTCAAATGACATTGTTAAAATAGGCAATAATCTAGGTTTAGGCAGTGATACTGTGTTTATATAAATAGATGACATACATGGCGCTCTCACTTTTTGTGCTTCCATAAAAATACAAAGAAAACTGCTGCTTCGGTGTGTATTTTCCAGAGGGGTTCCAAAGGGAAATCCTTCAGCATGTGTGTGTCAAATTTTACAGTTTGGATGTCCATTCTACCTCGGGCTCTTCCATCCTTGGATCGACATCCAAGAGTCATGTCTGAGACCTCACTACACAACCCTCAGTTGTGAAGGGGCCCTAAACGCAGACGCAGCCAACACAGTTCAAAAAGGTTTATTGAGAGCAGGTACACAGGTAAGCAGCAGGACCAGAGACCAAGGCCGGTCCTAGAGGAATTACAAGAGCCAGGGAAGGAGAAGACTGGAGCAGGCAGAGGCAGGAACAGGAGGCTGGGGGGCACAGGAACTGGAATGGAGGACAGAAAACAGCAGTTACGACTCTAGCGCTCCACACAAATACAACCCCCACAGACTTGGTTCACCATGGAGGTAGACTGACAATCTGGTAGAGTCTGGGCTTAAATACACTGCAACTGATGAGGAGAGTGTTGACAGGTGTTGCAGCCAGCCTTGAGCAGGAGGAGGGAAAAACCTGGGGTGCACCGTGACAGGGGGTCCAGACACTTCTTGTTCCCCATAGCTTATTGTTATGCAGCCTCTTGTTCCCGCTTTTGAAAGGGAACGTTTCTGAAAAAAGCAGGTACAAGATGATGTGCTTTAACTGTGGCCGTGTCCTGGACGTCCTTTAAGACGACGTTGACCTGATGACACTAACCTTTTACGTGTATTTGTAACCTCCAGGTGCGCTCATCAAGTTCAAGCAACAGTATTCACAGTAAACAGAAGCTTTTTAGAAAACCAAAAACGTTTTCCTGACAACTGTACTGCCAAAAGACTTATATAATAATAATAATTTCTACGACTGACTTTGTAATGTGTCTGTGATACTGTGGGACTATTAACACATGATTTATTTGTTCTGCAACTCTGGAGCTGACCTCAGCTTATGAATGACCTAAAATGCTAATACGCTATCATATCATATAATATAGCTTTCATGATGGCTGCAAAATTACAGTTAGCATGTCTGTAATGGCTTTTTTTGTGGATTACATTTTGTAAGCTGGATGACCTGTGATTGTGATACTTTTGTTTCCCTAATCCTGTTTAGGACTTTTTTATGGAGACTACAACTATGGATGAACTATACCCTGTTTTAAACATAGCCCTGTCTCTTTTCTCTGATAACAACTGGTCACCCGAGTTTCTTTCCTAAAATGAGTCCAAAAATGACCCAGGATATTGGTGTGTATATTTTTAGCCACACAACCTGCTTTTAAAGCTTTTCTAAAAGGAGACGATTTAAAATGATAAAGTCTGTTCCGGTGATTGCCGTCATAAAACTCATTTAGGGACTTCATGAAGAATATGAGTCACCTTTGCATGGAAAAGTGCTGTTTTAAAGCTTATATCCTCAGTAATTTGGAAACAATCCAGGTTTAGGTTGTCAAGTAGGCAAAGCCTTTTAAAAACAGGTGTTTGCACCGTCAAAAAAGTGCCAGGCGAAATTTGTTTATAATTACCACAAACCAAAGGAATACATGAAAACAATCTGTGCTTCGCAATAGTTAGGATTTAACAAACACTGATATTGAGAGTTGGATATATTTTACTAAACTTTCTAAAAGTAGACCAAATGGCAAATAATGTTTGTCAAAATCAAGAGGCTTGAAAACTGTCTAGGGCTGAGAACAGTGGAGACATGGGGAAAAAAAAGAAATCAACTATACAGCATGTCGAGTCATTAGCAATACTACTAAGTGTAGTAGGGACGAGGGAGGGAGGGACAATGGCTTCATCGAATGTTCTGTATCCAGTAGCAAAAGATGGCTATTATGTCTAGGACAAACTTTGTAAAGGATGAAAATATTTTACACAAACTGTGGAGCTAATAAGTGGGATGCAATGGGAAAAACAGAATATGCGCTGTGTCATGGCATAAGACTTTTAAAGCAATAGAAAGTCACACAATGGAAAAGAAAAAAAAAAGTCTAATAACTTATTGACTCATTTTACATTTTAGTGAAATTCTTGCACCAAAATTTTTTTTGTGGTGGCACAAGCCCCATGAGTATATAATAATATTGCCAGTAGAGCTCTCAAAAAAATAACAATTTAAACCAAATTTTAAAAAAAGGATCATTTGTAATAACTTTATACATATTATTGAAAAAAACCATTCAAATACATGTCAATACAAACTGAGATGGGATATGCCTCTAGAAGCTAATTGCTAATGTGGCTAAGCTAAAGCTCAGGTCTCTAATTGTTTCGGGTTGTTTTATCCATTTATAGGTTGTTTAAAAAAAAAACTGCCCTTCAGTTCATTAATGTTGTTGTTGCATGAGACATGACACACATTGATTTTTGCTGTGTGTGTGTGTGTGTGTGTGTGTGTGGTCTCCCATCTCCCCTCAGGCATAATTTGACTTAAATTTAGATATGTTTCATTGAAACTCGTTTCATTCATCGTCATCTACAAAAGCACCCCAAGGGTCACATTAGAACATTGGACTCCTGTGGGGGGCTGGGCCAACACAGTGAACACTCAATAAAAACACATTTCTTTTGCTTATAATTTAAAGTTTAAACTACTGTAAAGTAAAACCATAAACACAGTATATTCAACGCCACAGTCACAGCTGCATCCTCAAATTCTAGCGCTGAGAGAAGAGAAGCTAGCTTTAGGAAAAGGCTTGTTCTTGTTTGGTCCATGTCAGAGTCGAATCAACTGATCACTGTAGGATATTAAAGGGAAAGGAAAAATTTTAGTAAATGCTTGGCAGGCCAGAGTAGTTTGTCCACCCTTGTACTAAAGGATTAGAGATAAGTACTAAACTACAGGAAATGCCAAGACGGGACAGAGAAATGTTTTTAGCAGCAAAAATGTCTGAACTTTTCTTATTAGGGATGAGGCGTGATGCATGATTTCTGTTTTTCAGACATTTCAGAGGCCTGTGACATTGTAGCTTTGTTGCACAAAATAGGTGCCTGTTCCATATTATATCAATATTCAACAGGACTTTAAAAATGTGACTGGGGATGTTTAATACAATCTTAAAAAGGTCAAAGATACATGCAAGTAGTTTTAATTGAATAGTATTAAAACTTTGTTGGAACTGTATTAAAGGTGTGGATGTTTTGTTTTGTACATTTTTGGCGTGCTCTGAAGACACAGACCACGTCCATTGACAGATTTCTGCTGGACCGGTAACTTTTGTTTATTTTTTGGTGAAAATATTAGATTTTTGGGAGTTTGAGAAAGATACAAACTTGTATTCTGACACTAAAACATTAAAAGGTTAATTTCCTAAGTAATGAGAGAGGACTAAAGGGAAGACGCAGCAGAAGAGTCTTGTGGAGTTACTGGAGGATGTTAAACAGCTGCGCCTCCAAAACAACAAAAGGGATAAATGGTTTGCTGAGCTAGAACAGAGGTTGGACGATCTTGAAGAGTTCTCCTGGATGCACGACTTGCTCATCACCAGTATTTATCTTGCAACAGCCTTTCTCCAGAGCAAAGAAGTAGAGCTGGACCTGGATTGCATTAAAGCATGCCACCCTCAACTTAGAAGGATCAGCAACCACAAAACCAGCAGTCATTCTGAGTCTTGTCAACAGGAAAAACAAACTTACACTATCCCAATGAGCACTGAGCCACACACAGGTGGTCAAAAGGACAATTACACAGATACAGACCTGTTGCAGAGAATTTATTAAACAATACAGCAATAATAGCATTATCAAAGACAAATTGCCTGTTATCCATTTCAAAAGCAGAAGAATGTTTATATATATTAAAGCAATGAGAGAATATTTGCAAAAATGTGTTTATCCCATCAGCGTTATTATAGTCATATCTGAAACCTGCTTCAATCAAGAGAAAGTAACTGACTTTGAAATAGATGATTATGATCTTCATTACGTAAATAGACAAAATAGAAAAGGAGATGGGGTCGGGCTATTTGTGTACAAAACTATAAAACACTTTGTTCTGATCAATCTTAGCTGTACTCAGTAATGAAAGGAATGTCTAACTAGATATTTACCATATAGAAAATCAACCCTAACTAATTACATCTTTACAAATAACTCAACTAACATCCTGCTGATGTGTGCTATTATGGACCACTTACCTGTTTTTACCAAATAGGAGTTTCTAAAACTAAAAAACTCTGTAATGTAAACTCAGGAAGCAATGAATGTATTTAATCATGACCTGGAAGTGCAAGACTGGAGCTCTGATTGTGGAGAGATACACACAGACACAGCCTGCAATTACTTTTTAGGAACATTTTTACAGTAAACAGAATATTCAAACTGAGGACTAAAAAGGCTTACAAAATGCATTTAAAAAAATAATAATCTATATAAATCATTCATTAAATTGAAAACAAAAGAAGCTGAGAATAGATAAGTTGAACAAAAATTAATCAAATGATCTGTTAAGAATGGCCACAAAATAAACTATATAAAAGGAACATGGGATTTATTAAAGAGAACTCAAAAAACGAGTTCACAACATGAACAGGGTATTTAACAGCTTCAATTTTTTTTAAAACATTGGCCCTGCCTTGGCAGCAAGAATCCCAGACAAACAAATATAGCATAATATTGAAAAAAAAATCTAAAACAATACAACTCTATCTTTCGTTCAGCGGAAATAAATAATGAAAATACAGACCAACAGATGCCTTTGTTTTAAACTTCAGAAAAAAATCAAGGAAGGCAAACATGTTTAGCCAGATTCCTTTTTGAATGAGCAAAATAGTTTCTGAGTATGACACAGACGGTGGCTAATTTGTGGGATAACAAGGGCCAATATATGTTCCCCCATCTCCTAAATCAGGACCTGTCTCCTCTTATTTATTTATTTTTTTTTCAATGTTGTGTTAATTTGGCCGGTTTTAAATCATTTATTAATCTTATTTGTAACTCAACTTGTAGAAAATGCCTATAGGTTTGTTAAAAAATACATAATTTAAAAACAAAAACCTATATAGCTTTATAACAACATATGTTCTTTTCAATTTTTTTATTTAAATTTTATATAATTATCTTTTCATTCCATGGTTCATTTTTGTGGTTTACAAGGTGCTCTTAAAATAATGTTGCTGAGGTTATTTTTATTATGTATTAAAAATATATGTGCTGTGTTTAAGGGCTGTCCATTGAAAGTTTTTATATGTGATTGGCCATAAGTTGGTGACAGGAATCTCAGGGTACACAAAAACAACTGCTTGGATTTGCGGGTTAGGGTGGGCCTGTGTGAACACAGATCCATTAATGGTTCACCCAGCGTATTAACACGTCATTCTGTTCATTCATTTTAAGGCGCAGTTCGACCGGGCACTCCCTTGATGGTAATGAGACACCACACAGGACAAACCTGTCTGCTTTCCTTAAAAAACAGGAATAAACATATACTTAACGGAAGGCATGGGAACAACAACAATGAGTTTCAAACGGTAGTAAAAAATGAATAACAGTGGGTGGAGTTCAGCATCAGATAAAAGCTCTTTGCTCACTTTTAGATCAACAGACCGGACTCAAAAATGGCTTTGCAGCAGTTTGTTTTTGGTTTAATCCTGGCAATCGTTTTCTCATCCAAAGGTAAGACAATAGATAATGAATAGAAAGCAAATACGTGAAGAACAGGGGGAGTTAAATTAACAAAGCAAAAACAATCTATGTACCTATTTGTTTACTAAAGTGGAACATAAATAATTAAATGTATTCTTTCTAAAAAATACTTTGTCAACAAAAAATATAAATGGGTTTACTGAGCTTGAACTTGTCTTAATAACAACTATTACACCATAAACTACAATTATCTTTTTTTATTTTTTATTTTTGAGAAGCAATTTTGTAAATGACAATTTTTTGGATAAACAACCCAGTCGTTCCCAAATTTTATATCTTAATACTGTCTGTGGTCCATAATGTCTGCCAGGACACTACAAAACAACAGAAGTTACATAAAATTTTAGTCACATAAATGACTGCCATAAAAAACTTTAAAATTAAAGGTGAAGTCTGACTCTAATAAATTAAGAATAATGTAGTTATTTTGCTACCGACTGAAACTGACCTGGAGGAGTGTTTTTATTATGGGACAGTCACTGCATGACACAGACCACGGCTGTTCAACATTGGACACTAATAACTAATAACAACAATGGCAGAACAAGTAATCAGTATTTATAGTTAAATTACTTCCACGTGACATTTCCTTCAGAAACTCTACAATTTGTCTACAAACACTTAATTTCACTGCTATCCTAGATTTGTTTAGATAAATATTATAATAAATATATATACACTTTCAGACACACCAATAAAGGCATGTCAAAACTCTTCAACACAAAATGGAAAGACAACATACACACAGTAACTCCAGCCTTCTTCAACTGCCACCAAACTCACCCACATTTAAAAATCGAACCGCCAACCTTTTTTGTTTCTTAGTATGTTTTTATGACTAACTAGGACCCAAACAAAGCAAAATGACAAAAAATTATATTTATATATATATACTATTAAAAAAATGGGACATTAAAATCCGTTATGTTTTATATTTTGGTTTAACTTCTGTTTTATTAATTTCAGGCGGTCACACATCACTTGGTAAGTACACAAAAGCTATGACATCAGTATGCAGGTATGTAACATTCAGTATCAGCACTTCAAACTGGACTCTACAGTTTGTCAGAAGATCCAAGCCGCAGCATTGTTTGCATTCTTCCATCATACACATTAGAAAAAAGCAAATTTGTTTATAAAATTTAAACAAATGCTTGTTATCTTTGAACGATCTGTAATGAAGCAGGTGTGAACCAGTTAGTGTTTCTTAAACCTGAGGACTTTATAAAGGGATCTGAAAAATTTGACTGTCCCTGAAAGGCTTCCGTATGGGGAGTGAGGTGTACATTTATCAACTTCCATTTTTGTTTTATTTAAACACCGGCTTGCACAACACATGATCAAACTTCCTTTGCAACATGTATTTAAGTCAATTTTACGTATTGATTAACACCATCATCTCTTTCTTGTGAATGTCAGTTTGTGGAAATGTACAAGGGCCTGATGAATCTCCTAAAAACTGGCCGTGGCAGGTCAATATAACCTGTGAGAGTTGTTATGTCGGTTTCTTTGGAGGGACCCTTATCAACGACCAGTGGGTCTTGACTCCTGCCGTATACTTTCAGGAGTGAGTAAAGTTAATTGAGACATCTTTTCAAAGAAGTATCTGAAAGGTTTATTTAAAAAACAGGTGCTCTACTAACCTGTCCATCTTTTTTTTCTTTCAGGGAACCTGGCACTAACTTGAATAGTCTAGTGGTGTTATTCTCTGGTTCAAATGTGACAAGGGGAGTGGATGCTAAAATCTGTCACCAATCATATATTCTACTATCTATCAACTCTATCAACTATTTCTACCGCTCCAGCATCTGCCTGCTGAGGCTGTCGGCCCCTGTGAGCTTCGGCCCTAACATACAACCGGTCTGCTTAGCCGCACAAGGCAGTACTTTTCACTCACAGGACAGTGCTTGGGTCGCTGGATGGACTCCAGAATACAATGGCAAGTAAAACAATGAGTGTTCCACGCAGTTACCTTCATTTGCTCAACGCACATATGTGGGTTCATAAAATAAAAGCATTCTGGGATTTGGTCCTAAATAGTTTGAGTTTTTTTTTTTCTGGTTTCCAGCCTTAAAAAAAAGGCCTATCCACACCGGGCACACCACAAAGAGTTCTTAAGCAAAATATGTCAACAGCAAGGTATAGAAATTAGTCTATGTTTGTTAATAACCAGACAATGTCACTATTGTCAGAGAATGTCCCCCTTTTTTAGCGCAAAAACAAGGAGGAAGTTTATTCGGACGATGCCTTGAAATAGAACAGCGGCGTCGAGAGCCCAAATTGGCCAGGTGCGCTCACACTGGAAGTCTGCTTTGTCAGCAAAAAGCCCGACCAACCAAGGGGTTCGCAAACAGCATTTTAAAATGCAAACTAAAGGAACACACTAGATGGTGCTGTTGGCCAAATGCTATTCATTGCATTTTACTTTCTCAGTTTTGCATTTTGTTTAGGACAATACCGTTTTTGTCCATATTTTTCCAACCTTGGGGAAACTAAGCATTACTTTGTGTTCTCGACGAAGATTTACAACGCTTTTACTGTTTGAGCTTGCCTGTGGTTTATGTCAGGTTAACACATAATTCCAACAGTACCAGAGTTTACTTGGAAGTGCTCAGAGACCTCTGTTTTGAAGGGGTCTCACGCATATGTTTAATGCGCTCTAAGGTTTGTATGGAGCATTCACATTTACTGAATTAGGCCTAAATTTGTTGCAGCTTCAGCCAAACTAAGTTAGTAAGCTGCAATAACTTAGCCTGGCCAGCCAGACTGCCTTCTCATTGTATTAAATTAGTCTGGGATAGCTTTTGAACAGGATTTCAAGGTGCTGAGTATTACAATCAGAGAAACCACAGATGTCAAGTTAGCAAAACATTCGTCCGATTCCAGTTGTCAACAAACCACGGTGTATACCAGTGGTTTAAAAGACACGTCCAGGTCTTGGGGTGCAGTGGCTCAGTGGTAAAGCTTTTGTCCCACATTTCATATTGTCGTTGTGTCCTTGGGCAAGACACTTAACACACCTTGCCTCCAGTGATGTTCCAGCTGTAACTCTGGTGACGTGAAGCTCAATGTAAGTCGCTTTGGATAAAAGAGTCTTCTAAATGAATAAATGGAAAAATGGAAATGTTTTGGTCAAAAATGTATGCGCTCAATATGACGCGAAAAAAAATTTGTTTGTTTTTAGTCTACATACAACAATTCTTTGGCAAACGTACCACACTTATTTCTATCTGAAAGTTAAATAAATAAGGACCATTGTGTTGTGTTTATTTTTACAGTCACAAAACATTATTTTAAATGATCATCCGTTAAAATATATATATTTTTTTAATTCCAGGCAATTCTAAAGAACACACCTATAAAGAGATGAGCGTGTCGGTGGTGGGGCTGAATGAATGCAGTTGTCGCAGAGGTACTACGATGCCTAACAACGCACTATGTGCTGAGTTTACAAACAACACAAGTCTGGTAAAGTCTCGGTTAATTTGGACAAAATTTTTCTCTAACATTATATTGACTAAACACATTTTCAGGTCAAATTTAATCCAATGTAATTGCTCCATCTCCCTTTAGCAAGACATTGGCTTTCCTCTGTTGGTGAAACAAGACTCAGTGTGGGTGCAGGCTGGAATATTAATTGAGCAATGTTCAGGCTCATACCCGTGTGTCTACACCAAACTGTCTGAGTATCAAGACTGGATCATGGAAGTAATCGACGGTAACAACCAAACAGGCTTCGTCAACGTCACCTCCTCGGGAATGGACATGGATTCCAACTGTACATATCCTCGATACGACATATTCGACAGCGGTGACAGAATGATCCCGCTCTTCAGCCAGCTGCTCTCACTTTGTGGTCTCACTCTGTTCCTCTTTGTGATGGGGTAAAGATTATTTTAAGAAACCTAAGAGCTGAATGAAAGACTTGGGAGAGGGTTTAACACAGCGCCAGTAGAATGCTTCTATATTATATCACCATTTTCAAGAACTGAAAGGAAAGTAGTTTGTTTAACATACATTATTATTAATGGAAATATACAGTTTTCATAGAAAAGGGAAGTCTTCCTTTAAGGTTATTGCTTAGTTCTATTATATGTTGAAGAACAGCTTTTCATCTATCCAATCACCATGGTATTTAAACCATGTTTTTGCTCAATCAAAGACTTTACAAGGGTCACAATTGTTGTGTTTTATGGAGTTATCGAACACTTTCTATAAAACAGCATGCTTTTAGTCTTTTTTGGATTAATTAGTAATTTAAGATTGATAAAGTCCTGTTGTATGGAATGAAAGTTAGACAGACTATTTTGAATTGCATGAGCAGTAGAGGGCGCTACAGAGAACAAAATAAATGAATTCAACTTTGCTTTAGACTGGCTTATTGAATTTATCTAAATTGTGAATAACAGTGGACCTAAGACAGACCCCTGGGGGATACCTTTATTATTATATGAAAAATCTGACTGATAGCCATTACATTATCTTTTAAAAAAGATAAGCAGCAAACCAATCTCTTGCGTAAAAGTCAAACCCAACAGCTTCCAGATGGTCCAATAAAATCCAATGATCAGTTTCAGAAGCCTTTGACAGATCGATAAAAAGAGCAATAGACATTATTCTCCAGTGCCACAAACATTTCATTTAAACTTTGGTTGCTGCTGTTAGTGTACTAATAATACTAATGTACTGATAACATTTTAAAACAGAATAACTTTAGGAGCGTACTTGGTTATTTACAATTTTTTCCAAAACTTTTACTCGACATGACAGCTTTAAGATTGGACTATAATTATTAAGTTCATGTGTTTGACCACTTTTATGCAATGGGAAGACAAAAGCTGTTTTCCAAAGTAGAGGGATACTTTTAGTTTAAACAGTATGATGAAAATGTAAGTTAGATAGTGTGCTATTAGTGGAGCAGCTAATAACAAAAGTCTTGTTTCCAGGATGTCAGCTCCTGTAGACTCTCATATAAATAGGGAACAATACATTTAGTGATTTATAATGTGTGCAAGGCTTAAGAGAACAGTTTTCTCCCTGCATTAATATGGGTTCTCTCCAGGTACTCCGGCTTCCTCCCACCGTCCAAACAGATGCAGGTCATTTGGAAACTCAAAGAACCCCGAGTGAATGGTTGTCTGTCTCTAAATTTCAGCCCTGCAACTAACTGGCCACTGTCCAGGGTACATTACCTCGAAAAAAAGCACAGTTGAACTTAGGGCTGTGTTTAAAAAAAAATGAAGAGCATTTCCACAAACGCACAATGTGAATGGAACTCATTGGATTGAGACTGAACAGATGTGCAGCTTTAAGAAAACCATTTGCCAGTGAGGCTAATCGGAAAAAAAAGACTTCAAAAAAGACTTTTGCTCAAGAGCATAAAGACTGGACTCTGGAGCAATGGAAGGAGGTCATGTGGTCTGATGAGTCCTGACCCTGGGGTGGCTGCAGGTCAAGTCAAGGTTCAGCAACGTTACTATACGTTATACTGAATGACCAGGTTATTCCACCAACAACCTTATTATCTTAACACAGTCATATGCAACCCACTGCAACAGTCCTAGCCTCAACTCAAATAAGTTAAATAATAACCCAGTGTTACACTCTGTTTGCTTTTACACTGACCTAAACCCTGAGGTCTGAATAAATATGTCCAAATATTAAGACTGGATCCAGGGGTTAAGAGCCGGGACAGTTCTCACCGGGACAGGACATTGACTTCCTCTGTGCAACACCGCCTCCTTTAAACAGCACTAGTGCTGTATATCCAACAATCTGTTCATTACTTTCAAGGACGCAGGTCAACTGACTCTTATTATTGATATTAAACACAGCAGACAAACATGTTTGTTAAGATCTCCTTTTGAAAAAAACAAGAATAAACATTTAATTCATGGAAGGCATGGGCACGGAAGATTGTGGGTGGAGTTCAGCATCAGATAAAAGCTTTTGCGCACTTTTATATCAACAGACCTGATATGAAAATGGCTTTACAGCAGTTTGTTGTGGGTTTATTTGTGGTAATCGTTTGCTCATCCAAAGGTAAGAAAATAGACATTCTTACAATGACTTATGAAAAAACAAATAAGTGAATAGCAGGGTGAGTTACATTGAGAATGCCAAATCTTGTACCTCTTTATTCACATAAGTGTAGCATAAATATAATAAGTTAATTGTTTCACTCAATCTTCACTGTTGACAAAGTAAATGGGTTTTCTGAGCCTGAACTAGTCTATTTTTTTGGATCAGTCTGTGTCTGAAATCTTTAAGAAGTGCATTAAAGTAAAAGCAAAATAAAAGTAAATGTTTATGTATCAAAAGTATTCTTGAATAATTGGAATTCTATGTTTGTGTAAAGGTCATGCTAGATTATGTAAAGCTGATAAAAATAATAGACCAGGATTTAGATTGAAATTAGAATTAATGACACATTCCTACATCAAGTTAATTTATCACTTTATTTCAGATGCCAATTTTATTAAAACAATAAAACATGTTTTAATGACAGGAAAACTATAGACTTCAGTCCCATTGCTGAGATTAACTTTTTTGTTGGTTAGTTTATGTTTTTATGACTTATTATTACACTGCACTGCACATTTGAAGCTTCTATTCCTACAATTAATACTGAGTCATGTGGAAAGCAAAAAACTGTCAAAAGGATCTGGAAAAGGTAATTGAACTGTATAAAACAGTAATAGGATATAAAAAGATTTCCAAGGAATTTAGAATACAAATCAGCAGTGGTTCAAAATGAGAGATTCTGTCCTCAAACCAAGGTCACGTAGATAAACAAAAAAATAATAATTCAGCCACAACTGCCAGGATAATTGTTCAGAATGCAAAGAAAACCCCACAAATAACTTCAGCTGAAATACAGAACTCTTTGAAAAAATAGTGCACAATAAGGAGGCACTTGAAGAAAAATGTGCTGCATGGTCGAGAAAGCATTACTACACAAATGCCACAAAGCATCCCACTTACAAGCTGTCATTGATGTTAAAGGTGGCAATAGTCGGCATTAAGAACTGATTATGTTATCTTTTGATCAGGGTCATTTGGGTAGTTTCTGTTGTCATTATGATTTAAAAAGAGTAAACACAGTTATTGGACAATAAATGCCTTCACACAACCACTAACTATGAGTGAAAAATAGATTTATGTGTTATCATTCATATTCTCTATGTAGTATGTAAACTTATAAGCACAACTGTATAATAGCTGACTTTAAAAATCCTTGCTGGAACACAAGCGGGCTGGATAAACTTGAATCAGGTGTAAAAATGATCAAGTATATGAAATCAGACAGAGTTTATAGACAAGAAACACACATATAAAAGGGAGGATATTGAAAGGGTTAGAAAAAGCTTGGCTTAGATTATTCAGCTAGGATACATACCTCCTGTGTAGATCTAACAAGATATATTGTTCTTCTTGGTTCTATTTTTATTTATTTTTTTTATGTTCAGATCAACCTGATAAATATTTATGCTCCTAATGGGATTGAACAATCGTTTTTATGAAAGGATATTTTTTTTCATTAGCCACTTATCCTGGTCACTTTATATATTCGGAGGTGACTTAAAGTGTGCTCCACCAGTGTTGATTCCACTCACCAACAAACCAGAAATATTACAAAATTTATGACTGATAAAAACATATTGAACATTTGGAGATATATGAATCTGGATATAGATTATTCTTGCTTTTCAAGTGCATACAAAACTTTTTTACCTCAAAGTATAAAAAAACTTTTGGTTTAAAAATATATTGTTTTCTGATTATGCTCCAATTTCAATAGTACTACATATAATACACCCTGACCTTTGAGATTTTGTTCACAATCTATCTGGATCCAACCGGATTTTGTACGATTTCTAGAGGTAAAAATAGATGAATATTTTCTTTTTAATAAAAATCAAAGCTTTATTCATCAGCTTCATTAGAGGTTATACCAAATACAAATCTAATAAACACATTAATCAATTGAATACTTTAGAACACAATATGAAGGAATTGGAGCAGTTATATCACGACCCTGATAGGGAACACAAATTGTTACAATTAAAGTCACAGTATAATGATCTGTCTACAACTAAAATATCTAATGTGGTTAAAGCAGTCCTATTACGATCAGGAGAAAGCTCTTGGCATGAATGATAAAAATATGAATTATAAAAACAGACAGAGCTATTAAGGCCATTAACTCAGAAGATAGGGAACTCTTAACTAATCATGTCAAGATAAAGAACTTTTGCAGAATTGTATAGCTCAGCAATGACACTAAACTAAAATTAATATCTATATAATCTAAAAATTCCAAACAAGTACAAAGATGAACTCAACTTACATTTAGAAGAATTTCAGATGCTTTGAAAAGCATAAATTGGGGGGGGGGGGAAGCACCGGGACCTGATTTCCACTAATTATTAATGTTTAATGACTCATAAAAAAGGGGATTTTACCAACATTCTTAAGATCAGCAGTAATTCCTCTTTTGCTAAAATCTGGTAAATCTCCCTTTGTCCATTTTCATTAATAACCTGTGAGAACAAGAGTTTATGTAAGATATTGGCAAAAAGGATTCAAAAAGGTTACCCACCACTCGAAACAGTTTCGTGCAGGATACATATGTAGGGTGTTTATGTTAAACAAAATGCAATCTTGTAACTTGACGCCAAAAAAATGCCTTTGACAGGACTGAATGAGGCTATCTTTGAGGTTTTAAATCGATTTGGATTTGGGGAAATGTTCCTTAAGTTGAATTATTATTATTATCACCATTCCTGCTGATGTAAAACTGTGTCTACAACAAGTATACCACCAGGATTTCTCTGTCAATGCAAAGATTTGCCACTTACTTAACCTTTTGTCTTATCCAAGCAAGATGTGTAATAGCCCTAAAATGAAAGGATGAGGAAAGACCACAAAAAATGAATTAACAAACTGAACTCTACTTTGGCACTAGAAAAAAAATACTTTCTGGTAAGAGGAAGGGAGGAAGAGTTCTTTGAAACTTGAATGCCTGTGATATATAAATATAGGTAAACTTGAAACTAGATATATTTTTTGTTTGCTGACTTTAAACTTGAATGAACTTTAATTCTATAAAATGTTAGTAAAATAATGGATTTTTTTTTCCTTTCTTTTTTTTCTGAGATCAGATTTCAGGTTAATATGTATGTTTGTCTGTCTTTAGTTTTATGTTAACTCCAGAAAAAATAGGACATAGGACATAACTATCCACAGATCGCCATGTGCATGTTGTGTTTAACAAAAAACTGAGCGGAAAATGTTGTAACATCTCATTTTCTATTTCAGGAGGTTATTCATCACTTGGTAAGTGCACAAAAAGTTATGTATCATCCAGCATCAGCACTTCAAACCAGACTCACCAGTTTGTCACATGATCCAAATGCAAACAAAGAGGATTGAGATAAAGCTGACATCAATTGTTTTTTATACACATTAGAATAATGCTAATTTCAGTTAAGAAAGTATACGATCTGTGTAGTCATTTGTTTATGTAAAAACAAATGGAAGTTCTTATTTATTGTTTGTAATTAAATATACCAACTTACCAGTTCTGCAAATGATCAAACTTACTTTCTTTGCAGCATTATATTTATTTAAGTATTTTTTTTCCTAATGATTAACACCATCCTCTCTTTCTTGTGAATATCAGTTTGTGGAAATGTACAAGGCCCTGATGAATCTCCTAAAAACTGGCCGTGGCAGGTCAGTATAACCTGTGAGGATGATTATGTTTGTGGAGGGACCCTAATCAACGACCAGTGGCTCCTGACTGCTGCTGAATACTTTCAGGGGTGAGTAAGGTTAATTGAGACAACTTTCTAAAAGTATCTGAAAGGTTTATTTGTAACATAAGTACTGTACTTAATGGAGTCAATCTTGTTTTTTTTCAGGGTAACTGACACTTATCTATCTCGTCTAGAAGTCTATTTGGGAAGCACAATTTCCAGCTCTTTCTCTGGTTCAAATGTGACAAGGGGAGTGGATGCTAAATTCTGTCTTCCATCATCTAACTCTAATGACCCCTCTGACATCTGCCTGCTGAGGCTGTCGGCCCCTGTGACCTTCAGCTCCAACATACAACCGGTCTGCTTAGCTGCAGAAGACAGTACTTTTGACTCACAGGACAGTGCTTGGGTCGCAGGCTGGGCTTCAGAAAACTCCTGCAAGTAAAACACTGCAATGTCCACACAGTTGCCCTTATTTGTTCAACGTATATATATGTATGTGGGTTAATAAATGTTTGTGTCTACGGGCCAAATGGCCTTCTTGGAGTTTCTGGGAGGGGGCCTGGAAAGCGCTCCGACCTGGGGCCTCCATTGTTCTACTGGGGGACTTCAACACTCACCTGGGCAGCGACAGTGACACCTGGAGGGAGTGATTGGGAGGAACAGCCCCGACCCCGGATCTGAATCCGAACGGTGTTTTGTTATTGGACTTTGTCCAGAACAAACACCATGTTCAAGCATAAGGGTGTCCACCAGTGCACCAGTGGACCCAAGACCAGAGGTCAGATGATACAACTACAAAGTTGATCATCGACCTCCGGCCGTATGTCTTGGACACTCGGATGAAGAGAGCTGTCAACTGATCACGACCTGGTGGTGAGTTGGATCCGATGGCGGGGGAGAAAGCTGGACAGACTCGGCAGACCCAAACGTACTGTGAGGGTCTGTTGGAAACGTTGGGCCGAGTCTCCCGTCAGAGAGATCTTTAACTGCCACCTCCGGCAGAGCTTCAACCAGATCCCGAGGGAGGCTGGAGACATTGAGTCCGAGTCCATGTTCTCCACCTCCATTGTCGATGCAGCCACTCGGAGCTGTAAAGTTTCCGGTTTCTGTCGTGGCGGCAATCCTCAAACCGAAGGGATTTGTTCTGACCAAATAACTGGTCAGAACTTTAAGCCTGCTCCTGGCTCAGCTGCAGCACAGGTTTTAGGCTTGACTCAGAGGAAGCCTGCTTCATGGAACAGAAATAACTAGAATGTTTTCAGTCTCCAACATACAACTATTTTTAGCCACCTTTTTCTGTTTTATATCTGTAAGTTAAATAAATAAGGGCCATTGCTTTCTCATTTTAAAAAGGTAACAACATTATTTTCACTTACCATGCAGTAATTAACGTAACTCGTATTTTTCTTTTCTAGGCTATTCTAAAGAACACACCTTTTATGAGATGAGCGTGTCAGTCGTTGGACCGAATGAATGCAGTTGTCGCAGACACACTACGATATCTACAGACACACTGTGTGCTGAGTCTACAAACGACACAAGTCTGGTAAAGTCTGGGTTCATTTTGACTATATTTTGAGTGAAGACATTTTTGAGTAAAATATCACATCATTGTCCACACGCACTAAAACTTTTTAATCTAACGTATTTGCTCCATCTCCCTTTAGCCAAATACAGGCCTTCCTCTGTTGGTGAAACAAGACTCAGTGTGGGTGCAGGCTGGAATACAGAGCGAGTATTGTTGGGACTCACAACCGTGTCTCTACACCAAAGTGTCCGAGTACCAAGACTGGATCATGGAAGTAACTGGCAACCAAACAGGCTTTGTCAACGTCACCTCCTCGGGAATGGACAGCGACATGGATTTCTACTGCACACATCCTCGAGACGACATATTCGACAGCGGTGATAGAATGATCCCGCTCTTCAGTCAGCTGCTCTCACTTTGTGGTCTCACTCTGTTCCTCTTTGTGATGGAGTAGAGTTACTCTGAGTTCATGTGTAGTCATAAAATAATTTCCTCAAATCGGTTTAAAAGCTAGATCAGCTCTGATTTGTCTTTAATCAATTGTCCATGAAGCATCAATGTGTAACGTGAACTTCTAACTTCCTGATATATACTTGATTTGACAATTTATAATCATTACGATATACACTCTATACTACGTAATTTAAAAGGCTATGATGAGCGACAAAGACAGTGATTGTGAACCAAAAAATGAATAAAAGATAATTAAAGGCTTGAGACTGCATGTTTGACAACACATTTTACAGAATCATTCACACACCTAGGATCAATGTCTCTGAACATGTCGCCTATGAGGTCATTTGAGTTTTGTTGTTGCTAATGCTGCTGCTAGCATTAGAGCAGCTCAAATAATGTCCATAATGACTCAGCAGGCAATAGACAGTCATAACCACTACAGGAAACAGTCATATTACTGAACATGCATCCTATGGTCTTGTTCAAATGTTTTGTATAATACAGCACATGTATTGTTTAAAAAAACAGGCATTGACTCGTCTCTCTTTGTTGACCATGTGACCTCAAAGTCGCAGACGCAGATGAATGATGTCTTCTTTTGTTATTGTTACAAAGTGACACAAAAAGGTTGTGTAAATTGGCAAATACCCATAATCCCCAAAATTCTAGAAGACATGGCATTTGTAGATGGAAAATGGACCAGGAATACAAGCAATACGAGGAAGGAGTTTTACAACGAAACAAACACAACGGAGGAGTCAGGAACCAATGAAGGTACAACAAAGGGGCTGGAGATTAGTTAGTAATGTTATTATATTTTATGCTTCAGTGAAAGATAATCACAAAGACTGTGTGTGCCATCTCTCTTTGACAGTTTGTGAACTGTAGCTATTCAGTGGATCAAAGGGTATCTGCAGAAAGAGAAGTATATGGTCCAACAACACATTGTTGGTTTTTGTGGTAGTTTGCTCATTAAGTGACCAATGGGTACTGACTTCTGCTGAATGCATGAGCCGATGGAGAGAATTTTCCCATCTCCATTTTTTTATGGCAACTCTGGGAGTACCACTGGAAGTAAAAGTATTTTTTTTTTTTTAAAAAGGCTCAGTTTTAGTACAAAGTGGAATACTGAGTTTGCATTCACACTGACCTGAAGCCTTGGGTCAACACCGACGTGTCTAAATACAATAAGAGTGGATTGTGTGGGTTATGAGACTTTTGAGTCCTCATCACAGTATAAGACAGCAACTTCCAGCAACACCACCTCCTTCAAACGGCACATTTCAGTCCGCTGCTCTCACTTTATGTAAAGGGCTAGTAATATCTATATTATTCTGAGCTCACTTGTTCTCATAAGTATTTATAAAGTATTTACAGTATTCCAGTAATAAACAGCAGTGTGCAAAAGCCACATCACTTGCATGTTTTTCTCCATTAGCTGTATAATTTATAAATGATTCTTAATAATTTAAGGTTTCCTCAACGTAATTATAATCACAGTTCTGAGTCTTTATAATAAATAATGTTCCAAGACTATTTAGGGCAGCATTTTCTAAATAATGGTCAAATAATCTGAGAGACAATTTTTTTTTCAGGGTTTATGTGGAGCCATCAGCTGTAATTATTTTGACTCCTTCAAGTGACATTCCAAAAACTACAGCACCCTCAGTGGGTCAAAAATAAAACTACACCAGCCTTAGAAGGTCAAACCTGAAACTGCACAATGGGTTTACCAAAGGGACCTATACAGTTCAGGTCAGATCAGTACGACACGTTTCTATTACCAAAACAGACATACTAGACATAAAACAAGCTAGCATTTATTAACAGAATGAATAGTACACAAGGTAAAACATTGTTTAAACATGAAAAGGTGGTTATTTTAATATTTTTTTGGGTGGGACTGTGTTTGATGATTAATGAATTTGGTTGAAAATGACTGTAGTCTCTTGTCTCTTGTTTTTACTGCTGTCCTTGATGATTTGTAAGACAGTGTTAAAGCAGACAGAAAAAAAATAACCAGCAGCTTTTGAGCAACATACTGAGGCACTCATGGCACTTATAGAAGGTTGGTGAATCAAACGAACAGTGAAAGTTTCTCCTGTTCATAATCGAGATAACAGAGAAGAGTGAGTCAGTGCTGCAGGTAAATCTTTGTTCCTGCTTCTACCTTTTGTATAAATGAAAAGAATGTGATCGTACCCAGCGTGTTCACACTGTCGGAGCCTTCGTCACTCATTCTGTTCAGTACTTTTAAGGGCGTAGGTACTAGACACTCCCTCGATAATAATAACACACCACACCGGATTGTCTGCTTGAACTGTTTTACTGAATTGTGCTTCATGTTTGATAAGATCTTCTTTTAAAAAAACAGAATCAAAAAACTTCATGGAAGGCATTGGAAAAACGAGTTTCAAAATAACATAAATAACAGTGGGTGGAGTTTAGCATCAGATAAAAGCACTCTGTCCACTTTTAGATTTACAGACCTGACCTGAAAATGGCTTCACAGCAGTTTGTTTTTGGTTTTGTTGTGGCAATCATCTGCACAACCAAAGGTAAGACAATATATTAGACATTATTCTTGAGATGACTGATAGAATAACAAAGATGAGAAATACTTTGTCAACAGATTAAGAACATAACCTGAACGAGTCTTTATAACAACCATTAAACCATGAACTACTTCTTTTTTTTTTCTACTCAGCCAAGTCAGACTCATGGAAAGTTCTGTGTTTGCAAAGAACACTGTGTAATTAGAAAATGTATTTGGTTAAACATTCCACCACCTGTTGTCTGTGAAGTTTTAGTTAATATAGCAAAAATTTTAAAAAAGTACTCTTTGTATGTGATTGAATAATTTTAATTCTTTTATGTTCTAAGTTTGTGCTAGATTATGTAAAGCCGTTGAAAATAATAGACCCGAATTCAAATTTCTAATCTTTTAAAAATTATAACTGATAACAAATTCCCATATCAAGTTTATTTTTCTCTACATCTTACTCAATTAAGTGCAGATGTCATGAATAAGGAAATCTGAACATCTGTGAAGGTTCTCAGTCATCCAGGTCATCTTGAGGAAAAGGTTAAAGCAAAAGCAGCTGGTCTTAGTTCTTAATTCCAAGAGACTTTATCAATTCTGAGATCAACTGGTAAGAGAGCTGAGCTTTATCTCTAGAATTTGATCTCAGAATTGACAAAGTCATTTGGAATAAGAGACAAAACGTCTTCACGTCTTTAAACATTTTCTTCAAAGACATCTGTAGTAACCCATTATAGAGTTTAGTTTCATTGTTGAGATGATCTTTTCTGTTGCTCAGTATACACAATACAGCTAGCCCACGGTTTAATACGTACATCAAATTTAAATCAGGGTTTTTGGTTTGGTTCAGGAGATTTTATGATGCAATTATTATTTTTTTTTTATTTAATATCAATAAAACTAGGTGTAGTCAACGTGGGTAGATTTAAAAAAAAGGCTTTTTTATTATTTTTTTAAACAGTTTTTATTTTACTAAGAAAGCATAAAACACAAACAAGAAAAGTTCTTTAAAGTAGCCTAGAGACAATACTATTCCTGTGTACTGGGGTTCTTCTGTAAAAATATAAACTTATTAGTATTCTCTGCATCAAGGTGAGAGTCGGGGGGTGTAATGAATACTACTGTATATTATAATTTTATAACTATTTTCTTATTACACTGCTTAAAAAAACATTAACATCCAGGCACATTTATAAACCTTAAACAGTTTATATGAGGACAGGATATATTTCAAAAGGACCAGATTTAAAACAAACTCACATTTTATCAAACCTCAATAATGTCTGAGCTACATTTAAGTCAGACTTGTTATGAACTTATTGCTGTATTACTGAAAGGATTAGCTCTCTTTTTTTGTCCGAAAATGGGTTAATTTGGGATTTTTAAGTTCCACTTTCTGGAAGTACTCTGAACAGACCAGACTCATGCAAAGCCAGTGTTTACAGCGGGACATTACAGCACGAGTTGGTTTGTCGTCTAAACCATGAAGAACTGGAGAAAGACTGCTGTTCATCTTGTTTCTAACGTCAGTGTCATCATCAGCCCATGGAGCGTTGTAAATACTTGTTCACTGACGGAGCATTCCCTAATCCGAAATGATTTACCGCCACACGCCCACATGCAAGCACACCACCTGAAGAGAAATACATTGCTTAAAAAAATAGGGACTTTTTAATTTTACGCAATAACAAACAAACCGAAATTAACCAACTCATATTGATACTGTATCCCCATGACGTATTATAACGTATCCATGAGCTCATGTGGGACATAAACATCCACAGACATGTTTATAATATATTTGACCAAAAATCGAGTGGAAATGGTTTAACATCTCATGGTTTTCTATTTCAGGCGGTCACACTTCACTTGGTAAGTACACAAAAGATTTTACGTCAGTATGCAGGAATGTATCATCCAGTTTCAGAACTTCCAAACCGGACTCTCCAGTTTGTCTCATGATCCAAATACAAACAAAGCTGACATCTTGCATCAGCAGTGTTTGCATTTGTCTTTCACACACATTAGAATAAAGCTAATTTCTTTTAAGTATAAGAACACATCAAAATGACTTCCTTTGCAGCATTATATTAATTTAAGTAAATTTTACCTAATGATCAACACTGTCCTTTCTCTTGTAAATATTAGTTTGTGGAAACGTACAAGGCCCTGATGAATCTCCTAAAAACTGGCCGTGGCAGGTCACTATAACCAATGAGAATGGTTATGTTTGTGGAGGGTCCCTTATCAACGACCAGTGGCTCCTGACTCCACATCAATACTTTCTGGGGTGAGTAAGGTTAATTGAAACATCCTTTCAGGTAAGTATCTGAAAAATATGAGTAGAAAATAAATATTGTACTAAATTAAGTTTAGTATATATTCTTTTTTCTTTCAGGTCAGCTGGCATCAATATATCTAATGCAGTGGTCTATTTAGGAAGCACAACTTCCAGCTCTATCTTTGGTTCAAACGTGACACGGGGATTGGCTGCTCAATTCTGTTATCTAACAGCTAACTATTTCTACGGCGCTAGCGTCTGCCTGCTGAGGCTGTCGGACCCTGTGACCTTTAGCCCAAACATACAACCGCTCTGCTTAGCCGCACAAGGCAGTACTTTGGACTCATCGAACAGTGCTTGGGTCGCTGGATGGGCTTCAGGATTTAACGGCAAGTTCAACAATGCAATGTCCACACGCTTGTCCTTATTTGTTCAACGTATATATGTGGGGTCATAAAATAATAGCATTCTGAGATTTGGTCTCAAATTGTTTCCAGCCCTGTAAAGTAGACTCTTGGCCTGTGCTAAGCTGAACCGTGACAGTTCAGAGGAAGGTTACTCAAAGGATTCCATTAAAGGCTCTTGCTCTAGTTTGCATTAGAGTGAAGGAAGCATAGAGCATTCACACTTTTTGGGTCTAAATCTGTAGCATAAAGATAGTCTGGGCTTCTTCAGCCAGACTAACACCAGTCAGACTTGTTAGGCTGCCATTACCCAGTTGACCATTGATTCTATTGACCATCAATGAGAACTATATAAGACTATAGAATAAATTGTTTTTTAAAAGGCACAAAACATTATTTTAAATGACTATCCAGTAATTCTCTTCTTATTTTTTGTATAGGCTCTTATACACAATACACCTATTATGAGACGAGCATGTCAGTGGTGGGGCCGAACGAATGCAGTTGTCGCAGAGATTCTTTAATCTTTGCCGGCACACAATGCGCTGTGAATTCAAACTACACAAGTCTGGTAAAGTCAAGGCTCATTTTGAATACATTTTTTCTAACATTATATTGATTAAACACATTTTCAGGTAAAATGTATGTGTGTTTTAAACACATTTTTTAAACAATCTCTCTTTAGATAACCTCGGGCTTTCCTCTGGTGGTGAAACAAGACTCAGTGTGGGTGCTGGCTGGTGTGAATGGAAGAGATTTATGTTCGAGCTCAAAACTGTGTCTCTACACCGAAGTGTCCCAGTACCAATACTGGATCATGGAAGTAATCGGCAGCAACAACCAAACCGGCTTTGTCAACATCACCTCCTCGGGAATGGACAACGACGTAAATTTCAACTGCACACATCCTCGAGGCGACATATTCAGCGGCGGTGACAGAATGATCCCGCTCTTCAGTCAGCTGCTCTCACTTTGTGGTCTCACTCTGTTACTCTTTGTGATGGGGTAGAGTTACTCTGAGTTCATGTGTACTTTACTGTTTGTAAAAGTGAGATCAGCAGTGATTAGTTTTTTTATCAATTGTTCTTGGAGCAATAATGTGTAACGTTAACTTCTAACTTCTTGATATATGTTTGATTTTTGATTTTTGACAATTTATAATCATTCCAATATTCTAGGGTTGGGACGATATTTATCTGGCTGTTGTGGCCGATATTGATAATTAAAATATTTATAACCATTGCTTTCCTGAATAAAAATAATCACATTTATTATTTTCTTTTCTTTTTATTGAAAATTCACATTTGCCTTTAAACCGTGCAATCACAATTGTACCTCAATCATTATTATAGATTTGGCTTTTGCAAAATTGCTGCTGAATTTCTTTTGTTTATTCTAAGGAGCTTGTTGTGGAGCTACCTTTAGCAGTGCTAGCTACTTGTGCTAGCTTGTTGTTTTTAAACACGTTATTAAATTGGCAACATAACTTTGCCATGGCATGCGTTGCCTCGTTCAACCCGACCCACCCATAGACTGTAAATAAATCATGGATGTTGTGAGTTTTTGCTCCCCTTCTTCACCAATATTGTTCTTGCCACAGGGCAAAAAATTGTCAGTTACATCCGTGCTTTTCTACTGTCATAGTAAAACAATAGTTGTTAGAAAGCATAAACAGACGTATTCAAGTTGTCATGTGGTAATAACTTAGCTTTAGAGACCAGAGCCATCTTTTGTACCATGTGTTTACATATGATTTTTACACATATAAGTCGCCATTTGATTTATCCATATAGTTCTGCTTTTGGAGCCTGCCCTCTGGTGGACGGAGGTATATCGCTGTGTGGTGGCGCCCTTACACAAGAACTTTTTAAGGGGTTCCATGAGAGAGGCTTGAGCCACCGCAAGTCTTTGCTCTGCATTGGCAAACTGCGCATGCCCAAAATGGAGCATGACTGCGTTCATGTGCACCACGGTGTCACATGCTCAAACAAACTAGTTGACTGAATATAATAGTGGCTCTATACATCGGGAATTATTTTCCTCAATGGGCCTACAATATACACTCAAGACTATAACATATTATTGAAAAGCCCACAAGGAGAAACAAAGACAGCAAATTTGATCCAAAAATGAATAAAAGACTGAAGATTGTAAGTATTTGACCTCACATTTTACAGAATCATTCTCACATCTAGTATTAATGTCTATGAACAACGTCGCCTATAAGTTCATTTGAGTTATTTAATTTTGGACAATGTCACAAATAACTATATTTCTTGATCAAACTTATCAGAAAAGGCATTTTCTCTAACCATGTGCTGCATTATGTGTTCTGTCTAATGCTGCTGCTAGCGCTAGAGGAGCTCAAGAAATGTCCGTTATGACATTGAAGTTTTTATTTTGAGTATATTAATAGATTGTTGCAATTCCAAAATTCCCTTTTAACTCAGTTTTTGCAAATAAATATCTTGTACTGGATGATATGCAGCTGAGTTTAAAGTGGCAACAAAAGAATAAATAAAAAAATTAAGCCTGATGCCAAAAACAAATCATTTAAATGACATGATGTTGTAATATAATATTATGAAACGTGTTTATCCAGATTCCTTTTGTATGAGGAAAATAGTTGAATATGACATTGGGTGGAGCTTATCAGATAAATGCACAACATGGCTTTGCAACAAATTGTTGCTGGCAATCATTTAAGGTAATAAAACTTAATGATCATTTCATTGCATGGTTCATGTTAATGGTTCTTAAGTGTGCTATTAAAATAATGTTGTTTTTTTTCTATTTTATTCTAAGATCTTTAGGTGACAAAAACCTATTGGCTGTGTCTGAATCAATACAATAAGTACAAAACGCATTATATTGTAGTTACGTCATATTGTAGTGGTGTTCAAATGTCTCGTGACTAAAATACAGTTTACTTAAAAGTTTCCCACAATGCATCAGTAAAGGTAGTGGTGATAACTAGACGGTCAAAAATAGACCACAGAGAACAGTCCGAATGTGACATGTCATTAAACTGTGCTGCTGTAATTATTCTGACTCTGCTTTAACTGTCATTACAAAAACTACAGCGCCCTCATAAGGTCAAAAATAAAACTACACAAACAGGTTAGATTAAAAAAAAGTTAATCATAAAACATTTTTATTCGATTTTTCTAAAATGACTATTGTCTTTTTCCTGTAATATATTATGAAAAAACAAAACATATATAAATGATTTTTTTGTCATTGATTTGATCATTAAAGAAAGGGACTGACACTGCACATACAGCCTAAGACAGGTCTAACCACAGCCGGGTCCCTCCAGTATGTGGTTACGCACTCCACCAGATGAGCCATGGGACGTCCTGGACACAGGTTTATAAGGTTAAAATGTTTCTCGTCCAGGGAACTTTGTCAATGCTAAGTTCAACTGGTAAACAGGGGAGGAAGTTGCAGATTAAAAATAATTTTTGGGGTAATTTGTAATTTATAATTTGACTGCATACTGAGTATAATTTAAGAGTAGTAAGCTACTTCAATACTTTCAAAATCGTATTTGTTACGGAGTACAATTTCTCTTTCCTTTCACATAGAGCACAGTTCTGACTGACAGCTGTCAGCTCCAACCTGAGCCTGTCATGTACTGCTCTGCAACAAGTCCCGCCTCCATCAACACTATACTCTGCTTTGAATGGCCAGATGATGATTCTGGTGTTTTTGTCTTGTTACAGTTTTTTTTTTTATTGTTTACATGCACTTTTTAAAACTGGGTTAATTTTTTCAAAATATAATCATAACTAACCAAACACCACACTCAATCTGCATAACTCCAAGATTGTTTGCAAAATGACACACTTCAATCAAAACATATACACATCTTTGTTAACATGGTATTAGTTTCCATTTAACCAACACAGTCCTCAATGATCACACACTATTGCGTCCAGTTTCACACTGCTGTGATAAATAAAAAACACAGTAAAAGACAATAGGATGCTATTCAATATCTATTGCACAGTATTTTTGGTGCCAGAACATTAAGAGCAATGCACAATACCACACCATAGTAAGATGAACAATACATGCCTACACATACTCATTGCACAGATGTTTCACTCTCTCTGAATTTCTGTCAAATGGTGCAGTTGCTTCATGTATATTAGAGTTTTCTTGAGGATTTGACCTAATGTTGATAGAGAAACTGGCTTGGAAATTGGCTTGGACTTCTCGCAGCCTGATACAATTATTGGTAAAAACCATGTTCACAATGAGTGAACACAGGGCTCCTTCTACCTTGTTGTCCTCAACCCTCAATCTTATGTAAAAAAAAATATATATGTACATTTTGGTTGAACTCTTTGTCAAGCTTCCATCAGTGTCAGGCCTTGGTTGACAACATGGTCCTTAAGTGTTGCACGGATTACTTGAGCCAAATTTGGTTCTTGTCTTCATCGTTCAAATTGAACTGTCCTAATCTGTATCATGCCACTCATGTAGGAAGAAAAAGGTAAAAGCAAAGACATCTGGACTTAGTTTTCAAGGTAAAGCTGAGTTTAACTGGTAAGACAGGCTGTTTTGGTCTCATAGTTGTTATCTTTAAAGTTCTTGGTGCTTTGAATATTTCCAAATGAACACAACAGAAACTTTAACACACTGTACATTTAATATGTTTATTAAAGTCTAATTTAATAAAGTCTATTAATCTATTATCTAAATGGAAACATTAGCTGACAATGCCATTAAAGCAATTGGCAGAAGGAAAAAAACACTACTTTCCTACTCTGTTTGGTCAAATAAATAATAATAAAAAGCATGCAGACAACTTTTATTGCATAGTATTTGTTTATATTAGTCGCTATTAGTCAGTGAAGTTAGAAGTTCATTTGAAAGGCAAGACTGAACTGCTTAGTTGATTATATAAAGACAATTATTACAGTTATTACATGATCGGTTGCTTCAGACCTCAACACAAACACAAAGAATCCAGCTCAAATTGAGACTTAAATGTTGGGTAAATTGGCAAATACCCAACCAGGAGTAAGTCTAAG
Organism: Neodontobutis hainanensis; assembly: GCA_024349245.1. NCBI lineage: Eukaryota > Metazoa > Chordata > Actinopteri > Gobiiformes > Odontobutidae > Neodontobutis > Neodontobutis hainanensis. Next base: position 266,258 of record JALDNG010000040.1, on the reverse strand, counting down.
ACATAAAGACGGAAAAGTGGAGAAGACAAGGATAGATGATTATCTAAATAAGATGTTCCCAAGGATCCATAGCCACCAAAGACTTGACAAGAAGACATGGCTTTTGTAGCTGGTTCTGAGGAAGATGAAGAGCCACTGACAGAGAATGCATGGACCAGGAATACAAGGGAACCAATCAGAGAAAGGCAGTGGAGCAGGCTAACAAGTGGAAACCAAAGAGGGTTTTACAAAGAAACAAAGACAACAGAGGAGTCAGGGACCAATGGAAGTACAGCAAAGGGGCTGGAGGCCAGGAGCTGTAACAGATTAGTTTATAACATTATTATTTTTATGTTTCAGAGAGAAATGATTATAAAGACTGAGGAAGTATTTCACCATTTCTCCAGTGGGTTATGTGTAAAAACAACTACACCAACTGCAAGGCAAACAAAACTAAGTCCAGATGAGTTTACTTTAACCTTTTCTTCAAAACTAAGAGAACATTACAAAAGCTCATTGGAAAATGATTCAACTTCACAAAGCTACACAGTGAAGAGGACCAGTATGAATTCAATAAGGCTTCAATAAGCCCTTAAAATAAATAATCAACTGTATAATTTATTGATGACTTTAATAATTTAAGGTTTCCCCAACTTAGTTATAATCCCAGTTCTGAGTCTTTATAATAAATAATGTTCCAGGAATTATTCTAGACTAATTAGGGCAGACTTTTCTCAATAATGATCAAATAATCTGAGAGAGAATTTCATTTCTCAGGGTTGATGTGTAGCCATCAGCGTTAATTATTCTGCTTCAAGTGACATTTCAAAAACTACAGCACCCTCAGTGGGTCAAAATAAAACTACACCAGCCTTAGAAGGTTAAACCTGAAACTGCACAATGTTTTTACAAAAGGGAAAACATTTTTGTTTCCACATGTTTCCACTGGACCAATACAGTTCAGGTCAGATCAGTACGACACGTTTATAATATTATAAGATGGCCCCCTCCCCTCCAGAAAGTGCACCATACCAAACTAATATGGCCTTGGTCCCATTAATTTGGTCTGATTTCCAAAAGGTGGAGCCAAACTCTGCAGTTTGTTCATGGGACGATTGATCATGAAGTGAAACAAAGAAACAAAAGGTAAAACAAAACAGATTTTTATTCTTTTTTTCTAAAATGGGGATTGTCTTTTTTTTGTGATAAAAATATTTCAAGGATAAAACTTAATATACAAGCTAGCATTTGTGAACAGCATGAAAGAAGGCCTCTGGATGTAGGTTTCTTTTTTCTTTTTCACACAAGGTGCACTGGACACAGGTTTAAAGATGTTTTGTGTCTTTTTCAAGGAACTTTGTCGTTGCTAAGTTCAACAGGTAAGAGAGTTTAATATCCCTCAGAGGGAGGCGTTTGACCTGAGTCTACTGTCATTGGTCAAAAGTCTGGTGGGGGAGCGGTTACCTTCAGGTGTTAATGGCCTGAAAACAGTTTTGGTTTTAACACACTGTTGTAAATAGAGAAAAGATTGTGTCTCAGTCCACCTCATCTGTTTAGAGAAGGATGTTCTTATTTCACAAAGATGGCTGGAAATGTGTCCACCTTTAAACCTACGTCCAGAAAACTTGAATGTCGAGGGCGACTGAAAACCTTCACAGACTTTGTTAAACATGCATTGCCAATATTTATCTGCATTCCTTTGTGCTTCCATTTGCTTCTCTTTCCTGAATACATTTTATGTTTTGTGCCGTTTTTATTTGTACGCAAACGTAACCAGTGCTGGAATAGACACTTTCTGTTTTATCGGCAGTTGTTATTTCAATGTTCACTGTTCATGTAGCAGACAGCGCTCTGTGGACTATGAACAGTGGACGTGTGAGCCTTTTAAGAAGTCACCTTTAATCAAATTAAACTGTCCTAATCTGTATCATGCCACTCAAGGAAAACACAGCCTAAAATACGGTCCAAATTTTACATACAAAGTTAGTATTCCCAATACATGACACGTCTGACATGTACTGACCGTGAACCTGCTGTCACTTACACTATGGAGCTTTTCACCCCAAAATATGAAGCCTGAAAATGATTAGGTATTTTCCACTGTGTCTACTAGGTTAGTACTATTAAATACTAGGTTTGTAGGTCCAGCATTGATTGGCTGCAGATATTTCAAGAAAGATGCAGCTCTGCTTTGTGTCCAGTAAGCAGAAAAGATCATCTTTGTAGTCCTGCCCATCAATCAGCCTGGTTCACGTGAAGCACAGAGACGGATTGACAGCCTCAGAACAGTTAGGACTGGGAAAAGACCATTCTTAAGTAAGGCCAGTCAAAGATTCTCCATATTTTTGTGAGCTATGCCAGTGTCTGTATGTGTATATGTCTAATAATAACAACATGTTAAATAACAGTAAGGTGTTCCGTAGTGTCCCGCTTTGTCCCGCAGAAACAGGCTGGTTGTTTTGTTATGGTCTGGTCACCCTACCAACACGTTTAAATGTTTCCAAGACAAATGCATCATTTCCAAAATGTGTATTATGCACTTAACCATCATTTTGTCCGACGTATACAGGCGTTCAGTTTAAACTGAGAGGAAGACAACAAACCTTTACCCAATGTACATAAAAAATACATATTGATTTTATCTAAATAGAAACATTAGCTGAAAATGTCATGAAAGTAATGCATGCAGCATATTTTCATTGCATATTTTTTTATTATATTCGTGGTATGCTATTAGTCAGTGAAGTTAGCGGACCAAACAAGCATTATTGTAAATATGATGATATAAAGACAATACAAAATCAATGCCAACCTCCCACTGTCCAATGAACTGTGGCAAATGGGAACTGACTGTTAGATTATTATTTTAACTTCCAACTTTGGTGAAAACCAAAAGAATGGGATCCTACCCAGTGTGTGTTGACACCGTCAGAACTGCCTTTTGTCACTCATTCTGTTTATTACTTCTAAGAGCGACTCGACACTCTTTTAATGGTAATAACAAGTATAAAAATGTCTTCACAGAAGGCATGGGAACAAGGAGAATACGTTTTAGACGGTAGTAAAATGAATGACAGTGGGTGGAGTTCAGCATCAGATAAAAGCACTCTGCCCACTTTTAGATCAACAGACCTGACCCGAAAATGGCTTCGCAGCAGTTTGTTGTTGGTTTAATCGTGTCAATCATCTGCACATCCAAAGGTAAGACATTATTCTTGCAATAACTTATAGAACGCAAATGTGAGTTAAATTATATGTGTTCTAAAAAATACTGTGTAAATACAGAGTAAGAATATAATTGAGTTTATCGAACCTGAACTAGTCTCTATGAAAAACATTACACCGTTAACTATATATTCTTTTTACTTGAGCCAAGTCAGATGTTTGTGGCTAAATAATTTTGGTTAAACAGCCCACCATTGGATCAGTCAGTCTGTGTTTGAAATCTATAAAAGGTGCTTACAATAACAAATAAGTTGAGTTAAAGTTAAAAAAAAAAAAAGTTTTTGTTAATGTACCAAAAGTACTAATTGTGTGTAATTGAATGATTGTACTATGTTTGTGTAAAGGTTGTGCTAGATTATGTAAAACCGTTAAATAAATATTTAAAATTTGAATCATTTTAAAATGATAATTGATGAAAAATTTCCACATCAAGTTTATTTTTCTCCACATCTTACACACTTCATTTAAGATGCAAATTCAATTAAAACAATAAAACATGCTTTAATAGTAGGGTTAGGAACTCAATACAGAGTCCAGTCCCATTGTTTAAGACTTAATCAAAGCAAAAATAATAATTGTATTGTATGTATGAGCTCAAATAAACTTCCACAGAAAAGGGTTTAACTTTTCACTGTTTTCTTTTTCAGGCGATCACACTTCACTTGGTAAGTACACAAAAGATATGACCAGATACAGTTATGTATCATCCAGCATCAGCACTTTAAAATGGACTCTCCAGTTTGTCACATGATCCAAATACAAACAAAGAGGATGTTGTGTTGTAGTTAATGTGAAACTAAAACAAAGGCTAGCTCTTTATTGTTTGTCATTAAATATGTGAAACAGTCAATGTTCCTTGAGAATGTCTGTGAAGGTTCTCAGTCATCCAGGACATCTTGACAAAAAGGTTAAAGCAAAGGCACCAGGAAGACGTTTCATCTCTTAATTCCAAGAGACTTTTTAAGTTTGTGAATTAAATTAAACCTGAACACATTTATAAATGGAGCTAAAAAATCTGGTGTGAGGTGGTGTGAGGTTTAGATTTATCAACTCGCCATTTTGTTTTTTCAGACACCAGCCTGCAACAAATGATCAAACTTACTTTCTTTACAACATGTATTTATTTAAGTAAATTTTACCTAATGATTCGTCATCTCTCTTGTAAATATCAGTTTGTGGAAATGTACAAGGCCCTGATGAATCTCCTAAAAACTGGCCGTGGCAGGTCAGTATAACCAATGAGGGTAGTTATGTTTGTGGAGGGACCCTTATCAACGACCAGTGGGTCCTGACTGCTGCTCAATACTTTCAGTGGTGAGTAAAGCTAATTGAGACAAGTATATCAAAGGTTTATTTTGTAAAATAAGAACTGTACTAAATGGAGTTTGTCTATTTATTATTTTTTTCTTTCAGGGCATCTGACACAAAACCAGGAAGTCTGAAGGTCTATTTGGGAAGCACAACTTCCAGCTCTTTCTCTAGTTCAAATGTAACACGGGAAGTGGTTGCTAGAAACTGTCAATCATCATCATCATCGTCATCATCAATATTTTACTATTACTATGGCGCTAACATCTGCCTGCTGAGGCTGTCGGCCCCTGTGACCTTCAGCCCCAACATAAAACCGGTCTGCTTAGCCGCACAAGGCAGTACTTTTGACTCACAGGACAGTGCTTGGGTCGCAGGCTGGACTACAGAATACTACGGCAAGTTAAACAACGTGAAGTCTAGGCAGTTTTCCTCATTTGTTCAACGTACATATTCATAAAAAAAAGCATTCTGTGATTATACAGTGGTTCTTTTCTAGTTTCCTGACCTGAAAAGTAGTTTGGTTCATCGTGCCCGCTGAGCGGTCACAGCTGGCATTTTAAATTGCCGTCCACACAATAAAAACATGCATTTCTTAAGGAACACACAAGATGGTTATTTTTCCTGAAATGCTAATGAGGCATGTTACAGTTAGCTTCTCAGTGCTTGTGGGTGCGCAGTGGCTCAGTGGTAGAGCAGTTGTCCTACAACCAGAAGATTGACAGTTAAATTCCCGCTTTCTCTACAGTTCATACCGTCATACAGTTCATACTCGTTGAGCCCTTGGGCAAGACACATGCCTCCAGTGTCTGTGGCACTGGTGTATGAATGTGTAAGAATGTGTCAGAATGTCTGGTGAATGTATTTGGTGATGGTTGGAGAGTCTGAAGAATGGCCGCCACATCTCTGTCAGTGTGCTGTAGCTACAGACTTAGCTTACCACCACCAGTGTGTGACTGTGGAGTGAATAATAATAATAAAGGATTTGTTAAGTGTCTTTGCAGACCCTGAAAAGCACTATATACATTTTTATTTATTTTAATAATACGTTTGCTTATTTAGTTAAACAAGTTGTTTTGGTTTGTTTTATCAAACCTTATAAACTTATTTACCGTAATTTACACTAAAAGCATTTGACGAGCATTGATTTTAAAATAATCACTTTACACCAGAAGCGTCAGCTTTACTGCTACTGCTCTCTTTTGCTGACTTCATCCATATTTGTCTGACGTTCTTGTTTCATCAAATGGCTGAGTTACGTTAGGTAATTAATGGAACGTTTTTCTTTTTTGCTTTGTTTTCTAGGCTTTTTTAAAGAACACACCTATTTTGAGATGAGCGTCTCAGTGGTGGGGCCGAATGAATGCAGTTGTCGCAGAGACACTACGATATCTACAGACACACTATGCGCTGAGTTTACAAATTACACAAGTCTGGTAAAGTCTAGGTTTATGTTTTCTCCATCATCATATTGACTAAACACATTTTCAGGTAAAATTCTTGGTGATTGAAACATTTTAATCTAAAGCAATTGCTACATCTCCCTTTAGCGAGACATTGGCTATCCTCTGTTGGTGAAACAAGACTCAGTGTGGGTGCAGGCTGGACTACTGGGCGAGTACTGTTCAGGCTCATACCCGTGTCTCTACACCAAAGTGTCCGAGTACCAAGACTGGATCATGGAAGTAGCTGGCAACCAAACAGGCTTTGTCAACGTCACCTCCTCGGGAATGGACAGCGACATGGATTTTAACTGCACACATCCTACATATATGTATTCATATTCATCCATTCCGGCAGACATATTCGACAGCGGTGATAGACTGATCCCGCTCTTCAGCCAGCTGCTCTCACTTTGTGGTCTCACTCTGTTCCTCTTTGTGATGGAGTAGAGTTACTCTGAGTTCATGTGTAGTCATAAAATAACAAAGAAAATATTAAAATGGGCTTTACTGTATGTAAAAGTGAGATCAGCTGTGATTTTTCTTTAATCAATTGTTTAATGGAGCAATAATGTGTAACGTGAACTTCTCGATGTAATTGATTTTTGACAATTTATAATCATTATAATATAAACTCTATACTATGTCATTAAAAAAGGCCACAATGAGCAACAAAGACAGTGATTGTGAACCAAAAATTAATAAAAGACAATTAAAAGCTGGAGATTGCGTTTGTGGGTTTGAAAACACGTTTTACAGAATCATTCACACACCTAGGATAAGTTGATTTGAGTTTTTAATTTATAAGCCTGATCTCAAGCCTCAAGTCTGCTTTATTGTCAATCCACATGTACAGTACATACATACAGAGAATCGACATTGTGTTACTCTCCGACCCGGTGCACACAGACAACATTAACATTAAAGCAAAAAAAATCAAGATCAATCTGTACAATTACAAAATAAGGGAATGTTAAAAAAAGACAGTTATAAAGTTAAATAAAGCAGCACAAGGCAAAAGGCAGAGTGCAAATCAATGACGTGAACAACAGTGCAGATAAAAGTTTTTTTAGTGCAAAGACAAAAGCTTATTAAGTCTGATTAAAGTGGGCTCAAGAGCAGTTATTTTATTTAACTGACTAGTTCAGTGGTGGGGCAGAAAAGGTTCGGGAGCGAGTTCTGCTTCCTGACAGCCTGATGCCCAAATATCAGGCTTGTATATGTTACAGGAGGAACTATGTGGTTTTCGTCCCGGGACACTGGACCAGCTCGATACCCTCTCCAGGGTGCTGGAGGGTTTATGGGAGTTTGCCCAACCAGTCCACGCGTGTTTTGTGTAAACACTAGGCGTTAACTCCTTTCTCCGGTTTGTCATGTGACCTCAAAGTCACATATACATTTTTGTTTATATTAATAATACATTTGCTTATTTAGTTGAACAAGCTTTGGTTTGTTTTGGTTTGTTTTTTCAAACCTCGTGGAACCTTAACTTATTTACCATAATTTACACCAAAAGTAATTTCCAAGTGGTTCACGAGCCGCTACTGCTCTCTTTTGCTGACTTCATCCATACTTTTGTGACGTTCTTGTTTCATCAAATGGCTGAGTTACGTTAAGTAATTAACGTAATGTTTTTCTTTTTTGTTTTGTTTTCTAGACATTTTTAAACAACACACCTATTTTGAGATGAGCGTGTCAGTGTTGGGGCCGAATGAATGCAGTTGTATGAGAGATACTAAAATACCTAACGACACACTATGCGCTGAGTTTACAAACTACACAAGTCTGGTAAGGTTTATGTTTTCTCCACCATCATTTGACTAAACACATTTTCAGGTAAAATTTCTCGGTAATTGAAACATTTTAATCTAAAGCAATTGCTCCATCTCCCTTTAGCGAGACATTGGCTATCCTCTGTTGGTGAAACAAGACTCAGTGTGGGTGCAGGCTGGAATAATGAGCGAGTCTTGTTCGGGCTCGTACCCGTGTCGCTACACCAAACTGTCTGAGTACCAAGACTGGATCATGGAAGTAACTGGCAACCAAACAGGCTTTGTCAACGTCACCTCCTCGGGAATGGACAGCGACATGGATTTCTACTGCACACATCCTACATATATGTATTCATATTCATCCATCCCTGCAGACATATTCGACAGCGGTGATAGAATGATCCCGCACTTCAGTCAGCTGCTCTCACTTTGTGGTCTCACTCTGTTCCTCTTTGTGATGGGGTAGAGTTACTCTGAGTTCATGTGTAGTCATAAAATAACAAAGAAAATATTAAAATGGGCTTTACTGTATGTAAAAGTGAGATCAGCTGTGATTTTTCTTTAATCAATTGTTTAATAGAGCAATAATGTGTAACGTGAACTTCTCGATGTAATTGATTTTTGACAATTTATAATCATTATAATATACACTCTATACTATGTCATTAAAAAAGGCCACAATGAGCAATAAAGACAGTGATTGTAAACCAAAAATGAATAAAAGACAATTAAAAGCTGGAGATTGCGTGTGTGGGTTTGACAACACATTTTACAGAATCATTCACACACCTAGGATTAATGTCTTTGATCTCGCCTATAAGTTGATTTGAGTTTTTAATTTATAAGCCTGATCTCAAGTCTCAAGTCTGCTTTTTTGTCAATTCTTCCACGTGTACAGTACATACATACAGAGAATCGAAATTGTGTTACTCTCAGACCCCGGTGCACACAGACAACATTAACATTAAAGCCTAAAAAATCGAGATCAAACTGTATAATTACACAATAAGTGAATGTTAAAAAAGACATAATAAAATAAAATCAAATAATAAAGTTAGTGCAAATCAATGAAGTGAACAACAGTGCAGATAAAAGTTTTTTTAAGACAAAAGCTTATTAAGTCTGATTAAAGTGGGCTCAAGAGCAGTTATTTTATTTAACTGACTAGTTCAGTGGTGGGGCAGAAAAGGTTCGGGAGCGAGTTCAGCTTCCTGACAGCCTGATGCCAAAATATCAGGCTTGTATATGTGACAGGAGGAACAATGCGGTTTTCGTCCCGGTCGTGGGACACTGGACCAGCGCTCTCCAGGGTGCTGGAGGGTTTATGGGAGTTTGCCCAACCAGTCCACGCGTGTTTTGTGTAAACACTAGGCGTTAACTAGTTTCTCCGGTTTGTCATGTGACCTCAAAGTCGCAGACACAGATGAATCACAGTTGAACATTCATGTGAAGGTTCTCAATCATCCAGGTCATCTTGACTAAAAGGTTAAAGCAAAGGCATCTGAACTTTTGTCTCTTTTTCCAAGAGTTTGAGTTCAACTGGTAAGAGAGCTAAGAAGGAAGGATTTGATCTGAAAGTAACTCTGATTGGATTAGGCTGTTCTGGTCTCATAAACTGAGCTCTCTTACCAGTTGATCTCAAACTTGAAAAAGAGACAAAACGTCTTCACCTTAAAAACTGAGTCCTTTGCATTAACCTTTTCTTTACAGCCGAACAGTAAACTCCAGTTTGTATTTATGTTACAAAAATGTATTCAAGTATTTTTCCAAGTTATCCTGGCCTTTGGTCTGATTTCCAAAAGGTGGAGCCAAACACTGCAGTCTGTTCATGGACGCTTGATCATGAAGTGAAACAAGCAAAAATGTATAACAAAAAAAATATTTTTTTTTATTGAGGATTGTCTTTTTCCTGTGATAAAAGTCATTTTTTTAGAGAAAACAAAATATGTAAGCTATCATTTAATAACAGAATGAAGTAATCCCGGGTCTCTTGAGTATGTGGTATACACTCTACCAGATGGGACAGCCCGGACACACTATACTTAATGTGATCAATATCCCCATTAATCCATCAATTAGACGTAATAACACTTATTCAAGCTATAAGATCAAATTTTCCCGGGGCAATAAAATCTTAGAGGGCATTGTTCAATTTCCAGAGCATTTATTACATAAAATTTAAGGTTTTCCAGGACACGTGGAAAGAGAGTGACATTTGAAGCGTTCTCTGGATTTAAATATAGACTTTTCTATTAAAAACTTTGTCAGTAGAATTTGTCACGTCTTGTGTACCAAGCCAAAAGAAAATAAAAAGGTGTGTATACGTCATTGCTTACCATAAAAATCTTTTGAATAGCAACCGAGGGTGGATGTGCACCTGGCAATTAAACTGGCTTCACTAATCAGATCCCTGCAAATGAAAAGACACACTGTTTCCTGTCTACTGCTAATTTATACACATTTTTTAAAGAATGATGCCATCCAAACAACAATGCGGTTAAATTAGTGCTGGTTTAATTTTGTATTTCAAAAAAAATCCTCAGCATGTGTTACATAAAATGTTACTTTTCCCAATAGACGGTAAGATTTAATGGATGTTTTTGATGAACAGGACATGTCTGACATGTAATGACTGTAAACTTGCTGTTGCTTACACTTTGTTAGTTTTTTCCTCAAAATATAAAACCTGGAAATTAGGAAAATAGTATTGAGTGTGATTTAATTATTTTCCTTTGTGTCTAGTACTATTAAATAATTTAATTAAATAATTTTATGTAATGACCTCCCGGTGGAAGTGCGGCCAGCTGACTCTGTTGGAGCTTTCAAAAGCAAACTCAAAACATACTTATTTCACCAAACGTATGGAGAATGATTGAGCATAGGTACACACTCACACTGGCTGTAGGTGTAGGTACACACTCACACTGGCTGTAGGTGTAGGTACACACTCACACTGGTTGTAGCTGTAGGTACACGCTCACACCGGTTGTATCTGTAGGTACACACTCACACTGGCTGTAGGTGTAGGTACACACTCACACTGGTTGTAGCTGTAGGTACACGCTCACACTGGCTGTAGCTGTAGATACACTCTCACACTGGCTGTAGCTGTAGGTACACACTCACACTGGCTGTAGCTGTAGGTACACACTCACACTGGCTGTAGCTGTAGGTACACGCTCACACTGGCTGTAGCTGTAGGTACACACTCACACTGGCTGTAGCTGTAGGTACACACTCACACTGGCTGTAGCTGTAGGTACACACTCACACTGGCTGTAGCTGTAGGTACACACTCACACTGGCTGTAGCTGTAGGTACACGCTCACACTGGCTGTAGCTGTAGGTACACACTCACACTGGCTGTAGCTGTAGGTACACACTCACACTGGCTGTAGCTGTAGGTACACGCTCACACTGGCTGTAGCTGTAGGTACACACTCACACTGGCTGTAGCTGTAGGTACACACTCACACTGGCTGTAGCTGTAGATACACGCTCACACTGGCAGTAGATGTAGGTACACACTCACACTGGCTGTAGCTGTAGGTACACACTCACACTGGCTGTAGCTGTAGGTACACACTCACTCTGCTCCAGTACGAGGACCCACAGCCCATCTGTCATCTACCTTGATGTTGGCTGCGGTCCCATCCACCCTCACACACACAGAGTGGACACTGTCAATATAAATGGTTTTTTTGTGAATAAGTTTTGTGTATCTGTCTTGGACACATTCCTGCAGGGCTTGTCCGTCCTGGGAGTGGATACCTCCTTTTGTGGTTCTCCCTGAAGAACTGTTTTTTTTTTTTCTTCACCCTGATGGAGGGTCAAAGGACAGGGGATGTTGTCTAGTGCAGTCTGTTAAGCCCTTTGAGGCGGCTATTGTTGTGATATTGGGCTATACAAAAATAAAAGTCTTGTCTAGTTTCATTTCATAAATTTTGTGACTGCACACCTAACCATTATTTTGTCCGATGTATACAGGCCTAGTTAAACTGAGTGGTAGACAACAAACTTTTACACACTGTGCCTCTAATATATATATATATATATTGATGTCATGATACTATTAACAATTATCTAAATAGAAACCTTAGCTGACAATGCCATGAAAGTATTTGTCAGAAGAAAAAACACCTATTGTTTGAAACAATATCCACACGTGCGAGAAAATTATAATTAATGATATTGTTGGCATCTTGCCTTAAGAAAGGAATGATAACTGAGAATCTTTGCAGAACTGTAAACGTTTCTCGTTGCTTAAGATAATGGTAGCCCTCTGTTCAACGCCACAACGAACCAGACAAAACATGTTCGACAAGATTCCTTTTTTGATGCATTTATAACGAAAACCCAATTGAAAAAAAAAAAGGGGAGGGGTTAAGTAATGATAGTGTTTTATTACAAGGAATGACACAATGAGGAGCTTAGATTAAGAACAAAGCACTTCAAAGACAAACAACTGTCCACTTAAAATGGATCAGCAACGGGTCATCATTGGTTTACTGCTGGCCATTCTTTTCATGAGAAAAGGTAAGACAGTACATTTAGTTTTTTAGGTTATTGTCAATTTATTTTTACCTCGAGGGGGAATTACACAGCTGTAGTTACAAGGTTGACAAGGATAGAAAATACAGTGTGAGTAAATGTGTAGTTGAAGCTAGAGTAGGTCAAACTTAGGACATTTAAAGCATGCTGCATGAATAAAATGTTTTGCAAAGTTGCTTCCTACTACTTTTTTTCACCTCATTTAACCTTAACTAGTCACTATACCAATCATTTTGTCATTTTATATATACAATGCACAAAAGAAACTGAGCCAAAATGTTTAAATAATCAAATTATTTATACATTTTAGCTTTTGAGTTAAATTGTAGATGAAAAATGTATTGCTAATGTCGAATGCTGTAAGCACATTTAAACAATGCTTTATGTCAGCAATACAAACTCCACAACCAACTCACAAAAAGTTCCATAATAAATGTGTAATTGTTTTTGAATGAATAAATTAATTATTTAGACCATGTGCAACATCTTCTCACGTGTTTTCTTCTGCAGGCTGTCATTTGGTGAGTACAAATTCATGTGCGCACATTCTTTCACTCACAAGTCAGGCATATTTTAGTCTGTCCTCAGGGCATGTTCAGACTTCCAGTGACTTAGCCGCTTTTTTTATATATATTTTTTATTTATTTATATATATATATATATAAATTTAAAGCTATATGGCCAACCTCAATCATTTAGTTTAGTTTCAGAACCATGTCTGACATGTAATGACTGTAAACTTGCTGTTGCTTACACTTTGTTAGTTTTTTCCTCAAAATATAAAACCTGGAAATTAGGAAAATAGTATTGAGTGTGATTTAATTATTTTCCTTTGTGTCTAGTACTATTAAATAATTTAATTAAATAATTTTATGTAATGACCTCCCGGTGGAAGTGCGGCCAGCTGACTCTGTTGGAGCTTTCAAAAGCAAACTCAAAACATACTTATTTCACCAAACGTATGGAGAATGATTGATCATAGGTACACACTCACACTGGCTCTAGCTGTAGGTACACACTCACACTGGCTGTAGCTGTAGGGTACACACTCACACTGGCTGTAGCTGTAGGTACACACTCACACTGGCTGTAGCTGTAGGTACACACTCACACTGGCTGTAGCTGTAGATAGACTCTCACACTGGCTGTAGCTGTAGGTACACACTCACACTGGCTGTAGCTGTAGATACACTCTCACACTGGCTGTAGCTGTAGGTACACACTCACACTGGCTGTAGCTGTAGGTACACACTCACACTGGCTGTAGCTGTAGGTACACGCTCACACTGGCTGTAGCTGTAGGTACACACTCACACTGGCTGTAGCTGTAGGTACACACTCACACTGGCTGTAGCTGTAGGTACACACTCACACTGGCTGTAGCTGTAGGTACACACTCACACTGGCTGTAGCTGTAGGTACACGCTCACACTGGCTGTAGCTGTAGGTACACACTCACACTGGCTGTAGCTGTAGGTACACACTCACACTGGCTGTAGCTGTGACGCTCACACTGGCTGTAGCTGTAGGTACACACTCACACTGGCTGTAGCTGTAGGTACACACTCACACTGGCTGTAGCTGTAGATACACGCTCACACTGGCAGTAGATGTAGGTACACACTCACACTGGCTGTAGCTGTAGGTACACACTCACACTGGCTGTAGCTGTAGGTACACACTCACACTGGTCGTAGCTGTAGGTACACACTCACACTGGCTGTAGCTGTAGGTACACACTCACACTGGCTGTAGCTGTAGGTACACACTCACACTGGTCGTAGATGTAGGTACACACTCAACCTCTCATTATTATTACACCTGCCTATTGTTGCAGTAGTATTTAGCACTTTTTTTTTCCTTTTCTACCTCCTTCTATGGTGGACGCAGACCTCTGACCTGCTGGGTCAGATCCCCCCGGACTCTGCTCCAGTACGAGGACCCACAGCCCATCTTTCATCTACCTTGATGTTTGCTGCGGTCCCATCCACCTTACACACACACATAATTTTTTTTTTTTTGTGAATAAGTTTTGTGTATCTGTCCTGGACACATTCCTGCACAGCCTGTCCGTCCTGGGAGTGAATACCTCCTTTTGTGGTTCTCCCTGAAGAACTGTTTTTTTTTCCCTCACCCTGTTAAGCCCTTTGAGGCGGCTGTTGTTGTGGTATTGGGCTATACAAAAATAAGTCTTGTCTAGTTTCATTTCATAAATCTTGTGACTGCACACCTAACCATCATTTTGTCCGATATATACAGACCTAGTTAAATGATTGGGAGACAACAAACATTTACACACTGTGCCTCTAATATATATATATATTGATGTCATGATACTATTAACAACTATCTAAATAGAAACCTTAGCTGACAATGCCATGAAAGTATTTGTCAGAAAAAATAAATAAATAAAATAAAACTTTCTCGCACCCATTGTTTGAAACAAAAGCCACACGTGCGAGAAAATTATAATTAATGATATTGTAGGCATTTTGCCTTAAGAAAGGAATGATAACTGAGAATCTTTGCAGAACTGTAAAAGTTTCTCGTTGCTAAAAATAATGGTAGCCCTCTGTTTAACGCCACAACAAACCAGACAAAACATGTTCAACAAGATTCCTTTTTTGAGGCATTTATAACGAAAACCCAATTAAAAAAAAAAAAAGGGAGGGGTTAAGTAATGATAGTGTTTTATTACAAGGAATGACACAATGAGGAGCTTAGATTAAGAACAAAGCACTTCAAAGACAAACAACTGTCCACTTAAAATGGATCAGCAACGGGTCATCATTGGTTTACTGCTGGCCATTCTTTTCATGAGAAAAGGTAAGACTGGTCATTTAGTTTTTTAGGTTATTGTCAATTTTTTTTTACCTTGAGGGGGAATTACGCACATGTAGTTACAAGGTTGACAAGAATAAAAAATACAGTGTAAGTAAATGTGTAGTTGAAGCTAGAGTAGGTCAAACTTAGGACATTTAAAGCATGCTGCATGAATAAAATGTTTTGCAAAGTTGCTTCCTACTACTTTTTTTCATCTCATTAAACCTTAACTAGTCTTTATTTTGTCATTTTATTTATACAATGCACAAAAGAAACTGAGCCAAAATGTTTAAATAATCAAATTATTTATACATTTTAGCTTTTGAGTTAAATTGTAGATGAAAAATGTATTGCTAATTTTGAATGCGGTAAGCACATTTAAACAATGCTTTATGTCAGCAATACCAACTCCACAACCAACTCAAAAGTATTCATTCACAAAAAGTTCCATAATAAAAGTGTAATTGTTTTTGAATGAATAAATTAATTATTTAGTCCATGTGCAACATCTTTTCACGTGTTTTCTTCTGCAGGCTGTCACTCAGAGTCATTTGGTGAGTACAAATTCACGTGCGTCAGGCATATTTTAGTCTGTCCTCGGGGCATGTTCAGACTTCCAGTGACTTAGCCGTTTTTTTTTTTATTATTATTATTCATTTGCCAAAATGAAACACTGTCACACTGGCTGTAGCTGTAGGTACACACTCACACTGGTTGTAGCTGTAGGTACATACTCACACTGGCTGTATCTGTAGGTACACACTCACACTGGCTGTAGCTACACACTCACACTGGTTGTAGCTGTAGGTACACACTCACACTGGCTGTAGATGTAGGTACACACTCACACTGGTTGTAGGTGTAGGTACACGCTCACACTGGCTGTAGCTGTAGGTACACACTCACACTGGCTGTAGCTGTAGGTACACACTCACACTGGTTGTAGCTGTAGGTACACACTCACACTGGTTGTAGGTGTAGGTACACGCTCACACTGGCTGTAGCTGTAGGTACACACTCACACTGGCTGTAGCTGTAGGTACATACTCAACCTCTCATTATTATTACACCTGCCTATTGTTGCAGTAGTATTTAGCACTTTTTTTTCCTTTTCTACCTCCTCCTATGGTGGACGCAGACCTCTGGGTCTGGGACCTGCTGGGTCAGACCCCCCCGGACTCTGCTCCAGTACGAGGACCCACAGCCCATCTGTCATCTACCTTGATGTTGGCTGCGGTCCCATCCACCCTCACACACACAGAGTGGACACTGTCAATATAAATGGTTTTTTTTTTGTGAATAAGTTTTGTGTATCTGTCTTGGACACATTCCTGCAGGGCTTGTCCGTCCTGGGAGTGGATACCTCCTTTTGTGGTTCTCCCTGAAGAACTGTTTTTTTTTTTTCTTCACCCTGATGGAGGGTCAAAGGACAGGGGATGTTGTCTAGTGCAGTCTGTTAAGCCCTTTGAGGCGGCTATTGTTGTGATATTGGGCTATACAAAAATAAAAGTCTTGTCTAGTTTCATTTCATAAATTTTGTGACTGCACACCTAACCATTATTTTGTCCGATGTATACAGGCCTAGTTAAACTGAGTGGTAGACAACAAACTTTTACACACTGTGCCTCTAATATATATATATATATATTGATGTCATGATACTATTAACAATTATCTAAATAGAAACCTTAGCTGACAATGCCATGAAAGTATTTGTCAGAAGAAAAACACCTATTGTTTGAAACAATATCCACACGTGCGAGAAAATTATAATTAATGATATTGTTGGCATCTTGCCTTAAGAAAGGAATGATAACTGAGAATCTTTGCAGAACTGTAAGCGTTTCTCGTTGCTTAAGATAATGGTAGCCCTCTGTTCAACGCCACAACGAACCAGACAAAACATGTTCGACAAGATTCCTTTTTGATGCATTTATAACGAAAACCCAATTGAAAAAAAAAGGGAGGGGTTAAGTAATGATAGTGTTTTATTACAAGGAATGACACAATGAGGAGCTTAGATTAAGAACAAAGCACTTCAAAGACAAACAACTGTCCACTTAAAATGGATCAGCAACGGGTCATCATTGGTTTACTGCTGGCCATTCTTTTCATGAGAAAAGGTAAGACAGTACATTTAGTTTTTTAGGTTATTGTCAATTTATTTTTACCTCGAGGGGGAATTACACAGCTGTAGTTACAAGGTTGACAAGGATAGAAAATACAGTGTGAGTAAATGTGTAGTTGAAGCTAGAGTAGGTCAAACTTAGGACATTTAAAGCATGCTGCATGAATAAAATGTTTTGCAAAGTTGCTTCCTACTACTTTTTTTCACCTCATTTAACCTTAACTAGTCACTATACCAATCATTTTGTCATTTTATATATACAATGCACAAAAGAAACTGAGCCAAAATGTTTAAATAATCAAATTATTTATACATTTTAGCTTTTGAGTTAAATTGTAGATGAAAAATGTATTGCTAATGTCGAATGCTGTAAGCACATTTAAACAATGCTTTATGTCAGCAATACAAACTCCACAACCAACTCACAAAAAGTTCCATAATAAATGTGTAATTGTTTTTGAATGAATAAATTAATTATTTAGACCATGTGCAACATCTTCTCACGTGTTTTCTTCTGCAGGCTGTCATTTGGTGAGTACAAATTCATGTGCGCACATTCTTTCACTCACAAGTCAGGCATATTTTAGTCTGTCCTCAGGGCATGTTCAGACTTCCAGTGACTTAGCCCGCTTTTTTTTTATATATATTTTTTTATTTATTTATATATATATATATATAAATTTAAAGCTATATGGCCAACCTCAATCATTTAGTTTAGTTTCAGAACCACGTCTGAAGGGACAAAGTTAATGTTAACCTGTTTGCAGTCACAAGTTATAAAGCCCTTATAACAAACTACGAACTGCATTAAACAAAACAATTTGTAAGAATCAGTGGGTATTTGATGTCTGTATGTATTTTTTTAATACTTTTCTATGTTAAAAAGTGCATTGTATAGATAGTGAGTGATATATAGTTATATATATAGATGACCTTCATCTTACTCTATTTATGCTTACGTGTAAAAAATTGTATTCAATTTGTATCCAAAATATAAGCAGTTTAGACCAATCAGAACACTCCAAATTCAGGAGCAAGCTTCTGAATAATAATCTGAGAATCTGCACAAACTCATCTAATAAAGTCTTTATAATGCTGTCTTAACAACTTATTCCTGTTTCTATTACAATATGCTATTTAATAAACTTTTTATAAACATTTATTCATGAATGAATTTATAGACAGTTTTCCTCAAATTTATATAAAACATGTTGATAAATTTAATTAATAATATATTTGATGGCCATCTAAAATTTTACAAAAGTCTCTTTAAATAAGAAGTATTTTGACAAATTTATGTTTTTTTCATTTATTTTTTTAATGGATCATGATGAGGAGGGGTAAAATAATAATCACACTTGTGTTAACTTGTCCATGAGTGTTACGGATCAGAGTCCTGTAGAGAGTACGTGAGCGTTTGGAGCAGCCACTGGACCCGGGCCCTTGGACTTTATTGGTGACGTGACTAAAAGCAGCATTAGGGAATCTTTTCCTTTGCCTGGAACACCACATAACCAAATGACAAAGGAGGGTATATTAAGTATGTCAAATGTATATGTTGCTAAAACAGACAATACCGACAAAGTGATTCCTTTACAAAAATAATAATGGGTAAACCTCACGGGAAATTACAAGGGTTGGGCCGGGACTGGGAAAGGGCTGGGACTGGGAAACTCGTTTTGCAGTCCCGAATACAACATAGTTTGGTAGAGATCGTCACAATGGCTAACCACCAGTATCTCTTGGTATTAACTCTGGTTATTTTCTCAACAAAAGGTACGCATATATTTATATTTTTTGCTTGCTGTGTTGTAACTGTGATTTTTGATGTAAAACACTGACAGCAGGAAATATGGTCTATGTCAGGTTCTCTACGGGTCACATCACAAGACACTAAAGATATTGCTAGAAAGGAAATTATATAAACATTGTATAGATATATTTAGGTGCTTTTTCCTAAAGTTTGTATTGACTTTTTGTTGTTTCTTCTTTCAGGTTGTTCCTCACAGTTGGGTAAGCACAAACCACTCAAAAATAATATATATTTTTTTTAATTTACTTGAACTTGAATTTTAATTTCTTAAACAAACTGTTGTGGACCAAGTTTAGAAGTGGCTAGTTTGGCTTGTTCAAGTAGGCTCCCATTGACACCCTTCATAAAAATAAATCACACTTAAGCAACATTACTTTTGTTATCTAACAGTCTCTATTTTTACTCTTTTCCGATTTGTTTCACGGCCCATTGTTACAGTATTGTTATATAATGTCACAAGCCTAGCACTGTCTCTGAAGATGTACTATCATTAACTACTTAAAGAGAAAATGTGAAAACTGACTGGCTGGAGTCTGTTAAAAAAAAAAAAAAAGATTTAGAGGTTAAAAACTTTTAAACCATGTGCAATCAAAGAAATATAAGTTTTACTAAATACACATGTAGCCTCAAGGTCTCAGTTGGACCGCAGTTATGAAAAATAATATAGTTTACAGTCAAGCTTCTTCTGCACACACAGTACATGGCTTATTTAGACTAGAGCTGGTGCACGAACGGAATGAGCGACACTTGATACTATAGCATTACATCACAGAAGACGTGGGTGGGACTACTTGGGTATCATTTAAAAACATCACAAAAGGCTGTTTTATCTTTGGTTTTCATTGGATTCAATATAATGTGTCTTTTGTGTCAGTCTGTGGAAGGGCGACATTTAACCCCAGAATTGTGGGAGGCCAAAACGCATCTCCAGGAAACTGGCCGTGGCAGGTTTTTATAACTGTTAGCTACAATGGTAAAGTTCACATTTGTGGAGGATCCCTTATTAATCAACAGTGGATACTGACAGCTGCTCACTGTATTTCTGAAAGGTAAGGTTTTTTTTTCTATTATCTATTATCTATATCTATTTATGGCTTCATCTTGACATGCTTTAACATTAAAGTAATTCAATAATTAAGAGAGCACCTAGCACATCAATTAATCCCGTTACCGAGCATCCTTCTAAAGCTGGCCCAGTCCATGACTAAGACTGGCACTGTTCGACACCTGATCATCTTTGACAGATGCCGAAGATCACAAAAAAGCAACAGTTTGTCTTAGACACCCCTGCTGTTACCAATAACACACGACCTTCTCAGATTCTGTAAAAATTCTGCAAATATTTTGTATTTAAGTTGGAAGAACATGACAGACATCTATTTGGGACTCCACACCTTGGCAGGGAAAAATGACAATCTAGTGTCCAGGAAGGTTGATCATGTGGAGCGCCATCCATTGTACAACTCAACAGGATGGATGGAAAATGACATTTGTCTTCTGAGGTTGTCAAACCCTGTGAGTTTTGGCCCCTACATACAACCGGTCTGCCTGGCTGAAAAAAACAGTACCTTTTACTCTGGGGTCAACTCCTGGGTCGCTGGCTGGGGTTTACGAAATGAAGGTCAGTAAATCTATAAGTCTAAAAGATATTTTTGGTATAAGACACTTTTGTATTGTTTTTATATATTTTTTACATCTTAGAAGACATTTCTGTTCCTGATGTTCTTCAAGAAGTGAACCTACCGATAGTGGCAGACAACAAATGCAGGTGTCTCTATGAACTCCCCATCCCAGAAAAGACCATTTGTGCTGGTCTCCCTGAAGGGGGGAAAGACGCATGCCAAGTGAGTAATGTCTTTAAATGTCACTATTAAAGATGGTTTCATATCAATTGTGAATTCTTGTTCCAAATGAGGGAAAGAGTAGAAAATTATTATTAAAAAAAATCCCTGTTTTGACTCACCTCAAGAAAAGTTTAAGCTATAGTCATAATAAATATTTGTCACTTACAGTCACTTTCAACCAACATGAGTGCTCATCTTGTTCCTCTGGAAATAAAAACAACATCATAATAAATAAAACAACAATGCACAGTGATAAACTGCCAGTAACTAGACCAAAACAACACTAGTCATTGTGTATGTTAACTGCCAGCTTTCTGTAAATAACATGTCAGTTATTTGTATTTTTTCCCTCAAATCTACAAGTTTCATTGAACACCCTCAGAAAACACATTAACCCAAATTCAACCAGCTTGGATTTGATACTTTTCTTCAACTCAAATTGTCTAACTATGGGCTTGTATAACCCACTTCCTGCATTAATGCTACACAAGGCTGAGTGAGATGTAATATTACTGAGAGAAATTCCCGCCAATAAAAGAGACTTGTATACCTTGGTCTCTCGGCAGGGCGACTCCGGTGGTCCACTGGTGGTAAAGCTGAATTCAGTTTGGGTTCAGGCTGGAATAGTGAGTGCTGGTGAAGGCTGTGCAAGACCGAACCATCCTGGGTTCTACACCGAGGTGTCCGAGTACCAGGACTGGCTCACGAGCGTCGTAGGCAGTGAAAATTCACCAGGCTTTGTCAAGTTCACCTCGCCAGGACAGGACAGTGACCAGGGTTTCAACTGCTCAATCATGTCAGCAAACACAACCATAACTACACCTGCACCTAAAGACACCACAAGACTCACACCTACAGCGACACACACACCTACACTGACGACCACAGCAACGACCACAGCGATACCTACAGCAACAACCACACCTACAGCGACCACACCTACAGCGACACACACACCTACACTGACGACCACAGCAACGACCACAGCGATACCCACAGCAACAACCACACCTACAGCCACACACACACCTACACTGACAACCACAGCGATACCTACAGCAACAACAATGCCTACCGTGATACCTACTGCAACACCTACAGCAACAACCACGCCTACAATGACACACGCTCATACAGCAACACCTACAATGACAACCACACCCACAGCAACAACCACACCTACAGCGACACACACACCTACACTGACAACCACAGCCATACCTACAGCAACAACACCTACAGCGACACACACACCTACACTGACAACCACAGCAACGACCACAGCAATACCTACAGCAACAACCACACATACAGCAACACCTAGAGCATTCACATCGACAACAACAGCGACACCTACAGTGACAACAACGCCTACCGCGATACCTACTGCAACACCTACAGCAACAACCACACCTACAATGACACACGCTCATACAGCAACACCTACAATGACAACCACACCTGCAATGACACACACACATACAGCAACACCTACAATGACAACCACACCTACAATGACACACACACATACAGCAACACCTACAATGACAACCACACCTACAGTGACACACACACATACAGCAACACCTACAATTACAACCACACCTACAGTGACACACACACATACAGCAACACCTACAATGACAACCACACCTACAATGACACACACACATACAGCAACACCTACAATGACAACCACACCTACAGTGACACACACACATACAGCAACACCTACAATGACAACCACACCTACAGTGACACACACACATACAGCAACACCTACAATGACAACCACACCTACAATGACACACACACATACAGCAACACATACATCAACACCTACAGAGACAACTACACTTACAGCAACAACAACACTTACAGAGACAACCAAACCTAAAGCGACAACCAAACCTACAACTACACCCAATACAACAGCCAAGAATAATAGGTTTAATGATTACAATTATGTCTACAACAATTACACCAATTACAATGATTCTTTACACCAAAGTGTGTCTGACAGTGACTCCCTGACCCCACACTTCATTCAGCTGCTCGCGCTTTGTGGCTTTACTTTGACACTTATTGTATTGAGCTAGTTTTACTAAATACACACACACAGAGTACTTCCTGATAAAGCACTTAATTTAAATTCATCCTGCTTTGGTATCGTTAAATCCTTAAGGATTTATTTTGGGATTAGTCAGGCTTTAGAGTGTGTTTAGTCCTGGTTACTGCCATTTTAATCCATTGTCCATTGTTTGGTCTAACATATACACCTCACTTAGTCCTATTTAGTTGTAGGATTAGTAGTGGGTTTAGTCCAACTTAGTTTTTGGTGTTGACTTAAGTTAAAGTCTCTAGTTCTCTGTGTAAAAAAATCAGTTAAGGGTAAGTCTTGGTTTAGTACAACATTTGGTCCTGGATAAGTTCCAGTTCCTTTTGGGTTTAGTTATAGTAGTTCTTGGGTATAGTCTTGTTTGATAAAAAAAAAAAAAAAAAACACTATATTTATATAAAATTTCTATCATTTATTGTAATTTATTGTGTGCCATTTGTCTATTAAATAAAGCACTAAAATAAATGTACTTTTCTCTTTACAGCCTTGTGTCACCTCTTTCCACATTATCCACACTGACATAGCTACAACAATGCTTAATATGGCTTCTTTGAAAACAGTAGAACTCTCGACTCACGGTTTAATTGTGAAAGTAAGAGCATTTCTACAAACGTAGAATGCAAAGGCAACACAAGGGTTTGGGACTGAACAGTTGTGTAGCCTTAAGAGAACCATTTGTCAGTGATGCTAATTGTAAAGAAAGGCTTCAATTTTCAGTGGAAGAAGGTCATGTGGTCTGATGGGTCCAGACCTGTTCCAGCGTGAAGGGTATAATGTGGGTAAGAAGAGAGGCGGGTGACGTGATGCAACCATGATGACTAGTGCCTACTGTACAACCCTGTGGGGGCAGTGCTCTAATCTGGGGTTACTGCAGCCCAGGAATGAATGACCAGATTATTCCATCAGTGGATTTTAGAGTTTGTAACTTTGTTTGGGCCAGGTTTGTAGGCCCAATCCCAATTCTACCATTTGCCCCTAGCCCTTACCCCTTAGCCCTCGCTTTGCACATTCACAAGAAACAAAGTGGTGTCCCAATACTCATTTGGATGAAGAGGATTGGCTGTATACCCCTCCAAACTTTGGAAGACCACACTGGAAACGAAGGGGTAAAATAGTTTCCCATAATGCAGTGTGTTCACCGGCACTGCGGCTGCGAGAAAAGTGCAAAATGTAACCAATTTGGGCAAAAAGATTTAAAAATTATGACAGTCCTGTTTTATGTTTCTTGTAGTCAATCAGAGAGAATCCAAACATTTTGCAAGGCTGGTAGATGGTTCATTCAAGTTTATTTTGGATCTGGGTTCAGACACTGATAAGCACAATCTGACTGTGAGTACAAAATGACAAGACCTTAAATACCTCCTAGTGAACAACATCTGGTTTACATCAATATCATCCCTATCCTGAGACAGAGAGGGATACCCCTGTTTCCAGCAAAACCTCAACTAACACAAATAACCATAAAAGACCTAGCTTCAAATGACCTAAGGCATATTGACAGGTTTCTAATCTTTCCTAGATGGGCGCTAGGAGCCTTGCACACAAGAACAGGAGCAAACACTAAACATGCATTAACTATAATGAAATAAAAATGGCATGATATCATTTCTTTAATCTTGAACTCGTTTATGCACTGATCTGTTTTCTAATAGGAAAGTTTTGTAATAATGTGCTAACGTTAGCCTCACATTGACAGGTCACTTGTAATTACAGAACTTAGAAAAATATATATATATACGCTAATGCATAACACCGCTACCTGTTTTTTTGTGGATATTAATTAAAATAATGTAAGCGAAGAGTTGTAAAAACATCCTTCAGTGTCTTGTGTCTGTGACAGCGACTGAGGAAACAGCAGCTGATACTGTTCTGAGCAAGACTCAAGTCAAAATAGACCACACACAATAAACTGTTCATATGCCGTATGATGATGACAAGATCATAAGAATTCTTTATCTTTATATTGTCCAGAGAAACACATAGACAGAGTATAATTTAAAAAAGGAATGGCCCGGTTTAATTCTTGCAAGAATGAAGCAAAAGCACAAACATACAGGATGAGGTTTGCTTGCAAAAGTAAAGAATACATGAGATCAACATTGCAATGAAAGCAATGTTAATCTCACACACGCTCTCCAGCACAAGCTCCAGGTGCAGAAGTCCCGTGACTAGTTATGCCTACGTCTAGTTATGTCTAGTTCCTGCTTGCTTTAGCATGAATGGCACAAATTTGACATGACCTGAAGAGAACTAGGAGCACCCAGTAATTATAAACAATAGGAAATTATTATTAAGTTATTATAACATAATAATAACCCCTTAACTCTTCATTTGGAGGGCCAAGGGGTAGGGCTAAGTTGGTGGTAGGGTAAGTTTTAGAATTTGGATTGTGCCTAAATCTTCTCATCTTTGCAGCGTAATGAGCATTAAAGTTCAAAGTTCATAGTTTTCTTTATTGTCCCTCTTGGGGAAATTAATTTCACAGCATCATGCTCCTTAAAAAACATACAACATAGAATTACACATCAACAACTCAAGAGCAGGATCAACAATGGAAATCACTAAAAACCAAGATAAAAATTTGCAAAAAATGATTACAAACTGCTAGGTGCCATTTAAGTGCCTCACAGCTGTCGGTAAAAACAACATGTTCAATCTTTTAGTCCTACAGCCCAGAGCTCTGTAGCGCCCCCCGGAGGGCAGCAGCTCAAATTCCCCACTGAGGGGATGGTCCTAGGACTGCGCTATAGCACCAGCCTTCCTCTGCACCTGTCGGCTGTAAATGTCCTCCAGCTGAACCTGACTCCTCCCTGAAATCTTACTGGCTAAAAAATGGTGAAAGATATTAGCTATCTAGGCGTGTAAATATTTTATTACTAATGAGGCGCATCTGTCTACTTCTTGTTTTTCTGGTTTGTGTTACAGAGTTCAAACATACAAACGAATGTAACCTGGGTTAAGTTTAGTTTGGAGGAGAAGGGCTTCAGGATAAAAACACTTGATGAGAAAATAGTTAATGGAATGGATATGAATGGCAACAAAAGATTTAAATTGGGTGTTAACATAAATAATTGTGTATTAAAATTTTTGTAAGCTTAGATATGTCTATTTAATGATTTAAAAAAATGCATACTTTCCATTCAAGTCCGGTTTATTATTTTCGGTCCCCATAAAAACACTTTCATACGCATAGACCAACCATCCAAACCAAAATAACAACGTATCACAACAAGAAAGAAAAAAAGCATAGACTGCATTCTCAAAACAGAAAAAAAGTGAAAACATCACCACTCCCATCATCCCACTATACCAATATCACCAACCATTGTCGACATCACCTTCATCATCATCATCATCATCATCATCAATACCACCGTACGACCATTCTCACAGCCATCACCAACCACCTACTTACCAATCCTATTTCCCCTCATTCTAATCCAACAATACCATTTTTTATTTATCTCTTGATTTAAATCTTTGAATATTTGGGCATATCTTGAGCTGTAGCCCCAACCCACAAACTTTTCCTGGTGGTTTCCATCGTCTCTTTCTGCAAAGAGCTTTTGAATATTGCCCAGTAGTTCATTTATGTTGGCTTTATACAAGAATTGTGCCGTATAAAAACAGTCGAAAAGTTTTAATAGTTTGGACTGAAGAAATTATATGTGTGATCAAAATATCCCACCCTTTATTGTTTCTAACGGCACGTTTTTGGAGGATGAACAGGGTCTGTAGTGAACTTTTTCAGTTTTTGCCCCACGCTATACAATAAGTTAAATAGGTCAAAACTAATGAACAATACCATATTCATAATAACTTATAACCTATTTAGCTTTATTGATTCCAGCGATACTCTTGGATATTTTGCTTTGTTTACATCTGCTATGTGGTTTCCAGCTTTATTTATTGGCAGTAGTTTACTGTCAATAGTTAATCTTAAGAATGTATAAATCAGCAGGATGGACTCATCTCATTCGGCAAATAATTATAACACAAAAGAACGACTTCAGAAAGACCCACCCAGTAATTATTTTACAGAAATGATAATGGGTGAACCCAACCCATTATGGGTTGGGCTAGGACCGGCCACACCACAAGAGGTTTTTGGATAATTAAATACAAGTTTTGTATTGATTGCCACAATGGCTAACCAGCAGTATCTCATGGCATTAATTGTGATTATTCTTTCACCAAAAGGTAAGAATCTTTCAAATTTTTGCTTGCTGTGTTGTAGTTGTGATAGTTGAGCCTTTGTAAAAACTTTGACAGCACTTTTAATCCAGGTTAAGAAGTGGAAATTAGGTCAGTCAGGTTGTGTCAGTACTATACCGGTCACACCTCTGCTCTAAAAGACACTGGGATTATCGCTATGAAGGAAATGAAATGAACAGATATATTTGACCTAAAATATTATTTCTCTTTTAGGTTCTCGCTCACAGTTGGGTAAGCACCTACAATTCATATATTATTTATTTATTTAAAAATGTATGGCGCCTCATTTTAAGAAATTTGGATCTTTCAAAAAACACACATATTACTCTCATTCTTTTCTGTTATTCCATGCAGCTATTATTCGACCAGAAGTACCTTATACTGTTCAGCTGAATGCATAACATCTGTCCTTTTTGTCTTTTGTATCAGTCTGTGGGAGGGCAACATTAAATACCAGAATTGTTGGAGGCCAAAATGCATCTCCAGGAAGCTGGCCGTGGCAGGTTTTAATGACTGTTAACAACACTGGTAATAGTATTATTTGTGGAGGATCCCTTATTAATCAACAGTGGATAATGACAGCGGCTCACTGTGCTTTTGGAAGGTGAGACATCTTTTGTGTTTCATATATTATTCTTCTCTTTCTAAAGTTCTTTAAAAGTGCAACAATTTAAATTAAAATACAATAACATGTTGATTAAACTATGATAAATATAAAAGCTGCATTTGCTGCATTACGTTTTTTATTAAAGTTATTGTATTTTTTATTTTAAAAAATGTGCCATTGCTGATTCACGAGGCTACTAATGACTTTTCACCTAAACACAAATGTTAAATCATAGAGAATAGTTGCCATAACCATAATCAAGAACAAATGCATTCTTCTTCATCTGAGTGTCCATGGCAGAAGCCAAAGATCAGATAAAACCAACAATTTGAGTTTGACCCGGCTGTTGTAGCCTATAACCAACTTCCATTTTTAAATCATAAACCCAAGTGTCTGTTTTTAAACAAAAAACTGCAAATATTTATATTTTTGTCTTCAAGGATGACGAACATGATAGACATCTATTTGGGCCTCCAAACCTTTTTAGAGCTCAGTCCAAATGCAGTGTCCAGGAAGATTGATCATGTGGAGTGCCATCCATTGTACAACATAACAGGACAGTTGGAAAATGACATTTGTCTTCTGAGGATGTCAAACCCTGTGAGTTTTAGCCCCTACATACAACCGGTCTGCCTGGCTGAAAAAAACAGTACCTTTTACTCTGGCGTCAACACCTGGGTTGCTGGCTGGGGTTTACTAAATGAAAGTAAGTAAAAGTCTTATGGATATCTTTGACGCGTGGTCTTGGTCTTCAGGGAGGGTTGCTAAACAGTTTGAAATTTTTAAAGTTTTGCAATGTTTTTCATATCTTAGATGACACTTCAATTTCTAAAATTCTTCAAGAAGTGAGCTTACCAATAGTGGGAGAGAATCAATGCAGTTGCCTCTATCAGTCCCTCATCCCAGACACAACCATTTGTGCTGGCGTCCTTCAAGGGGGAAAAGACACATGCCAAGTGAGTATAATTTATGTTTTTAAATGTTAGCATTAAAGATGTCATTATAAAAAGGGACTGGGTTGACTTTATTTTTTGTAAAGTGTGAAACAAAAATGCCATACAAGGCTGATTGAGATGTAATACTACCGAGAGAAATTCTCACCAATAAAAAAGAGACATGTAAACATGGGTCTCTCCGCAGGGCGACTCCGGTGGTCCACTGGTGGTAAAGCTGAATTCAGTTTGGGTTCAGGCTGGAATAGTGAGTGCTGGTGAAGGCTGTGCAAGACCAAACCAGCCTGGGTTCTACACCAGAGTGTCCGAGTACCAGGACTGGATCACGAGCATCGTAGGCAGTGAAAATTCACCAGGCTTTGTCTTGTTCACCTCGCCAGGACAGGACAGTGACCAGGGTTTCATCTGCACTGCGTCAACAACAGCCCCAACCACAACTACTACAACACTAACAACCACCACACCTACAACCGCACCTACAACAACAACCACAACCTCCCCGACAACCGCAAGTACAACAAAACCTCACCAACATCCATAGCTACAACGACAACCACACCTACAACAACAACCTCACCAACAACAACAACCGCAACTACAACAACATCCTCACCAACATCCACACCTACAACAACAACCACAACCTCCCCGACAACCGCACCTTTAACAACAACCACAACCTTCCCGACAACCGCAACTACAACAACAACCTCACCAACATCCATAGCTACAATGACAACCCCACCTACAACAACAACCTCACCAACAACCACACCTACAACAACAACCTCACCAACATCCACACCTACAACAACCGCAACTACAACATCCTCATCAACATCCACAGCTACGACAACAACCACACCAACATCCACACCTACAACATCAACCACAACCTCCCCAACAACCGCACCTACAACAACAACCACAACCTCACCGACAACCGCAAGTACAACAACAACCTCACCAACATCCATAGCTACAACAACAACCACACCTACAACAACAACCTCACCAACATCGATAGCTACAACAACAACCACAACCTTCCCAACAACCGCAACTACAACAACAACCTCACCAACATCCACAACTACGACAACAACAACATCCACACCTACGACAACAACCACAACCTCCCGACAACCACAACTATAACAACAACCTCACCAACATCCATAGCTACAACAACAACCACACCTACAATGACAACCTCTTCAACATCCACAGCTACAACAACAACCACAACCTCCCCGACAACCACAACTACAACAACAACCTCACCAACATCCATAGCTACAACAACAACCACACCTACAATGACAACCTCTTCAACATCCACAGCTACAACAACAACCACAACCTCCCCGACAACCACAACTACAACAACAACCTCACCAACATCCATAGCTACAACGACAACCACACCTACAATGACAACCTCTTCAACATCCACAGCTACAACAACAACCACAACCTCCCCGACAACCACAACTACAACAACAACCACAACTACAACAACATCCTCACCAACGTCCATAGCTACAACGGCAACCACACCTACAACGACAACCTCTTCAACATCCACACCTACAACAACCACAACCTCCCCAACAACCACACCTACAACAACAACCACACCAACATCCACACCTACAACAACAACCTCACCAACATCCACAACAACAACCACACCAACATCCACATTTATGACAACAACCACACCTACATCGACAGCCTCACCAACATCCACACCTACAACGACAACCACACCTACAACAACAACCTCACCAACATCCACAACAACAACCACACCAACATCCACACATACAACAACAACCACACCTACAACTACAACAACATCCATACCAACATCCACAGCTACAACAACAACCCCATCTACAACAACAACCTCACCATTATCCACACCTACAACAACAACCACACCACCATCCACACCTACAACAACAACCACACCTACAACAACAACAACCACACCAACATCCACACCTACAACAACAACAACCACACCACCATCCACACCTACAAGAACAACCACACCACCATCCACACCTACAACAACAACCACACCTACAACTACAACAACATCCTCACCAACATCCACAGCTACGACAACAACCACACCTACAACAACAACCTCACCACCATCCACACCTACAACAACCACACCACCATCCACACCTACAACAACAACCACACCTACAACTACAACAACCACACATACAACAACAACAACAACCACACCACCATCCACACATACTACAACAACCTCACCAACAACCACACCTACAACGACAACCACACCAACAACCACACATACAACAACAACCACACCTACAACCACACATACAACAACAACCACACCTACAACCACACATACAACAACAACCACACCTACAACCACACACACAACTTCAACCACACCTACAACAACAACCACACATACATTCAACCACACCTACAACAACAACCTCACCTACAACCACACCCACAAGGACAACTTCACCGTCAACCACACCTACAACACCAGCAACAACTAAAATAACAACATCCACAACTGTGTCTGACAGCGACTCCCTGATTCCACACTTTATTCAGCTGTTTTCACTTTCTGTTTTTACTCTGGCAGTTATGTTGCTGGGGTAGTTAGTAATTATAGTCAAGAACAATAAGAGTGACTTTTGGGAATTTGTGTTTAATTTTGTTTGTTTGTCCTTGGTCCTGGTCCAAGATTTTGGACTTTAAAGTGTGTTTAGTCCTGGTTAGTGCTGCTGTATTCTAAGTCCATTATTTTATTCCAACATATACATCTTGCATAGTCCTGAGTTTAATCTTGGTTTAGTCCTAGGATTAGTCAAGATTGATGCTTTAGTCCTAGTCTGGTTTGGTCCAAAATACGTTTTAGTTTAATGAAGCGTTAGCCATTGTTAGTCTTCATTTTAGTCCAACATCTGGTCCTAGTTACGTTACAGTTTATTCTGGGTTTAGTTATAGTAGTAATTTATTTCCTTTTCATTTTGGGATGGGACTCATGTATTGTAATGCCTATTGTGTATTATAAATTTATCAAAAGTAGCAGTTTAGCAAGATGTAAATCATTCATCATCATTCATCAAGAGACAATGTACTTTTACTGTATTTAGATTTTGTGGTATTTCAAAAATATTTATTACTTTGTATTATGTTTGTAAATTTAAAGGCAGTACGTGTTTTTCCATATTTAACTTTCCTAGTTTTATGAAGGCTGTTTTAGTTCTGAACACAAGTGTTATTATATGAATTAGCATTCACTACAAACTCTACGATAGTTATATCAAATTGCCATCATTGCTTGTCTATGTGTGGCGTATGTCACACATAGAAATGAAATAAATAAATAACCTTTACAGCCTTGCTTTACTTCTTTTCCCATTATCCAAAACTGACTTGACTATAATATGGCTCAGTATTATTCCTTTGTTGACGGTTATATATCATCTTGTCTTGAGCAAGGTAGCAAGGTAAGAGATAATAGCTATACATCTGAGCCAGCGCTTCATATTCAGTTTCTCAGCCCACACAGTCGTCTGTCACCTACCTTTAGTCTTTCTACCTTTATTGAAGTCTTTATCTGCAGCCGAGTGCACAGATGACAGTGCAAGTACTGCATAGAGGCTAGAGTAGAGGCTGCATATTTCCTCAGAGTCAATGTTCCTTTTCTATTGTGAGTTAGATACTATGTTTGCCCAGTTAAGCTCGAACAATTGTGCTCTATAAAAGTCAACCTTCAAAACAAGTCACAAATAAAAATATCTGAAAAATCAACATGGTTTTGAAATTCTGATTAAAAGTAGACATCCGTACTTCTAAATTAAATAATTAAATTAAACATTATTTATTCCTGAGGGAAAATTTAGTTGTTATATGTCTTTAAATACATTTATTCATACTTCTAACTATTTTTTTTTATTCAAAAAGATAGCTAGTGTAAGCCTAACTTGTATCAGTCTGTGCAGTGAACTCCTGAGAAAACGAGGAGCACATAAATGCAGCATTAGTCCAACTTCTTACATGATTATATTTTCTTTGCCGAGTATGCAGACAGATGCACATCCATACATTTGTGAAATTGCTTCTTCGGTTATTGCTTCATCTTTCAGACACAGTCTTCCGTTTGGTGACGTTAGGGGATGCGGGTGACTGGAGCCTATCCCATAAACTAAGGGGCTTAAGCAGGGATCAAATTCATTTAAAAACATTTTTACTGACCTTTTTTGCTTTTCCTGTCTAGACGAGAAATGTGAGCATCATAAACGACCTTGTGGCAAAGTCGAAGTATTAGCCGAACTAGAAGTGGACCTGTTAGTGGCCATTTTGGAAATTCAGCACAGTTGTACATTTTAGAGACATCTGTTTGAGCAAATATACTCCGGCCCAATTGGATTTAAAGAGTCATTAAAGCTGAACACTCCAATGATCATGAAGTATTTGTCCATGTAATAAAACTGAATGTCTGTCTAAGGCCCGTTAGCAGACAACGTATGTTTCCTCATATTACGCCTTGTACCACGGCAGTGTCCAAATCCACTCCCTAGTCCCTAACCCCTCAATCACTTGTGTACACTATAGGGCTATATAGTTCTGCTGTTTTTCTGTCGCCGTTAGTCACATGACTTCAGAACTCTGCTGAATTCCACTGATAATAGACTTCTGTAATAAATCTTGGTCTGCAAATAACAATTATTTCTTTAATCAATCTGATGATAATTATTTTTTGATTAATAATTGGATAGTAAAGTGCGTGTAAATACATACATTTTTACTAAATCTAAACCCGACGAAGCAACAAGTAGGGCACAAGACTGGTGGATAGAGCATATTTACATTTACATTTATTCATTTTTCTGACGCTTTTATTCAAAGCGACTCACATTAAAGTTCCATTCACCAGTGTTCAACAACAGTATGAACTGTGGGGAGAGTGGGAATCAAACCGCCGACCTTCCAGGTTAAAGGACGACCGCTCTACCCACTGAGCCACTGCGCCCCCATATACTGTATATACATAATGTATTTTCATCAAAAACACAAAATGTACATCTCTATACTGTTTTTGTGGATTTACTGCTCTGTCTTTGACATAAAGCCCTCTTCTCTCAGCACTATTTTTTTCTTATTAACTTTAGCTGAGACCTAAAACCTCTTTAGAGGTTTAGCTAAAGTGGATTTCTTCATGCTGCCATACCTCTGTTTTTAAATGAGAATGAAACTTCCTCAATATCAACATCCACACTCTCTTCGCCATGCTGGAAACTGTTTTACAACAACAATATGTTAATCAATTTTCAACCCGCTCACGCTTGGAACATATCACAAACATCTAATATGAGGTGGTTTGCTTATGATTAGTTGCACTGATTGTCCTCCAGAGGCAGTATAATCTCTGTCTGTTCATGCAACTTGAGTCTACAGAGACCAAATCTTTGTATAAAACATCATTTGGTGTAAAGAATGGCTCAACCTTTGCAATTTAATGAGACGCCGCAGTTGTTTTGCTCACACTGCAGCGTGATTAGCCCTCCTGCCTCTTGGATTTAACTCCACACAGAGTTATGGGATTGAAGCAGGAGAGGCAGTTCAGCAGCAGAAGCCTACAGAATTGTGTGAGTGTATGTAATTCTTGTCTTTTTGAGCTGAGTGACGTGTCATTGTCCCGTTGGTGCAGCGGCGTCTACTCTCACGTGCTCTCGGGCGAGACAACTTAAAATAAAATAAATAGAAAAAACTTCTCTCCTATCTTTAGCTTTGTGCTGGGTTCTAACTGACTAGTTTTTGGTGCACTTATGCTTTTTTGTTACCTTGTGTTGTAAAATTGCTTCCATTGTTTTCCTCACTTTGGAGCTTTGGATAAAAGCGTCTGCTAAATGACTAAATGTAAAAGGAGTTTGCATGTTCTCCCTGTTTCTGCGTAGGTTTCCTCTGCTTTCCGTTACCACTCAAAAACTTATCTTACGCTTGTACAATATCTGGTATAAGCATCTCTGCTCTGGCTTAATGTACACTGTAAAACTAATCTATTACTTGATTAGTGTCGCACTACCTCTGATGTCTGATAGTCTGATATTTCACACTCATTGTCTTTAATAGTCTCTTAGCTTTTCTGAAACAAACACAGCTGATTTGTGTTAGTGAGGCCCGCTATAATCCACGGCTCTCAGAAGATGATCCAGATTTCAGGTGCTTTTGTTCTGCAGCATGTTCGAGGGCATCCCTCTCGAAAAGCAACATCTGCCCCTCACATTTTGACTCAAACACAGTTGAGGACCCTGGTGTAGACAGGGCCTGAGGGGGATGTTCATTCAACATGTCGACAGCTTTTAAAAATATCCCCCATGTCTCTAAAGGCCCACAACAAAGGAGGCCTGTGTCTTTGGGAGCTCGCTCTGTTTCTGTGTGAATCCTATCGCTAACAAACCAAATGTTGACATCAGAGCTAATGGAAGGCTTCCGTGTCATCCCCTCGGCTCTATTCAAAAGTCAAACATCACCAAGAAGAAAGAGACAGCGTTACAGCAGAAAAAAATTAAATACCACAAAGCAAATCAGCCACATGAAAAATCACAGCAGGCCAAACCAGGGTTGCCAGGTCTCTCAGTCGAAATCCACCCAAACAATCAACTTAAACACTTCAAACATCAACTTAAAAACACAGACCTGGCAACACTGGGCCAAACCATCCTGAAAAACCAGTTCTTAGGCTCTTCATTACTTTCTAAAGAAGTGAAAGCTTTAGAAAATTTGTCAATATTGGTACTAAATTTAGTTTAATAATTATTTTAAATCATTTTAAAAGCAGGCACATAAGAAAAAAAAAGAAATCACATGCTTCAAAAGTAACACACCAGCTTCTAAACCAAGTCCCTCTGGTTTTGCCGGTGCCAACGTGACAGTCCTTGATGGCCTTTGGAGACTTGGAGTGAGAACGACCCGAGGACAAGATGCAGCTGGGTTACTGACTGATTTTTCTTTCACATCTACAGATAAAGAATCTTACTACACTCTTTAGTTTAAGTGTTATATCATTTCTGGAACAGAGCTCAATTAAAACCCAGTGAGTGACAGATCTGCAAACTCCACACCTGCACTTTCATAACCAGCCTGTAGTTCTTAGTTCTATAAATATTGGCACCAAGTGGAATGTAAATCTATAGAGTTGTTGTTTCAGTCTGGAGCCTGAGGTTTTACTCCATGGAGCCTCTGCAGATGACGTCGAGGGAGAGTCCAAAAGATGAAAAGGGGATTTATCATCGGTTGGTATGATCAAAGCCATCAAAGTCAAGGTGGTCAAGGTTTTAGCTCACATTTCTTCTCTTTGCTGGATTTGGTTTTAGTTACGTCACAAAAAAGTGAGATTTATAGTGTTCTGAAGCTCTCACAGAAAGTGTGTCATGCAACATTTATATCAGCGTTTCTACTACTCGACTGGGATGAACTTCAACATCGTTCCTCAGAGAAAAGTCAAGGCAGAGTTCAGCAGACGGATCCAAAAGTGTAAAAAGACTAACACCGATGACTCCATCAATGACAAACCTGCTCTTTTCAGGTCAAAGATCCACCAGATGTATTGTTGTCTCTGACATATTAAAAAGGCTACGGTGCCAAAGTTTGATAAAAGACGAGACCCTTTGAATTACTGTTCTTTGAGATCATCATAAAATCAAAAGACGAGCGACAAGTGTGGTCTTCAGCCACAAAGCTACATATCCTGTTTTAAGACACTTAAAACTACTCACAGTTGAAGTTAAAGCACTTTTACCTTTACATATTCTACTGTAATCTGTTTAGACTCACTTAAAACCAGTTATGGTCCAGGTTAAACCACTTTAAACCACTGCTCACCTTCTCAAAATGCCCTCAAGTCTGTGTATAACTAATAGACTGTATGTTACACTCACTTACTGAGACTTATTACACTACATAAGTTTAAAATGGACTTCTTTTAAAAAACTACGTCAAGACTTTAATGGTATCTTAATGAGCCTTCATGAGCCCAATGAACAGAACCGAAAGATTATTGCAACTCTTTTTTACCCAAAAGCAGGAGGAAATACTGTATCTCTTCTGGACATGTTCAGTTGTTAAAGACATATTTCATGATGCAATGTGGGAAACTGAGTCGGACACAGTATCTAATGCACGATGTAGAGTTTAAGGCGTGCTTTCAGACATAGTCTTCGTCTCGAGCCTCTAATGGTGATGCATCTATATTCATGTTGTTACCCTTCTTCTGAAAAACACAGTCACATCCAAGACGCTCCATTGTTTTGCCTAATTTTCGACCGTTTTTTTTTTTTTTGGAGTCTATGCAAAACTGCCCTTTCCATTGCGGGTGTCCGGGGAATGCTAATGCGACAAGTCTCAGGCTCACATCAATAAACAAGAGCTGGATAAGTGTTGAATGTTCAGAAACAAAGCAGAGCAAATGCACTGGATTCAAATAGAATGTAAGATAACAGTTGCAATGGTGGTGCAACACTAATAGCTTCCCAATGAGGTCCTTGGGGTTTGTTTTGTAATTGAATAGACTTTGTAGCGGGAGATATTGATGGTGTTCTGCTTAATTTCCATATTTCCATAAAATGTTAAAGAAATCTGAAGACAAATGAAATGTTTACAACAATAATAAATAATGAATAAATGAGAATGGGGGGAAAAAAATGACAGGATTCCTGCTTTCTTATTTTTGCTAGTGTCTTCTCATTTTTAATGCCTAATCTTTTGACTGGTGTTTTCCATCAAACCCATTTGGAAACCCATCCCTTCGGAGTCTTCCTGGCCGAGAAGATGTCAGAATCCCATGACACTGACACCATGTACTAACAGCTTTATAAACAGTGGAAAGTAATGTACAAACAAACTCTAGAGAGTGTGAGGCTTGCACAGTCTATGCACTCCGCTTACAGCACCAGTCACACGACTCGCTTCTTCGAAGGATCTGCAGAGGATTGTAGCTCGAAGCCAGTTCACATTTTGATTTATTGATTTATTTTTGTGTATTTGGCCTTTTAGCTTCTCTTCAATAGTGACATAATGTTTAGTGACTGTATTTCCCAATCTACACTGAAACACTGTTAGTGGTTAATGGTCTCATTGGAACTGAATTAAGAGGTTGTACTTTACCTCGTCGTTTACTGATAATTATCTAATTTTCTTGCAATAGCTTCCAATCTGGAATCTTTTATAATGTTACAATGGCACAATGCCAATGACATAGTAGTCGATAAATGCAATCTGGCCAAAATGTGATGCTGTTATCTTAATAATTAGCCTGCTGCATTAGCATTTATTCTGCCGTTCAAACGTTATTTGTGGAAGTTTTTGGCTCAAAACTGTTTCTTGGAAGCCAGCAGATAACATTTCATGGTGCATGACTTGGCGGATAATGCTCTTCCTTTTTGTAAACCCCAATTAAAAAAGTCAAATGCCAAAATGTTCCAAAAGCCACATAAAGAAAGGCCCGAATGGGCAGAAAACCAATGCTATTTCAATCTCTGGACAGTTTGGCCAAGCGGGGAGCAATTAGACGTCTGTGAGCAGGAGGGATAATTCAGCTTGAGTCTCATCAAATATTAACTTATAAGGTAGCTTTAACTAATCATTTCATTTGCACATAAAAACAGGATTACAAATGTCAGAATATGTCTTTGTTTAAGTGCTTTAATGCATTTTATGGAAGAAAAACCTAAATCAAGCTATATTTTTCTCAATATAAATATATGAGTCCAGCTGTTGCTCACCCTGCCAGCTCTTAGTCAGCTCCTTGTGTTTGTGCCAAATGAACAGCTCTGTACAAATCAATAGCTCAAATGCAGTTTAGCAGTGTCACTTCAGTTCAGAATCTTTCTCTTTCAGTTGAGTAGGCGCCATTTACAACATGCTTTAATCACAAATCAAACAGAAACTGGTCGACTTTTTTTTTACCTGCTGAGCATAAATGGGGCAGAAGGTTGATCAAGACAAGATAATTTCAACCATTACACTTTGTGTTACAATAATAAAGGGTCAAAGAGTGGGTTTCTAAATGGGGCTCTGACAATGGCTCTATACTGTCAGGCCAGGTTTAAAAATATACAAATA
This sequence comes from Neodontobutis hainanensis, assembly GCA_024349245.1. Taxonomy (NCBI): domain Eukaryota; kingdom Metazoa; phylum Chordata; class Actinopteri; order Gobiiformes; family Odontobutidae; genus Neodontobutis; species Neodontobutis hainanensis. The sequence goes on along the minus strand of JALDNG010000040.1, from coordinate 227,342 downwards.
AATAAAATGGATACTTAGAACTGTGTTTGGTGTTGAGGCCTTCGTAAACACTTCGTTACGGTGGACAACGCTCTGTCTCAGGGGACGTGTTGTTTGGGAATAACATTTGAAGCTGTAAAAAGAAGGACAAAAAGATTGTCGTTAAATTTAATATTAGGGTTTTTTTCTTGCTGCTCACTGCTCATAAAACTAGAAATCCAATTATTCGAAAACAGATTTATTTTGTTTATGAACCTGCGGCAGCCCTGAGGTCCCATGATGCAACAGCAGTGGCAATCTATGATGTCCACGGCAATTTGAAAATGTGTGTTCAGAAATATAAACTCCAAATACAAACCTAGTCAGGCTTGTCCCAGTGTAGCCCCTCAGTTTAGTCATCAACTGAGTATGTGACATAACCAATTACTTCAATGTGAACGATACAACTATGTAAAGTTTCTTTTCAGCCAATCCAAAACAAGGAAGACAATTTGATTTTATATTTTAAAATTAAGGATTTAAATTAAAAATATTAGTTTGACCCGTGGCTTAACAACCAACACACCACTGCTTAAAAAATAAAAGACTGTAGATAAACACCTGAAGAAGAAGAAAGTAAGAACACGGGACACTACTGACCTCTTGTGGCCAATCAGCGCCATAACAACCCTATTTTACTTTTTATTCCAAGAAATTCATTTTGAGTCATAACTTAACCATTAACACTTAATTTTGTTTAAACTATGTAGACATTGTTAATAGCTTTTTCCATAAAGTGCCATTTTCAACCATCTTTAAGCTTTTATTGGCAAAAAAAAAAAAAGAAAAGAAAGCATTTGTATTTATGGATTGTAATTTTTTTAATAAATAGTTAATTTAATTTGATAATTTGCAGCTGAACCACATGAAACACAACATTTAATTGTTTGTTTATTGCATTATTTTAATCAAATTGACATTTTATTGGTGGAAGTCAAAAGGAGCATTTAGATTCATTACTTCCTGTTCTTATAATTGTTCAGATTTTACAAACTTAATCTTGGGGCGAGTACATTGTCTTTTCTCATTTAAACACAAACGCTTTTAACAAAATCTGAAGTGTCTCGGGCAGATAGTGAAAAAATAGAGCGTACTTATTATATACATTTTTTTGCTGAAGTTATTCTAGCACCACTTAACTTTGAAAAATGACTTTGCTTATTTTGAATTTGGCTCCTAAATTTAGACCACTGGCTTAGGACATTTATCAAAATATGAAAAAATAAAATAAATAAAAAGGTATTTACATTTGTTAGGTCCAGTGAGATTTTAAAAGCGGATTATTGGACTTTACCCAACACCATTTTTACACCAATATCCATTTCTCCTCATCCGTTTGCTCTTCTTCGTTCCTCTTCTTAAAGTTGCTTTTTTTATTCTACAAACACACCGGGGATCTTGGTTTAGTTTGGTCCAGACCAAGACCAAAGAGCATATGTTTTGGACTCTTATAAAATAAAAAAATATATCATATACATGTGACATTTTATCAAAAGACTTTATTTTAAGAGTATGAGTGACAGCCATTTTGAAATAGCACATTCTCATCCAAATGTCTTTTGTACAAATTATTAATGAAGTGATATAAACATGATAAACTCTGTATATGAAAATACATTTGTGGCTGAAAAATCGTATGAAACTGTATAAAACTGTCTAAAACATGTGGGCGATAACATTATTTAACCAGGGAAAATCAGCATTGACAAGTTAAAATTAACACGGCAACACAATTCTTTAATATATTTACACACACACAGCGGGTCTCTTTCTTTAATCTTCTTTATAAAAGGCTATAAAATGACATTTGGAACTATAAAAATAAAACTGGCAGGAAGTCAACATCTAAAACAAATGCCCACGTTCAAACTTTTCTTCTCCTTCCGAAAGGTGATTAAACATTTATTTCAAATAGAATAAAAGACTTACAAGACTCCATGTATAAATATTAACATATTCACAAATTATGTACAACGTCTGAGGCGTTCGCTCAGACTGGAATTATTCTAAAGCTCACACGATAACGCCTTCTCCAGCGCGTCCAGGTCGACCAGAGGCAGCGTCGCCACTTCGAAAAACACCCTGAAACAGAAACAGGCCAATAATGTTCGGTTATATATAAAAAAAAAAATACAAAAAAATAAAATAAAATAAAATCACAAAACGGGCCATTCTGTCAAACAAGGGAATAATGTAGGGTTATATATATTTAAAAAAATATAAAAAATAAAATAAAAAAATAAATAAATTAAAAATTAAAAATTAAATCACAAAACGGGCCATTCTGTCAAACAATGGAATAATGTAGGGTTATATACATTTAAAAAATATTTAAAAAAAATAAATTAAAAATAAATAAATAAAAATTAAATCACAAAACGGGCCATTCTGTTGAACAAGGGACGATTTAATTTAATGACACGTTTAAGGCACAGATAACGTAATATTATACAAACCGTAAGGGGTCGCAGGGCTAACACTACCAGACCATCACACTGTCATTTTTTTTCGCAAATAACCAATGTTCTTTTGTTTAAAATGAAATCAGAAAGAGGAAATTGCATTTTCTGGACCGTTCTGTGCAGCCAACAAACGCGCTCTGACATTGATACATTGGTTGCGTTTCCATCAGTCAACATCCGTCATCTTACCCGGTCTTGCACATTAGATAGAAAATGGATTTTAACATTAGTCAGGGTTCGAACTCTTTCATGAACATCAGATTTAAGGACCTTCAAAATGCGTGGAAACCCTGGCAGTCTAGTTCTGTCCCATTCATTATAAAAATGTACAGAAGACAGCAAGATATTTAGATGATATGGAAATTATATTTGTTTTTAAAAGTAGAAAAACAGGAACAAAACCATAAATGAGATTTAATCTCTTTGTTTTGACTTACCTGTGCGAGTACTTCTTCCTGATAGAAGACAGTTTCTCATCTGGCGGCGCAGAAAGCATGAAGTAGAGTTTCCTGACGACGGGACACAAATCTGACAAGTGATAACCCGAGTGGAACTGCAGGCAGGGAGTCTGTGGAGCGAGAGGAGGACTATTAATGCACACACACACACACAGACACGCAGACGCACAGACACACACACACACAGACACACACGCGCGCGCACACACACACACACAGACACAGACACACACACACACACAGACACACGCGCGCGCACAGGCACAGACACAGACACAGACACGCAGACACGCAGACGCACACACAGACACGCAGACACGCAGACACGCAGACACACACACACACAGACACGCAGACACACAGACACGCACACACACAGACACACACAGACACACACACACACACAGACACACGCAGACACACACACACACACGCAGACACACACACACACACACACACACACACACGCAGACACACACACACACACACACACACACACACACACACACACACACACACACACACACACACACACACACACACACACACACACACACACACACACACACACACACACACACACACACACACACACACACACACACACACACACACACACACACACACACACAAAATAATAGTATTCATACAAGAGCTGCAGCGGCATCAGTGTCACACAACCAAGCACAGATTTTAACAAATAAGTGAAATTTAACTACACATACATTTACATGACAGACACATGGGATACATCTTTAAACCTGTCCTGGTCTGGAACCTACCCATCCTCCGAGGTTCTTGGTGACGAGCGCCAACAGCAGACAGGCCGAGGCCAGCAGCGACCCCCGCTCCACCACCAGGTCCATCTCCAGGAGGCTCGTCTCGCAGAAGAAACGCGCCAGAGTCAACGTGTCCATCCCCGCGTTCACACACTGGAGGACAACACAAGAGTCATAAAACTTCTGCTACGACATGTTCACAACACAATACCAGACTCTTTTTTTATCAAGTGTAAAAAGATTTCTGATAAATAAACACAAGTCAAACCTTGGCGTAGCGTCTGAGGAAGCTGTACGAGATGGGGATGCTGATGTTGAAGGACAGCGTCTGCAGGATGTTGCCCTCCATGGAGATAAGCTCCTCCCTCTTGTACGCGTCATCACAGATGTACAGGAAGTCGTCGACGCACGGTGGGCTGCGCTCCTGAAAAGGACACAACTACAGTTACAAATAGAGAAAAACCTTAAAAGGTCTTTTCAATCCAGCCTTTGAAACAAGTACATAGTATATTTATTAAAAGATAAATAAAAAATAAAATAAAATAAAAAAAAACATACCCCCTCACACCAAAACTTACTTTTAATTAAGTGAGGTAATGAGGTGTCTGAGCTACTTCTCGCTCTTACTGCTGTGATTCATGGAACAAGACAATGCTAACGGCAAACTAATGTTACTTTATTAATGGTTTATTGCATTTTTTTTTTGTGTTGCATCCTGACCTCAAACTTGGAGGCTATGAGCATGGCCGTGGAGCCGACGAGCTGCAGCATCTCCTTGTTGACCGGCGTCCGGGCGAGGTAGTGGTCCGTCATCTTCACGGCCAGGTACAGCGTCTCGTGGAACAACTCAAAATTTTCCTGGAAATATGGTTTGATTTCACAGAAAATTACACTCGTTTCAGTTTTTTCCAGGACTTTTTTCACGAGGACATCCTCTGAAAAATGAAAATAAACTACAATCCAAACCTTTCAAGTAGCAATCGAATTTTCCATTATATTCCCACTCTTTAAATAAACTGATCCACTATATTCCTTATTTTCCAAGTGACGGTGAACCCTATTTATTTCCTCTTCTCGTCTTGTAATGTTCATGTATCATCATTTCTTTTGGAATCATTTCGAAGTTCTAGTGCAACTTAAAAAGATTTTTCCACAATGAATCTTTATTTTTATTGTGTATCAAAAAGGAGAGTATTTACAACAAAAGCTTTAAAGCCACAGAAGAAAATTACTAATTAAAACACTATTCCTTTTTGAACTTTTTGAACGTGGAAAACATCTCCCACTACAGACTGGAAACTCAGTTGCAAAGAACCGAAGAGCTATAAGCAACTGGAACACAGAGGGTAGCGAGTGGTTGCGCTGGGTAACATGTTTAAGATCGCCTTCCAGTTTGTTAGCGATCTCAATTATCCCATATCTCATAAACTCATCGCCAAGATGGTCCAGAGGATTCTCCCTATCGCAAAAAATTCACCTTGGCACATCTTCAACAGGATCAATAAACTCAGCCATTTTTTTATCATTAATGTTCGTCAACTCTTAAGGTAAAGTTTTCCTAACCTTAAACTATATTTAGGAAAATGAGAGTTAAGGGGCTTTATGCAACACTTAACGGTTTTTAAGGGATTACTTAAGTGAAAAATAGACACTTGAGGATAATTCTAAAGGTTTATGACCTTTCAGTTTAAGAAATATTTTCTGCAACACCCTTAAGTTTAAGGGAAACCTAAGGGGTTATCTTAAGGAAATTTTCACTTAAGGTGTTTTTATGCAACCGGGCAATGTCCCTTACAGAAAAACTATCTACGCTCACCTGAACTTCGACGAGCCAGTCCACGAGGATAGCCCTCATCTCCGAGTTGAGGCTGGGCTGTGTGCTCATGTAGTTGGACAGGACAAACTTCTCCTGTTGAACAAAACGGGAAGAATTTTTAAAAATAGTACTGTCGGCGGAGGACATGTTGAGGTTGAAAGGCGCACTGACCTCTCTCTGTTTGAGGTAGTCGTAGATGTCCTTGGCGTATTCTGGAGAGAAGTAACAGTCCTCCGTGTTTTCGGAGTCAATGTCAAACTCTGGGGGAATCTGGGAAACAGAAAACACAAAATACTAAATTATTATCCTAATAAAACATCCTAAAAATACCAATAAAAGATGACTGGTCGGCTGCTAAACTGAACAACATGGAGCCTGTGCTCGGCTTTTGAACAAAAGAGAGCACTTTGTTTTATCTGTGCCTATTAAATTAATCATACATTTTACAGGAGATTATAAAAAGGACTTTTTTGGACTTTCTGGGTTTTTTCCTGTTTTTATCTGTTTCTTCTGTGTGTTTTATACACTTTATTACTTTTATCCTGCTTTGCATAGAAAGTTCAATAAATAAAAATATATATATATATAAAAGAAAAACATAAATATAAGTCTTATAGTTTGTTCTTACGTGTTGTTTCAGGAGGTGTGGTGGCACCTCATGAACAGCAGGTGGCGCAGCGGTCTTCAGCTCTTCGACTGGAGCCACCGCTTCTCCCTGCACTTCCTGTTTGACCTCACAGATTTTGACCTCCTTGACCTCAGTTTTTTCTGTCTCTACTGTCGATTCCTCGGAGCTCACAGAGGAAGACCTGAAGACAGAGGAAAGCCTAAAATACTGATGCATACAGGCAAAAAAAAAAAACATGAAAGAGGAGGAAAGTCTGTCTTTACTTGACGATGTTGGCTTGATTTTTTGCAGACACTGAAGTAGAGCTGATATTCGTTTTCTTCACGACCTTCTTCGTCGGTTCCTTCTTCCTCCCGGGAAGGCTGATCTGGACTTTGTGAGCCTGCGACAACAGCACACAAACTAAATTATTCAACCCAACAAAAACACTAAATAATGACAAGAAAAACTTGCCAAAACACCACAGAGGTTCAGCACATCAGTGAAACAAAGCTGTGTGAGTTCAGGCCACACATTCACAGCTCAGTGTGGAACTACATGAACAGTGGATTCACCCAACAGACGACATAAAGACGACGAAACGGCTTTTTACTGTTGATGCCAGTGGTTAATTTAATGCACTTAACTTTACAATCCACCTTACACTTGTCTGCTTGGAATAAAAACTTGAGCAATAGAGCACTCACATAATTTACAGTAAACATAGTGCTTTACATCAAAGTCCAATTGTAGACACTTCTTTTCTACAGTGGCCTCAGAGGGACAAAAAAAAATTGAATCCCCATATGGCAGGGATAGGCAAAGTAAGGTCCGGGGGGCTACATGCGGCCCGTTGGGCTGTTTAATCTGGCCCGCCAAGCATTTAGTAATGTTTTATTAATAATTAAACACAGCATATATGGTAATACTTTAGAGAAGCTGGCACGTTTTATCATGAATTTATGTAAAAATGACATTTATTCTTGTTGGACTCCTGCATGAGTCCTGCAAGAATAAACAAGACATTCATAATAAAGTGTTACTGCATATATTTCTCCTTCAAGATTCTGCAGTTATCAATTGATTCCACCACAACATGCTCCAAATTGTAAATATCTTTCCTAAAAGGCAAAAGAAAGACATTTTTATTGAGCATAATTGAGTTCCCAGTGTTGGCTCGGACCTCCACAAGAGTCCCAGGTTCTAACGTGGCCCTTGGGGAAAAAAATAATTGCCCACCCCTGCCATAGAGTGTACCGTCTCTTATGTGTAATGTTTATAGGCATAATTCAAGTGGAATTAAGTGACAAAGTGAAAACAGATGCAGATATTTTAATAATTTCAAGGTTTTCTGTTTTGCCCAGTATCTGTCTTCAGTGTTTTGGGGAAAAAGTGCTTCTCTGTTGATATTACACTTGACTGTTGATGTGAATCTTCAGGTGGAGCACTTCACAAGACTTACATTTGTGATGTCAATAAACGCAGTCCTCTTCTTGGGGGCCCCGTTGGGCGGGGAGGATGACCTTTTCACCTGAGGGCCCTCCTCCTACAAGACACAATCAATACGATCGTCAATACAGCACTCACTGCACAATATTAACACTTTTCTTTAGGCACACATTCCTTATCCACATGTTTAAAGACGATATAAAAATCACATCACCTGGTTTTCATTTGCTGTAGAAGGTGGTTTGGGTATCCTGCTCCCAGCGGCCACAGTAGGCTTCTTTCCTCTCGAGAAAGGCATGTCGTCTCGTCTTCGTTTACTCTCTAAAAAAACAAATAAACACAGAAAAGGCGGGTCGGTTTAAAAAGCAGAGTAGTTTCTGCGTTTGGCGTTGCAGTAGTAGTAGTGTAGTTTTGCAGAAAAATAAAAAAATACGGCGTAATGAGACCATTACGTTATGTTATTGGGTGGAACTATCACACGTGAACCGGATTTACAGAGAATAAATTTACATTTTTAAATATTTACCTTTACGAAACGTATAATTGTAGTCGTTTATTATGTCCCTGAGCCAGCAGACGAAAAGTACGTGTGTAATCCGTTCAGGGGTTGTTAAAATCCAGCTTTACAGTTTGCAGAAATGCTGACTGTGCCGAGACACAAAAGTAGTTCAGCTGAGATCAAACTCTCCTGCGCTTTGCTCTGATTGGCTGGAATTTGAGCGAGCTCGGCCAATGAGCGCGTCGCTAGGGATGCGGTTGTTATGGGGCGTTGGGTTTGTACTACCGGCTGAGCCCGATCCCCGTGAATGAACACATTTTTATCTATTTTGGAAATTAAAATAACAAAATGTCTGTTTACATGTCATTTCTTGTAACATGTGTTTTAGTCAGCCCGTTTTAATCCATTCTTCGGACAATATTTCAAAGAGAGTGTAAAAATAACGACTGCACGCCCCTTGTTACTAAACAAAATCAAACAAACCTCAGTGAGGATTTTTCAAACCTACTTCAGCCAATGGCAGCTCAGTGAAGGGTTTAATGATGTTTTTGTCCAGACAGAGGCACGTTTCTCTCTCAAATGAAAAAAACAAAAAAATATATAGTATAATAATTAATAAAACAATTATTTCAGCAAGGCAGAGTCAAGGAGGAGTGTGTGGTGTATACATACGTAATTAAATACAGTAGTTTTGTACTTTTTTCTGGGTACACAACACCCCAAAAGCGAGTGACCATTTGTAATAAAATTGGGGTGAACCTGAACTATTTTTGGATTTATGTGTGCCATATTAGATCAAATAAACACACACCTACATACGAAGTTTGAAACATTGTCTACAAGCAGTAGGATTGTTTTACCTTACTACCAAGTGTGTGTGCGTTAATGTTACCCTTATGGTCACTATTCAGCCTGAACAGACATTTTTAATGATAAGGATGAAAAGTATCTTTAAATGATAATGTGGAGGACGGAGTCCACTCTCGTACAGCTACAGTCAGTGTGAAGCAGGGAGAGCTCAGAGAACCTCTCATGGCTCGAACATTAGCACAGTCAGGATTATTATTATTATTATTATTATTATTATTATTATTATTATTATTATTATTATTATTATTATTATTTAGGAGGCTCCCCTCTGTGCACAGAAAAAGTGGTCCATTGAAAAACAAGGGGAAGCATCACATTTTATCTGATTCAGTCCAAAATGGTGACACTAAAGTCACCATTAAAGTCTTTTGGGTAGGAGATGGCACATTTGATTCTTTTCTTACATCATGATCTCTATGTGCTTTGGGCAACAAAATTCAATCCAACCATAGTAGGCCTACATTTTTAGTAGACAAAAGGACGTTAGCCACAGAAAATTGCAAACTCTGCATCAACAGTGTGTTGTTAGTGAGTGGGTAGAGAAAATACACATGACTATTTAGGCTTCAGCAGTCAATGGACGGTTAGTTGTTAGGTTATGCTCAACTTGAACAGAATGCTAAATAACACCACACGGAGGAACCACAGTTATATATGGATTGTTTTAGGACCTGTGCTTCCTCACTAAAGGCTGTTAAATGGAGGTCTGCATATGCATTGATAAAGTTGCAAAACCAAAATTTAGGTGAAAAGAATGTCACTATTATGGGCATAGACATTATACACATGCATTTTAGGTCAAGTAGTGACGCACTTGAGGGGCAAGCAAAAATACATGAAGGCTAGCCTATAGCTTCTTAGCATTCAGACTCCTTATGCTAATGGTTAACAACAACATATTCAGAAAAATATTACCAACTCTTTTTGTTGCTACAGAGGTTGTTGGCAAAATAAAATCCTTCTTTACTAAATGTTACAGTAAATTAAAAGTAGGTAGGTACTTCAAATACTTTTTATGGAAAACATAATATGACCGACTCTACACACTACTGGTCAAAATCTGATCTATCCCGGGGCCTAGACAGAACAAACATTCCTTGGTTTGTGTTTCATTTCCGTGTGTAGCACAAAATAACAAGTTCAAGAATAAAACTAAACAAGTCCGTGGCTCTGCTCCATTTCAAATTTTGCTTCGTTTGAACAGGATACTCTACAAGGTGTGGAGTTCACATGAGGCTGGGGTCTAATAAAGTCCAGGGAAAGATCTCATCTTACATTTTATTACTGCACTTCCCCTTCATGTTGTCTCAGGCCCAGACTTTGATGAAGAGGAGGGAACAGTTTGATTATAATTATTTTGGATTTGGTTGAATCTAAAATATTAGTTTAACTGCCCAGAGAGGAAAAACTCATGACAGAAAAAGTACATTTAGCATATTTTTTGTTTAAATGTGACGCTTATCACAAAAACAAAGGATTACCCGTTGTTCTGGTGACCCCCGGCCAAGGCAACCCCAAAGTAGTACAGTACGATAGACTTTTTGGTGACACCTCAGACCCCTTTAGGGTCTTTTATAAATCAGACTTTGTCTAAAAATTTAAAGGTAAAAGCAGTGCTACCATAGCTGTTCACATGTTGTACAAAGAGGACTGTGAGGTTGCTTTAGGAGGTCCAGGTGCAACACATCACTGTTTTTCCCAGTTACACTACTTCATCATTTCCTCGGGGTAACCTACAATCTTTTAAGCAAGCGTCTCCATCTGACTGTGCTGACCCTTTATCAGTTCGGCAAACTGGCGTAACTTTATTTCTGGTGTTTAGCGTGGCATATTGTTTTCACTGATACTAACACAACTCCAATAGTAAAGTCTTAAAAATAGGGAGTAATAGAATTAAAATGGCTCCTTACTCTGGGTTCTATGGAGATTTATAATGTCTATTTTCCCCAGATAGACAAATACAAGATGGATTTTTATTTGTGATAAACGTTTCAGGTTTTCTTTTTTGGATGAAATAAATAATACAATTCAGCCACAAGATGGTGCTATATGACAGGCAGCTTGAATCTCACTATTTTAGTGTGTGACTGACATTACTTACTTACTGTTCATCTTATGTTTGTCAGAATCTGTTAAAATGTCCCCTTCAGTCCTTTCCTGACTCTCACATAGTCTATGTATCTTGTATTTTTGAAATGCTCTTCTTACACTAAACTGACAAATGTCACTATATGTACATGTCCTGCTTTGATTTATGTTGTCAGTAAGCAGCAGGCTCCACCGCTGACAGGAAGTGGGTGCAGTGACTTCTCAAACCATTTCCGTGATCATTTATTTGCACCAGAGACACCAAACACCTTGTGCACGGTAAGTTGCTGAACAGGACAGTACAAACCTTATGACTATGTTTTCCATCTTTTGTGAAAGTGGGTTTATAACTTGGATTGAGGTTCAGTTGAATTGGTTATCGTCCATTCATCCTCTTCCAGCCTTATGTCACAGTAAATCTTTATCTCTTTTTTTTCAGTTGAAATTTTGGTGTGTTTTTAGCCAAAATTATCCTAAAGTAAAGTGAAGTAGTAAAGTTTTCTGGAAATGCTACAGAATCAGTGACAAGAGATCAGCAATTAGAAAACACTCAAATGTGAGTTATATATATAAAAAAATAAAATAGAATCCATATTGGAGTCTGTTATATGACTAACAATGAAACTAATTGGACAAAAAGAACTTGGATAATAATTCGACTTTAAAACAAGCCGGGGCAGTAAAAAGAAAGAAAGAAAGCACTGAAAACAAGTTTTGAATCCATATTTAAATGCTCTTAAGGTGAGGCAATCACCGTTGTTCCATGAAACCGTTCCACCGTTGTTTCATAATAAACAGAAAATAAGTCAGAATTTAAATCTAAGAATAAGAAAACACAGTGTACTTGCTTATATCCACAGTGTGATTAAGATCTTAAAAGAGTAACGCAAGAGCAGTGCAAGAAGAGCTCATCTTATGTAAAGGGCAACAATGAGTCCATTAAATTCCACAAAACGCTCAAAAATTCAAAAATCTGATTTCATTTTTCATTTGAATGGCTCGTGAGAAATTATGTACAGAAACAGCAAAAGTCTCAGAAACTCCTCCTGAAGTCACGTCGTCAGCTGTTATGTGGTTTAAAGACTGTAGCTGGAAACACAAGGTTACAGCACAGATTATAGTTATGATCAAAAACAAATCCTAAAAGTTACCGACAAAACTCCTTTCTCAGCCGTCTGCTAAAAACATTTAACACACGTTTTTTTTTTTATTTGTTAACAGTTTATTGGATGAAACCTATTTAGCAGAAACTGACTTCAAACTGCTTTTAATTTTATGGAAAAGTTTTTTTTAGTTACTTCCATCACTCATCCAACACTGAACCTTGTCTAAATAATCAAGTGTGCGTACAATCCAACTACACTTGTGATGTTGAAGAAGCACCTCATGAACTTCAGAACGTCCAAGTGGCACTGCCAAAAAAAAAACATTCTTTGTTTTGGCCGCCATTTGTTCCACATCTGTGCTTCATTCTCTTTTGAATCTGTACTTAGCTTCAGAACACGTCCCAGTGCTTTATCTGGTGCATTTAAGCCAGTTAATAATACATTTTTTAGGAGTACAAACCTGAGTACAAATTTTCACTTTGGATAACATGAAATTAACCTCAAACCTCAAAAATGTAACTCTATTTCAAACTCAGAGACAGACTATTGCAAATGAAGACACATACTGAATGTCCTAATGTCAACCACATACAGTCGATATATCATTCAGTGCTGCTTTGCCAGACCTATTTGGATCAGGTACAGACTCTTTTCTTAAAAAAAGACAGGTTGCTGATCTAATCTTAACATTAAGCGGCACTTCCTGTTGTCACTTTCCGGCCCACAGCTCATCTGGTGTCAAGTTGCGGTCGTATAGGCCTCAATCTTTCACTTTCCACTGTTGCTTCAGGGACTTTCTGTTCTGTATGTTTGCTTTCCTCTATTTCCGATTGCACTTTTTAATGCCGTTTTGTTAAAGACTACATTTGTCCAGTTTAATTTGCTTATCAAGGCCACAGGGCAGGAAATGTGGAAACTTAGAGTGAAATGCTGCACCATTTATGGGAATTATTTATGCACTGAATGCTTTTACTGTAGTGTTGGCAAGTAATCTTTCAACAAAAACATTAAGTTGAACTAATTATAGGAACAAGGCATTGGTTCAAACCATTTCTGGGCTCTGTTTTGTACTCTTAGGTATTTAAAATTTTCCCAAATGGCATATCTTTTCCCAACAGAATCCGATGCAGGGAGTAAGTGCAGACCCCAAAATGGCAGGACCCACTCCAATCAACCATGGCAGCTCTGGAAACCCCCAGAAAACCTCACTCAACTATGGGACCGTTGAATGGTTTGCTCAAAAGATGGCAGAAGACATAGTCCAGTCGTTCCAAAGCCAAATGGAAATGGCGGACTCTCTGGATTTCAAGCACGGCCAGGAAATAATGGTAAAAGAGTTAGCCTCGACTGTGATTGAAAGTGCTCTGAGGAAAGTCTATGAAGGTCAACAAAATACAACATCTCAGGCTGATTGTCAAAGAGAACAAGACTTTTTTGACGGAGATGTCCAAACTTCCAGAAATCCCATTCACCCACCTTTGTCCCAAACAGGGCTCCCCATTTTAGGTTCCCTCGATTACCCCGACGCACCTCCATCTACCCCTCTGCTTCCAGAACTTGAGAGAAGTCGACAAAGCTTCACCCGGAAACTAAAAGGAGGCCTTGCAAATGAGTTCTCGCCCTCGCCTCCTCCACCGACGCCAAAGGAAGACCAGGACGACGCCGGGACTTTTGATCCACAAGTAGAGTTTATCGATCACTTGATGCATTCACTGTCCACACACGAATCGGCAAAAGACTGTACCAATGTGTTTGTAGAGGCTCTTTCATGTGACATTTTAAACTGCGCAAGAGAACAGATCACTGACAGATACGCAGTGGAGATGCTCGCCAACAAAGTGTCTCAAACCATCATCAACTTGTCCCTTGAGGAAGCTAAAACCTATGTTTGAAGCAGAACATTTTCCATCATGTACAAGCCAACAGACGTACAGAAAACTGCCTAGGGACACAATTGGACAGACGTACAACCAATCAGAGAAACAAAGCATTTTGTTTAAATAAAAAATATTTGTCTGCAGCCACCACCAGGGGGCGCGCCGGTTTCCCTGGTTGTGTCACTTACTGGAGACTATAGTATGTTTTTTTATGTACTGATCATAACCATATGTGAGAACTATCTAATCAAATATCTCTCAAATACAAAATTAATAAATGGTGCAAGTATGGACAGATACATCATCGAGCCACTGTATGGGGATTTTCTAATCAAAAACAGAAAAAAATGGGATCCAAATACCATTTCAAAATGTCAAAACATTCCTTTGGTCTGACATTTAAGGTTTTGGCCCTCTTTGGAAAGGGTTTGTGCACCTTCAGTTTCCCTGAAGTGTGGCTTACTGTATAGCAATAGCGTTTTTCCCTCAATAAAGTTGAGTAAAAAGCTTCAAAATCATTTGTTCATGATTATGCTTCTAAAACCGAAGGCTGATCCAATAAAAATGCTGTGAAAACCTGTCAGCTTGAGGCCTAAATCCAACAGGTTATGAATGATACCAGTTTATTCTGACCCTAACTTTAACTTTAAACAGATCTTTGACAGTGTAAACCTCCAACTGCAGTTCCCAGTGTTGTCCTTTAGATGGCAGCACAGGAGTGACACAGCCATACCAGGTACATGTTCCTTGATGACAAAACATCAGGGAGCATTAAAATTAGAAATAACTAATCATTTGATAATAACCTTCCAACTCCTAACTGGGCTCATACCAGTTTTTAATATATTGCCATGCCGGGAAATTATTTGGCTCCACTTCCTTCTTCTCTGTTCAGAGTTTTATGCTCGGGTTAATTCATTCTTCCAGGGGACTGAGGTCAGTATCGGCGTTTTGGCATAAACTGATGAAAAGTCAGAAGTTGCTGAGGTCAGATTTGGAAAAGGGAGCAGTGGCACTCAACCAAACAGTGATGTGATCTTCTGGTGGGCTGAAAGACGGCTTTCTTTTCGTCTTATTTTTCAATTGTTGGGTTATCCTCCGCTTGGAATAAAGATATTCAGTGAAGGAGCCAAGAGCAATGAAAGACAAGCTTAAGTGAATCATCACTGTGGACTCAAATAAAGACTTGTATTGTTCTCATTAGTCATCAGCTCTTTGCTTGTGTATTAAAAACTGCCTGCTCAGGTAGACACTGATAAATGTCAGAGTGTGTCTGAACATGCAGTTTTTAGTGCAACAAACCCTATTAGTCAGGGCTGGACTTGAGCAAATATAGAGTTTCAGGGCAAAAAAAAAACATGCTGTTGACATTGAACCATCCTGTTTCCTCTGGTTATCTTTCGTTTGAGACTTATCTACTGTATGGTCTTGTAAATTTGAATAAAAATGTCAGTTTAAACGGAAAAGGTCACAGAACATAAACTAAAGTGAGCTATGAGCTATTATGGGGGTTTTGGAGAATGAAGCCTATCCCAGCTGCTTTGTCATGACAATGGGGTACATCCTGTATAATCACCGGTTAATCGCAGGGTTAACACTTAAATTGCACACATCGCTCCCAGAGTCACCAAAGCCCTTTTCACTTCTCCAAATAATCTGCACTGTACGCCGGTTGTAGCCATGTGACTGGATTGTAAGAACCCTCCTCAGCTCATTCGTTGGTTAGCTTTGTGTAAGCTTCGTCAAAAGCTAATTAAGCGTCCTGCCTTTCCCTTTCCCCTTCCTTCGACCGCTTCTCAATAAAACCACCGGACTATTCATGAGCTGAGCGGACACAAAAAAGTCGGATTACGTCCAGACTGAATGTGTAGAAATGGCTCAGTTTGTCTTTATATGCGTGTCTTTGGTGTGTTTGTCATTTGTTTGGAGACCACAACCTTCTTGCTGTGATGCAAGAGTGCTAACTACTTTACGTTAGACCTCCTTTGTTCGCGCAATGTCCCTATACCAGACTTCAAAAGCACAGAAATATCTCAAATGAAATTTTACTAAATCAAAATTTCTCATTTGAGCTACAAAAGATAGAATGCCAGACAATAAATCACATTCCTCTGGACACTGGGACAAAAAACAGTACCTAGTCGAGCTGTAACTGAGCTGGATGATCAAGTGGTCAATTTTCTGGATGGAACACTACTCAGACTACTGACTGTATATTACCTAAAGATTGTACGGTTGCCCCGGGTCGGTCAGTCTTTAGGTGTCTCCAGGCCTGGGCTTAACGGTTGTTGTCCAAAAGTACTCTGAAAAAAAAAACTAACAGCAAATTAAGATATTATCAGTTTGTTTATGCATGTTTGTATTGATTTAAATCAAATATAGGGTTTATATTACGATATAATAATGCTTGACTTTTTCTGAGAACTGTTCTGAAACAGGTGGCTCATTACCTTCTTTTGGAGCATCTTACTTTTTTTTTTTTTTTTTTTTTTTACAGTTTAAACCATCTAAAACTACTTAGCACTACACAACTGTCTGAGTGGCAAGAGATGATCACACATTACATACAATACATCGTTCAGTCTCCAAAACAACGCTCAAGAAGTAACTGTACAAACTCCTTTGTAATATAGAAAATAGAAATGGATGTCCAACAAAAAAACGGTAGAAGAAGAAGTAGATAAAAGGGTTAACTATCTATATTTATAACTATAATAATCATTGAAAAAAAGATCACAGACAGCATGTTACATCCATGCAACAGAGTTTTTCATCATCACAAAGGGTTCAGCTGGTATTTTTTTCCTGATAGTAAGTGCCTAAGAGCCTGTTCGACCACGTCTTTATCGAGTTCACACATGGCGATATCTCATCATAAAACGCTGTCCATTGGGGTTTGGTCAGCGCTCGCAGCCAATGGTAAATTCAGGCATGAAATAATTTAATCTGAATGAGGTGAGCAGAGGGGCAACTCCCACACATGCTCTGACATACTGGGGCAACAGAACCTGGAGGAAAGCCACACAAATATGCAAACAACATGTCAAAATCAACGCAGCAAGACCCTGACCTGGCTGTAGAGCAAACCTTGAACCCTCCAGCTGTGAGGCGACAGCACTAACCACCTAGACACCACTGTGTCCTTTTAGATATGACGAGTAATCCATCACACTAAAGAAATTACTCACAGAAAAACAAAATGAGAAAAAGATGTTTGCTGGACAAACTCTGGCCACACGCTGAGTCACAAACCCACAGACACACCAGCTCTGACCTCAGTGCATCGTGTGATAGTCCCTCGGCTCGATACATAATATGTCATGGAATGCTTAGACGTAACTTTCTACTCCCACCGCTGATCACTATTGTGTTTTTCTCTCTCCACGGGACGCGAACTGACTGATACCCGACGAGCGCAAACTGGATGCTCGGAGGGACCTGCAGACAGGCGCATGGACAAACTGTGGGGCGGGGCAGGACAGCTGTGGGGTCAAAGGGGAAAACACACATCTGGAGGAACGCTCGTGGTGTTGTCAGGTTGGTGGGTCGCTGCCAAGAAGAGTGAGTAACCCTCGGGAGGAGATAAATAATCACAAAAGTGTGAACAATGGTTGTATAGGGGGAAACAAAAGAGGTGCATAACAAGTGGAAGAAAAACACGTTAGCTCATCACATCCACTCTTTATATTAATAAAAGCCACAGAAAAGGGAAGTATATTAGACATAGAGTGGACAATCTGTTCTAAACAGGAAAATCTGTAAAGATTTAAAGAGGCATTGTGTAAATTCCTGTCATGTATGATTACCTCAAAAGAACACTCTTTGCATTCATTTAAAGCCCTCCAAGGTTGTTTTTGTTGCACAGAACCACCTGGTGAGCCGGGTTACAGTGATGAAGTCTTGATTGTCTGAGATGAGCAGATCCCTTCGGTCAAAGAAGATGAGGCTGAGTTGAAAAGTTTAAGTGATGTGGAAAAAATAGTGTCTTCATTACTTAAACATACCACACATCCAGGACTAGATGCTTCCAGTATTTCTGAAAATCCAAGTGCTTACGTTTTCCAAAACCCCATCTGGGATTTGTGTATTTCTGTCATCACCTTTGACTCAACTTCTGGCAGCGGTTGTTGTTTCTCCTGATGCTATTTTTCACCAACACTCCCCTTTATCGTTTATGACTGCATTACATCGCTGGGCCAGGATTGTGCAGTTCAAATGTGAATGTCATACCATTATCAGATCTGAACGAGAGATCTGAACTGTTTTTTTTAAAGGTTTTATAGCACTTGAGTCTTGTTGACCCCGACTGGACGGTTCAAGAAGAGTCTTCTCATATTCAATCAAGAGGTTTTAAAGATGTCAGATGTTCTGTAAAGACAAATGTTTCATTGTATCTTCAACTTTAACTGATCCAAATAGTTATTTCTCTAACCACCAATGTGAAATAATAAATAACCTTGATGTTCTTGATGTTCAACCACAAATGTTTCTTTAAGACATTCGGCATTATACACACTGATGACAAATTAATACATGTCTTGTGATTAGCAGCACCTAGCAGGACAAAATAACAACATTTACAAACTGAGCACTGTTGGGGGAGAAGTGCATTCATCATTCTTTAGTTGAGACTTCTGTGGGAGACATAAGTGAGAATACAGTAGATAGAGTCAAACACAGAGGAAGAACAAAACCCCATTCACATTGTGTGGACCAGAAGCCAAACAAGCTTAACTCATTTTTATGTAATTTAACAGATACTTGAGAAGTTAATGTTTGATGCAGCGGTTCTTCCCCATGTTTGCGAAATCTGAATGAATAAATTGAACAAATATGCTGAAGAAAACATTTAAGGTCACACTAAATTAATCTTAAGCTTGTTTAAGTAGTAGAAACTGCTTTGTGGAGGTACCTTCTATTAGTTTATAAATCATACTCAGCAGAGATTAGCTCACCCACAGAGCGAAGTATGCATCCTCTTTCTCCTTTTTAAGACAGAAGCAACAGGCCACGAGAGGCCGGGCGATAAATTTGAATGTTGTTGTACGACACAAGAATGTCTGGATAAAAACAACAACGGTGACTTCAGCCATTTTAATTTTTCCATTGTGTTTTCTGCATTAAAGTGCCCGCTGTCAAAACCTAATGTGGCTGACTTTATAAGCCATTATAAAAAAAGAGTAATTGTAGAAGAAAACCCACAAAATATATACACATCTTTATGTGTTTACATATATTGGGCTGAAAGATGGTTTGTGTAGAGAAAACAAACAATGCACTTGGTTTTATTTATTAGGGCCAAAAGACAGCACATTTTTTATATATATTTTTTATATCTCTTTCTACATTTTACTGTCTCCAAAAAAATAAACCAAACTGTGACACATACAGTATATTCAGCTGACAAAGTAAGACCAAAAAAACTCCCTCCATTGATTTATAAAGAATTAAATGTGGAGTGCCACAGGGGAGCGGTTTAGGACCGTTTTAGAATGAAGCATGAGTGGCTGGAAAATTACAATCTTTGGCAGCACTGGCCTTTGAGAAGCTGAGGAGTGCAGTGGGAAGGAGGATTACATGTACAGAAGACGCCAGCAACAATATTATGGTTGAATCAAATTGTAAATTAAAATGCAGTTTACGTAGTTTGGCAACTGTTCAGTTGTTAATTCAGGGGTTTGGATACAGAATGTTACTGTGGATCAGAGATGTGTTGCAAAAAGGCTCACATATTTCTATTTAAGACATTTTTATTGGATTGTTCCGTTGCTCTTATTGCAATAAATCCAAACTGTCTCAGTGAGTACTTTGTTTAGCCATTTCAAAAGCGCAGTGAGACATTTATTGGTGGAACCTGGTACTGTTGACCTAGCTTAAAATTAGCTCTGAAAAGTCCCAAAGGCTTAATTCAAGATTGGGCTTCTTGAAGGAAACATGAAAGTGCTGTCTGCCCTGATGTAATGTAAATATTATTTACAGCGTTGAATGTATATCTGTTTATGATAAGCAACTGTAAATAGGGCTAATTTCAGGTGATTATAAACAACTGAATATATGCTTGGGACTTATTTGTTACCATTTGTTCAAAAAAGTAAGTAAATTTGGCAATTGTACACAGTTCTGGATGAACATCAGCCTAGACAACATCATAAAAACCTCCCACAGGCATCCTCTCCACTTATAGACAGCCTGGAGAAGGTGAAGACAGCAGATGAGATCAGAGACAGTTTAAGGATAGTGCAGCAGCGGGACGGTTCGGGTCAGGCTGGCTTTGATGAGGGTAACAAACTGGCAGAGGGTAGGTACTAAAGAACCCAAAGCCTGAGGTGAGAATGAGCCGCTGTTGTGATCGACTGCAAACGGGAAACAGGTGCAGCCTAAACCTTTGTAAGAACACACACTGAGACGAGCTCTGCCGAGAGGACGAAATCTTTTTACTGTATGTGTGAATAGCTCACAACATACCCTTTAAAATGTTTGGTCTTTTTTTGTTTTAATGGGATCGTTAGGGTCACTGGACTTAGGTCATGTTTTTCTCTATAAAGAAGTGGCATTTATTGTCAAGAAAACCAAACATGTTTATTCAAGGTGGTGCAAGCCTTTGAAATTTTAGATCTTAATGGGTTATAAATAAAGCCTGTTAGAAGACAATGTTTTATTTGAACTATGGAGGATTACACAAATTGACATGAGTGAAAAATATTAAATATTGCAAAGAAGAAAAATGTGGAGGCAAAAAAAACTATTTCCTGAAATTTAATAACATCTAAATGTGGAGTGTGGAGATGAAATATTTTGTCTCATTTTTTGGCCGTGGATTCTTTTTTTTTTTTGCTTTTCTCTTGTAAATATGTTTTAATCAACATTGGTCTCTGAAACCAAGAAAAGCCAATGACGTGAGTCTCTGCTACATCACTTTATAAAAAAAAACCTATTCATTCATTTTTTTTATTTTTTTCATCTTCTACTGCTTTGTCCCGTTAGGGGTCGTGGGTGACAGGAGCCTATCCCAGCAGCTTTGGGCCTGAGGCGGGGTACACCCTGGACAGTGGCCAGTTAGTTGCAGGGCTGACATATAGAGACAAACATTGACAGACAACCATTCACTCTCACATTCATTCACTAGGGACACTTTAGAGTTGACAATTAACCTGTACATGCATGTGTTTGGACGGTGGGAGGATCCGGAGTACCCGGAGAGAACCCACGGTAACACGTGGAGGACATGCAGACTCCTCACAGAAAGACCGGAGTCGGCGAGAATATTTGAGTCGGCCGGGTTTTGAACTCACGACCTTCTTGCTGTGAGGCAGGAGTGCTAACCACTCTGCCACATGTGCACCCTAAAAAAAAAAAAATTAACCAAAAAGAAAAGAAATTTGTACAAAGATTGGAGAATATTTCCATAAATAATTTCTAAAATGCAATATTCAAAATCATATTTGTTTATTGAAATGTGATCATGAAATGTAAAATAATTAGGAGGATGACATGCAACAACCTTTTTTACTCTCTGTACTTAAACTCATTTGCATAGCAATGTTTGGCTTTAAGAACCCAGGGCCTTTTTTTTTTGTTCTATTCGAAAAACAACATTAGATTCCAGATAATAATTTCTCAAAGTTATATTTCTGATATTATGATTATATGAGCACTCTTCCACTTTCTCTGAGGTCCTTCTCCAGAATATTGGGTCCATTATGGGCCATTCAGATGACCTACGTGTCGGACAAGTGACTGGTGTGATTGACAGCTTATTAAATTTGAAGAGGTACTTTCAGTGCTTTTAAAAAACAATAAAATGGAAATATTATAGATTCTCCTTCTCTATCTAAACCTATACACTGTGCTCCACTAATGTTTTATGAAGCTTGAACTGGACTTAAACCAACTTTCACCTCCTCTTTTGCTCATCTGTATCCAATCCCCAATAAATGCTCTTTCCATCTGTTTGTGTCCATTAAAAACACCGCCTAAATGTTTAGAGCTGAACTAGAAATACACTTTGTCCCATGTGCCCTGAACTACCATTGTTTGAATCCAAAGCCAAAATGACTAACGGCGCTGCTCTTTTAAGGAAAACAAAAGGATTTAGAAGACATATTTCCCCCCATGTGCCTGCAGTGTGCAATAAAGCACATTTTAACTGCTTTGTTATGTTTGAGAATCTGAAATTCAAATATTTAATCATTGCTAAACTCGCTCTGCAGTGATAAACGAGGGCTTTGGGCAAATATTTGCTCTCAAACATTGTAGGGCTTTAAAATAGAGTACAGTCATACATAGAAACTCTGTCGCTACAGCACCTCAGAGATTTAAACTAAACAAAGGGAAAACAGTTTGTGCTTCTGCTCCATTTCTAAATACAGTACTCTTTCTCTGCTTCAGTGGGTTAACATTTAGTCTGGGCTATGTGTACATGTATAGGCATGTGGCTAACATTGGCACAAGTTAATAAGAAAGACTTCAGGGGCATTTATACAGATATTTATATACTACATATATTTCTGGGCTGAGTTTGATGGCTCTATAGTTGGCTCTAGAGTTTGACTATACTCTAAACTAGGATCCCACCAGAGGTTTCCCAGAATTAGACAAATGAGAACACAAAAACCTGATCCAAACTACAATGTGCCCAGTGTAGCTCCCTGTGGTACTCCTTTCAAAATAGTACTGTAAATCTATTGTGTCACTCATGGCACAACGTTGCTTTGCATTATTATTAAATCCCATCTTATCTGACTTTTGTAACATTTTTTAGGAGTGCTATTTAGCTTTGGTAACATTGGTTGGTCAAATTAAACCACTAATTAAAAGTCTTGACCCAAGATATGAGAAGAAACACTTTTCTTGGCTTTCTCATTGAAAGTTTCTTTTTTGCTTTAATATACTGAAACCAGATGATTATAAGACGATAAATTTACTTCAAGTCACATACATACTGTAACAAATTGGCTAAAAAATAACAGTAGCAGTCATTGTTAGTTGAATGCACTTTTTTTTAACAAAATGGGGAACAGCAAGTGACCTTATAATCACATGGTGACCTAAGTCTTATGCATTTCTGGCAGAGTTTAATGCCAGTAATGCAGTTTCATTTGCCATTTTGTGTCATTGCCAAGAGATGACTGCAACTGAATCTTCAAGGCCATGCACTGATTGTAATGTAGAATGGGCCCCATGTTAGCAGCACTAAAGTCACTAAAAGTATTTCCCAATTTATGAAACTGATAGCCAGTCATTGTGATGTGAGCATGTTTCGTTCAAATAAATAAAGTTACACGTTTGATTAAATTCACCAAGTGCCCTACACATGGATAAAGTAGATCTAGAGGGGACACTTATCGACTGGGATTGCCTGCCTATGTCTTCTCTGTTTGATGGCGTCCTGTACTTTGTGTGATTGTTTTGAGCTTCTTATGCAGAACCGTGTGTATGTGTGGAGCTAATAAGGCCTAGTTTAGACGGAGGTGGTTCCTGTTCAGCCCCAGACTGCAGGGTGATGAAGAGGTTAAGCCAGCCCCCCTTCGCTCCGCGGTGCAGCCTCCTCCAGCGGCTCAGTCCTACTTTACGCAGCGGCTGATCATTACGCGCAGCAGTCATGGACGGACTCAAACTTCGATAACTTCCTCTGTTTTTTTTTTTTTTTTTACTTTTTGGTTTTGTTTTGATTCTGGGCGCCTCTGCAAATCCCGTTTCTTCTCACTGACGCGTATAAATGAAACGCCCCGCTTCATGGAGACCATAATCTGATCGACTCTTTGGTCGATGACTTTTGAATTTGGTGGAGCTTGTTTTGTTTTTTGTTCGTTTTTTTCTCTGCCGTGGTTGGTCTCTGCTCTGCTAATGCGTCGGGAATGCCATGGCCACTCCGAGCGCACAGCAGCAGCACCAGGATTATTTCAGATCGGTGAGCAGCGAGTCCACCACCTACATGATGGTCCCAGCCGGCAGTCCTGGCCCAACGGGACGCCGGGACACGCCGTCCAAGATGTGGGTGGCTATGGTGGTCATTGTGGTGGTGGTGCTTCAGATTGCGTCCACTACGGGGCTTTTCGTCTACCTGAACATGTCCATATCCCAGGTAGGACTCTTTATGCTGCTCGACTCGCTTTGTGAGTTTTCAACAAGTTGTGCGCAAGTTTTAACTAGTTTTACAAACCCGTAACCTCGTCGTGACAATGGAAACCACCACAAGACTGCTCGGGTTTTCTATGTGGCTTCAAGGGACGGCCACGTTTTTGACGTTTAATAGCCTACTTACAATTGATAGTGCAACAAAAGGAGTCTCAGTTTCCCTTATGACCGATAATATCTGGTAATGATTCAACTGACCAAGGCAGGGGTGTCCCACTGACTAAAGGGACAGTGAGGCTGCAGATCCATGTGAGAAGGTGTAAATATGCCTCAATAAAAAGCAGGTACAACATTAAAACTAGGCAACATATTAAAGACATCTATTTGACAGTGACAATTTGAGGAAGTTGTAAAAGGGACACTTCTCTCGAGTTTAAAGGGACTAAGGAGTCAGATTGGAAATGCAGACATGAGTTAGTAACAGCTAGTACTAAGTAAACACAGTAACCAGGCTGAGAAATGCTGCTTCAGAAGTTACATAAGGGTGTAGCACTGTTAGCTCATAGAGTTAAAATTTACTCTTCTCATTCTTTATTACATTTTAGCAGACCCATTTCACAATAAACAAATCTTGGTACTTCTACTCTAAACTTTAGACAACTTACTGTGAGTATAATATGAAGGATATTTTAATGGTAAAACTTTGTATTTATGTGTTTTTGAAACTGAATCATAAACTACAATGTGCCCGGTGGGGTTCCCTGGGGTGCCCCTTTTTTTTTTACAAATCAGTCAAACCCTTTATGTCAGTGTCAATAGATGTCACAAATGCGAATGAATGTAAAAGTGAGGCTTTTAGGTAAACACCTGGTGGGACAAATTCCTCGTTCTGGTGTCATTACAGCATTTACGCCGCTGTGGTTACAACATTTTCCTGCACGGTATCATTAAGAGATCGTTTTACAACAAGCTGGCAGCTGAACAGCGAGTCCACTCAAGTCCTAACAGGAAACGTGAAGAGATATTAAAGCTCAAGTGCTGGGAATTAGGTGAAATTTAAGGACAACTTTACCCTTTTCTTTTACTTGACTAACACGCTTCACTAGTTTGACTTTTGTGTAAACAACGCAATCCTCAATCAAAGCGTTTGTCATTCTGCTGAGGAGCGTTTAGTGGCACTAAACGTGTTCAGTTGTGTGCATAAAGGAACATGTTGGAGCCATCTGGGTCCCAAGCACAGGATTAGTCATAAGTAGGTTACAGATGTGCAGAGGTGAAATTTGCAGGTCAGCTTTGGAGGGAGTTTTTTTTATTTTTTTATTTAAGACAGTTGATCCCATGAAGCAGTCATGTCAGGAGAATAACTCTTATAGCAGTGTTAAACGCTCAGCGCAGTGTATAGTCACTCTCAATGTGGAAACGAAGGCTACTCAAATGCTTGTATTGGCCCCGCAGCTAAAATTGTATGACTTTTGGAACATATGATGCTGTTGCAACCCCCTTTTGAGACCCAGATAAAAGTAGTTTGTAAGATGGAAAATTGAATACGTGCCATTTTAGTGTTGTATATTTAATCTAAACAATGCTATTAAGTTATGTCTTCTATGGGAATAAAAAATGTCTCGTGTCAAGTTGAGCAGTAATGTTTGAAAGTTTCCTGTGCTTTGTCTAGGGCTTACATTGAAGTAAATTTATTAAATTTCTATTAAATAATACACCTAATGTTAATTTTTTGTTAACACTATTCATGCCATTGATAATATTGCAAGTCCTTCTAGATACATAACAGGGTCTATCACTAACATTACATGTGTGAACTCATTAGCAGTTGATTAAGTGTGGCTAATAAATAAATAAATGACTTAATCAACAAAGGTACGCCACACAAGCTTGAGTCTCTTCTACTGAGAGTTCCAACTTTAAAACACTAGTAATTAACCACTGTGTTTTAATTAAAAATATGAGCGAACCAAGCTTTTCCTTTTTGGTTTTGCTAGAACTTAAAGTGGAGCCGGGTTGGTGCCCAGAGGTGCTCCTTTAATATTAAATTCTTTGTCAGTTTTTTGTACGCTTTGTAGTACAATAACAGATTTTAATAGGAACTGTTTAAGGCAGAGTACAAGTCCAATTAGTTTGACTTTTACAACAATACTGAAGTCAGAGTTTATCGGGTAAAGTCAACCACAGAAGCTTCAGATTATTCTAGTATTTCCTCGGTTTCAGGAAATATGCCCCACCTGCTTGACAATTGGTATTTAAGATCTCACAGGTGCTGTTTGTGGAGTGACACATAGGGAATGCCCTCTTCATAGGGAACAATCAGCAGGGTCTCTCTCAGTGAACCTATGTTTGACCCTTGGCGATGTATGAGTCTCTGCGAGGAGCCTGTTTGAGCTGAAACAGTACTCCGCCAGGCAGATGGACTCTCTGGAGCTGAGGTCCAACACCAGGGAAAAAAACTGATCAAGACGCACTGGGAAGTGTGTCAAAGGGGTTGGGCGGGGAAGAGGAAGGGAGGGTGGGCAATAACTCATGGCTCGATGCATTGTTGAAGACCTCCGTGGCGCGCCCGTCCTGATAATTTAATGCTGGAACACAATGGCAGCTCTTAAGCACTTTCTCTTTGAAAGGCAGCGCGGAGTCTCTCCAGGTGGCTGTGATCCGCAAGAGATGGAAGTAGAGCGGTCAGTGCTGGTCAATGATTAAAAGCCACCCAAGTAGCACACGTTAACAACAATTAACAGCTAGCAGGGTGCTTATAATCCTTGAAAAGGCTTGAGTCTTGTGTTTTCACACTTTGTAAGGTGCTTGTTTGTTTTGCTTCAAGATTTTTGGAGGTCTAATTTTACTTCTAAGTTTTCTTATCAGATTGTGACTTGAAGCAACGTCATAAGGTAAACTAAAATTTTAAAGCCTGGATAAAATGGGGAAAAATAGCCCTTTTTTAATGACAGTGTGTGTTGGTTTAAAAAAAAAACAAAAAAAACAATCTAACATACAGGTGGCAGGGCACGTCAACATCTAATAAAATCACATTTTACAGAAGCATTTGTCTCCTTTATTTCCTTAGTCAGTAAACATTCAGAAAACAAAAAATGTGTTTGATAATATGTACAGCAATGATTAAGTTTGAAAATATATCTTAAAATGCTTCTTTAAAAACTTCTGATTCATTGAAATTAAATATATACATCAATGTAAGGATTTTATTTGAGTGTAAATCAAAGCGGAGCTACGTCGGCTCCCTGGGGTACTCCTTTAATATAATGTACTGTGAACATCAATGTATTGTTATCGCATTGTAGATTAGAAACTGTGACAAAAACAGTTTGTGTTGTCGACTAAGCTATTAAACCACTGCAAAGTTAAGTTCAAGTTCAAAAGTATGGTTTAAACGGGCCTTTGTTTCCTTTGTGGTTTAGAAAGTCGTTGGTTTTATATCAACAGATATAGGATGGTGGTCCAAAGTAATTCAGAGTGAAAAACAAGGCAGAACAAGATGGCACCGATGAATAACAAGTGCCACTTTGAATTCAAATAGAGACAATGCGTCAGTAATGATGGTCTTAATGTCTTTCTGTGTTAGCTTCCTCCAGCTGTTTTATACAAGTGAGTGGAAACAATGAGAACAACTATGTTGAATGTTCAGTTAGCTGTAAGAAGGATTTTGTAGTTTGTTAATGATATTTTGTGAGTCCTGGATTCTTCAGTTTGGATGTCTGCAAGAGAAAGTCATATGGGAAGGCTGTACAATGGCAGCCCTTGTGTGCCATCATTTTGGATAAATTTGGACATTACTCCACATTATAAGCTCATTGCTTGTCAGTGGTGGAATCCTGCTGGTTTTGCTTCCAGCTGACTCAAAAGCATCTCAATACCACTGCGGGGATTTACTGACTTCATCAAACATTATCTACGGCTTGTTTGGAGCATATATTTCTGTCTTTTGTGACACTTTTTATTGGCAGGAAATTGCATGAGGACTGAGTTAAGGATGATACTGGCTAAAGACCAAATGAAAAACATGGAGCCATGCATGTGCTTTTGGGGAATCCCCTGGTTCTCATGCGAAGGACAGCTATTTTTAATCTGGAAACAGGGCCTTCTTTGAATTGCAATGAGGAAGAGAGTTCCACCCCATGCCACTCTGTTTTAGACAAAAGCAGCCAGAACAATGCATACAATGAGGAATGCACCAGCGTTGCCTCAGAGCTTTGGCATTCAAACAAACAAACACATAAACAGAAGGTAATAGAGGCACGTACCAACCATTTGTTTAACCCACAGTATCAGATAATAAGATTGGGCTTTTTTATTGGACTCATCATAAAATGAAGCAGGACCCGATATGGTGCCCTGAGGTGTCCCTTTTAGATTAAACGCATTATGTGGTGTCTTGATTAGACTTGGTGGGGCCAGCTGCCCTTTCAGCTGCAGATGAGGCTTGAAGTAATGGGAAAATAGTGGTAAAATGGTAATAGATAATGATCTGGTTTTAAGTTCACTCTTGACGGGTTCTTTTTGGGTTTTTTTAAAAGAAAGAGTATCAGATATTTAGATGTTGACATAGATTTAATAATTTTCTTTAGAGTGATTTCATTTTATTTTGAATATGTAACCTATACAATCTTTTTTTAAGGATTAAGTTGGATCAGCTAGTAGAAATGCAAATGTTTTGTTTTGTTTATTTAGGATTTATATGGAGTAGGTTTAATAGTAGTGAAAAATTATGTTGAAATTCTGTTTATTCTGAAATTCACAATTTATTTATTTATTTTTCATTTTATACAAAACAAAAAAATTGTTTTCAAATTTCAGAAAATAATGTATTGTTCTAAATATCAAAAACAATACACATGTTAAATGAAACAGACCTGAGTTTGGAAAAAGGATGCAGCATAGTCTATTTGCTTTCTTGAATCCATTAGAAATTAAAAACTTTTTTTTTTTTAGATTACTGTAGTTGTACTTTTGACCCTCTGAGATTGCTGTAGTTTTTGTAGTTTAATCCTATGTGTTTTATATGTTGATAAACAGATAAGAAATGCAATCCTGAATTGTCCTGGAAAATATTTTTGATAATGTGATAATGTGATAATGTTTTTCCATAAACACCTTGAAATTGTCACTGTCTATCATTTTTTCCAGACATAATTTTGGTTGAACTGCTGACCTTTTACTTTCATTATTGTCTCTGTTTATGTCCCATTGTTGACCTGAGTGTGAGAATGTCTCGTGTTATTTGCGCCGCTCAGTGTGGGGCTTTTTCCAGCATTATCTCCATGTGATTGGCATTCCTTAGCTCACACTTCACTGGTCCACTTTATTATTGTTTGGGTTCAGTGAGTCACCGTTCCTCCTTCAACAATGCTCTGGCTGTGTGTCTTTGAGCATCTGTGTGTGGTCTCATTCACTCGGAGAGGCTTGTTGTGGATTATTGCTGTTCGAAGACTAGTTTATTTGTATTTTCCACCTGTTTTCTGTGAATTAACTGTATTTGTGATCTACTGATGTTATCAGTCTTATAACTAGATGACCTCTAAGTAACAAAGTTAGAGTCTAGAATGTCATACAGTTAGGTATTGGGTGAGTTTTATGCCTTGACTTTAAACTTGTTAAAGGTATGTCTCTGTATTGTGCAAATATGCATTATTAGATTATTGCCTATTGTTGAGATCTTGGTATGGCTTTTCTTTCACATCGTCTTTGTTACTTATTCACCTCATTATGTAGCAGAAAGCGAGGTCAGACATACATCTACCATCTGACTGTAGGCCTGTAGGAGCTTTAGACCGTGAGACGTGCTACAAACTGGACAATTACTATTTATCCGAGATAAATGAAACACAAAACATATATAATATTAAAATTGGTTTCTTTTCAACTCACGACTTGACAAAGCCAGTTATATTTTGTAAATATTATTTATATTCTTATTGTTCCTCTCTGTTTCTGTTTAAACTAAACTCCACAAACTACAGAGGCCTCAAAGGATCAAACTTAAAATTATAATAAACAAAAAAAAATGTTTTAGCCAACAGTTCACTAAAGAAATCTTGTTTTTAAAATCCAACTTTTTTGTAATTAACTTGCAATTTTATGATTTTTAGGTCTTAGGTTATACTTTGAAAGCAGACATGACACTTTATGCACAAAATAAATTTACCTTTGGAGCCCTGCCAGTGGCCTGTGTATATGCACACTCACACACACACACACACACACACACACACACACACACACACACACACACACACACACACACACACACACACACACACACATATCCAAGCAAAGCCAAAAAACACTTCCCTCCTAAAGCTTATAAAAGAGCAAGATGTTGTATCTGTGAGTTTCAAACATGAGATATGTTTTTAAATGGCTAAAACTGGCTAAAAATCTATTTTTTAAAATTATGTCTGGAAAGCTATTCTCTAAAATATACCCTGTATAAATACGCTTTCAAGTTAATCTGTCAAAGATCTCTTTTGTTTTTACTTTTAGAAACGCTAACATGGACCTTAAGTTGTACTGTGGTCTACAACAGTAGCTCTGACGGCTGGACAACCCTTTCTTATTGTCCAGAAATTAATCAATAGGCTACTTATCCTTGACCATCAATTTATACAATACAAATGTCAGCCTTATTAATAATTTAAACCATCATCCTCTGTGTAAATACTGTAGACATTTATAGGTAGGTATTTATTTTCCCGCAACTTGTCAAAAGAAAAGTGCATTAGTGCAGACATTGAAAGCCTTGTGCAACTGTTTATCCCCGTAACCACGACGACGGTGATCGGTTTTGTCTCGCTGCTGATTGGGAAGCTCCTCTGGGTTTTATCACAGAGTTTGAGTTGGACTTGGACGCAGTCTTTTAGACGCTGATAAAGAATAGAGGCCCGGCAATGTGTTCCTGTCAGTTTTAAACATTCCAGTCCAGCGATCCCTGTGTGGCCTCGCCGGACGCGAACAGTATGGGCCAGTTGTTTGGTCGAGGCGTAAATCTAGTGCTTATTTATCCTGGAGTTTCACACCGGATCAGGACTTAGTGCGAAAGGTCAAAGGTAAATTTGCAGTTGAAATTTGGCCTTTACAGTGGACCTGCAAGATATAAACCTGGACATAAGTCTTAAATAGCTCTATATTCAAACAGCCCTTGTTATAGAGGGTTGAGTCTGTAACATAGTAAACATCATGGAAAAACCTGAAAGAGCTAAAAATGTAGAGAGTAGTTTTTCCGTTGACGTTTTTGAAATAATGTGTATTGTCACAGAAAATATTGTTTTTTAGTTTGTCACATTGGTGTATTCCAGGGGTAGGCAACCTCTACCACTCAAAGAGCCATTTGGACCCGTTTCCAAACAGTAAAAAAAACACTGGGAGCCTCAAAACTCTTTTGACATTTAAAATTAAATAACACTGCGTATGACACTGCACAGTTTTTTTCCTTTAAGCTATGTATAAACAAACTATAATGTGGTGCATTTATGAAATCAATAAACGACTGAGAAAACAGAACTACATTTCTGTAGCAACAAAAACATTTTGAACTAAAAAAAAATACGTTCGGTTGAAGGATACTTTTAAGTAAAGTACTCAATGTCTATTTGAGTTCTAATTGTATTTATGCAATCTAACTTCAATTATCCACCAGCAAAAACGCCGCCTCTCTCTGTGCGCCGTCATCCTTTTACTGGTGCGTGCAGTCAGCTGTCAATCTCAATAATAAAAGGACTATTTCACTGAACAAAAAAAAAAATATGAATATATGCAAAATAATATGAATTAAAATAATTATCATACTTGGTTAATGTGATTTCTGCTCCTGAACCTCAGCGCCCAGCGTCTGTACATCAGGGCTGTCTGTCGTCACCTTCGTCTTTAAACAGGATCGAACGCTGTCCTCTGTGAGACTGACCCTCTGAGTTTGCTGTAGATCCTCTGAGGGTGCGCTAGTTTGAGTTTTGTGATGGAAAGTTACTTTAGGGAGTGGAGTTAACACCAAATATTTGAGGAATAGTCAGAATGATTCCTGGAGACATCCACACATCCCCTGTGTTTCAAGTAAATGATGTCTTAAATTCTAAAATTCTAGAATTTGGAATCCGTGGCCAGAGGTCAGGTTGTTGAGGCCCTTGCTTTTGACTTCTGCCCAATCCACATCGCAGCATGCCCCCAATGATCTCTGCTTGCGGGTAGAGAGCCCAAGGTAAGTACACCCCACGCCGTCCCATGGAGGAAGACACAGGCCACTAGGATCTCCCATACAAGCCCCAGCTCTTGTTGCGCCATCGCCGTTGACGTCATGGTCCTTGTTGTAATCATTTCCGCAGAAGCCTTGTGTGTATCTCATCTCCTTTAATCCAATCAGAAAAGAGAACTCTTTAAGTAGTCTGGTATGTGTTCAGGGGGTTCAAGCAGAAGTGGGACAAGTGAAAACAAGCAGCAGGTACAGAGCTGGACTTGACTTTACTGTAGCCTTATGGATGTTAGTTAGCTCGGCAGGTGAGGTTCCATTACCGCTTGAAGTAATAAGAAAAGAATGATCCCTTTTTTAGCACGTCATCACTCCATTCAAGAGCCATTTAGGTTTTTTTAAAGCATTACAGTCACAGCGAGGTCACTTCTGACGACTGGGAATCCCAATTGGGAATAGTACAATAGACCTTTAACACAGGTGCATTCACATAAGCAGCCTATTTCAAGCCAAATCATATCCGTTCACTGTAAATATTTGGATTTAATTTGAAGTCACTAAGATAAACCTCCCACTCGCCAGGCTCCGATGCCAAAATACACTACTTTCTCCTCTCTGTTTCTATCACACTTCTGGTCCGTTTACCCATTACCTCCTGCCGCCTCGGCCTGTTGCAGTTCACGTTGCAGAGTCGGGTTACAGTCAGCTTCAGGGCTCGACGGGGGGTGGGGGGGTGAATTTTTCCACCGTGACACAAGCCGTTTTGCTCTTTTATGAGTTTTAGGAGTTAAGTGATTCTTTGGCTTTGGATGTGTGTGTGTGTGTGATCTGTGCACATATACAGGCCAAAAAGTTACACAAGGCATTGATGGGTTTAATGTACATATTCTTCAAGAGAAACTAATATCTGATCTTACCTTTTATGTGGAAATCAAGATGTCATGGAAGAGATGCCAAAGTTAAACAAGTCATTACAAGTGGAATTCATCAGAAAGAAATAATCCGGCAACTTGTCTTTCTTTCATATGATTGTGGTTGCGTCTACTTGTATAAATAACCATACTTGGCTTTAGTTGCAAGGTCTTGTCTTGGATCTGTAAATAAAATCCCAAACTTTGTGATAAATGACTCCGTTTTGTGCATGAATTGGCTGAGCTATGGCTCTTGGAAATCAAGATGAAAATGATAAGATGAAAACGAAAAATAGGGTCTAAAACCTTGTCATTTGTCATGTTTAAGTTTGTGGTTTAACAAATAATAGTAGATTAACCATAACCATTGCTTAAGTTACATGGGTTTGACACATATCCTTTCAACAAAACATGAACCATTTAAAATAAGAAAACATTGATCCAAAAACTATTTCAAATATATATGTTTGAAATAGTATAGTTCTATTGTGGTATAAAACATTTTGGCTAGTCAACTCAAAAAAATAAAATAAAATGAATGAACAAATATAGTAGCGTTAGCCATGGTAACTTGATTTTTTAAGCCATAATGAATGTATAGCTACAAATGACAGCAAATAATATATACAAAATACAAAAACCTCACACTTAAAATGTCCTATTTGTTTTGCAATTAAGCAGCCAATCCAAACTTAAACTCAATTCCACACTCTTCACAGGTTACAGGACTTCTTTTCTCGCGTCACCTGAGTCAGAGAAATGCCAAGATCTGATTTCATGATAAAGTCGTTCCGCGGTAGTTCAGCAGAAATACTTTGAAGGCAGGTTTTTGCTCTCTCTTGTCCGACCACATGCACGCCCACAGCTTTGTGCTCTGTTTTCATGGCCAGAGCATTTGGAAATGGATGAAATGGAGCAAAGCGAGGGGGTTTCGAAGATGGCGGCAATAATGATAAATGGGTAAAAAAACTAATCGGATCTAAAAATACTCAAACTCATGTTTTAAGCTTTGTATATTTTGAATCATTCCAGTTGTCCATAAACTTAACACTTCCTTTTTCTGCTGCAGGTCCTCTTGTTGTTAGAATTTAAAGGCCCGCTGAGACCGAGCTTTGGAGCTGCAGCGATAGTAATTTATCAGAGGAGTTTTCACTGTAAAATGTTACTTGGATTGAACATTAAACAAATGTCCCCTCGTCTGACTTCTTCAGCTGTCAATAATACGCTGCAGATTGGACAAAGCTGGCATTAAAATGAAACTTACGTAAACAGGAGACGGCAGTTAAAGGTACAATGTTGTAGGATGTAGCTGAACCAACAGGAATACTTTGGCAGAATCTTTGTTGGTAAAAACAGAAATTGCCACATTGGGCGAACTAAGGTACTTAATAGTATATAATTGTGTTGTAATAACACTCTTTACATTTGCCTCAAAGCTCCATAGATACCGATAAAATGAGTTATTTTGCTTTCATTGCTTCCTGCTCTGGCTGCCCAGAGAGGACAAACTGAGCACTGCAGGAGGTGAATTATACTTTTAAATAAATGCTTAAGACATCTATTTATTTAATTTAAAACATAAACCCATTATTTGACATACTGTATTTCCATCCTGTGAATTCATATGAAATACATGTCCCTCCAGGGCTACCGTAGCTGCTCACCGACTGTAAAAAAAAAAAAAAAAAAGAAGTGTGCAATCTGAAGTGTTGCTGCTAGATGCCAACAAAAACTACACACTGCACCTTTAAAAAAGCTGTGATTGTAGATTATGTTCATTAGGCATGACCCTTAAATTATTATTGCACTTATGTAAACATCTTACTTTGAATACAATTATTGGATAAAAGCTCTTGGACAAGGTTTGCATTTGTTAATTATTAAAGTTTGAATATTTTTCTCAATTTATATTTTCATTAATTACCCAATTTGACATGACAGTACTTTATTAGAATTATAAGATCCTTTTACTCTTTGACTGAAGAGCATGTTTACATTAGTATTAAATAAATCTAAATACACTAGCCTGCTGTTGAGATATTGGACAACCACATTTAAAAGTGTCTTAAATATGATAAGAGTATTTTCTGCCCTGTAGATCTGTAGAAGTGGGATCTGATTTCATGTCAATGCCAAGTGCAAACAGAGCTACATTGGATCTTGATAAAACTTGTATTTATCCAAAGTCTGAAAAGAAACCCAGATGGACAAATCATATCTATATAAAAACTGTGTTGTGCTTTACTTCATGCCTTCATTCCTTCTCTGCTCCATTACTTCTGGAATCTGGCAAAACTGGCTGAAAGACGCAAACATACACTGAACCAAAATTCTTCACGAGCTAAACCCAAAGATCTAAGACTTGTTCGATGTACACAAAAAGCTCTCAAATATCGTTCACAAATCTGTCTAAACCTGGCTTGGCAGAAAAGGTTGCTCAAATATAGACTTCCAGCTCGGTTTGATGGATGTTCAGCCAGGGCTCCTGTTACATTATGAGGTAGACAAGTAACACAATGGACTTTAAAGAAGAACATCAGTCCCAATAACAAAAGCCAAGGTCCCACTAATATCCTCTTTAGCAAAGTTGATCAAGTGCAACACATTGAGCCATCAGACCTATCAGAGCAGAGTGGGCAAGAGGGACTTTAAGACACAGTGGGCATCTCAATCTTTTCATAAAGTGCACACAATAACCTTTTACGGCAGATATATTTACATTTAAAAGCTCCTGGAATCATCTTGTTCTGTGGAATCCCTGTGCATTTTAGAGACGCAATCCCGAAATGTAAAATGGTTTTCCAGAAGCATGCAATGCTCAATTTTGGGGAGAACTGGACTGAAAAGTGAAAGCAGACTCTTGTACATCAACTCTAAAGCCCTTGATGTTATTGATATACAGTAACGTGCACCACTCAGGCTTGTTATCATCCCGCAGCTGTAATACGACAAGCAGTAAGTCTATTGTCAGTGCGGCTTGTTCTCCATGTGAATGGTATTACTTCCAGATGCTGCTTAGTGATGCTCTGGTATCCCTGCCGGCAGACGTAGTGGGAGTCTATAAGGAGCCGGTGCCCTCACTTTCGGACGCAGAGCATTTATCAGTGCTTTTTAGTCGTGTTGACAAAGCAAACAGAGCGATAGCACACGAGCCTCTGCTGCAGCAGCTGGCGGTAACGCACACAGTCGCAGCTGTGGACACTTCCTAATGAGCATTCCAACGTGGGAACGCAAATATCCCGTTTTTTCTCGCAGTTAAACGGAGGCCGTAGATCTATAGATGTAATGCATTTTACCAGACCTCACATGAAAGGGTAGAGAGACCTTTACAAGTGCTTTTCCTGTCGGTTACTGAGCTTCTCTAAGATCGATCATGCTGCTTTTTATGAATTACTTTTGGCACAATTAAGAAGAATTTGTATTGGTGTCGATCAGTCTTGTGTCCCAGTTAGGTTAAGCGAGAAAGAATTTGCATTAGTGTATCCTGGCTTTGAAAAAAACTTCAGGACCAAATACATGCCACATAACATATTAGCTATATTAAAGTATGTTTTTGTATTTTTTAAAGTGTCTTTTTTGTTGAAGCATAAAGACTCAGTGTGTAGCCCTTTTTAGGTAAAAGTGAGGTGTAAGAAAATACCTTACCAAAGGGGCTATAGTTAAACATTTGGACATAAATAGCCTCTGATCTTTATTTAAGGTTGCCATTAACCATTTGCTGTTGCAGGATCAAATACTGTATTATATACTGTATAATACTTTCACAGGCCTATTGATCAGGGTATGTCCGCTCAAGCTCCGCTCCGGGTGTGCAATTTTCCGCTCCTCGCTCCCTCCCCCGCTCCGTCCTTATACGTCTCGCTCCGTTTTCGCTCCAGGGTATTTTTTTTTTTTTTTTTAATAACACCAGTGTCTGATCAGAAGATGCATGTAGTGTAAAACGAATACGCAGTACTAAGGGAAAAACATCCATACTTTTTTGTAATTTTGAACACTGAACAGCCCCAAACCCCTCCGTCTCCTGACAGTGGTTTGGTCCTGGGACTCCTGGCTCGTGATTGGTAATTGAGCGATAGTGGAGCGTTTCGGAGCGGGAGAAAATCACAACGCTCCAACATTTAAAAAATCCGCTCCTCGCACTGGGCAAAATCACACAGCTCTGCTCCTCGCTCCGCACCGCTCACATACTCTGCTATTGATCATATTTACATGAAGAAGTCCAGTTTGTTTAACCTAGCCTATGTAAAATATCTACAGATTGAAAGAGTCCAAAGTGCTCAGGAAACTTGGTGCTCTTTGGTGTTGGGAACAAAAGTTCTTTAAAGGCAAATGTAGCCCTGCAAAGCCTGACACATCAAAAAATGGCCAGAAAATTTGAATTTTTTGGAACTGAGAACATTTAAAAAAAAAAAAAAAAAAAAAAAAAAAAAAAAAAAAATCAAATTATTTATTTTTGAGATTTTTTTTTTGGATCACATATGATACATTGGGCGATTTGATAAATTAGAGGTCTCAGAAACTCGAGTGGCAAATATGAT
Organism: Neodontobutis hainanensis; assembly: GCA_024349245.1. Classification (NCBI taxonomy): domain Eukaryota; kingdom Metazoa; phylum Chordata; class Actinopteri; order Gobiiformes; family Odontobutidae; genus Neodontobutis; species Neodontobutis hainanensis. Next base: position 189,587 of record JALDNG010000040.1, on the reverse strand, counting down.
ACAAATGGTTTAGAAATCAAGGCACTTTTTAAATACCTGGAGTACTTTAGAAAGCCGTTATTCCAAATGGCTGATTCCCATTAAAAGCATTAAAAGAATTGAGTGCTGGGTTAGAAATTGCCCATGCATAGCAGCCAACATGTGAGATACTGTAGCTGAAGAAGGCTACATCTACTTTGCCTTTAAAATATTTACAGTCCAGACAAAAAAATGCACATCAAATTTAAGTAGAATAAAAAGTCTGGTTACAATCACAAGAAGTTAAAAAATAGAAAAAAACATGAGTGTCAGAAATCTAAATTTTATCTTGGGACACAAACTTGGGTCACTAATGGGGAAAATCCTGGGTTTATTGTACCATCAACCTCCACAACCTTTCTTCGATCCATGGAAAAAAAGGTTATGTATGAAAAAAAAGGGGGAAAATGTTGTATGTCCCAAATTTTAGGCTGATTTTCAATGTATAATACAAAATATGTACAATAGTAGTAAAACTGTACTAGACTGGGTTGTCATTGAAACAGTTGACACTTTTGAAGTTTAGTTATTGCTTTTCTGTAAAATGGCTTTTATAAAAAACAGAAACCACAGACTGTAGCAGTAATGTTGGAAAACTGAGTTACTGACTGTCATAAGTCCAATTGCGTCAGGACAATCTGGACACAATGAGTCGGGAACAAATGGGAGGTAATAACTTTCAGACCGACCTTGTGCTCTTTAAAAGACCTGGCCTCGAAATTAGTGGCTGCTTTTTCAGGCAATACAATTTAATTTTTAGTACCTGTTTGTTAAATTTTACAGGCTTTGTGGAGCAACGCAGGGATTTCTGAAGCTTTTATACTGTATAATAAAAAAATGATGGCTGTGTCCGAGTAAAAATAGCTCACTCGAGAGTCGGTGGAGAACATATGGATGCAGATGTAATGTGTATAACTCAAGACAATAGAGGGTTAGCTCAGCGGTAACCTCAACGTCCGTCCGCTTGTCGATCCATCTGTGCTCATTTCTGGTGTATCAGTGTATTTGGTTTATCAGTGTATTTGATTCAGTTATTACTCTACAATTTGTAAGATATTTACTGGCCCTAAACAATAAAAACAAGTCACGTGTTGCGGAGTCAGGAGCCCAGTAAGCATAACCAACACAAGACCCAATACTTATAGGGACTGAGATTTAAACTAAACAGTGTTCTTTCTGTGAGACAGGGACTAAAACAACAAGTTTATACTTCTGTTGGCTCCTTTTTATTCATGATCTACGGGTTTGTTTGTATTGGTTTTACTGACTGGATAAAATACACTTGAAATGAAATGAGGGAAAGGCAGAATTGAGTTAAGACTTTGTCATGATACAAGAGAAGAGCTCACAGGAACAACACTAACATTAAAGATGCAATCCACAGAATGAAAGAGGTTTCCAGTTAAAATACAAGCAGCAGTTCTGTTTCAGGACCTTTTTGTTTTCTGTCTTAGTGTTTTACGTATCTCTTTTCTTTATAGATCACTTATCTGTTTGGCAGCAATACTTGACCTGTGACCTTTGGCCTTTCTCCTGTTTAAAATCTATTCTGTTTGAGTATAAGACTAGACCATGAACTTGTAGTAGTGGTCATAGAACGACTAATAAACACAGAAACATGGTTTTAGTGTTGTCTAGACAGGGTTAAAAGTCTTTGGTCTTGGTACACTCTGGTCTTGACTTGGTCTCTGTTACTGGGGGCTCTACAAAATGATCTTTTACTTAGCGACACAGGAAAAATGGATTTTCACTGTGACTTCCATTTTCATGAAAATCCTGCACATTGTTCCTCTAAAGCCTGTTCAGTTCTGTGGAAGGGTTAGTAACACAACATCACGTCAAAAACAGAGATTAAAGAGAATTGGTTGTTGTAGCTTTTGAGTTGTTGGAAAAATGTTTCCCAAAGCAACTGACCAAAAGTGAAGTGTCCACAGCAGTTTCTTTTTGATGCTTAATGCTTTATTAGACACCAACAAACAAACATGGTCGTTAGAAAAGGCATGTAGACTAGGATATTTGTGTAATTGTTACAAAGATGGAAGTGGACAAAGAGTCTGTGAGCACCTTGTGGAAAGTTTAAATGTGGATATCACAACGTAGGAGTGTGTGAATATAAAAAAACAGGGAAACAATGAAGCACTTTCTGACTGTAATAGGCCAGACTCCTGGTGCCAGCTCTAAAAACGTTTGCCCATTTCCCAGGGTTAGATCAAGCGTACTTTTCGTTCAATTGTCCTCAAGCCAAATCAGATGACACACATTTTTTACCTCTGCTCAGACTTTGACATAAAGGTTTTCTGGACTTGATCAAGCCCTTTCTTTATGCCACATTTAAATATATAGCTTTAAAATAGACTAAATCCTGTTGGAAGTTGGACACAGTCCGCCTCAATCTCAAATAACACAAGTCCATGTCAGACTTTGGCCACAAAAAGAACAATTGCTGAGGAGCCACAATGCTAGGCTAACGTCATCGCAAAGGAAATCTATTCACGCCAGAATCATCGGAAATGTCACGATAGAGACGAGGTAATGTTTCAGATCTGAGGTCAGGTCTAGTGTCGGCACACATTTAATTGGATAACTCAAACAATCAACATTTTTCCATTGGCTTTTTATTTCGAACCCTAGAGCTTAGTTATGGCCTTGTTTATGTGGAATTATTCAATCAACCAAGAAACTCACAACATCATCAGATTAAACAAAATAAAAACACTTCTATTTCTGCATATTGTCTGTAATTTTGTGGGATTCTTTTGTACATAAGTAAGACTAAGTAAGAATATAAGGATTCAGTTGATGAGTTTTGGAGACTGTGTTGTAATAATGTTCTGATCACACACAAGCACTCTCTATATTGGATTAAACATGAGCAAAGCTTGTGGTCTAAAATATTCACTTCAAATCTGATTAATTTGTCGTAAACAAACACTATATTTTCTGTAATGTCAGCGTTCATGTAACAGAACAAACAGACCTGTAGTGCAACTTAGGAAATATGTAAAAATGACAAACCGTAAAATAATTGAGGTATCTTGTTGATTTATTTTTACAAAGATAGCTGCATTAATGGAGCTTGATGTCATTGTTTTGCTCTACTTTTTGTTTTCACAATTAGATTTCTCCAAACTGATGACTTTATTTGAGTTTCCTTTGGAATTTTCAAATAATATAACCCTTAAAGTCTGTCAGAATTTCTGACATAATCCACTAGTTTAACTTTAAAACAAGTACTCAATCTTGCTCCTTTCCAGTTTCTTTTATTAAAGGCTGAACAATGGCTGTCCCTTCATCTCCATCATATCTTAGCCTGTCATTACATATTACCATTACTTTTATACAAAGCACTAAAACAAAAGTCACTGACGTTTTACTTCCTCTGCTTATTCACTGCGCTTGTTTTGGCTCAAAAAAAAAAAAAAAAAACAAAGTTAATTTTAGCCAACACTCATTACAGGTTTGTATGCTTCTTGGACATCCATGAATCCATGAATCGACCGCTTGGTTTGGCTCTGGTTTTGCAGCTGCCGAATGGAAAGTCCTAATAAGAAAAGGCTCTGGGAAAAACGGTGAAATCATGAACCTGTCAGACCTTTCTTTGGCCCATTACTTTTGAAATATTGTTGTCGTTTGTTGATAGAGGTTTTGTCTTATAAGATTTAGAACAAAGTAAGGGTTAGGAAGGCCGTTTCCTGGCTCAGTGATGCTGAAGGATTGAAATGTAATATCTGGAAGAGACTTCAGAACAAGTAGCAAAAGTGGTTTTGTTAAGATAAGAATCAAGATGAGTCACAATTTGGAGAAATTAAAGAAAACGTTCTGGTTTTCTGTCGTCTGTCGGAGTTTCAACATCCTAATTCAATGATCAGACATCTGTCAAGTCCAAGTACGTCTTTGAACAAAAAAATCCAAAAATAGTTCTTTGGCTGAACCATAACCATAAAGGGGAGATTAAATTTGTGCTTTCAAATGTTAAAAGAGTCTACAAGTCAAAGGCTTTTGTGTAAAACAGATCCCAGGCCTTGTTTCCAAAATATTGCGAACCAAAAGATATTTTGACAAGAAAGTGTTAAATAGAAGTAGGTGTTGTCAGTGATATTTGTGTAGAGTTAGAGTATTGCATGTAGACTCAGCGAAGCAGCATACAGAGTAAACAGATGCTCAGGGAAAAGAAGCATTTGAAACAAAACTGAACAAGCCAAGATTCTGGATCGCCTGATCAGCCATTTCTGGAGAAAAAATGTAAACTTTGCACTGCAGCTAAAGTCTCGCGACATTTGATGGCTTAGAAACTCGGGTAAATCCGTCTTGTATTGCGCCAAGTCAACTGAGTCTTGTGACCAATGATGTGGCAGCAAGAAGAGGAAGAGGCGGGTTTTTATGCAACAAGCATTTTCTTCCTCTCTTTGTTATTAACATGTCTACGCTAAAAAACAAAATGTGGCATTCAAATATTTTAGGGGAAAGGAAAATTAGGATAAAAAAGGAAAAGGTATTTGGCAACACTAAATCACCCATGATGATGAGTTTGAATAGTTGATAGTTGTCTGTCAGGAGGTCTTTGATTTACTGGCATCTTCCACTTCAGCAGCAATCTGGTGGACGTCTCACAAAGCCTCCTGGTTCTTTCTCAATACTTTACAAAGAATTAGTCTGGTCTCTCTCGGTTTGAGTTTGGGTTCCACGAGGCAGAACAAATACACATACAACCAATAAGAGTTCACGGGACAGTAGTAAGATTCCCAAACCAAATTTAAAAAACATACCAATCAGAAAAACAAAGCAGGTTATGATTTCTTGGTTGTATTGAACTCAGTGGAAGCCGTGGTTAATGGGAGAGTTTCCAGACTCTATTCACGTCGCTAAGAAAGCACTAGATGTCAAAAGAGTCAGGCAGGCTGGGCTAAGTGGTGGTTTACTGAAAACGCGTCCCAGTTTGGAAACATCGTCACTCTCTCTGCTCTTTCACCAAAAGCTTGTGGATCTGCCCATAAGTGTGTCGTATGTGTCAGACTGTTGGGAGTTCCATTTTGACCTATTCCCATGAATCATGCCCCGGTCTCGATCTTCATTCGATCTCCTTCAGTGTGTGGTCTTGACTCCAACTCTAGGAACAACGGTGAAATGCTAAACCGACTCTACAGTGACATCAGTCTTTCAGCACATTTCTTTCAGAGTTGCCAACGTTGTCCTCAACATGTATTTGTTACACTTTTCCTCATACAGTATGTCATCTAAATGACTTCAAGCTATTCCGCTGTGCTTAAAAGAACAAGACATACTTCCTTTTCCATTAGCTTTTGATCACAACTGTGGGTTTTTTATTTGGATTAAATCTGGAATAATCCTTTGGGAGTTTGTGGAAGTTGTTTGGAAGCAACATAATAGTCAGAAATCACAAGTGTTGATGGAAGTCGACAGCCATTGTATTTATTTTCTTGAATATTTCTCCTTTAGGACAAAATGTAACTTTGGGACAGCAGATGAAAGGATAGTCATTAGGCTAACTCTGGTACATTTACAGAAATGTTGATGATGTACATTGTCCCTGCTAAATAAACCAATAAATAAATAAATTTACCACATTAGCATTGACAAACTTTAGCAGCAAGAATATAATTTAACTCATAGCATTGAACGTCCCCTTCCAGCGAAAAAGCCAACTAGAACATGTAGGATCTATCGCCTTTATCATGTCAAGACGAAAGGCTAATAAATGCTTATCTCACTTGTGGTATTATTATGTTTTAATTCAATATGCTGTAGTTTTACAAGGCCAAAGTGCTTTTTTTTTAACCGAGTTTTCCATTGTACAAAGTAAACACCTAAAGCACCGACAGGTTTACGAAAGGATTTCTGTAATATTGACATTTCAGAAGGGAATCTTTCAAAATACATACATACATTATCTTACCAAGACATTAGTCAATGCTGGGGAGGATGAACGAAATAAAAATACTACCAGTGTTGTTCAGGAAAAGGCCTAAGACAAAAAAGGCACCGATAAGACAGGTTTCAGGTTTTAATTAGAGCAAAAAGTGGAGTATATAAATCAACAAGTTGTAGTTAATAATATGAGTCCTTAAATCTGGTACAATTGAATCTAAAAATTTATTACAAACTCATCGTATGGGGATTGCCAGTTATTGGTCAAAGTTCAGTTCTTTGTGCAGTGAACTGACCGATGACAGTAGGATTTTTTTCCTTTTGGAAAGGAACGTCCAGATGATCCTTTGCTTAAGATTATAACAAAGGAAGCATTGGTGCTCTTTTCCCATCTTTATTTCTGTGACAAAGAAAGAATTAAGACTTAAGTTTTAATCATGGCTTATGGGTCATGGCTCAAGTCTTAGAAGCTTTCTTAGAAAATTTAACATATTCAATTGAGTCCAATCTCAAGTAAATGACAAACTAAGGCAAAAAAACTAGCAATGAAACGTTAAAGATAGAAGTTGTCACCAGATTACCTCAAGTATATTTGTCATTTATGATCTTGGATGGTGCAGATTTAAACTTTACAAAGGTGGACTTATCACATAGGACCTAGTGTTTTACGTCTCGCCCTTGCTCTGTCCTTTTCCCTTTGACTCATTCTTACCCAGCGTCTCTCTTTGAAACTCTCCTGCCCACCCACAATGGAGCTGCCCACCCACTGTTTTCCAAAGACCCTCCAGACAACACTGACCCTCACTTCACACAGCGCCGATCTCTTTTATTGGTCCTTTTTTTAACAGCACTCTTTCATTAACCAACACTGTTTACACTTCATACTTGTCTTTCACTGCACTTCCCCAGTTGTTCCTGGGACTTAATCACACAACACATGGTGAAAAAATAACCTTCAAACCTCACTCCGGGGTTTGATAAATGGCTTTGTGTGTGGAGTTAAAATTAGCAGCTAATGATTAGTGCTCAGTAACATCAAACCCAATAATGACGGCCAGCTGTTTTCCCAAATGAGCCGTCAGACACATGAGCCTCTGTGGCAGATGATAGTCTAGGAAACATTAGCAGGTTCAAAGTAATTCATCACCGAAGTAGGATAGAGTTTGTGTCAAGTGTCTCATTTAATATCCCACATTTCAGTTTTATATACAAATAGCTAGTTTATTACTCTTAATGAACTGGTTGTCAAAGATGTGATATTTCTCTGCAGTATGTTGCTTAGTCTGCACCTTTTCTCTTTAAAGGCCAGAGTATAGGCCACTTTGGCCACAGTTCTTTGACAGTTGATCAGTAGAATTATGTCTATCTCCTGAAAAAAGCGCCCTCAGATGGACAGAAACCTCCTGTAACTTTCCTGTCCCGGGACGAGGACATATATAATAAAGAAAATACACTGTACCTTAGCAAAGTCCTATTTGTTCAAAATACACTAAAATTATTTAGCGTTTCATATAACATCCTCTTTCTTTCAAGCTTGCCGCTTGGATAGTCTCTACTTAAACAAATGTTGCGCCGCTGACAGAGCAGTTATGCATTTTTAAATTTTTTAATGCTTTTGTCTGAACAAAAACACACCATAATCTAATTAGCAGGAAAAAGGAATTGTGTGTGTGTGTGTGTGTGTGTGTGTGTGTGTGTGTGTGTGTGTGTGTGTGTGTGTACAGATTGGTCTTGGGCCAACTTTTGGCTTGCAAGTTTAAAAGGTACTAATAAATATTTTCCTTGCGGATTTCAGAAATGAACTTTTTTCAGTAACAGTAGCCATCTTTAACCAGAATCATCTGTCGGTATGTTTCATGTTCACAGGTGATGCCAGCCAAACTGGAAAAGTCCTGACCTTTTTTTTGCTTCTTCCGTTTTCAACCGAATGACAACTTAACCTTTGGAACAAGCGAATAATGTTTAAGAGACTTTTTATTGTACATTATAGTACTTGAGAAGATAACACTTGCATAAACAAAGTCACAAAAAAACTCACATAGAGGCTGTATTTTTATCGCAGCAGATCTTAGTTTGGAGCTAATATTTTGAGCTTAAACAGCCTCATTGTCTCACTGAATGAGGGAGAAAGAAATGACCAGAATAACATTAGGGCAGGTCCGCCCTTCTTTAGAAAACCTTATTTGAACTGGCTTAAGTCCAGAAGAGCAAATGCGACAAAGAAAAGGTCAAAAATGCACACGCAAAGTCTGGGAGTGGGACTCGGAGCCATCACATATTCATATTTAGAGTTAATTTTGTGTTATAGAAGTGTGCATGTACAGATAGAAAGCTATAATGTTTTTTTTTTATCAATGTTTAAACTGCATTCCTCGTCACCAAAGGAAAGTGCAGCTCACTAAAGGAAGTAAGTTGGTGCCAGGAATGTTGGCTGTAAAACAAAAGCAGATCGAAGTCTGGATAGATTTGTGCGAGTCGTTGGAGGCACTTTGTTTTCAAAATAAAAACACATTAAGTTTTTCTTATATGATTGGTTTTTCCTAGATTTTATGGAGCTGTAAATGTCTTGTGTTTCTTGAAGGTATATTTTGTTTTATAGTGCACTGGACATTTACATTCAACATCAGGCCTGTGTTATCATAAAACCCTATTTTAGCAGTACCATTGTGTGATTCTTGCACGTTCTATATCCAATAATTGACAGCCCAGACATCCTAAAGCCTGCCATCGGATACTGGATTAAACAAAAGTGATTGAAGGGGAAAAAAAGTTTACCCAAAATGGCTGACCTCCTAATTTGGGAATTACTCTTAAAGCTGCAATCAGTGCGTCCTTTAGTAAGCTCTGGTCAATGTAGCAGCTAATTACACTCTTAGGGCAGAATATGGGAACAAGAGTAAGTGTGAGGTCATAGTTGGATCAAGTCAACAGGAACAGACTCAGAACAGGCCAACTTCTGATTGGGTTAAATTACAAAGTTTCGGAAAATTGTTTTCAGTTCAAACAAGGAAATCAGTAACAAATTCTTGTGGCTAATGATATTCACTTGTTTGCAGAACGTCCCACCAATAATTGTTTGTATGTGGTAATGTATTGGTGTAATGTTTATTTGACTGCAAGATAAATGACAAAGGCTTGTAAAAGTGTAGGCATTATTTATTCAATAGGGAATAGAAGCTGGCCAATGTTGACCAGATTGTTGCTAAATGCACGCCAAACTATAACAAAAATTCATAACACTTGAATGGTTTGCCATTACTTTAGTCCTCCAGAATCCTTCTTTCATAGTGATATTTATTGTTACAAATGACAACTGGTGTTTAATTTCCCACTTCATATTTGCACCATGGGTCATGTAAAAGTGGATAAAAGTGGTTACTATGACGCAAGTTGATTGGGTGTATTAGAAAGTAAAACATTATGTCCTGCTTTGTACAAAGAAAGAGTCAGGTAACAGCCATTGACCACATTAAGGGTAGTTGTTTGGGTCAGAGCGTTTCTAAAACTCCAGCTCTAAGGGTGCAGAGAAACAAATCCGATGCATGGGGGTCACACCTTGCAACTAAAACAAGTTCTGCTAATATCTGCCACATTTATGATTCACCGCCGGTTTGACTTTTACTTTGACTCTTCTTCTGTCATTGGTTCATCACAAGATCATTGTTGGTTGATAGAATGAGACATTGTTGAAGGAAAACCGACTGTTCATGGTTTTAAATGGCCACCAGGTTTGGATTTGAGGCTAAATGTTAATATTGTACGTCCTCCAGCTCTCTCCATCTGATACCTCAGTGTGAGAGGTCTGTGTCGGAGGTGACTCACCACTTTACTTTTACCGTTGACGCAAACTGAAGTTGGCATCTGAGGCACAGCAAGTGGTTGCATGAACTCATGTTTTAAACTGTGCTTTGACTTCTCCAATTCTCTAATGACTCTACCTTTTGGCTTGAACGTTCATAATACTCCCCCAAAAGCTGCTTTAGATGTGCACTCAGCTCTGGCAGACCTTTGTGCAGGGGAGTATCTGTTCAATGTAGACAAAATGTTGGCAAAGAGTGAGGCACCATTTATCCACTTCTAACAATCTGAATATTTATTTTTTTTATTTTGTGGAAACCTAGCAACTAGTCTTTAAGGCCCATGTATTTTTGTAAACAAGTGCAAAGATATGATGACAATAGAAAGCTTTTTTTAAAATCGATCCTCAATGAAAACTGAAATAAGTTCCAGACAGCTGTTGGCTATTGGCTGCTGGCAGAACACATCAAGTAGAACAACAAGTGCGACGTTCAGTGTTTTTGTGCTATAAAAATCATGATAGTAAGTTGTATTGACTGGGCTTCACAGTGCCCCCTCTGGTCAGGCAGAATACTAGATTTGTCAGAAGATTAGAATACTTTTACTACAACTTGATTTATATAATTTTAAAGCAACACTATTTTTACCTGATTATTCTGAATACCCTCCTGAAATTATTGATTAATTTTATTTATTTTGAGCAAGTAAAAAATACATAAATAGAATAAATTGGCATGTATCCAAAAAACAAAAAAGTTTTCTTATAATATGAAAATATAATACATGCTTCTATTGTGATAACTTCATTTTATCAAACGGATTTCATGAAAAGTTTTTTGTACATTTAAAAAAGTAACACACTAGGCAAAGCTGCTTCCTTAAATCAATCATCTTGCATCAAACCCAACTCATAATATAGTAATACATATAATAAATACAAATTAAAGTTATGAATAATATCTGCAGAATATTGGATTGTTTCTTTCTTAATAGCCATGACCACTTTAGAGGCATACATTTTTATTTGCTTAGATTTTATTATTAGTAAACTTGAAAATGATCACACGTGAGTACATTGTCTGATAATTCAAAACGCAACTGCTGGGAAACCTGTTGGTCATTAACTAAACTGTGGATATAAATCTGACAGATCAATGTCGGCGCTAATCTGGACTTTTGCCAAACTGTGGAGGCCTTTATGTGCAGATAAACCAGTTAAAACACATACACACACAGGCTTAAGGGTGAAAAATGTCACAAATTACAGATAAAAACTTAGGCATATGCTTCAAAAGTGGTCCATAAAGTCACACAAGCATGAACGCATAAACCTCACCGGCTCATTCTCGCCTCGACGCGCTGAACGCATTCAATTAACAGAAGTTGGAAAAGCCCAGGTGTGGAAAAAATGCAATTCTTGGCAGTGGCTTTGGGCTGGATTTTATTGCAAAGGACTCAGCGATAACCTGCAAACAGTGGAGTAGGCGTTGTTAAAGTGCAAAAAGCAATAATTCAACACCACAGCCACCTCGTAATAACAGGCCCGACCAGTGCAAACAAGGCTTGCATCAAATCAGTGTGACGTGATTTATATCACAAATCAGCTTTCTGCTCGGTAACAAAGTTAATTACAACAGTAAAAGATGTTAGAAAGCTACATATAGAAAAGATTTATGGTTGGTTTTAAAATAGCACAGGATTAGGAATGAGGATTTTGATAGAAGAGGGTTATTTTAATGCATGGCAAATAAAGGTGAGAAGTGATGATTTGATTTACCTACACCTTAATACAGATCCTGATTTACAGTAGTACTTAAGTAAGTTTGAGTGCAAGGCGTACTTGTATCCGGAAAAGACTAACTCTTAAAAGGTGTTTATAAACCAACGACAACACCTTTAATGTGAACACAAAGCCCTTTAAAGGTAAGTTAGTCAAGTTAGTGACCATGTGAGGGCATTTATGGGGACTGGCCCGCTTCCACTTCCCTCCCTGTCCTGTGTCCCAAACCAATATCTGTACAAACACTGACATGTCGCAGTTTTAAACAGACTATATCTCTATTGTCCCAAACTTCACAACCAATGCAAACATTTGTCGCTGAATACATTTTGCCATTTGAGTTTTTTTTTTTTTTTGGGTGATGTTTTTGGGCTGGATTTTATTGCAAAAGAAAGCAACGATAATTGACAAACAGAAGTAGCTGTTACAAATACGACGGGTTGCAGGGTATAATCCATTCATGCCCAAGTTGTTGCCCATGTTTCCTTATCTACATTTAGTTCCCAGACAGAGATATAATACTGAATACTTAAAGCTGTAAACCTCGGGCGTAACTCAACATGATGAATCTGCCTCCGCTGTGTTGTACAGTCAGCATGTTTTATTTCACTCCTTGCGTTTGTGTATCTGAGGTTGACCGCGTGTTTTGGTAAAGTGATTCATTGTCAGTGCCCCCTCCCCACCAGTGAGGTCTCGGCTGTTATTCCACCCGGCTTTCCGTCTTGTCTTTTTATCACAAAGCGGAGAATGTATACTCAAAACATGGACAGATTTTTCCTTTTCTCTTTCTCATTACCCAAAAATACTCCTCTGTCCACCTCATACAAACAAGTTTCTCAAGCCATTTGCCCTGGATTTGAATTACTTCTCTTCTTCCTAATCCCTTGAAATGAGAGTTCTCCACTGCCAAGGAACTCCCAGGCACCGGCAGAAATTATATTGGTAATTTTCTGGCTTTTGGAATGAGGAGAAAAGGTCTGAGTGCAATATTTGAGGCTGCATTTGTTTCATTTCAGGATGCTCTTTTTAATCAGATTAAAATTAAATCTGTCAAAACAATTAACTTCTCTGTTCAACTTTAGTGACATTTAACTGTGTTTAAGTCAACTCAGTTTATATATCCATTCGATTCATTAGAGTTCATCTCCATTTTGCATTTGTGCTTTGTTGATGCATTTCTTTAAAAAAAAAGTGCATTCAAATGATAAATTATAGAACAATAGTATAACATGTTGAATAAAGTACCATCATCTGGTGACAAAATTGAAGATTGCTTCATAATTACTTCTCTTTTCTACAGCTTGTGAGCTCATACGGTAGCCCAGCAGGGACATGCTGTTCATGAACAGTAGAAGCAGATCAGATGATGAGTTTACTTCGACATTTAATTTGTAAGCCTTCATGCAAGAATACGTTTTCAGAAATAAAACGTCAATGTGTTTCTTCTCAAGCAGTGCTTAGTTTGTCCTCAATTGTAGGAACAGGAATTAATTAATGGATTCTTTCACAGGGTTTTGTTGAGGTTTAACAATTTATTTTACCAAGACAGACAAATACAAAGAGTATTATTTTAAGACGAGTTTACAATATTGAAAAATTTTACAGAATCCATCCACTTGTCAAAAAATTACATAAAAACTGAGTTTTTAAACGTACTAATACTATACTGGTTCTTTTGTTGTCCTTAAAGTAACCGTGCTTTTACTTGAGAGCAGATTCTGGCTCCTCTACCGACCTCTGACCAACACTCACACAAGCCACTGGCCTGTATTTGAGTTACTTCTCCTCTTCCTAATCCCTTCAAATGAGAGTTTTCTGACTGCCAAGGAACTCCCAGCCTCAAACGCACACACAACACACAAAAATGTATCCAAGTGTCCCTCCGAGATATTCTTTTCAGGGTTCGGTGTCCACTGAGTAGACACACACACATGTAGGCTCACACAGGGAGGGAACAGTGCAGCATTGTTAGGCACTTCCTGAGTAATCCAAGCATCGAGATCACAGGAGCTCCGTCATCCCCGACCCTTCCTCTGGATCTCCGGAGTCCAATCGTCCAAGTCCTGACAGACCGCATGTCCTCTGGCCAAGAGAAAATACTTCGATCGGTCAAAACTGATTGTTTTTCCACATTTTTGGCAAAAAAAAGTTCCCCAAACATCACTTTAGTGGTATGGTACATCGCCTTTTTTAAGTTTACAGTTTGATATTTGAAAGAACACTGTGGCAATTTAGTGCTTTGTGGTTTTTGAACAAATACTATGCAATTCGATGCCCACAGCAGGTGATGATAGAAACAGTCTTGATCTGACATTTCCTAAAGGCTGGAACGTACAGTAAACCTGTCGTGGTGCAGAAACAGTCTGTCCAGTGATCAGAGGGGTTTTGAAGACCTTCAAGATGTCTTTGCCAAACTAAGCTAAATACGACAATAATCACATCTGTCTCATCTGTTATTGTCTGATTAGCAGAATGACTTTGAGCTTTCTGGAGTGCTAGTATAAAAAACATAATAATCAAAAATAAATAATAAATTAAAAGACATCAGGAACCAATTCTAACAATTTTGTAAAACAATTCTATGTTAAGGCTTTAAAATAATAATATTTCCGTTTGCTTGTGGCAGGTGAGGATAGCTCTTGATTTGACATCTCTTCCCCTTGAGAATAATGTATTTGAACATGGGCTTTGACAAAAAGTAGTACAAATTAAGTTTTTCTGGTCTGGTCCAGTGTCACAAAGTGGCTTCAAAGGCCTTCTGGAAAATTCAAAGGTGTCAAAGGTTTTTTTCAATAAATAGTTATAGCTGGTGGACTGGTTTTAAATAAGAGGATAAACAAAATAACTTGCCTCCTCATATAGATTTTGTTCGGATTACAATACTATCCTGTATTATGGATATCAAGACAAGACTTAAATGCTTAACTCTCCCTTAAAACTGGCTTGCAGGTTGTTTCTAAAAAAAACAAGACCGGATACCAACACTTGAGTATCACAACACTAATCACGGCTACACTCTAAAATGTTCAAATGTATTGTTTATGCTCGATCATTTACCCAAATCCTTTAACCCTAATAAAGCATTTAATGTGACACAAATCTTTACTACATATCTGCTTTTCTATCTAACATCTGAACCCAGTATTTTTAAGCCTCTTTAACAGCTCAGTGGAGGGTTACATCATGTGCTGCTGAATCTCTTTAGCATGTGTTAGCTTTCGTTTGGACAGAGCACTGACCCGATGGACTCGTTTAAAAAGTCCAAGCGAAGGTCGGCCCATTCGATGGTTACTCGAGATATACACCTCACAGGATGAGCGTGGGGAGGTTTGGGAGGTCTTTGCCAGAAAAAGGAGACATGAACTTTTTATTATAGTAAAAGAGCAATGGGATTTATTTAATTGGGAAAGGTTTGCGTGTAATAAAATTTGACATTTAATGTTACTTTTAGTATTGTCTTATAGGCTATTCTACAGGCAATGTCATAAGAAATACATGCCCACTCACAAAAGCTGTGGAATCTTCCGTCCCAAAATAAAATGACTAAATAAGGCAAAAGTTCTCATCAAGTCATTATTGTAAAGGTGGACTTCAGTTCTTCTTTGGTTGATGTGGTTTACCATTGGCAAACTTGCAGCCTTCACAAGCCTATTCACATATTTTTAGTAAGCCCCTCAAGTGTGTGTCTTTTTTTTTCCTCTTTTATGCCCTCGGATTTAGCAATTTGTACGCTCATGTTGTCGAGCATATCACCGTTTAACAGTCTTTGATGAGGAAGCGTAGGTCCTAACTCCGGCTCCTCTCTCTGTGTGGTCCAGTCACCTTTATGTGGTGGGTCTTTTCTAATGTTCTCTACCCACACACTGACAGCGCACACATATAGGCCGTCAGTTGCAACTCACCAAAATCATCTTGTCATCAGTATTGCAGATTTTGGTGGATTTGTTTTAGGCTGTTGAGTTTGACTCATTGATTGTTTAATGTTGTTTAATTACTTGGCTGGAACTGCTTTTAGAAATGGCAGTTAATGAAGTCTTTCAGTTTGTGGATTTGGCAAAGCACAGTCACATTTTGGTTAAAAATCATTGCTCTCAGGTGAGCTATGATGAAAAAAGTACTGCAGAATGTCCATATTTAAGAGCTGTTACATGCTCCCAGGGCATTGCAGTGATGTTGAGACCATCTCCAGGCCCACTTCTTGTCCAAACTAGTCTAGGTTTTTCAGTTTTCCCCTTTTCTGACTCCAACTCTTTTCTCACAAAACCCCAAATCGCTGAATCGCTTGCCTGAATATCTCCTTTCATGTCCTTGGCTCCAAAAAGGGGCAAAGGATACCACTAAGACACAAATGCCTGACAGGACGATGAAACAGCACAGCACCAAGAGTCTAATCCCAGGGAAGTTGTAGAAACTGGCTCGGGGAGATTGGGAAGAAAATGGAGAAGCCGATGAAAAATGAAGAGGAAATCTCCTGGGGCAAAACTTGGAAGAGGGCAAACCAATGTGTTGGGTCCGTTCACTCGCTGTTGGATTACAATTAGCCCCAAACACCCGGCGTTCAGCTCCAGAGAGAAGCCAGTACGCAGTTACAGAACAAACCCAGAGGAAATTTTGCATTTTTTTACATGAGCAAGAATATATTCTGACCTCACGCCTGTTTCCTGGAAGTCTCTGTAGTATACAGTTTAAGCGATTTAACAGAAATTGATTTGACCAAACTTGAGTCTGAAACACTACAAACACTACAACTGTTTTTAGTGCGTTAGTCAAAATAGATTTCTATGATATATTCCAGTGGTTCCCAAACACTGGGTCGGAAACAAAAGTGGGTCAGGGGATTTTATTTGAGTCGCCAAAATAAATGTACCTCAGTAATTTCAAAATTCAGAATAATGTTTGTGAATGTCAAGTGGCATCTAGCTGCTTTTGCTGATTTTCCTGATCAGGAATGAGCAAATAAAAAGGACACTTAAAACGGAACAATCCAATGATATAAATTATTAAAATGGTTTTGAAATCAATTAAATAGCACTAAAAAAGAAGAAAACTAAGAGAAGAAATTGTTTAAAATTACCAAAATTGTGCTAAAGCAAACCAAAGGGAATTGGGTCACACATCTTTTGGTAATAAAATATGGATCCCCTGAAAAAACGGACAATGAGGAGATGTTACTTTCCTGCAAATTTCTGAAAATGAGATCACGTTCACAAGGAGGTAATGTCTGCACAATTACTTCAAATAACAACTTTAAAAAATGTATATAATATTATTGAATTACTAATGTGAGAACTTCCATACACACCATTTACCAGTGAATGTGTCGACTACTTGGTGAACTGTCTGTGACGGTTCTCAGTCATCCAGGTCATCTTAAAGAAGGTTAAAGCAAAAGCATGTAGACTGACATACAGTAAATATGGGATTGTTGCATATGAGGAACATCCACGAAGGATTGAAATGTCAATAAAATGCAGAATTTGGAGTAAGTGTGCAGGCTGTACCTCTTTTTCTGTGACATTCAGCAGCTTTACCAACATTAATCAGAACAACTACTGTCGTGGTCCTGAAAGATCTTGATTGATGTGATATCTAACTTGTGCTTGTAACTTGTTTCAATCAAACGCAGTGTATACTGACCTGTTTGCTGCTTTACACTGATAAAACACGCAAAGGATTATATTTTATTTAGCTTTTCTAGTGACCATTGCTATTCACTACCTTAGGGGCACTACATTTCAGTCACTAGACATTTGGAAACAACCTTAACTTCACCAAACGTCTTGAAGTTTTGCTCTACGGAGTCTATGTTTTGATACTGTCCTTGTGCACAGCTTTGTATAGCCTCTGGCCTCCGTCTCCTTGTGCTAATGGAGCAGACGGGCTTCTCCTAATCTTGTTTTTTTGCTTGGTGCAGTGATGTGTACCGTCTTTATCTACTTCGCCAACATAGACTGCTCCTTTTCCCATAATAGATCAAAACACTCCCAACCGGCCCTGTCAAAACCTAATGGGAGTCCACACACATGAGAAAGTCTAATTTCCCTGAGTCTTCTGCCTTAATAACAATTAATCCTCAGAGCAACAAAAGCAGGGAGTGTGTTTAATAACCAGGCGCCAGGAACAAACTACTTTCACTTTCCCAAATCCAGTCATGCGTGTGCAAACCTCCCAAAAACTCAGCCAGTAGGAAGTCTCTCTGCACAGTCAGCACTTCCCATTAGGATGCACTGTTATATTATATGCAGATGATCTGTGGCGACCGGCTGGGTTTCCCTTTCTGTCATTCACAGACTCAAAAGACAATGAGACATAAAATGATAAAAGAAAGTGGGAAATGCTTAGGCTATGGGTCTCCTCTAGATTAAACTGCAGAGACTGAGGATTGTAAGTGACGAGACAAAGTAGTTATCCATTAGCGACGTGTACTTCTGATCTTCAGCTTTGTATTTCAAACTTGCCACAAGCTGTTATTCTACATTCCTTTTTACAGCCTGTGAGCATATACGGTAGCCCTGCAGGGACATACTGTTGAGGGTTTATGGGTGTTACTGTGTATGAACAAACAACGTAAAATAAAAAAGGCCAAAGGCACTCCTGTTCCAGTAAAGTTCAGTTTGTCAGTTCCATTATTGTTCCTAAAATGCCCTGAGCTCTAAAACCAATTTTTCAAACGTGAAAGCTCAATCGGACTGTGGTTCAGTGAAAACAGCTTTTTGACAAAAAGATAGTCTTGGTCCGGTCCAAACTGATCTAAGGTCTGGTTCGTTTGTAGTTTGCAAGTTCGGCAACAGCTTGTGCTTTTAAATAATAAACTCACTGAGAAATAAACACACAAAGAACGACATTAGTCATAAACAGATGGCTGAATGGATCTGATGACTCATTTTTTTGGAGTGACATCTTTGTCAGAAAGTCTTAAGGTCAAAGTTTACCTGTCGGTTGAACACCTGTCAGCAGAGTTATGCTCGTCGACGTTAGCCTCGAGGGATATTCCATTAGCTGCTGCTGGGAAACACAGCTGCTCCAGGGATTCCAGTTGACCGATGTGGTTTATCGTTCATCTTAAAACCGTTCTGCAAATCAGGCAATATGCTGCCGGCAGTTTTGAATGGTTAAATTCTTCTCAATCAGTACAATCAAAGACAAATGCTCAATGGAAGACAACAGACCGACCAAAGATTACAAAAGGAAACTGCTTTCGTCATGGGTCCTGTCATGAAATGGAAAACTTGTAGCTTTTTATTGATTTGCAATGCTTTGTCAACAACTTTGAAGCAGCTACTTGAAACTAAAACTCACATATTCATTGGATCCTGAAGGCTGCATGAAAGACCAGGATGCAATCTGTGCTTATGCTTTTGGCAATGTTAATATGAGAATTGGCAACTATTTTAATACAGATGAAAAAATATATTGCTCTAGACTAGCTTCCAATTCAGTTCTTCACACTTGTGCCACAACTTGTTCATTTGGTGACACTATAAAAGCCAGATTTCCATAAACATTTGCATATTGTCTACGTTTCTTGGAGGTGTTCGAAGCATCAAGACATAATTAAGAAAATATTTCATTAGTTTCTAACACACTGGAGATTTATCTACTGTCCTGAAGGCCTCTGCAAAAAAATAAATGTGTGAAATTTAACATTAGTCTTCTTGAGCAAATCTTGAGCAGTCTTTGCAATGCGAGCCATTTTAATGTATGTTGTGCCCAATTTTCCAGTTGGTTGTATCTTAAGTCGGCCCACCTCTGGACCTCCGTAACCTAGATAAGATTGTTCTTCTCATACTTTGTCAAGCAGCCCAGAGTGAGTGTGCCCCATTTGGAGCAGTGCCTTGTGCATTAATTAGACTCTTTAAAATGGAAATGAGTCATTCTTTTTAAGACGGGGCAGTAACACGCTGGGACTGCAGAGAGACATGGCCCCATTCCTCTTCCCGTAAGTGCCCCGTCCTTCCCGCTCGATGTTACACTAAAAATCCCTAAAGTATGTGCGTGGGATGGTGTGTAAATACAAACTCATAAAGCGTAATGTTACAAAGGGGGACGGAGTTGTGTGAAATATCCAGGGTCAAGCCGAATTAAATTAATGAAAACAAAAGGAAAAGGAGGTAGATTGGAGGTCAGCTCAGTAATTTCTCCTCATCAGAGCGTGTTAAAGAGTCATTAACCGGGTTTGCAGACCGAAACGTGACTACCTCCCTGAAGCGCACGCAGAACATCGCACTCAAAATCTGTTCCCAGTGATGTCTCGTTCATCCATAAATCCTCAAATTATATGAAAACATTTTGAATTTTTAAAATAAATATCAGGCTTACAGTAGGTCCAGTCCCGGGGAAAGCTGCAGGTTGGGTGTTGTTACATAAGCACTTGTGTTTCAGCTGCAGACTGAATGTTGCGGATGTGCCAGAAGGAAGTTTCTCATTTGAGCTCATGTTTTATTCCCGACACCTGACTAAAGAGAAGCTTTTCTTTCATACCTGTATAATCTCTAGTATGTTACGCATTTTCATATCATTGTTGTCCAGAAGTAATTTTACATTGTATTATGCTTTTGAGATTGACTACAATAGGTTTATTTAAAACTACATTGTACCCACGTTTGAAAAAGCTTGATTTGTAATAAGTCAGCCACAGCATTTCTTCTGGCCTAGTCCTTTCTGAGTGAGATTGGTTTACTTATCCACCACATCGTCTACGGTGCCCGAGCACGTTTTACCAGTTGGTGCACACTTAGGGTTTGCTGAGGTTGGAAGAAGTGGACCGGGCAGGGCATGCACAAGTACAAGCACGTGTACACTTGATTCTAAACGGTGCTGCTGCTGAAATACTTTATCTACTGTTGATTCAACTGGGATAATGGACAATGTGTTATAAAGTAGTTAAAAGATAGTTTTTATAGTCTCTGGGTTGTTCCTCTCATCAATACTTTAGTAAATAGCTTGAATAATTGGTTTTAAACAACATATTCAGTGACTTTGGAGAATAATATAAAAAAACACAAAATACAAAAGAGTACATTGTTTTTTTACAATTACCATATTCCTGCTTTAACCATTTATCATTATAAACTCTTTTTGCGCTTCCAGTGAATACTACAGACTGTTAATAGCACAGATTCATTTCATCTGCTGCTGTATATATGGTACTATGCTGAGCAAAGGCACCTCAGTTCTGTTCAGTTTACACTTGCACTTATATCTGAGTCTGTGTACGTCCAAGAGGCCACCCTGCTTTGGCCCTTAAAGGGTCCAGGGGACAGTTGTGCACAATTACTCCCAGTGTGACCAAAAAAAAGTGCATACAAAAAAAAAAAAAAACTAATAATAATGACTGTTCTGTAAAGACCACTGTTACGTTTACCATAACTGCATTCGTCCGCTGCTTGAACAGACATTGTATTGTGTCCTTTCAGTGAAGCTGTTGTGGTTTAAGTGAACATCCCTGCTGTCAACGTCAATGTCATGCGGATCATTTAAAGCCATTTTTGTGGTGTCTGCAGCGATGCATGTGTGTTAACCCAATTACAGGGTCCGAACGTCAGAAAACTCAGCACCTCTGGTCCCGAACGATGAACCATGTTTTTCCTTCTGTTTTTATGGCTTTAGGTGCGAAGCCAAGGCGTCACAGAGGAGCTCAAGTGTCTGAGTTTATTGAACGCTCTGGACAAAGACCAGGACATCCCAGACCAGCTGGCGCAGCTTTTTGGAGAGCCCTGCATCAAACTGGCCGAAGGCATCAAAGCATACATCTCTAAGGTAATACACACTTCAGATTACTATGAGATTTGTCAAATACATTGGATTATTACGCAGGGATTGGATGAAATTCAGCAGAATGGGAACTGCTGTTGTTGTCCAGATCAGATTTTACAAAGACTAAGCCTAGACCAAGACCAGCCAACCTCCAAAGTCCAGTTCAGCTCATCCAGTTCACTCGAAGCCACTGACAAACTCTAGAGCATGGTAAAGGACAACCATGGCTCATTTAAACTAAAAATGAGCCATAATGTTGGTCATATTTAAAGATATTTCCATATAATCTCAATACAGTCAGTTGTTTTCTTGGCTGGTCATAATTCTCATATCCGACCTGGATAAGACCTAGGCTAGGTCTTGTCCAGCGAAGAACCTATAAAAACGGAAACTTTCCAAAGAGCATTTTGTGAAAATCCACACGACGCAACTAAATAAAGAAAATGCTCCCGCAACTCCACCAGATGACAATAAAGATACTCCAGAATCAGAAAACATTTGTAATAAAACAATGATTAAAGTTGTAGTTGGAATTTGTTCTAACCCAGTTAAGTGGTCTCTAGTATTGTTGTTGACCCAAAATAACAATTAGCATGTGCAAACTATCGCTTCTCCTTGACCTACGACCCTTTTTCCTGAAGTAAATAAAGAAAAATCCAGAGAAAAAGCTACATTTTCAGGTTCACCTGCCTCCATCCGAACAGAGCAGTCCCAAAAGAGACCAAGACCATTAAAAGTGGCGTCAAAACTAATGCTGAAAACGAATAGAAACTTAATCAAAAACATTGTCGAAACCTCCTAAATAGTTTGACTTCTCTAACATAGAGAGTCAATTGAAGCAGCCCCTTAACTAGATTTAAACTCAATGGTGATCATTTCTATAAGAAAGACTTTCTGTTCAAGTTATAAAATGTAACAATAGGATTTAAACTCTTTATAAAACCATTGACTGGTTTGAGTTGACCCACTTGGACACACTCCGTTACAATGATCTGTAAACCATCTGTGGAGCTTGACTCAACCTCGGGGTGGGATTAATTGGTCAAATTTATCATCGTAATGGAAAACCCTCGGACCGCCAGGGCACGCAGCACATCAAATAAAGTTTATGGAAGACATGTGCGTTGGAGTAGATGGGCAAAGACAGACAGATGAAGGGTTCTAGTTCAGTGAGGACCCCTGCTTTTTCAAACGATGATTAAACTGCCCTATTGTTTTAATATGGCCTTCTGGGAGCGCATTCACCTAATTGTCAGCTAGAAGAAACGTAACAGCTACATTACCCCATAAAATAGTCTTGGAGGAAAATGTGTTTTGATGGATGCAGTGAAGCAGAGCAGTTATTAGTATTGGATAATAATACATGCAGCAATAACCAAGCTACAGAAACTAAGCACTTCATTTGTCAGAGCTGTTTGACAAACTGTTGGCATTTAGGCCACCTACGAGTCAAGACAGGCTTATAAACATATTTCTAAGGAAATGAAAATGCAAGTAAATGAGAATCTGGATCAGTTATTTCATTTGTATTAAAATAAAAAATAGAGGTATTGTGGGTTTAGATAGTTCTGTTTTGCTGTCATTAAATCCGAGCAAAGCAATGCTAACAAAGAGTTGTGTTTTGGCTTTAACTGTGGGCTAAAGAGCAGGTCAGCCACTACAACATAATGCCCTATAACGTAGTCCTACCATATGCTAAGTTAAGCGGTCAAAAGTTAGGTTATGTTTCCTAATGGGTCCTAATTATCAGGTAAATTTAATTTAGCTTAGCTTTAAGTAGTGCAAGCAAAAAGTCTTTTGGCTGTGGGCTTATAAACAGGTAAGCTAACAAAACATAATACAATATCAACGGCTAATATAATATAATAAAAGCACTTATTTACACATTTATGAGGTAGTGTGGCAGTTATAAGCAGCCAGTTACCTGCCCTTTGTCAACACAATATAAAAGATAACCACACTGTTTATCCACATGCCAATTTTTAATAAAAGATAATGTGTAAACCCATATCTGATAGGGCATTGTCTGGCAGGAAGTATTTACAGACAATATGCAAATTCTGTGGTTTAAACCATGCTGTGACACAAATTCAGATCAATTGTCAACTAACGCTAAACAGGACAGTAAATTATCCTTTAATGGGGTTAATAAACAGGTAAAATAACAAAACATAAGGAAATATCAACAGCTAATAGATGCTAACAAGTTGAGTTTTTAAATTTGATAAATGCTTGCCTAGTTCTGAATCCTGGCTCCACAAACTAGCAAAGCTAACATGTATGAGTTATGTTGCAGTTATTATTTAAAACGAAAGACTAATTAGGCTATAAGTAATACGTTACGTGCCCTTTTGTCAACACAATATTAAAGCTAACCACACTCTTTTATCCACATGTCAATTTTTAATAAAAGATACTGCTTAAGCCCATACTTGAGAGGGCATGATTTGCCTGGAAGCATTTACAGACAATATGCAAATTCTGTGGTAAATATTAGTCTGTATGCCAGATGCTGGATTTATTGTGGGATTTCTAGCTGCCGTGAACATTTCTTAAACTTCCATAGTTTCCAAAGCAGACTTCATAAAGTGTTAGTGAAAGATCAATGGAAGTTTTGGCCCAAAGAAAGACAAATATACGGCCTTTAACGAACCGACAAAATTTTATTTGTCAGCTAAAGTTATTTATAAGTCTACTGTTTACTTCCTCCTTGTGATTTTTGGACATTTCTTTAAGTTTTCAAATTAAATTTTTTTTGTAACATTTTACTGCTGGTTATATATTCTGTAAATAACTGTGTATGTGACAAATAAAAACTCATGACAATAATTATCAGTCTAATAAGCAGTCTTAAACATAGTTATAATCTACAAATAAAAACAGTGACATGGGAAAGTAATTTTATTGTATAAAATAAAATAACAAAATAAATCAATATAATTAATAATTAAAAAAAAATCACTCTGTACAACATCAAAGATCTCTTGGTCCATTATTTATATAGTCTGTGGACATAATACACCAGTGTGTAGTGTAATCTAGAAATCCAATGACCTTTAAAACCTTATAGCAAGTAACTGGGATAATATTTGATCCTTGAATCTTGTGTTTGGTTTTATGAGTAGCGTACATCCAAAACCGCCCGGTGTGACCTGGAATCTGAAAAGACTGGCGATTACTTTACGACTTCTGTTCTGAGCCTTGACAGAAATGTATGAGCCTCTCAACGTAAAAAAACTTTGAGTGGTGTCAATGCGATTCCTCCAGGCGTCTGCTTTATACTGAGAAGTCACATGTTTTGAGACGCAAACAGACCAATAGACTAGACTAAATAATTGAATGAGTCACATTGCTAAAAAGCCACTGACTAAGGCGAGAGACAGACCGACACACATTACGCTACAGCCGGGGTCCATATGTGCACACGTGTTGAATCAGCATGAAAACAGCATAACTGCAGGAAGCTGTGGCTCTCAAATCCCCCGTAGCTTCCACTCCCACACACAAAGCCATTCATAACGTCGTCCAATTGATAACTCATCTCCTTCCTAGACATAGCCAAGAGCGCTGTTTGGCATAGTCTAAATGTCTCAGCGTTTACAGTCACAAACATGGACATGTGTTTTCCTCCCTCCCCCGATAGCCCCCCTGTCTTCCCCTTTCTTAGCTCGACTTAAACGATAGGATCACAGGGGGGCTGCTTCATGGCCCTGTGAGCCGCAGTGGACAGGAAAAGGAATGTCGGAATTGTTTTCCAGTGTAAATCGTCAAGAGTGAACAAAGGGACAAAGCAGGGAATGTTTTTTTGAAGTGATGTAATTATCTTTTAGTCACGTACTAAAGAAGAGAGTTTATTGAAAGCCGTCAACATAACTAATGAAATGCAACCAGCCTCAATTTGAAGAAGTTTACACTAGAGCTGAGCCAGAAATTATTTTCCTGAAATAATTTTTTAATCGAAAGATTGTCTTACTCTAGTTTACACTTTGCCGATATTTTAATTGATGTTTTGATGTATTCTGAGACTGCAATAAATGCTTTGACCGTCCTTGTTTGTGACTTAAATTGTGAAATTAATTACAGAGTTATTTAAATGGCCAGTTTATTATAAATCATGTAATTCATTTCGGATTCTCTGATTTTATTCTTCTTTTTTTCTTTTTAATATTGACACAAACCAACTACAATGTAAAACCCCCAAATCTGCCTTCTCAAGGATGCACTCAGCTGTAGTGAGTCAGCCAGGCCTGAAGAGGCACTGTAATCTCCACTTAACCCAGAAGCAATGGCAGGGGTCTGTTCCAAAACATCTCTGGGACATAATTATTTTCACCGAGAACGCAGTCTTTACTAGAAAAAAATCGCAATCTTCTTCTTTTAGGTATTTGAAAGTTACCAGAGCTCCAAAGCCAACAGTATAAGCGACAAAGACACTTTATTGTGCTACTTGAATCCATTAGAGGAAAGCCATTAAGCACAAAGCAGTGGTTAAGTGTGGCTGGCAGAACAAGTATCTTCTTGTAAAACATGTCCTTAAGAAAAATGTCTGACCCGAACATATATATATGTACATGGCTCATTAGTTTATCTGATCTGAATTTCCCATTTTGGTGCATGCCAGCTGTAGCCAGTGCTCAAAGAGGGAACTCATGATCTTTACTGGGCTGTATCCAAATAAACTGTGTCCTGCTTCAGCCAGTGATTGATTGAAAGCCTGATAAACGCGAAGCTGCTTGCTCTCAGTCGTTATAGTTTACAGGAGCTCGTTTGCAGAGCGCTGTAACTCAACTGTGAGTGAGTGTCCACAAACAGGCCAGATGCTCAGTGGACTTTCATTTTTCTAGTATGAAGACACAAACCAGAGCGAACTAAATCTCTGCAATTTTCGGTAAATTGTGGGTTTGTACAGTGACCACAAATATATTGTACCTCTTTATACTTCTCTCACCAATTTCATTTTTTTTAACTTTATGTCTAAATAAACAGTTTCACAACATGAGCTCAAACTTAAATGACCGACTAAAGGCCACAGGTTAGGATACAGGTTAGTACAACATGGTTTGTCCTCCTGAAGAGGCTGTGGTGCAGTAAACCAACATCAGTGATTATATAAACTAGATAAGGTAACTTAAACCTCCCTACAATTTACAAACTCACTTCCTAATGCCACAATGTTTTTAATTATAAAAAAGCTGTGAGACGCCGACTTGATTTAAATCATAAATATCTATTATAAACTCCCATGTCCGAATAAATTCCTGTAAAAACTCTAACATGTCCCAGTTTTGAACAGACCATGTCCCTATTGTCCCCATTTTACCAAAACCAATCACTGCAGCACACTTTTAAACATACTGTCCATAGACTTTTATCACTTTTGTCATAGTTTTTCCTTTAAACGGTAATTACATTCAGCACGAGTCTGTAGGTTCATTGGGACCTTTCTATTTAAATACAGTTTTGGTGTTTTTACCCTCGACATAAAACAGTGGAATTTTAACTGGAGAAGCAGCTGGTTAATAAAAAGAATGTAAGTGTCCCAGTTTAGTCACGTGGCAATATGCTCCTTACGCCCTAAGAACAAGCTTCCCTGGAGAGACTTTTGTCACTCTGGAGTGTTTAGTGCCTCTTGTGACTGTAGAACGTGTGTCATACTTACTCAACCTATGTCATACAGCCCAGTGGGAAACAGGTGTCCTTGTTTATTCCCAACGCTGAATACTCACAGTATTTCATTTTTGAATGAATGTGATGTCCATGTGAAGCAGAGGTCACAAATGTCCAGTTTTCCTTCAGCCTGTAGGAGCCTGTGACTCACTCCAGCTGCGTACGGCCGACAGGTGCAACGAGGAAGCACTGTAACCGCCGCAAATCAGACACTTCAAACATTTGAGCCACGGCTTTTACACGAAAACCCTTTTTGATTTAATGTGCTCTGGTGTCAGTGGGAAGCCTTCGAACAGTTAAGTAACTTTAGCACATTTTTAGATTTTATTCAGAGGTTTTAGACCAGGCCTCTTCTTCTTCTTCTTCTTCTTCTTCTTTTGGCACAAACAGAGTGGAGCGCAGATGCTTGGATTTGTTCGCAGATAATCTGAAAATATGTGGTTTGGATGCCCACTCACTGCTGACGAGAGGCGACGGTGAAAAAAAAAAAAGGCAAATTAATTAAAAGAAAAGTAGTTTGCAGAAAAAAAAAGAAAAAAGTTACAATCTTGAAATAGTGGTGAGAAGATTAATTTGGTGACGATTGTAAGAGACAAAAGTACAGAAAAGTGGGAAATGATGAAAGATACTAAATGAACGGCGAGTGAAATATGTTAAAAAAGCAGCTGGACACAAAGACAAGAAAAAAAAAAGAGAGATGAGTGATGAAGAAATCCCAATGAGGGTTTTAATTATAAAAAGCTGATGTAAAGGAGAAAAAGATGGAGAAACGCTTGATCATTTGAAATTCTTCCATTCTTTTACGAAGTCAATACGAGGGGGGGCTGTATGGTGTAAAATGTGTGGTAATAAGGATTCAACAGAGAAAAGTAAGTATAGAGAGACAGGAAAGAGGAGACAGGAAGGGCAATGTGATAAAGCTGTCCTCACAATCTGGACAGTTTGTACACTTCTGACCTATGATCCCTTTTCATCACGTTTTCTGACATATACCACATTTCCTTTTTGAAGAATGCACCATTTTTTGTCCGATTTTAATTAAAAAGTCTGTAAAAAGTGTGTAATCTAGACTCCTGTCTCCACAAAGCCAAG
Organism: Neodontobutis hainanensis; assembly: GCA_024349245.1. Lineage (NCBI taxonomy): Eukaryota > Metazoa > Chordata > Actinopteri > Gobiiformes > Odontobutidae > Neodontobutis > Neodontobutis hainanensis. The sequence goes on along the minus strand of JALDNG010000040.1, from coordinate 161,590 downwards.
ATGATAATAGGTAAGTGTTTAGCTTTTCATAAAGGGGAGTTATTTGAATGCACAAAAACAGAAATAATCAAGACAAAGAGCAGGAGACGGAAAGAAAAGAAAAGGAGGGCAGCTCAGCAGAGAAGCAGCTGAGTGGATATGGGATGGCCTGTGTATATTAGGCTCAGGTATTCCACTTTTATCCTCAGCTCCACCATTGGCTGTGGAAGCTTTTCCTGCTTTCATCCAGGCCTTTACTTCCAAAGTATATTAGAACAGGATGGTACACTGTGAATAAAATGAAATGTACATTCAGAGTAGATCCGACAGTGACGCAACAACAGCAGTCTTTTGTTTGAAAGAATGTTTTTCTTGCCCCCAGTTAATGTCAAAGGGTCAAAAACTCTGCACTCTTTCACCCTTGAAGGGACTTGTGCCTGAAGCTTGAAACGGGGTTAGAGTAAAGTTTTGAAGGACTCGGTGAAAGACGGTGATTGAAATGTTTAGTCGGGAAATGAGTTACTCAGTGTTCTTTGCCAATGAAAGACTGTAGCAATAAATCAAACGTCAAATCTTTGAACATTCTTTGAAATCATCTACTGACTTCATATGGGTTTAGTTACACAAAGGTGTCTTAAAAGGTGTCTTAAACCAAACTTTTGATGCAATGTACTGTAGATCAACTGACAAGAATGAACAGACGGACAACACTGCAGCACAAACGTTTTGAATTTGTGTGATTATATTTGTCGTCTGATGACACAAAATGAGAGACACTATAAGCTTTTAATGCTCACAGAATTGGTGAATTGTCCTGTGGATTCGAAGCTTTATTATCCTTGTGGTTGTTAAACTCGCACTGGGTCTTATTTGTTGTATCCATTAGTCCACACAGATGTCAACAAGAAAGTAACAGCTAACAATAAAACAGAGAAAATGTTTTTTTTTTTCTGCTAAACACAGAGATGTTTACAGAGAAACAGCTCAAAAAACAAACAAAGAGGAAAAGCTGACGGCAGGGTCGCATTGGCCTGACGTTTAACTCAAAGCTAGAAGTTTATTGTAGGCTCTAAACTTAGCGTTCATGTTATTTTTTATTTTTTTGTGGTGAAAAAAGTGGGAAAATCCCTAGGCGGCTTATGGGGGTTGAGACCATGATGGCATAAAAAAAAAAGGTTTTAAATAAGTTAATGATGTTAAGGTTTACATTTAAGTACAACCATACTTTTAAAAATACTAATCTGAGCCACTCGCTGAGCAGATTGTATTATCTTAAATCTATCTCCTTAATCTGGACTCAAACTGAGCAGAAAAAGAGTCGTGTTGTGGGACGTGGAGGTAGTCAAGCCGTCATGTTGCGGGGAATTGTTTAGCATCAAAGGTCAGTTTGTGTTCATGAACAAAGCCTCCCCCGGGCCGACGCTTTATCGGGCCCAGATGTATTGTCGGTTGCTGTATCTGTAAAATCTGCGCCGTGTCAAAGCGGTGATATCACTGCAAATATTCTGATGTAGAACAGCTGCTCGTGACATCACTGGACGCTGGGTGTGGACTGACGGCACGCAGCCTCGAGGAAAAACTCAGGGAGACGCTGTCTTATGTTTCTACGGCTCGTCTTTAGTTTAATAGTTGTAATCTGATCTTTAAATAATCTGGCTAGACATTGTTTATTCATTTTAGAACAGTTTCTTAATTGCCAAGATGTAGTTTGCCAAAAAAAAAAAAATGGTAACAGTGGAGGCAGACGTCAAAGTGTGTATTGTAATTGCCTAAATACTGGTTGCGACACTGTAAAATATACAATATGGGGATTTATTTCATCATGTAAGACTTTGTATTATTCAGTCTCAGGTGCAGAACAAAGACAATTCTCAAAAAAGCATTTTAAACGTCAAAATAGGACTAAAAGAATCCAATCCAGAAGTTATGTAGAGCTTTTAGATGTTGCATTAATTCACCTTGGGGCAGGTTTTTATTTTTTGCAAACCTAAGCCTTGTGTAAGCAGGACTGTACCGACGACTGGGAGAAGATGGATTACATTTTATTTCAGAGTAGCTACAGTCTGTTCACTTTTTATGGTTAGGGCTTATAATCTATTTTAATCAGATTTCCAGCGTTAACTTGAGTTTGCAAGTTTTTGTTCTTACTGTTGGTTTACAATATGTGTGTATTGTGAGGTATAAAGAGAAAAATGCCTTTATAGTGCGCATTATTTCTAAATAAATCTACACTTTTATTCAACCCCTTTTTTTTTCTCACAAAATAAAGGCTATGGAAGTCTTACACAATTATATGGTCCCATTCATGAACAAGAACTATAACTTTTTATTCTAAGATACTGAAAAGTCTGTCTTGGATAAACACTTGGTTTAATGTATCACGTCTTTCTTTTTGTCATTTCTCGTCACAGAAGAGGCCCCTAGATCTACACCCGACTGATAACTTCAAAAAACCCTTAAAAATCATTCTTTCAAGTTGAATTATTCTTTTAATCCGTCCTGAAGTCAAGTATTCATGACGTACTTAACGCCTCGTGTATTAAAACACTAACCTTTTAAACATGTCAACATCTGACTCACACATAAAAGAGGTTTGTCTTAAAAGAGCAGGGCTTTTAAAATCAATTCTCAAGTGGCCCTTTGGTTAAAAAGCTATATTTCTCAGTATTGGGTCTCAAAGCGAGGACACATGACCCCGTGACGTCGTTTATCATTTAAAGAATAAGCTCTGTTTTATAAAATAAATGGACAATTGGGGAAAGTCTGAGCTTTGATGAGGTCAGCTGACTCTGCAGTGTCCACATGACTTTTACAGAGGATTACTTGTGTTTTTATATCACAGTAATAAAGAGGGCAGTATTATGAGGTTGGGTTTTTTAGTGCACTTGCGCAAGAATCTGGAAAACCTGTCATTCATTGTAAGGTCATCCTATAAACGTAATTGAAGCGACTCAAGTCTTGCAGTTGCTTCTAAATTCTTTTTAACTTAATGAAGTGAAATGGGTTTGGGAATGCTTACCTACACTGCAATCTAAGAAACTGAATCACGAGTTTATCTGAAAATGGGGCGGGCTTTATGTGATCCTTTGTGTCTCTGATTGGTTGAATGTCTAGAGGCAGTTTATTGTGCGTACGTTGGTGCTGCCAAGTCCAATCCAAAAGATCTTTAATCCATCAGCCTAGAGAAAATTCAAGGACCAAAAAAGTGTAGGCCAAACTCTAAACTTATAATAATAATAATAATAATAATAATAATAATAATAATAATAATAATATACTAAAATAATAATAATAACAATAATAACAATAATAATAATAATAATAATATACTGTATATACTATAGAAAAATTCTTAGAAAGCCACAAGTTAGCTCTAACAAAATCATAATATTACAAATGTGTGCAGAAAAGAAAGCGGTTTTAACAATTGCAGGAAAGAGGTTGCTTTGTTGTTCTAATGCACTTAGAACTTAGAACACTTAGTGTTGCATTTTAACTTAAAGTCGGGCATTCATCGATTTTTGGAGTCAGAATAACAAGTCAAATAATAAAATGAAGCACTCCTGAAGTATTGGAGGGAAGTTGTTCTTATGTGAAACACAAAAAGTTATGCGTTTTAAAGTAAATATTAGCACAGCCATAGCATTAGAGTAAGACACTGCTTGGCTTTGGTGCTGTGAGAACACTTAAATATGAGCCAAATAGAAAAGCATGAGACTTAAAACTAACAAGAGGCCATTTGTTTTAGACCATCTCATTTACATTTATTGCTAATCTGTGCAAAAAGTTTTTTTGTCAAAGTTTTTACAGGGAAGTAAAAAAAAATAGCCAGACTTGTGCACTTGTCGAAAAAACTCCTGCAATCTCAGCCTGACCTCTGACAAACCAGCAGCCTCTTATCTTGTAAAAACACTGCTCCTTCTGTTGCTTTTTGAATCTTTTCTATGTCATTTTAAAGCAACACAAACAAAGCCAAGGTCACTGCAGACGGCCTGAGCTGAGGTCACGGCTGTATTTGGGTCGAGGGACTGTTGGTTTTGTCTCGAAGAACAAGTGGGTTTCTGAGGCACACTTCCTAATCTTATCTGACCCCACTGTCGGCCATTGAAAAGTCCGTCTCTGGCACGTTGTTGTGTAAACGGGCCGCCGCGCTCCGACAGGGAGGGAGTGGGACAGCCGCAGTGATTTCCAGCTGATAGACAAACACAAAAGACCTCTGTGTCTGGACTCCATTCAAAAACCCCTCAGACCATGTTCCCGTCCAGTGATCCCCCCCCAAAAAAAATTCCCAGATGCATTTTAACCAAAGAACTTTCACTTTTTATGGTACAGTCCTCCACAGAAGCAGACAAAGTTATGTGCCTCTGTTAGACCTGGTACTTTCAGAGCTTTGATTCGACAGGAGGCCTCACTTTCTTTCAGCATATTAAAGCAACGCAAAGACAGTAAGACTTTATAATGAGCGCACACAATAAAGCATTAGCTGAGTCTTTATTTACAACACCATTTAGGGTTTTATTTATTTAGACATTTATTAACTCTTAACTATATACTTTTGCGGCAAGTGACTAAAATGTGCATGAAATTTGTGAGGTCTCAGCTACTTTGACCTCTGACCTGTGCCAATCAAACTGCACCCACATTACCATCGAGGCCTTTCATGAGAATACTGTGTGTGGATTCTCATCTGTAGTAACAAAATTGGCGGGACAATATAGATTAGTCAGGTTGGCTGCACTCGTTGGGAAATTAAACAGACTTTTAACAACCATTGTTTCATCCTAACATAGCATTAAACAAACACTTTCTAGATTTTAAGTTCCACTGTCGTAAGGTGATGTTTTTTATTTTAACATGCTAACTGTCTCAAAATAGTTTTCTGCATTTCTACCTGTTCACTGTAAACCTAATAAATTGTTCGACGAAGAAGCAAATACACATCAAAAGGAAAGTGAAAATTTTTTTTGATAAACGTTTAAAGTTTGTTTGTTTTGTTTTTTTTTTTGCCACTGATGAAATCTGCCTCTGTGAATAACATCTGTAGATTGCGACACAAACCGGTCTCGCACCTGTTTTCTCATGAAGTTTCGACAGGCACAGACATCTGCATAAACCCAGAAACATGACATGTATTCATTATTTGACTATCTTTTTTTTAATTATGTCTATTTAAAAACTTGCTCGAGGAGATAATTAAATCTCTAAAACTGGATCTAATGCTGCTTCTCGACACGTGCTTTTAGCTCGTATTAGTCATAGCTGCTGCTTAATCGAGCAGTTTTCGACACAGACTGCACTGTTGTCAGAGTAAAAATAAACCTGAAGATAAAGGAAGAATGCAAAACTTATAAAGTCATCATGTCGTTTGAGAAGCTCACCACCTTGCAGACTTCAGATATTTCTTCTTAAATATATTGTTTCTTTAAAAAGAGCTGTGCAGTGATTTACTCCAAACCACAAAGAGACGACGCTGAGCCAGACCTTTTGCAGCCGACAGATGCAACATATTTTGGCTCCAAACAGAAATATTTGTGGAAGATAAGTTAATAGAGGAAACATGTGTTATGCAGTCTTGATGCTTTAAAACATAAAGTCAAAAAGAGTTTTTTTTTTTTCGAGTTGGTGGTATTTTAAAGTTACATTTTTGGCTTGATTTAAAAAAAGACTTTCCAATGTGACATGTTCAGTCTGGTTTATAAAAAAGTTAAATATCCAACAAAAATAAATAAAAATGCTTTTTAGTTTTGTTTTAATTCTAGTTGGTTTTTTTGCATTTCATTCACATTATTCAGAATTATATTGACTGAGCACAAAGTTTCTCTGTTGTATGTGTTTGTCTGTGACACCATCACATTATGTTTAGTCTCCCACTTCAGAGCTACAGTGTAAATCCTGCCTCGTGCTGCCTCAGCGCAAAACACAAGGTCAAAGTCTAGTTGAAAACAATAAAAGGTGATTCAAACCCGAGATATGAGGATATTATTGAGGTCGGAGTTAAAAAAAAAAAAAGCTAAGCACATGACACTGTGGCTTTTTTCTGTTGATGTTGAGTGAAAAAGTGGACTGTTATTAGTGACAAGTGACCTCAGACATTTGTAAATATTTGTTTCAGTTTACTCTTTATCTAGATTTAGGTCACACATAATTTCCAGACATTACGTTCATAAACATGTAGTCGTGAAGTAGGTGGCTAAATGTCAAATTACATCTTGTTATAATCCCTTTTCTTTTCTCTCTACCCAGTGCTTTCTGTCCATATACTGTCTACTCTATACAATTAAGTTATAAAAGCCCCAATAAAGATTAAAACCCTTATTAAACAAGGTCGGCTCATTTGTTCCTAAACCTAACTATCTTAGATTTAGGTAATTAATCTCCTCAAATATGCATATTTCTCATAACTTTTTATTTTTTTATACAATTACTTATCATATTATTAGTCTCTTAAAAATGGGTAAACACCTTGTGGATGCTGTGTGGCTTTATATTTGTGTCTTTTATACATTTTGTGATATATTTTATAATGTATATTACTTGAGAAACACAAGTAAATAATAATAACTACTTATCATCATCTGTGTTTTTAAAGCCCCTCCCACTAAAGCCAGTCTGCTCTGATTGGTCTGATAGCCATAATCTTTGCTTCTTGTTCTTACTTATCTACCTCACTACGTAACAGGAAGTGAAGTTCAACATCAACCAAGCCGCCTCAAAAACCTTATCTTTAAAAGAAAACTGTACAATTAAAATATATTTTAACATTACTTCTCCATTTTTGCGAATATTTTCTCCATTTTCTTTAGCCTTTTAATGTAAATATATAAATTCATGATTTTAAACTATCTGGTAATAAATTGCTACTAAAAAGGTAAATGCTGGTTTCTTCCGGAAGAGCTCAGCGTCAGTGACTTAACTTGATCAGAAGTTGGAACTAAAAGTGGAAAAGTCAGTTGTGTTGGTGTTGTGGAAACACAAGACATTTTTATTGCTGTAATTAACTTCAGTTATTTCTTAGAAACAGTGAGTCAGTTATAATTTTACAAAGTGCTGTATAATTATAAGAATTGCCAATGGCTCTATTAATAAACCTGGATAATTGAATTAAAATATCACTGAATAAATACAGCTAGATCCACTCAGTGCAGGTGGCTGTTTACAATCACAGTGTTCTTCTCTGAAAGTCTTTGTCCTGATCCTGACGTTCTGGTATTAGTGGCTTAGTCACCAGAGTTTTTCAGAACTGCCCCACCTCACGGCCTACTTCCACTGTGTGCGTGTTGAACCTACCCTTGTTTCAGTGTCCCCGCGTCTGACGGGCAGTGGGCAAACAGCGACAGAACACACAGATGATATTACGAGAAAAATGTCATAAAGATTATATTCAAGTTATAATATATAGATAACTGAGCCTCACTCAGGATCAGAGACTGGATGATGTAACAATAGATCATTATCTTTAGAGCCACTGTAATTGTCAAAGGAAAGAAAGAAACTTTTGTATTGTTTATTTTATTTTATTTTTTATAAAATTCTTAATTTTTTTTTCAATGTTTGGAAAAAGATAGCAATTAAAAATAAATAAAAAACTGTAAAATAAAGCGGACCCATTTAAGTACACAACTGGAGCGAACATTTCATCTATGAGCTATGAGATATATTAAAGCCTGTATTTTCTTTACTTAAGCACTTTCTGAAGTGTCCTGCAATACACAAGCTAATGTTAGTCAACTAGCATAGCTTAAACAGGAAGTACCTGCTGCAGTACACGAGCTAATGTTAGTCAACTAGCATAGCTTAAACAGGAAGTACCTAATACAGTACACAAGCAAATGTTAGTCAACTAGCATAGCTTAAACAGGAAGTACCTGCTGCAGTACACAAGCTAATGTTAGTCAACTAGCATAGCTTAAACAGGAAGTACCTGCTGCAGTACACAAGCTAATGTTAGTCAACTAGCATAGCTTAAACAGGAAGTACCTGCTGCAGTACACAAGCTAATGTTAGTCAACTAGCATAGCTTAAACAGGAAGTACCTGCTGCAGTACACAAGCTAATGTTAGTCAACTAGCATAGCTTAAACAGGAAGTACCTGCTGCAGTACACAAGCTAATGTTAGTCAACTAGCATAGCTTAAACAGGAAGTACCTGCTGCAGTACACAAGCTAATGTTAGTCAACTAGCTTAGCTTAAACCGGAAGTATGCAATAAAGCACATTTTAATCACATAATATCATATTGCAACTGGAATCATCTGTGGAAAAAACATAATCTTGGCTTCATTAGCAGGGATTTTAATTGATAAGAATTTTTCAGCCCGGGTTCGGGGGGCTTTGGCCAATCGCAGCTCCTGTTGGTCTACATCACTTTTTTTTTTTACATTGTCCATAGGAAGGTTATATAGCAGCCGTTAAAACAGAGAAAGTGGAAGGCAACAAGAAAATCAGGTAGTTGAGCTTTAAGTGTTTGTCGGTTTCTAAAGACTGAAATACGGAGCCAGAACTGAAGGAAAATGACCCGTTATCGCCACCTCTCCTGATGGTACACCACTGTCATGTCACAGAAAACTGTGGATAGATAACGTACCCGCATTATAATAATAAAACTTAAAAATCACTTTAAAAATCAAGACTTCAAAGGAATAGGAAGTCTACTGATGTATACATTTTGAAATACGTGCTCTGAATAAAGAATGCAAAGCTCTCCATCTAGTTTCCTCGACTGCCTCTGTTTATGTCTTTGGCAGATTAACCCCAGAGAACAATGGCAGTATGAACACAAACAAGCGCATATAGGAAGTCGAATGAACATGCAAAGTGATAATCGGCTCAATTATGCACTGCTTATTGTGCTTTATCCTGTCTGTGGTCGACTTGAGCCGCAGAAATGTGAGCTAATAAGGCCGTGGTGTAAAGTCCTGATATCCATCTGCTGTTCAACTGTTTCCCTGACTGAGCACAACATTGTCTGGAAGGAAACTCCCACACACCAAACCGGCCGGTAATCAGCGGCTGGCATCAGGTCGGCCACTGGTGCGTTACCTGCTGAGAAACCCTTCCTCGTTGCTGCGTTTAGCGATAAATGGCTCATGAAGGACTTGCGAAAGGGCGTCAAGGTCCAAGGAGTTTAAATCAAGTGGCAACAAGGCTCCATACTTTACATGTCACCGATAATATGCTGCTGGAACAATCAGACTACTTCTTGTTTTATGCAGCTTATGACTAAATGAAAGTCAGTTTCTTTCTGAATCAGAGGCAATGACTGGTAGAATATTATCTTGCTACAGGTTCCAGTAAGAAGTACTGCAGTGGTATTTTGTGCCGACTGTGAAGGAGACAGTGAGTGACTTCACTAACTCCATCGGCAAGGGCATTAAAGTAATCAAGGGGAGTTGTGGATAAAAAGCAGGTATAACTAAATAAAATCTCTGCCACAACCTTTGCCATTGTCCATTGTGTTGGTGGCTCCATTAATGTTAGATGTTATTTCAAGCAACTAAAGACGGAGAGCTGGGAAAGTTTGATGCATTGACAATAGAAAGTAGTAAAATAGGTCTATTAGTAAGTCTTTTGTCTTAGTCCAGCTTTGAATTGATCTTCTTACATCAAGCTCAGAATCACAAAAGGCCCCTCTTTTATCGCTGAGGTATATTTCTGTCTAAACCACACCCAACTTGCAGCTAAAAAAAAAACATTAAATTACTTTGGCCTGTCTTTTTTTCACAAAATTTACATAAGGAGTGCATTTGGTATTGGTGCTTTTGAGCATGTGTTTAATGGGACATACTGTATATTAGCCAATGCTTTTTGGTTTCAATTAGTACTGCATCTGTTTGTTGTCTGCCCACCTAATAAATGGGACACAATATTTAGAAATATGAGTCCAATAACCTTCACAATAAAAGAGCTTCAAAGTGGCTATTTTCATCTTTTTGATCAGCCGGCCCACAAATAACAGTAATTGTTCTAATTCTAATGTACTTAACAATACAGTACTTTCATGAGAAATAAGTTCTAATCAAACCAAGTTGCTTCAAAGTTCTTGAAGTTATAGTTTAGATACGGCAACGTGTTTTCATGTTAGTACAGAAGCCTAATAAGGACATACAAAGTCTTTGACACTAGCTCAAGTTTAGCTTCCTCCAAAGACTGTTCCACTCAAAAGATCACAGTAAATCCCACTTAAATCTCTGGGTTTATTTGAAATATGTTACTTACAGAATTCACACTAATTGAGGTTTACAAGGAAAAAGTTATTTAAACACGAGTAAAGGCTCCAAACTGATATGATGCCTTTACGCTTTGTTTTATGGAACTTATTTACATAATCACTTCGACACATGGCGGACTTTCTGGCACAACCTCCACCCATTTGTCTCCCAAAACAGACAGCACTACCTGCTCTCGGATCAAAGCCTTATCGGTGCGTGAACAATCACCTGGAGCGAGAATTTCCATGGGGCTTACGCTGTGAGACATCAATCATGTGTCTGGGGAGTTTTTAGACGACAGGAAGAGGTTGTGAAGAAGAAAAACACAAAGACGTAGACAGGCCTTGCACAAAAGGTGATTAGTTTAGGCTGAGCACACAAAGAGAGCACTGAGAGAACCAGGTGTTAAATGTGTCATATGTGGTTTGATTGCTTCGGAGTCAGAGACAAAAAATAGAGGTTTTTGTTGAAATCTGACTCTTCTTGAGCTTCTACTCTCAATCCCGTCTCCTCCATGTATTCATGTATCCTTTTTTTTTCTCCTTACCCTGATGGACGGGCTAAAGGACAGCGAGTGTTTCTTTAAAAGTCTGTTTATTTGCTGCTTATTTGTCTCTGTAAAACCCTTTGAGACCATTGCTGTTGGCCAGTCCTCACTAGACGCTCGTCCGAATCAAAGCCCATCCTTCAACACTGGATGGACAGACTCGTACATCCACGTTTAAATTAAAAGTTAGTTAGTTACAATTTTACAAAGAGTTTACAAGGAGAAAACAGCACCAGAATTCAGCAGAATCAACGGATAGTATGTTATTGAGCCTCTAAGCTTATGGGTGCAAGTGTTACTGGAACCAAGCAGTTACAGAATACACCATGACAAAATAAAAGTTTAAAACGGAAAAATTTCCACACTTTTATGTTCAAGACTGAGAAAAGACCAAGTAAAATAACTAGGCAAGACAACAATAACAAGATTAAGACTTTTTTTAAGTCTCTAGTATGAATGTAATGATGTAACGGTTATTTTAAAGTAAAAGTCCATTGGGTTAAGATTGTTTTGTTAATTATAAAAAAAAAAAATCACCTGCTTAAAAAAACGTAAAGGAAAAGTACATTTAAAAAAGTTAAGTTGCTCTTTATTCATGTTGGACAGACAATTATGTGAAAGAGGAAAGAAGATAAAAAAAAAATGGACTGAAATTTGAAAAAATGAACAGTGAACAGTGACAAGTCTGAGCATGAAGGAGCTTTTCTTCTGCAGATTAGCGGTAGCTGCAACCCAATACTTTAATAGGCTCCCGGACCCTGACAGGACTGGACTGGGGAAGTCTGTGATTTAGGTCTTCGGGCTACAATCCTTATCAGCCCTGGTTAATCTGGACTCAGCTCCAGGAAATAGACCGTGGAAAGAATCTTAGAAAAGTTTGAATACCAGCGCTAATGGGGCAGCTACTAATAAGTAACTCAGATGATGTTTTAAGACAAATGGTATGTGGACCTAAAAAAAAGTACAGTGTTGATTTAATGTTGGCTTTGGTGTTCTTTCAAGGACAAAGTAGCAACAAAGTGTCCCAGAAATGGAGTTGGTGTTTTCAGAAAATGACAAATATATAATCCAGCATTTGTTGTTCTTGGACAAAAATTGTTTTTTTTGTTTGTTCAGCACTATAAACTGTAAATGCTTTACATAATTAAGATTAAATGCTAATGTTCATCTACTTTATACAGAACAGAGCACAGAAAGAGGACAACAATAAACGGTACACTAAGATGAAAAATGTAAAACTTTTATAACCTTAGTCCGAAGTTATGACGCAAAGTAATCAGTTTCGTCTTTTCTGTGTTGTCTTAATCAGGCCAAACACGACAAGCGCTGGCTTTGTTTGTTGTTTTTGCCGCAGCTGGAAAGGCTTCTCGACTTGAACTGACAGACGGCCGGACTCGCAGACGGAGGGTCGCGGTAAAAATGAACCCTGAATCAGCAACGCTCAAACAGTCACAGTCACGTTTAGTGGGGTCCATTTGTGTAGTGGGACCTCTCCAGAAGCACGTCTGTTGATCTTGTTGGCATTTAATGAAGAAATGGGTTAAAATGTTCAGGAGCAACAAAACTACGTTATAAAGAAGCAGCCGTCAGTAATGTAAAAATAAAATAATACAAAATAAAAGTGTAACTATTGTTGGAAAAGGCCTTTTTTGAAAACAAATGGTGTACATCATTTAGCTGTAACCAACTTCTACAGAAATAAACTGACCCTGAACAGTCCTTATGACATATTTTAAAATGGATTTACGATAATTTTTCCCGCCGTTGTCATGACAACAGTTATTGCAGTGTTGGTGAAAAGTCAAATAATCCGCTTTTACAAACTGTAGTTTAAAACCTAAAGCTACGTAACCCAACAAATACTGCCTAACCATTTGTGAGTTCTTTTTTCACACCTGAAAGTCCGCCCAGAGTAAAGAAACCCCACTGAGAACATGCCCACTAACCACTTTTGTGTCCCGACTCAGATAATTGAGATTGCCAGGAGTAGGTTATGTTCTAATTAGGGCTGTTAGACAATTAAAATATTTAATTTTGGATAATTGTGCATAGTTAACACAAAATTAGTCGCAAATAAAACATATTTTTCAGTTTTTTTTGCTTAATAGACAAGACGTCAGAAATGCACTGTTTTAGAAAAATTGTTTATTGACTGTCTAGAAAAGTTTTAGTCTTTATTAACGCTCTGTTTAGCAGCAGCTGATATTTCTGACCACATGTCTGGTTTTGAAAGTATACTTGCCTTTCATAAAACCCTGTTCGCTGACCATGTCTGCTGCGCTCGGTTTTCTCAAACTACAGACGGCAAATCAAAATAGTGGCGCTATTATATCAGCTCTCGTTCTAATATAATGTATTTGAGTTTTCCAAAGACATATGGGAAACTTTTAAGTGACTTTAAATGGCCAACAAACAAATATAAAGCACGTGGCCAAGGTGTTTTAATGTCAAAAAAGAGGCACCTAAAGGTATTTGAAGACTTTAGGGACTAACACAAGAGCAGGATGTAAATGTAAATAAAAGAAAAACAGCCTAGCTCCCTTTGTAAGATACAAAAAGAATGAGTAGAATGAGTTTTCCATTGTGTTCAAAGCCATACATCACACGCATCAGCTCTTTTGATTAAGTTAATAAAACAGCCGTAGGATTACAGTCCTTTTCGCTGGCTTTTCAAACACTGTTGGTAACCGCCTGAGATAATCATTATTCGAGGTTTTGAGAAGTGAGCTCACTCCAGTAAAACTCGGCAAGAGATCTCCAAAATGACCTAGTCTTTGTTCTGTAAGCCTGGTCCATAAAAGACTTTTCTACTTTACAAAGATCTTCACAAGTGCCTCCAATGAAGATAATTTGAAAACATTGAAAAACAATAAATGCTGCTCATACACGTATCTGTGCTTTTATTCATTCATTCCAGCTCATTTGCAGAACGCCACGGAGCATGACTCAAATAACTGTCTCGACCTCTGACACACTAACTCCTTCCAGGTTTCGCTCCCGAGACAAACTGTGACAGCCATGTGTTTTACATTTGATATTCTGCTGTGTCATGGCCTTAAAGCCGTATCAACCGTGAGGACTGGCGAACGAAAACCAGGAAGTGGAAGCCGAAATGGCCATTTTTAAAGTCGATAATACATTTTTTGTTTGGATTAAACGGCAGCTCATTGCCGCCAGTTAAAGGTCACGCTTTGAAAATAAACACAATTAGGCTAAGCTTTTTAAATTGGTAGAGTTCATAATGGCAGGACCCTGGCTTAGTAATGAACACTTCTACTGCCTCAAACTCAAAACTGAGCTACTGCAGCTGGAAGTCCTCAGATTTGGGAACAACACTAGAGATATCTTTTTTATGAATGCCCCTAAATTAGTTGTTGTTTGGTTCTGATCGAGAAAGTTACCCTGGCCTTTGTTGGCTGTATATCCATGTCACAATTATATTATATCACAATTTTTCCAGGAGCTGTACTAATGGACACTAAATAAACTGCTTCTGAATGTAATTAGATATACAACCAATCACAGAAACAACAATCCATTTCTCTTTAAAAAGTTACGATTGGTCGATTTACAGTGAAATAAATATGGCTGTAACATTAATCCAGATCCGTTTTTGAACGACACAAAAGAATAAAATAATCATATAGTCCAAAGTCCATCCGTTGCAAAAACATTTCAGGGAGTTGCACAACTGTTACACCAAATAGAGACCAATCATCTGCAAAACATTTCCTGTATTTTTCATATCACAATATTATTACAAAGACAGATTGTTCCAGTAATCCACATTATGTCGTTATAAAATTTGTGGAAGACAAAAGCGGTGTTTGTGCTTTAACAGTACATTGGCAAGTTTGTCCTTCGCTTAAAAAAACCTGACCCAGAAACTCTATTACAACATTAAAAATGAAATAAAGAGTCCACCTCGTCTGAAACCAATGAAAAACTCTGGCCAACGTTAGTTATAACTCACTTTTTAAAAAGGAATTTGTTTGTTAGAAAGTGTTTAGAGACAGTTAAACAGTGGGAAGTTGGGAAACGCATGCATTCTTTTTATTTGATATCACTTTCATTGGTCTTTTTTTTTGGCTAAACAACACTCACATGGGAAATAGGGTTATTGAAAAACTATCAAACTTAAAATCAGGTTTATTTGGTGCATGCTGTACTCATTAGTGGAGATGCTAAAGCCCCTTTTACTCTACATTACCAAGTCCACGTTTACCGTAATTGACCTTTTTGGGGCAGAATAATGGCTTCAAGCTGCAGACAGGAAGTTAAACAGGCACCTGTAGTTTTCCCTTTGCATTTGTTAAGCAGCCAAGATGTGTTTTGTGTACAGTAATGGTAAATATTACTACATTTGAACAAGCGTCCTGCAAATTGAGTCTAGATCCCACCGAGAAAAGTCCGGTATTCTGCTTTATTGTCCGGTTTGTCCAGTTTGTGTCCAGCCACAATGCAAAGCTGCAAACGGCTAAGAAGAATTTGACTTATTTTGAACAAAACACGGAAAACACAGCCATAAAAGAACTGGAGAAAAAGTGTTTATGGGTTTTTTGTGAACCATACTAGTCTAGTTTTTACTGTCTCTTTGTCTATGTCGATTAACACAGCACAAATAAGGTGCCCCAGACTTGATGTCCCACATTTGGTTTG
Source organism: Neodontobutis hainanensis (assembly GCA_024349245.1). NCBI lineage: Eukaryota > Metazoa > Chordata > Actinopteri > Gobiiformes > Odontobutidae > Neodontobutis > Neodontobutis hainanensis. The sequence continues at coordinate 146,198 of JALDNG010000040.1, read as the reverse complement.
CAAAGATCTGGTCACCCTTAGTTAAACAGAAGTGTGGTGATTAGGAGTTTTTGGCTTCTTCCATATTAGCTAAATAACTTCTCACCAGGGCCATGTACCACGATCCTAACACGCCCCAGTGCAGTTTTGTCTTCAGAAGAAGTTTCTACTGAGCTCTACTTCCATCTTTCTCATACCAAAAATCCAGGGTTAACCCTCGGCGTTTCCTCACTAACCTTTTAACCTAGTTTTGTAGCCCAGGTTTGTGGTCTCAATGGGCAATAATGTAAAATCATTTTCATGGTTGTACAATTTTTTTTGACAATCTGAGATATTAGTCGTCTTGTCAGCGGTTCAATTCCAGTTTGACTAAAACCACTCAGGTGCAATTACTGTATCTGCCCCGATCCTGGTAGTATGAGCAGTCAATCTGATGATCAAAGAGGAGAGGCATCTTTATTAAACGTTACTAGTTCCCCACAGGCAACTGAGGCTTTAAGGAGACAAATAAACTGAAATAAGAACCAAAGAGCGACTAATCTTCCAAGTCAGACTGTTTAAACGATGCCAGAAACTCTTAAACCTCAATAAATGAGATGCAGCTTTAAGATAAGAGTTCAAGAGGAAGCCACTGGGAGATTTCTTTTACGTCAAGAGTTTTATCTGTACTTTTCGCGCCAAGTTAAACCTTCCTTTTTATGAAACGGTCATAATATATAGCGGCGGCGTCCTAATTATCAGAGCCACGTCTTGTAAATTCACTGTTTTCACGATTAATTTCAAGCAGGTTTGAAAAGGAGCAGTATATTTCAATGTGAAGCAGCTGCAGGAGAAAAAGTAGGCGAGTCAAAGCAGTATAACTCCTCTCGACACAGGGGTTCGGCTAAAGCCCTGCAGCTGGTCTGAACTCTCAGTGGGTGCCACCGTTGTGTGCAGTATAAATTATGCATGCAGCCTTGACCAGTGATTTCACTCTTTAACAATCCCACACTTTTCCCCTGTGAGCTTTTAGACCGTAGATATTTTAGAGTCATTTGACAGAGGCCCAAGAGTTGACAGTGGGTCCAGAGCACAGAGGTGTGACTGAAAGTTGAACGGGGGCCAAAAAGTGTCGTGAAAAAGTGGATGAAAAAGTGGATGAAGCCCTCGTCACACTGAGATTGTTGCAGTTAGTCATGGAAATCCTTTTATACATGGCACGTTCTCGTGGCGTTCTGTCCTGCAGCTCACTGATCTCAGACGTCCACTGGCGGCTCTCTGTAGTGTCCAAAACTAATACCTAAACTTGTATTAGTTTTTCAAACACCTGCGATTTCTTTTTCTATTAAAATAATTATCCATTACTGCCTGAGCCATCCATAGAGCTTCGTCAGTTTATTATAATGCAGAGACTTCTTACTAATGTCACAAGTTCCACTTTGGTTTAGTGCAGGGGTCGGCAACCTTTACCGCTCAAAGAGCCATTTGGACCCATTTCCCACAGTTACAAAAAACCCTTTTGACATTTAAAATGAAATAACACTGCATATGACACTGCACAGTTTTTTTTTTGCCTTAATGCTATGTATAAACAAACTATAATGTGTTGCATTTATGAAATCAATAAACGACTGAGAAAACAGAACTACATTTCTGCAGCAACAAAAACATTTTGAACAAAAAAAATCTGTTTGGTTGAAGGATACTTTTAAGTAAAGTACTCAATGTCTATTTGAGTTTAAATTGTATTTATGAAAAAGCAAAAACGCCGCCTCTCTCTGTGTGTCATCCTTTTACTGGTGCGTGCAGTCAGCTGTCAATCTCAATAATAAAAAGACTATTTCACTGAACAATGAAAAAATATGAATATAAGTAAAATAATAGGCAATTCAAATAATTATCATCCTTGTTTAATGTGATTTCTGCTCCTGAACCTCAGCGCACAGCGTCTGTACATCAGGGCTGTCTGTCGTCACCTTCGTCTTTAAACAGGATCGTACGCTGTCACCTGAGAGGCGTGCACGATGTTTATGTTGGAAAACACCTGCATATCTCCTCATTACATATTAAACACACTGGTAAACTAGTCTCGTCAGCAGTGAAAGCAAATGAATCGGCCCACGTTCCATTGAACGTTCTGTTTTCTTCAGACACTTTTCTTTTCTTAGAATTCTCCATAGTTGACCTTCCTGGGATTCGAAAAGTTCAAGAAATCGTTCGCTGGCGGGTATCGCACATTGGCATTTGTGACGCATAGTAACAGTGACAATATAAAAACAAACAAACTAAAATAAAATACAATAATTAAATACTCATTAATTATTTTCAAAAGCCACAGGGAGCCACATTAGAGAGATAAAAGGGCCGCGTGCGGCTCCGGAGCCGCGGGTTGGTTTAGTGCAACAAAGAATATAAATGTTTGGTGATACTTTATTTTACACTACATTTGAGACTGGACTAACTCTGTCTCCTTCAAACACTGACCTCCGTGAGTCTGGACCTGGTCTAAGACTGGACTAACTCTGCCTCCTTCAAACACTGACCTCCGTGAGTCTGGACCTGGTCTAAGACTGGACTAACTCTGTCTCCTTCACCAAACACTGACCTCCATGAGTCTGGACCTGGTCTAAGACTGGACTAACTCTGTCTCCTTCAAACACTGACCTCCGTGAGTCTGGACCTGGTCTAAGACTGGACTAACTCTGTCTCCTTCAAACACTGACCTCCATGAGTCTGGACCTGGTCTAAGACTGGACTAACTCTGTCTCCTTCACCAAACACTGACCTCCGTGAGTCTGGACCTGGTCTAAGACTGGACTAACTCTGTCTCCTTCAAACACTGCCCTCCATGAGTCTGGACCTGGTCTAAGACTGGACTAACTCTGTCTCCTTCAAACACTGACCTCCATGAGTCTGGACCTGGTCTAAGACTGGACTAACTCTGTCTCCTTCAAACACTGACCTCCGTGAGTCTGGACCTGGTCTAAGACTGGACTAACTCTGTCTCCTTCAAACACTGACCTCCATGAGTCTGGACCTGGTCTAAGACTGGACTAACTCTGTCTCCTTCAAACACTGACCTCCGTGAGTCTGGACCTGGTCTAAGACTGGACTAACTCTGTCTCCTTCAAACACTGCCCTCCATGAGTCTGGACCTGGTCTAAGACTGGACTAACTCTGTCTCCTTCAAACACTGACCTCCGTGAGTCTGGACCTGGTCTAAGACTGGACTAACTCTGACCTCTGTGAGTCTGGACCTGGTCTAAGACTGGACTAACACTGACCTGCGTGAGTCTGGACCTGGTCTAAGACTGGACTAACTCTGACCTCTGTGAGTCTGGACCTGGTCTAAGACTGGACTAACTCTGTCTTGGTGTTGAAATGCTCTGAACCATAATTGTGTTCTTCTTCTGTTTGTTTATACTTTAAATTGGGGCCTAATGTAAAACCACACTTTTTGCTGTGGCCACATGGACTTCAGGAGAAATCTGTAACGCTCTGCTTTCAGACTCGACCAGTGCAGCCTAAGCTTTGTATTTCCACTCTGTACTTTACTGTGTTGGGGTCCCCTCAGAGCCTAGAGAGTATACACAAGTGGGGGGCCCCAGCTCGTGTTCGCAGCGAGGCACACACTCAAAAAAACACACACGCCAAAGACCAGCGCGATCAGGTCCAATTTGCAGGTTTGCTTGAGCGTTTGGCGCAGCAGAAACAACGCTGCTGCCAAGAATAACAGCAGAGTTAGACCTGACGACCATTAAAACCAGAGAAGAGATTAATTATATTCTCATTCTTGGGCATTTCAGCAAATTAATCAGAGATTTATACCAGAAAAGGTATCTGAGCCAGGTTTGAGGCCATGCTAGAGACATGAAAAAAGACCTTAAGGTTACTCCATTAAGAAAGAACAAATTAAAAACAATAACAGTGTAGTACCACTGTTTGGCCACTAGTGTTTGCTTTCACTTGACTATTAAAAAATCATACAAAAAAAATAATTCTGTTCTTTTTTTGTGCTCTTTTTCAAATTCAAAAACAGTGTTTCTTGAAGTGGGGTTGGTTTCCAAAATTATTGCGTCTCAAAAAAAGCTCATCACACAAAGCTCGTAATGGTCCATGTGCATTTAACTAAAACATCCAGCAAGATATGAAAATAAGGGAAGAGTGGTCATTTTTTTGAGTCGGATAGTAAAAGGATGAGTTCTGTTTTTCATTAAGTGGGATCTACAGGATACTTATGAATAGTTTTTACTTATTCCCTGCTGTATGCTGTAGTCAGTTGTCAATATACTCCCAGTTTGAAGAAACAGACAGGAATAATAATACAGACATTATGGCTGTCAATGAGGGTCAGTTGAACAGCCAAGTATTAATCTATTCTAACAAGATTTCTTCTGTTTAAACAACTACCCTTAATGCAAGTGTGTCCGACATAGAAGGCATTAACAGTACTATTCAATATTTTTATGTCTTCAAACCTTTCTACTCCATGTTTATTTTTACTCATTAGCACTTGGTGAAGCTATACCAAGATTTAGTTCAGTCTTTTCCATAAATTTGTTCCTATAGCTTTGCGCTTGTCTACTTTTCCAAAGTGGGAACATTACGTTCTACAGAGTGCCACAACAAGCTGAAGCCCAAAAGAAAACAGTTAAAGAGTTGTCGTCCTGACCTGTTCTTCCAGGCTCCATTTACAGACAACTTTTAATTGATTTTTTTCTGAAAAAGCGTTGATAAATCTGACCTTTATTGTGGATTTATGCGTTTAGTACTATGTATTATCAGAATATTATCAGAACATGTATGAAGAAACACAATATGTTGTTCTACTTGCTTTGTGTTGCCAGCAGCCAACCATATTTACAGTTTGCACAGCAACGCAGCTTTTCTCAAACAGACTCACCAAATGTGGTTTTGTGAAGTGAAATCAGCCTCATGGCAGCCTCATCTGGTCATTTTCAGTAACTCGCCTTGTTATGTAAATGTTTTTTTATAAGCCAATGAAGACTGCGAGAGGTTTTTGTCAACAATAACCCATGTATGTTTAGTCTTTTATAACGATCCATTTAGGCTGGTTTGTCAGCTAAAAGCCCCGATCCGTTTAGTTCCTCACATTTTACCTCTTCTTATTTTATTTTGTTGAACAATATTGTTTTGGTTTGTTTTTTTTCCCGACCTCCGGAAAACTAAACGTTTGGGGATGTTTTTGTCGCCAGTTTATGAGGCTCTTCCTGTTTGAGCTCGTCTATGTTCCGTGTGAGGTTTACTCTTGAATCAAACCGTACCAGAGCTCAGTTGGAAGAGGTCTTGTTTGTATGTTTGGTTTCACTGAGGGGTTTATCTGGAGCATTTACATTTATCCAGGGGAACCGCAACAAACACAACTAGTGTAAAACCTCCATTTTGACGTTCAGGTGCAAAACAAACTTAAACTTGTCATTGATGTTAGCATGTAGCTAATAATAGGTATTTTACAAATAACGATTAGACATTAGATAAATAGAAAAAAATGTATCTTATGATCAAACATGGGAACCACACTTAGGTTTTCAGATACTTGAGTGTCACAGAGGCTTTTAGAAACTGCTTCCTCCATCTTTAAGGATTTATCACAGTTCAGTCTGGGTAAGAGTGAGACTGTGAGAAAGAGCAGAAGCCGTTCCAGAAACAGCTTCAAAAGAAGATTTACAAAGTGAGAAAGACAGAGAAAAATCCAGCGCGTCTGAACAAAAGCATTACGATGTGAGAAACTGAGAATTGTTGAAAAAAAACGAAACACACACGAGTCCAGTCTTTGTAATGTGTTGTCACGACCCGGCGCTGTTTACGTTACAGAGGGAGATGAAAACGCTGCGCCTGGTTTGGAGCGAGGGGATGAACCACAGTGATGAAGAAATAAAGCAGAGACAGGTCTCGGAGAATGAAACGGAGAAGAGCTTTAAATGGTTTATGCCTGCGATGACGGAGGCAGGACGGAAACATGTGGTGTCAGTTCAAAACAGATTCTGAAGAAGGTTTTGATCAAGATGTAATTCAATCTAAAAATAGTTGTATAATGGCAAAGATACTATGGTTTTAGTGGCCACTATTAAAGTTTAATGTAATGCGTAATCTTTCATTGTGAAAAAATGTTAACGGTAATGGCAACCACTGGGACTTTTCTGGGCTAGAGTTTGTGATAAAATCTTACAGAATTCAGTTTAACTTAGAATAAAAATATTAATACATTTAAGTTGCGAGTTTTGAGTGGTAAGATCAGACTTTAACCAGTTAAAATACCTGCTTAAAACAAGATTTGGACAGGTTCGAAGTGGTTTAACTTGGACCTTAATTGGTTTTATGTGGCTTTTAACTGATTTGAAGAGGTTGAACTTAGACTGGATTTAAACTGGTTAATGAGGGGTGCAGACTTTAACTGGTTCTTAAGGCATTCAACCGGGTTATAACCCGATTTGGATGGGTTTTAGGTGGTTTAACACAGACTTTCACCAGTTTAAAATTGATTTAACCTTCTTAAAAATAGGATCTGGGCAGATTAAAATCGGTTTAAACCATTTTATGTGGTTTTGAACAGATTAAAACTTGTTATAACCAGATATGGATAAGCTTTAATTGGTTTCATGGAGATTTTAAACAGTTTTAAATGGATTGGTTCAGTTTGTCGAATTGTACAGGTGTCAAATCAGCTTCAAATTGAAAAAAACTATGAATCCCCAAGGGGATAGTTTGTCATGATAACATCAGATTAACGTTTGACTTATGTGCAGATACACCTCTTAAAAATTCCTATTTCCTAACATTTTTCCTTTTCTTTTCCAGGTCACAGAGAACATAATCTCCAAACAGACCTTCATTGGTGAGTCTCTTTCCCAATGACACCCATTACACAACTAAACCAGTTTTCTTTCCTGACTCTTGTGTATTTCCTGTCGTCCCCAGAGGCCAGAACCATGCCTCGCACTTTCAACACCACAGGGTCAAAGTTCATGACCTCTGTGGCCCAGCGGCCCTCGGCTCACTTGACCCTCCGCGACACCAGTTCGCAAGGTGAGACGGTAGTTTCGTGTTCGGGTTTTAAAGACAAGTCTACACCTAAATGAGAATCAGAGGAAGAGATCTTTTTCTGTCACTCTGTTCTTTATCAGTGTCTAATCCTCGGAGGTCATGCTTCTGACGGTCAACTAGAAAATAAGCACAAAAAGGTTTGCAAGTGTGTGGGATCAGTGCTCAACAATTACTTATGTAAGATGACCATTTCACGTTTTTTTTTTTTTTTTCCTAAAATTCATTTAATTGGTTACAGGGCTTAAGTTAAGTTAAGTAAATTAAAAAAAATAAATTTATGAAAAGAAAAGGTAAGAGCAGAAAAGTACGGAGCCCCTCTGGTCTCACTATGTAAAAAAAAAAAATATATGTAACTAAGTCGTGGCCACGAGATACGCTAACTCGTGGCCACGAGTTAAGCTAAGTCGTGGCCACGAGATACGCTAACTCGTGGCCACGAGTTAAGCTAAGTCGTGGCCACGAGATAAGTAAATATGAAAGCATGCACGCTAACTCTGCCGCCCATAAGGCTCATACATACAGCCAGATGGACCTAAGCCTACAACGCCCTCTGCTGACGTTTTATCGTAGGCTACACAGACATGCTTTTCCAAAATGTCAAAGACTTCAATAATTAATAAACCAGTCTGCACACTAATATAGACTATCTTAAAATCATAATCAGAAATACTTTATTGATCTTTATTGATATCGATAACCTTTGTTATTTAAATGGACCCTGTACTGTAGTGCAATGTAATACTTCACATTCTGTGCAATATTATCTGTTTTAATATTCAGTGTAATATAGTTTGCTGCAGTTCTGCTTCTATTTATTTACTAGTACTGTTCATCACAATCAATTCAATTCTGTTAATACAGTAATGTAAATCTTGTAGGCTGCATATCCATGGTCCTTTATAACTCTTCTTCATATTTTATAGCATATATTTATTTAGCATATACTTTTTACATGTGTATAGGCTACTTGTTTATTTACCAACTTATATTATTATTTATATTTCTTTAAATGTCTTGATGTGCACATCAACTGTGACACAACAATTGTCCCCTGGGTTATCGATATCAATAAAGATCAATAAAGTATTTCTGATTGTGATTTTAAGATAGTCTATAGTAGTGTGCAGACTGGTTTATTAATTATTGAAGTCTTTGACATTTTGGAAAAGCATGTCTGTGTAGCCTACGATAAAACGTCAGCAGAGGGCGTTCTAGGCTTAGGTCACGGTACCTCCATCTGGCTGTATGTATGAGCCTTATGGGCGGCAGAGTTAGCGTGCATGCTTTCATATTTACTTATCTCGTGGCCACGACTTAGCTTAACTCGTGGCCACGAGTTAGCGTATCTCGTGGCCACGACTTAGCTTAACTCGTGGCCACGAGTTAGCGTATCTCGTGGCCACGACTTAGTTACATATATTTTTTTTTTTTTACATAGTGAGACCAGAGGGGCTCCGTAGAAAAGACACTCCATTAGATACAAAAAAAATTTAAATTCTTTATATAGAGACTTTTCTTTTGTTCAATCCGGTGGTATCACAAGCCCCTCTTTATTAAATGTATTTAAAATAAGTATAAGTATTGTGGCAACCTTGTTATTGTATAGAGATAATGATGTAAGTAAAGATAAAAAAGTGTATTCAATAATTAAGGAAGCGTATTGGAAATGAGTGGATGACTAGCGCTTTAACCCATCTAACATTTCCTATAGCTACATACTGTAAACACATTCAGAAACTACCTTCTATAGTTGGGTTTTACTTTTCTTGAAGTGATAGATGACAAGCAGGAAACGTCTCTCTTTTGTAGAGCAGCAACAAATTAAAAAAATACTTTTACGTAAGAATACAAAGACATAACTGAAGCATCATCCTGATATTTATAAAAGGCTCAGCAGGTGTGTGTGTAGTGTCTGTTTGAAGCAGAATACCAGCTCCACGTCGTCAGTAGCAGGACAGATGGGACACTTGAAGTCTCCCATGAACTTCTATAAAACTCCTGTCAAACTGACATTTATGAAGATGGCGTCAAAGGTGGAAATATTCAGGATTTATGGTCATTTTTTTTTTGGAGACCATTTATCATCAGAGCTCTGTCATTGTCCAGATTAAACTCAAACAGTGTATTTTTAACAATTCGAACAACCGACCCGGAGATTGAACCGACATCCATCTTTATAGACATTTCTAAAAGGAGATAATTTTACAAATAAAATGTATTTTGTTAAAGCGCCACTGGGTAAAATGAGTATTCAGTCAGGACCACGGTATTAACAGAGCTTAACCCTTTACAATTGCTACGTTATCAATATATTACAGGTTTTCCAGGACGTTAAGTATGTAATAACTGTTGAATGTGACTGTCTACTTTACATTGTGCAGAGCCTCATTTCGTCTCATGTGGGACTCGCGTGCAAACTGCAGGGTGTTGACAAATCTGGCAATGACCGCTGCGAGGTATTTCAGAGCTGACAAAGGAAAGTGTTTGTTTGAAGGAAGGAGGAAGCTCACGTGTTCATCCGGGATTTCTCAGAGGAAATACTCGAGCAAGACGCCTGATCTTTGATGTATATGTTGCGCTAAGTTTGTGTGCCCAATGCAAAATAAACAGTTGAAGTGCAAACCTCTGTAATCCTCTCGATACATTAGACGCATAGCTTTATAGTAACTGTGTATAGTATCTGTCTTCTGCTGAGGACTCTGAACTCCATGGTACTGGGTACATCTTATAAATGATAATACAGGAAAGACTGCATGTATGAACAGGACCATCAACCTAAAGCAACTCTATCCATAGTTTCATTAAACACTGATTAAAAGCCAACAACTAAGAAACAGAGATTCCTCAACATCTAGACAATCTGAAATGTATAGTTTAATGTATTTATTCAAAAGCATTGTTTAAATTCTGTCGCAAATTAAATTGTAAATTGACAAAATACAGAAACTGCTTTACAAATACATTTACCATTGTTCTAGTCAGCCATAGGTGTAAAAAATGTCTGAGAATTTCCCTTTTTTGATATAAAAAAATAAATAAATAAATGGATCCAGAATAGAGCCTTGTGGAACTCCTTGGGTAAAGTTGGTGAAGACGAGTGTGATAAGTGCTGGTAGAGTAGTCCTAAACTGTTCTCAAGTCGAAGAACTGGGAGCACAGGGTAAATGACCCAAGCCAGAATAGAACCCAGGTCTCCCGAGTTTGTGGTATGTGCTCTTTCAGGAGAGCCAATCAATGGTTGTACAAGTCTCACATCTTTACAGCAACATCTGGTTTTAGACATTGCAGCAGACTTGTATTTTCTACGGTCCAGTTTATCATCTAGCTTTAGCTTTAGCACCTTGTTGGAGCTACAGATTGTTTTTCACTTAGAAGATAAAAAATCAATAATACAAAAACATATCCACAATACATATTGAGTTTTAAATGTAAATGTGTAATGTTGATTTCTTCATGCATCACTTGAAATTGTATAAATAAGAATCTGTAAAATATAGTTCGCTGATGTCATCAATTTGTGATTTTAACACCCCAACGCAGAGTTAAACAGAATGTTTAAATCCCATTTCTTCACGTTTCTACAACTGCCCAGAGAGGACAAACTTTTACATTTGTGTTTCTTTTTCATCAAACAGTCTTCATGAAGATTTAAAATAAAATCACCATTAAAGCCTTGTTCCATTCACAGGTTCCTTTTGGTAAAATATGGTCACTTCTGGCAACAATGACAACAAGCCAAACTCTGTTGTTCACAAACCAGTCCTCTTCCAAAATACAATGTGATGGTGATTTGTTAATGTTGTGTACAATTTATCGCTCATTCCAACCCAAAGTCATCCATAAAGCAACACATATTTTATTTTGCACAGAGACCGAGGTGGTTATGATTATATTGTCATCGACCTCAAAGCAACCCATTGTCTCTTCACTGATGAAAACCAGGACCAAAGACACATGTCCACTTTCAGAAAGCCTAATGACAGTCTGCTTTGCTTTGTGTAAAATTGCTTCCATCCTTTAGTAAACAGCAATATCAATTCTCTATGATGAACTAATATTGTGTTGAGCAAAAAAAGTCCCTCGGCGATGAAATAATTCGAACATTACATCTTTAGTCTTGACAGCGGAATCATTCTGCAGCTCCAATGATGATTAAAGACGAGGCAGAAGTGTTTATTATGTAGCGTTAGGTTTTTATGAAACTTTGGGGAACGATTGCTCAACACGAGAGAAAAAGGAGTGCTGCTCAGGGGTCACACATTTCACGGCTGGCTCTGGTTTGTGTTCGATTGTTTTTGTTCGTCGCTGCTGCTGTTGAAAGTTTGGCAAACATTACGGAGTAAATGAGATGCACCGTTCCCTTTTTGCACCAAGAGACATACCTCATCGGGGTTAGCGTATGTCGTGGAAATCCTGGAATATGGTAGATCAGTTTTCCAGAAATTGACAAATTGTGGATATATGGAAAAAGTCAATTGTCCAAGAAAAACGCAATGCCCTAGAATTAATAATAACACATTGAAAAAGTGTATTCTCTATTAATTTAGATTTTTCTCATCTCTTCTCCATTGTACTCAGCCCCTTCTTTGGATCTACACCAGTCCTGTCGTCACGTGGTCCGGTCCTGGGCCAATCAGAGCTTTGGAGCTCACCTGCACAACATGAGCCTGTCCAATGGGAAGTTGCGGGTCCCACAGGACGGGCGCTACTACCTGTACTCACAGGTGAGATACTACAGATCATAGACACTGGACACACCTCACACATTAACACACCAGCGTCACAAACTCATACGGCTCCTTGTCTTGCCCAAGCTGCCTACCTTCATGTTTAAAAAACTTATACCAGTATGTGCCCGTCTATTATTTATGACCACAAAACCATTAAAGAGTCTTCCCTTTGCTTTTTTCTTCCAGGTGTATTTCCGATACCCGTCTCCAGCAGCGAGTGATGGAGACCAGCGCAGCGTCAGTCATCAGCTGGTGCAGTGCATCTACAAGAAAACATCCTACCGCAGCCCCATACAGGTACAACATTTCACTCGGAGATTGTCCCATATCAAAACAACCATGTGTTTTTGGTGGTAGGTCTGTTCAAAGGATTACTTTAGTTTTATTAAATGGATCACGTAGTTTTTTTAACATTAGCTTGAACTCCGGCAGATTTATCCCTTTAATATTCTTTTATAAAATGCAAACACGTCAAATAAAAACATATTATTAAAAACATTTATTTTACACACTACATTCTCCTTTGATTATTGGTTACTTTTTTTTATTTATTTATATATTCATTTTAGTTTTTATAGTTAAGGGTTTGCAATAATGCCTTAAGCAAAGTTCTTGCTTTATGTAAAAACTTGGCAAAATGAAATAAAATGTGTTTGTTGAGGTCTCGGTCATTGCTCCGACACTTACCTCTCTGTTGTCTCTCTCTTGTCCAGCTCTTGAAGGGCGTTGGGACCAAATGCTGGGCTCCGGACGCAGAGTACGCCCTCCACTCGGTTTATCAGGGAGGACTGTTCGAGCTGCGAGCCGGAGATGAACTCTTCGTCTCCGTTTCGTCGCCTACGATGGTGAATGCAGACGACTCCTCCAGCTACTTTGGTGCCTTCCGTTTGGATCTCTAAAAAAAACAAAGGGACAAAACGTTACTAAAGGATTTACGGAAGCCGTTGTTTGGAAAAAGGATCCTTTTTTTGGGGGGGGGCCTTTGAGCGGTATCTGCCTGGACCTTTTGAAAGATTGGCGTTTGAAGGCTTTGCATGAGTGGAAACACTGAACAAGAAAGATTTTAAAGGGGAATCTAACAAGTTTTATCTTTCTTTCTCTTCATTTATCAAAATTAAACCATGATGTGCAATCACCTGTCGAAGGAAATTACCGTTTGGACCCAACTTTTTCAAGGTGTTCCAGTTCAAATTCAAAAGAAATTTAAGAAATCACTCCCCTGTGCTGCTTGTATTTTAACATAGCCAACAAATCTCAGTGTATGTTCACAAAAAGGCCTTATCGTATGAAGCTGCCGGACCCTTGGATGTGGATTACAGACTTAAGAATGTACAGACAAAACACAAAGATGTGAGGAGCAAAATCAGGCGATCAAACCAAAGTGAGTTGAACTCAACTCTTCCTAAGCGTGCCATGAGAGTGCTGTACATATGAATGGCTGAGAATGAGATTAAAATCAAGAACTGTGGTGATTTATAAATAATTAATATGTATTTTACCAGAACGGACATTTGACCACTTGGATGCCTTTTGTGGAAAAAAATAACACTACAGCTGTGGATTTAATGCAAAGACTTCCTCGCAAACGAGAAAGAGGGCAAAGTAGTGTAAATGAGGCTGAAGGGAGTATATGTTAGAGCGACACAACACAGTTCAGAGAAGCCGCTCACTAACACAGTCCTTTTAAATGGAAAACAACCTCTGTCGAAGGCTGGGTTCACACAAGTGGATAATTAAGACATTCTTATTCTTGAAAATGACTTGGGTGTTCCTAATCAAAACCGTTCACATCATCTGTATACATTTAAATCACGGCCTATTCATCAGTGTCTGTAAACAAAAAGCTACAGAGCATACAGATATTAAAAACAAAATAATAAACAGAATATACTTTTTGTGACAATCCATCTAAATTTCTCAATTTCTCAACAGCATTAAACAAACTTGACTTTTTGCTATTTTTTTCTAAACTTGGTGGTGAAAGAGCAGATTTCCAATCCCACACCTGAAACCCTCCTTTCTGCAGCCAGTGAGCACCTACGGTAGCCCTAGAGGGTCATGCAGTTGACTATGAACAAATATTAAAAGATTAAAAAAGATTAAAAAAAGAAAGTAGTATAGACTTCTTATGTAGTGGTCCTCTCTGGGCAGCTGTAGAAACAATAATTTAACTTTAACTGGGATCTATGGAGTTTTAGATGCACACAATTCTTAGTTATTTTGAAAAACAGACTGTTTTTAACCAAACAAATTGTACAACAGTGCAAGATATTAATACAATATTTACATAAAAACTGTTTTAGGATAAACTTAACCCCTACACTTTGACTATTTAACCCGGTGGTGCTTCTAGGTCGGCAGAAAAAAGGGGCGTTTGGAGCCAAAGAACTTGAATGTGTAAATCTAACATAAGCAGCCCGTCCAGTCTGTGTAGCACTCTTCTCTTACTTTTGTTTTCTTTGGAGATATTTGTTTCCATCATGTGTTTTCCTGTTTAACCTGTGAAGCTGCGTTCAGTTTTATTTTTTAGGATCAGTTATGCAAACAAACCACAAACTTCAGAGACAAGTGGGTGATTAAGAGGCTGAGGTTAGCTGTAGGGCTAAGGCTTTTCACTTTTAGACTTTTACACAAAATGAAACAGATGTGTTAATATTGTTTCAGTGATTTTATTTCTGAATGTATGGAGCTTTATAATGAAACGGTAGGATTTTGTATCAACCACTATTTACTGGCAACCGTGATTTGGGCTTGTACATTATTTGCTATTTTGGTGCTACGGTCAAATCCATCACAGAAAAAGGGCTTATACAAAGTGTTTGGAGTTAAGAATATATTACAAACTACTTACCATTAATGTACAGTCAATGGCCGAATCCTATTAAAAATTAAAATTGACACCAATAAACAGACTTGTGTAAACATAATGTATATAAAGATGGATTAAAGGATGCTGCTTAATGCTGCTGTGAAAAAAAAATACTCATTTATTGTTTATCTATTTAAACATTAAAACTACCCAAACATTGAAATAATTTAAAATTAAGCTTGTTACAATAAAATAGGATATTTTTTTAATTTTGTAATGCCTTAGTTGTTAGCTTACCGGAGCCAGCCACCAGGGGGCTAGTAAAACATTTGGCTTCAATTTTAAGCAGCTGTCACAATCTTTATATACAGTCTGTGTTAATAAAGTGTTGCTTTTTGATGTGGTTAACACCTGTAAGCACCTAAACTTCATAATAAAACATTCAGAAAGTCAAGAAAGAAAAGGAACAACTGCTTCAGTAATGGCTGCCAGTTACTTTAAAGACAGTGTGTGTGTACAAAATTACTTGTGAGGTCTAAGGATGGACACATTTTCTTCTGTCACTGCATCTTGATTTCTGAAACCACCACAGTCAAGTCAGAAGCTTCATTTCTATTTATGGGGCAATTACAATGATTACTATGTTTGAAAGATAACATTATTGTTATCAGCAGAATTTAATCAATACAATGTGTGCAAATGTTGGTCACAACCAACCTCTGCTGCTGGAAGTTAAAGTTTAGCTTAAGAAGAAAGAAAGGAACAGCGCAACAACCAAGCTATAGTTCCAAAGACTCAGTTGTCTGGCCGTAGTTTTAGAGTGAGAGTCTCTCAAATCCTTCAGACATCTTCAGGGTCAAAATGTTGATTAGGGATTTTTGATTAATATGTCCGTTTTATTATGGACAATATTGGTGAATAGTGGAGCAATGGGCAGAGGCTGTCCATATTTATACAGTCATTGACCAAAACTAATCCAAACATAGCAATAAAACAAACTAAAGCAACATTATTACAGTCTCTCCAGGTTTACCAGGATTCATGGGAAGGCTGCCAAAGCATAAAGACCTACTCCCCCCTTGTGACTGATCTGTGAAAACTCCCAGATGGCACTGGGGGAGGGTGGACACTGTGGATAAATGAGTGTATCTGAGTCTATGGAGGTGACACGGGATGATTTGTGCGTCTGCAAACGAAGACTGGGCTCAATATAGATTTTAGCCCTTGCCACAGACAAAAGGGTCAAATCTGTGCATAGTTTATGTCTGAGATTTTCCATCTGTGTCCAAATCTTTTCTTTAAAAAATTCAGTTAAAACTTTCTCTTGACGAAGGGTTTACCTGCCGGGGTTTCTAAATTCACAGCACATGGGTGAGTTTAAAAGCCGTCATACGTTATCCAAGCTGTTCAAAATGTTCAGAAATCAGTCCAAGGTTTACTGCCTTACTGTACTGAGGTCTAATTTAGGACTGTCCAGAAATAGATCCACTTGTCACTTTATGGTCTCTTTTTTTCCCTTCCTTGGATACTGGTCTACGAATACCTCACTTTTTTCTCGACTTTTCTTTTGTTTTTGGACATAATAATGCTCCGTTAACCTGGAGCTTAACTAGTTTTCAGTTTTTTTTAAGTCAAGAGACACCATAACTGTCTCCTCTGAGTCACTGATCACAAACATGGCTCCAAAATCTGTGTATGGTTCATAAATAGCAAGTACTCAACTGAAAGTACTTGTTTTGGAAAATGTAGTATCGGAACATGCCTAGTGGCATAAAAATGTGGTTGCCAAACATTTGGTCAGGTCACAACGATCCCTCAAGGGGGCATAAGGCATCCTAAACTACAATGTTTTGGCTGATGAATGAAAGACCGACAGTGTTGTTCAGTCTCATCCCGTCACACTATCAGCCCTGTTCTCTGAAACCTCAGAGCAGCACACACACTCTCAAACATTAATCAGAGGAATTTGGGAAAAGATAAGGAACAGATGTCATGGCCCCAACAGTTAACCTAGTAAACTTGCTGCTGAAACTGCTGCAAAAGGTGGACATACCAAATATTAAAGTAGTATATAAAGTTAAAAGGGTTCTTTAATCTGACCAGGACTATTCTCAAAAATTCCTGTTCATCCTCTGACCTCTGACCTCGCTGCAGCAGTGGGTGTAATATCTTTAAAGTATTGTTTTGTGAAAGCGGCTGCAGCTCAGTGACACAGATCTAAAAGGTTGTTGTAGGAGGAAGCCCAGCCTGCGCCTCCCGCTGAGTCCTAATTAGCTCCACAGTGCTGCACTCTCTCATTACACTGTCTTCTTCGATTAAAATGAATATGTGGGCGTCGACGTGTCGTTTCGGTGCCGTGCTGGGTTTACGCAAAAGCTCGTAAAAAAGACGGCTGTGCGATTCGACAAAGTGTCATCTCCAATTAACTTAAAAATTAGACACGACTGAATCAAAGTCTGCTTTTGGAGAAACGAGCCGTGGTTATTTATGATGAGAAGAGGCAGCATAAATTAGCAGTGAATAATCTCACAGCGGGAGGCTCATGTTCAGTTGCTCTTATTTAACGCACTAATGCAAAAGTTATGGTCTTCAGCAATACTTGGAACAGAAATGTCTATGCTGTTAGTAACTGGTATAAATGGAACTGTAAGTGGATTCAGTGGGACTTAATGGTTTTAGTTTGATTTGAAACTAAGGGCTATAAACTGATATAAATGGGTTTTTGAGAGACTTTTTACTTGATTACAAAGGGCTATTAACAAATATGGACCAGTGTTGATTCAGTCAGAGCTCTTTTCTTTGGCTCAAGAGTTCATCTTAAGGGAAAACAACTAATAGAGGCTTTAAATCAAATCACCGCAGCACAAAGATGTAGGTTTACTCTAGTGTTTAGTGCAGGGCTTACATCAGAAACACTTCTGTGGTCGACCAAGAATCTCAAATGTGTCCAACATCAGTTAAAACCAGGTCCAGACTCACGGAGGTCAGTGTTTGAAGGAGACAGAGTTAGTCCAGTCTTAGACCAGGTCCAGACTCACGGAGGTCAGTGTTTGTTGAAGGAGACAGACTTAGTCCAGTCTTAGACCAGGTCCAGACTCACGGAGGTCAGTGTTTGTTGAAGGAGACAGAGTTAGTCCAGTCTTAGACCAGGTCCGGACTCATGGAGGTCAGTGTTTGAAGGAGACAGAGTTAGTCCAGTCTTAGACCAGGTCCGGACTCATGGAGGTCAGTGTTTGAAGGAGACAGAGTTAGTCCAGTCTTAGACCAGGTCCAGACTCACGGAGGTCCGTGTTTGTTGAAGGAGACAGAGTTAGTCCAGTCTTAGACCAGGTCCGGACTCATGGAGGTCAGTGTTTGAAGGAGACAGAGTTAGTCCAGTCTTAGACCAGGTCCGGACTCATGGAGGTCAGTGTTATGAATATAAAATGATTGAGGTATCGAAAAACCCAAGAACAGGCAAGTATACCATTTCTGGTCATGGTTGGTCTTTACGTCCAAGACTCAAGCAGTTGGTTTCAGACCAGAAAAGTCAAATTTTTAAGGGCTTGCATAAATTTATCTCTTTGGTTAAAGTGCTTTTCCAAATCTTGAAAACCTAATATAAAAATCTAAACATTTTCTAATAACTCTTGGGACAAGCATGTGTGGGATTTTGCTCAAAGCTCAGAGTGAGTTCACAGAGTTGCGTTAGAAGCTGCCAGACCACAGCTCGGACACATTGTCATTTGTTCCCAGTTTGACCTCTAAAAAGAAGACTCCTTGGATTACCCTTCACATAAATCGGCTCCGAAACTACAAACCTCAGCTGCAAAATGTTTTCAGCTCGGATCCAGCTTCACTCTGTGTTTATATTTTCTGAAACAATGACCCGTGTTGAACATAACTACCAATTTCCAAAAAAGAGCTCATCACACAGCAGTTCGTCCAAAAGCAACCGGGTTTTGTTTAAAGGCGGGAGATTTATCAGCTGCTGCCACCGAGATTTACTGGTTCAACTGGAAGCTCGAGAATTTATTAAACCAGATATATCCAGTCAACAGAATCCTCTCTGTAACATTTAGGAGCACTACTCATTTCCACTGAGTTTGTCCAATGACAGCACTACAACATGTCCCCGCAGGGCTCCCATAGAAGACAGACAATACTGAGTAGGCTTGCAGGGCATAATAAATATAATATACTTCCAAAATGGTCTAATGCCAATGTGAGATTTCAGTGATCAAAAACACAATTTCTACTAGTTTACAGGAAGAGCCAAATTTCCCCAAATTGTTCCCAGAGTGTAAATGATATGCTTTCAAGTTCTTGGGATTTATCAAAACCAAACAAACAAAAAGGATTTGTCTCAAAAACAAGTCCCATTAATTGAAAGAAAATCTCTTATTGTTATTAAAAATATCTCTTGATATTAGTTTATTTTTTTAGGTTTTTGGATGGCTATTTAGAAACATTTTAAATGAATTTGATGATAAGAATCCCTGTTACATGAAAAGTTACATAAACAAAAACATCCACCATTTTGAAAGTGGTCTTGGTCACGTTGGATTTCCTTGGTGCTCGTATTGAGAATATTAATCGCTGCTGTCCATATTGTTACGATAAATACATTTTTCAATTTGACTTCTGCCTTTTCTTCCACAAACGTCTGCAGTTTATCACAGTTGCAGTCTATTAATCCTCATTATAGTCTTCAGCTCTTGTTTTGATTGTTCCTGGTGTGCACACATGTTTGGACTGTATTCACTGGCACACTCAAAAAAAAAACAAAAAAAAAAACAGACCCGACCAATCAAACCAGAAACAACGACCCCGTCCTGTCGCTGGTGTTTCCCGTTGCCAGATCCGTCCATGAATGACACAGTGAGTAATAGAATAATTACACTTGGTGAAGGAATCAAACCCGGGACAATAATGTGAGACAGACTCCAGGCTGCGGTCGGTGCAGAGAACAATACACATTTGTTTTACTGCGCCTTGTGAGCGCCGTAACTTAATGTTGGTGCTGTAAAAAAAAGCACTTAAAGAGGTGTGGACAGACAAAACTATGGGTCAGTATGTGTTACATAAGTGTTTTTTATTAACCACAGAAGCCATTCAGGAGATTCCATAATTCAGACCAGCTAAGAATGTGCAAAAAGATAAAGTAAGTGCTGATTAGTAAAGCTCCTACCTGAATATCTCACACATTTCTAGTTTCTTGAATGTTATCTGACACCACTGGAGGAATGTTAATCCATTAATAATGAAAGTGCCTTTAAAACACTGCTCTTTTGTCTTTATCTTGTGGTTGAGTAAAGTGTAGGTTTCGGACGTGATGTTGATAGCTCTTAGCTGTTGCACATAAGACTACAGATACTACTTTTGAGGAGGTGGGTTTAGAGGGTTGTATTAAAGGAGGGGAGTGTGTTGGGCCCCTTAGTCTCCCTTAGGTCAGGTGTTTAGTCCTGGTGGAGGACCTCTGAGAGGCATCTAAAGTCCAGTGGATCTGTTTGTACTGGACTTTATGGAGGAGTTTGGGAGGTGTACCTTAGAGCAACACAAAAGGAATTGTACACGTACAGTCAAGCCCAAAATTATTCATACCCCAAATTTTGAGCTAAAGTTATTTTTTTTTCTTGATTGGAAATGAAACAGGGTAATTAGGATGCTTTAGAACAGCTTGGACTATTTGGAATAGTACTGAACTTTGGATTTGCCCAAAGACTGTGACATTTTGCAAAGGGTCTGAATCATTTTGGTCATGCCACTTTTTTTTCAAATGACACAACAAAACCCTGACAATATAAAAAACAAAAAAAAAACAAAAAAAAAAACACTATTCTCTTTTATCACCCCCTTCCTCCAATAAATATACAGTATAACTTACGATAAAAGTACCAAAAAGTGTCAAGAAGTGCACCAGTGCCTGCCTATTAAAGAATGAACAGAGAACAAGCCAAGAGTCTTACTGTGGCTGGAAAAAAGCTCTTGTGAAAACTTATTTTTTGTTGATTATACACAAAATAAACAGTTTTTCAGGCAGTAGGTCTAGTATCTACTGTAGGCCTAAGGAGTGACTTCCATTGCAAAGTCATTAATGCTTGCCCATTTATCAACATACATTAGTCTTAATAACTGAATGTGAAACAAAAAGAAGTGCAAACGTGGCTTTTATACCTTTATGTAATGTTTTGTCTGGAGCTAATTAAGATAAGCACAGCTAACGGGCCAGAAATGAAAACATAAAGCTAAATAAATCCAAGTGTTAGGCTTTCAAAAAAAAAGCTTGACACAGTTTTTCCCTCAGTCTTTATTGAGTTTTTAGCAGTATTATCCTTTTACTGTGATATCTCCTTCTTCGTGGTGAACACACCTTGGTTCAAACACACTGCAGCTGCTTCATATTAAATCTCGTTAGAGTCGACTCAAGACCAACACGTGAGTTAAATCAGTAGATCATGTTTTTATGTGAATTTATAAATAGCACTCTGGTGTGTTTGCTCAAACACTTAACCCACAATTCTTCCAGAAATCATAAAGCATTTATTGTAAATAGAGTGGATTTTATTAATATTCCACAAACCTACATCCCATCATTATTTTCCTATAGCAGCTGTAATTACTAACACATTTTTAGCACCAAGAAGTGAAGTAACTGTCTATAAAACATTCCTCTGTTACACGAGGACTCCATTAATAAAACAAACGTGCTTTAAGTCTCTCTGTTCAAAAGGTAAACTCCGATCTTTGCTCGGCGTTGTGTTTGATTGTGCTGGGATTTCCGATGATTTGTTCTAATTGTAGACGCCGCTCGGTCGTTTTTGGACACGTGAGACGCGCGCGTGTGGAGAGGTTGTTGAGGGAAATTGCTCAAATTATCTACAATAATCCTGCTACAACTGCGGTCTCCTGAGAATACGAGTCTGAGCTGTGATTTCAGTTTTGGTGGTACTTCCTGGAAACAGATGTGAAGTCAATTAACATTTTTCTTCTGCGCATTTCCTCCAAGTGCAATTATTTTTCTGCAATTAAAACCAAATTAAAGCATAAAAAGGGGAGAAGGGTTAGTCCTATAAAACATGATAGTTATTTAAACTGTCCACTACAAACCTATGAAGATCTGGTACATTTAGCTCCAATTTAACTTTCACTATAATTCCGTTTTTTTTTTGTTTTTTTTTTTTTTTTACCATAAATGCCGGAGAGCCGTCCAGAAAGTCCCCTTGGATGGCTTCTTTCGATGTGAAGGAGCAGCGACTCTACTCTAAGCTCCTCTTCCTTTCCTTTTTCTCATTCTTAGGCTCCTTCACTTGACGTAGGAACTCTCCAACTTTTCAATAAGAAACATTGCCCCGGATTCTCATCTTGGGCCACTTCCAACATTTTGTCCCAGTCCAGCTCGTTGGTGAAGGTTATATGAATATCTTGTTGTACCTCTCTTTATTATCAATATTATTAAAAAAAGACTAAAATAATAAGTCTACTGGACAATAAAATCTTATCTACTAAAAATCTAATCATCTTAATTTCCTCTTGAGAAGATTTTGTAAGAAATCCTGAATAAGTGAGAAAAGCAAGCATTTTTATTTAATTCCTAAGAGTAAACTTACTAAAAATCAACTGGAATATTCACAACGCATAGAATGACTTGTATTGCAGTGACGTTATGGTCTTCCATGTGCTTTTTGACTCAAAATTATTGTCCAAACAGAGACTTAAACAAACTGTAGTGTGTCCAAATAAAATGTCCTGGTTCAGACTTGGGTCATTAACAAAATCAAATAATTTAAAGTAGTCAAATTTTGTAATTTAATCTATTGAAATCACAGAACCTCCTCACAAAGACATCTGACAACCTGTAATACCAAATAAAAACTTTTCATGTCAAACCCTTAAGACACGTCGTAAACAAGCTGTAGTAAAGGATTATTTATGGGTTCAGCTGCACTTGGGCTAACATACAGTAAAATACAACATAATGAGTCATAATGAGAGTAAAGTCTGTGATGCAAGAGTTTCATCAGAATTAACATTAGACGGACTTAAAAAAAACAAACAAATGGGACAAATACAATGGTCATTGTCAGTGTCTGAAACCATACACCCCAGGGTCGCCACATGTCCAGGCTTCACAGATAAATCAGTGCAAGGACAGGAAGCTTTGACCCAATGAACTCTGAAAGAACGTGTCCAAAAGTGCTTTTATGTTGTGTCCATCCGTGTTCGAGGCATGACACAGACCTTTTGTGCTTCAGTGCCTTGATTAAGTTTAGAAAACAAGGGCCATGTTAGTAATGAGAGCTATGTTGGCTACATGACACGGTGCTGCTCAGTGCTGTCCATCTATCTCATCAAGGAAGCCGTTTTTTTGATTTGTAGCTCCTAAACCTCGAGCACTGCTGAAGGCCAACAGCTGACTGACGGAGTCCATAGTAAGCCCATGCTCAGAGTTATTCTTGAGCTCCACCGACTTCTCTTTGGGATATTTTTCTCCTAAAGTTGATGATAAATGGAATTAACATTTGTTTAAACTATGGCATATATTTCATGTACACTTCTGTAAATTCCTTTCATTATAATACCTTCTTTTTATGACCAGGAACTCAAAAACAGAAGAGTAGGTGGTACTCACGTAAATAAGAATATAAAATAAAAATAAAATAATGTGCAGTATAGACGGTCTGTCTTTCGTTTGTCCAATATTACAATTCCTGAACTTTAGCATCAGGAATAGCCACATTAGCTAAATCAGCGCTGCCAACTCATCCATCTGGTTTGGTCTTCTGTAAACATTTAGTTTGCTGCTAAACGTCAAGACCTGAGCCTCAATGTCTACAGTACACCATGGTCCAGACCAGCAGCTGTTTATTTACTAATGTGATGATACACTAACCCCCAAAAAGTCGGTGCCAAAGCGTAGAAGCCATCTTGAAATCACAAAAATAACAGGAAATATCATCAGCCAAAAGACAACAAATGGTGACCCGACAGATGAAATAGCTCCTCTTACCCATAATCCCTTGGTGATCATTAATATGACTTTAAACAACAACATCGATGACCAGAGGAGCAGCAGTAGACTTCAGTAACAAAGACAACCCCATCTGTTTGTGCATTCTGAAATGTGTTTTTTCTTTGATGCACTTAAATATTATCTAAAGAAATATATATTATCTTTGAATCTATAATCTTTATGTGACCTGTGTTGTGGATATATTCTTTATTATTGTTACGATCTTTCTCACAGACTGGTATTGGGACATTTCACGGGTTTTTCAAAAGTGAGGCGCGGTCGTTAAACCAAGGTTACACCAAGGACTAAATCAGGACGAAACCAAGAGACCACCAGGGACTTAACCAGGACCAAGACTAACTCCAAGACTACTCCTGAGGCAAACCAAATATTAAAGCAGGACACAACCAAGACAAAATCCAGAAGAGCTACTGCTGAAAACTAATTTACCACTGGCAGAACAGCGTAACGGCCAAATTCTTGTCTCTAATGTAAAAGTGCTGCTGACTCTCTTGTGACCCGTGGACAGAGTGCCTTTGTACAAAACCACGAATGCACCGCGTCACTGCTCTGTTTCGACGAGAGAAGCCCGAGTGTCATTTAAGAGTGTGTGTGTAGTCTGGTCTGTGGCATCTGTGTCGCTCCACGTCCAGCGTGAGGTCCCAGGACTAACACGGGCTGGAACAAAGGAAGTATGTGTGTATTTGTGTGTGAGGCTCCTGTGGCTTTAGACTGTGGAGTTTGCATTAAACACACCGCTACAAGTCATTCTAAAGGATTTTTGTTCTCATTTCTCCTCCTCCTGATGGTAATGTACGCCTTCCTTAAGTTTACATTTGTGTTTTGTAATCAAGGGCTCCAGTCTAAAAGGGACTAGTTGGCGTCCCGTCAATAATCAAACACAGATAATAGTCTTTTCATCCATAAGTAACTCTAACAACTATCCTGAAAGAATGTGGAATATCCTTTTAAGATAAAACTGAAAAAAAATTCAAAGATCATTTATAGTATTTATTTCTCTCAGTCAGTGATCATCAACTGGTGGCCCGGGGGCCACATCAGGCCCCCCACGGCTTTCCATCCGACCCCCAAGCACATTTCCAAAATCAGAAAACATGAGAGGAAAAAATAGAGTTGAAACATAAATATAGTTATTAAAATGACAGAACTTTACGTCTGTGAGTCAGCGAGCAAGTTCGAGCAGCTTAGATGTTGTGCAAAGATATTTAACTGTGAAGAAATCTAAAAAATAATAAGAAAAGGCAAAGGTATGTTTTTATTTAACTATAGATTGTAAGTCATCTCAGAATGTATAAAGTCTCTTGGAATTAGAGAAGAAAAGTCTTGTCTAGTCTGAAAACTGATTCCAGATGCCATTTCTTCAATATGACCTGGATGACTGAGAATCTCCGCAGCACCTGTGAAGAAACAAGCTGGCCCTCAAGGATGCATCTTTAGTTATGTTTCCACAAAAAAATTTGAGTGCATTGAGGTTGAGAGACAGATTTAGTTGAAGTTTGAGGAAAAAAGATATGACTTTTCTCAGTTTTGTGTAAATAGCACTTTATATTTGTATGTATTATTTTTGGGAGAATATATTTATTGAAGTAGCTATGTATTTCCAGATATTGGTCTAAGAAACCCAAAATGGTGTCTGATGTTTCAGGGAAAGCAAGAAGGTCCCAGAGCATGATGCCATCTCTCCAAAGACTGAAAAATACTCAAACAATCGTTTTTAGAGAAGCTTTTTGGACAGTTTATGGTTAAGAATGAACAGTGACAGTAATTGTTGGTGCTTGGAGCTTTAAAAGTCTGGACAGTGAGGATTGTTGAGTGACGTATCAAAGTCAGGTCCAGATCTCAGTCTGATCAACTTTTCCCTAGACGCTCTGTGTTTTAATAATCAAGTTCACATTAAAGCCCTGTTGTTTTTTCTAATGCTACGCGCAGACCGCCCGCTCACCTTTACATTTCTCTCTGTATCTCTATCTTTCTGCTTTTTTCTCACACCCATCACGAGCCGCTCACACCTTTGACATCTCCGCATTATTACCGACGCTGTTTTCCTAAGAACGAGCCAGAAAATTAGTTTTTATAAAAGCTAGCAAGGCACACACACACACACCGCAGATACGCATGGAAAAAACCCAAAACATCCTGAATAGACTAAGTGGGGCCAGGCCAGAGCTTAACCTGCCTTCTCCAGAGAACAATACGACCGTTCGGAGCGCCACTACCGGCCATTGGAAGCTGGAATTTCAGAGGCACTGGGCGTGGTGCCATCAGAATACCTTCTACTGCGAGGCTCAACAATGCACTCATTCCGCCAATAACGCTACAAACATTATTAGGGCTTTAATAAGGTTTTTAAAGTGTTTGTTTCAGGAACGAACAGGAAGGAGCTCATGCCGAGTGAGAAAATGGATTATTCAGACAAAGATAAATAGGTTTGTTCAAGAAATTAACTCAGTGACATCAAGTACTGCTGTACTGCTCATGCACATCCAAGGATCAACGGAGCCTTTTCTTTAAATCCAAGAACTCCTCAGTAAATCTGTTTACAAACCCTGACCTCTTTGTTTGAGCCTCGAATCCTAATGCAAAACTCTGTGAGGTTTTCTGTTCACGAAACCAGCCAACACACTCCGTTATTATAAACGTCCTTGTGCTGGACGATTTCTCTCAGTTCGTCGCCGGTTTGGACCAATGCTGTTGCAGTGCTGCCATTTATGGGCGTGTCTTTCTTTTGACGACGAAGCTGCTCTGAGTGGACAGTATGACCTGCTGTTTGTCGGTGATTGGCAGATGCCATGTTAAAGAACCTGCCCTTTGTAAATGTCTTTATCTATTTTATACAGAAATGAGGACTCAACACAGAAATCTATGTAAATTACCCTATTTTCTGTTTCCAAAAGAAGCTGTAATTGTACGGCAGCATCATTCAAACTGTCAAATTCAGCAGAGAACAGTTTCCAAGTCACATTATCCGCCTTCTGTCGCATTTCGAGGTGGAGACTTATCCGTGATATGGCTATAATTGCACTGCACCATCACACCCACGAAGACGTATTATAAGTAATAATCCTTGGTCAAACCGTGGTTAAAGGTAAAACATCTGCAGCGTGTGGTTGGAAATAACTTCCAGGTCCAGCACATAGCGTTTCTGCTGCTCTGGAAAATAAAACGTGAAAGCAATCTGGAGCCAGTTATGAACAAATATGTAAGATTCCACACGGAAAGCAGGAGAAATGTAGGGTCCGAGCCACAAATAAAGCCCAATTAAAATTCTTGTCAAAACGTTGATGGACCGTTACATTTATATTTCAGATACATAAGGCAGAAGAGTGACAGCTGTGGCTAAAGCTGCAGCAAACAAAACCCTCACGAAACAGAGAGCCGACCGAGATGCAAACAGACGATAAGGACGAGAATGGGAGAAAGCTGCGAGGAATAAAACCATAAATAATCTACAGTTACGGCCGTCGTGTTATACTTTACACACGTCTCGTAATGTTTGAAAGACAGGCCCAGAGGAATTTAACTAAATATACAAAGTGTGGGGGGTTTTTTTTGGGACGAAAAGGGCCATCCATACTATTAGGAGTATATTTCCTGTCAATAAAAAGATTTTTATGAGAGAAGTGACACACAAACAAACATTAAAGTGACATGTTTTACGGCTGAAATAGACGGAGCAGAAATACGCCGGACCTTAAAGTCACATTAGGCATTATTAGGTTAGCGTCTACGGTGGCCCTGCAGGGACATGTCTTTGTCAGGGAACAAATCCAAAGGAAATAGTGCTGATGAGGACTTTAGATGACCTTCAACCAGAAGGGATTAAACATATCTATTAACAATGTCAGTAATTGACATGTTCGTTCTGAGTTTTGACAGTTTTGTGGCCAACATAACTCATTTCAAGACTCTCTTGTGCAACAAGGATAAAAACAAATGACATTTCCACAGATGGCTCCCTGTTGTTGATTATTTCTTCATTTTCTTTTCCGCGGTCTGTGTTTTATAAAATAAGTGCGACCGACTCATAAATCCAAATCCAAAATTCTTTAGTACAGGACCTTTTAGAAACAGTTCAATCACTTTCTGAATGTGTGGATATTTAGGATCATTTATCATTTTATCGCCACATGAAGGACTTTGTCTTTGTGATAATCCACATCAGGGCCGATGATGAAATAACTTTCAATGACTTCGAAGCTTAAAAAGAAATCTTGATAAAAATGTCTTTATGTCGTTATGTTTGCGTTAAATAAGACTTTAACTCTACTACTTTAGATGAGTTTAAGCTTAGGACAAAGTATTTTAAATTCACAAAAAATGTAATAAAGTTAATAAAATGCAAGTGTTTACTGACGCTTAAAGTTATTAATCATTCATTTTCATTCATCTATTTTATTTAAATATAAAGCATTATACTACTCAATCAATGCAAATATATTTTTTTTGTTTGTGGAGATTTTTGGTGAAAACCAGACGTTAAACTTGGACTAGGGTTAGTTTTTTTGATTTTTCTAAACTGCCCCGGAGCGTTACATTTGTGTCAAATTTGTGTCGGTGCAACAGTGTTTTAGCAACGTTCTGCTGAAATTTCAGACACATGTCCCTTCTGTGAATGTACTGTCAGAATATAAAAAGTTCGATTCAAACATGTGTTTCTTGTGGCTTATAAAAAAATAAAAAACAAAAGTTTGGCTGTGAAGAGATAAAAGTCGACACACGGAACAGATATAAGCCGAGTTAGCCTTGAGCTGAGCTTGTGGAGCTCAGTTACAGCAACATAACTGAGATTCCCAATTATTACTGTGGTTTTTATTCACTTTTAACACAATACACAAAAGAAATACAGACCTTTGTAAATGGGGGGAAATAATTTGACTTCATCATTGTGTTTTGGAATAGAAATAGCAACAGATATTTCAGCTAATGCACATCTGGGCGGATTAGAAAAATAACTTTGATCGAGACAAAAGCTTGCAGTGAAAAGAGGAATTTGAAAGAAGATAAAAATGTCTAAATGCTTCGTTATGGCTGCGAGTACGTCTTTAAAACGCTTTGAGCTCATGTGAAGGGATTATGAATTTGAATAATGAACAAAATAAAGTAGTTTGTTTTGTGTTTAATGATGATTAAAGCCATATTTGAGCATCACAATAGGATTATAAATCAGCTTGGAAACATAAATGCATTTAGTTAACTCTAAACAGAACCAAACCTGGACTTTAAAAGAACATCAAAATCGATAACACGACACTTAGAAGAACTACATTTATGCAGAAAAATAACAACAATAGCTATATTCAAAATATATTATCGTTACTTCACAATGACTATGAAAATAAAACTATATTGTGTTTGTTTAATGACACATAAAACCCTGAAATGTGATATGATTAAATATCTAAGTTCTACAACGTGGCAGTTTTTTTTGTGCTTAATTTTACCTGAAAAAAATAAAATAAAACATTATAAATACATTTTCTGAGCCGTTCCTTTTAACGTTGAGTTCAGAAAAGGATTATTTGATTACAGAGGGTCTCCAGGGAGAGGTCTTTTCCAGGGAATGTCCAAGTCCTCTGAGGGCCTTTGTGCCACTGTCAGCAGATCTTAAAGTTGCCCAATGGAAATGTTTTATTTTACCAATAAAAAAAAAAAACATTAGGCCCCTTTAAGTCAATTTTCTTACATCTTTTTTGCTCGGTTTTATTGCTTTGATCACCGATTTGTGTTCACAAGCCCCTAAACTGAAACAATTAGGTTTTCTCAATTCAAAACTGTAAAAAAATGTCAAGGGAGCACTTTCCAAACCAATAAAAACCTGTCGAAAGCCCTAAGCCGGGTTCTAGTCCCGCTCGAAACATCCCAAAACATAAAATCCAGCTCTCCCCCACATACAGTTGTTGTGTCCTTGGGCAAGGCACTTAGCCTACATTGCCTCCAGCGATGTTCTGTAAAGCGCTTTGAGCAGGTATGAAAATAAAACTTAGTACCTTGTGTAACTTTTTTCCTCATCAGTGGGTTTCCTAAAACATCTCTTTCATTCCTTGAAGAGCTTTTTGAAGAAAAATATATTACCTTCACATAACTTTTTAAAACATGTACCTAAAGTAAGAGTGACTACTGTCAATTAAAAACAAGAAAGTTATAATTCACGTTGGACCGATCAGAGCTATATTATATTTGAGGCTTTGGTTGTACGTTTTTCAAATTTGTGAAGACCTAGTTTTCATAGTCTCTGGGTAGTTCTTCTAAACAAAAACAGCCGTTAAGAGTTTTAGTTGCTCATTATACAGTGTATGGTTCTTAAATGTAAAAAGTAAACTATAACACAGAGGTCTTAAGTTCCACAGAATAAAACACATGAAACTAGTTTAGATCCCTGTCTCAGACACATCATCAGGCTGTGGGAACATCCTACCTGTAACCTCAGGTGCAGCTGACGGCGCAGACAAAGCATCACTGCGACAGGGATCCAGTTGCATTCCTTGAATCACAAACCCCAAATATTTGCAGCTCTGTCCGTGAAGCCTCGGGCGGGGAACAGCACAAGCGCACACACACGTCATCCCTTCACAACACACAGAAACACAGAGGAGATATGACACTTGCAGGGTGTAGGGTGACACCTTGAATTGGCCCATTACCACATCCAAATGTTTGGCTGCTTTGTAAATGTGCAGCGGGACAAAGGCCGGCCTGGGAACGGGACGAGTGATACAGGGAAAGAAGCACATTAGGGTAAAGCTTTGTTGGATGATTGAAAAAATGGACTTCTGTTACAAATACAGGCTGGTGAAGTGGACTGGGATGTCCTTGAAGTCTGGTTTGGGTGATGTGCTCGAGAGACTAGTAGAAGTCCGCAAATGAGGGGAAAAAAATGATCATATTTGGAATTAGGACATAGTTTGTGAGGTCAAGATGTTAGAGCTAACCACAGCTAGCATAATAAAAGTAGAACATTTCTACAATGTTGTTCTGCACGTGTTTTTCAGACACTGCCGGTTTTTTGTCTCCAACAAAAAAACTGGAAGGTAGGCAGTTCAATTCCCACTCTCCTCACAGTTCATACTGTCGTTGTGTCCTTGGGCAAGGCACTTAACCCACCTTGCCTCCAGTGGCTGTAACACTGGTAATTACAGTAGAACAATCTAAGTCGCTTTGGATAAAAGTGTCTGCTAAATAAATAAATGTAAATGTTCCTCCAAACTTGACAGTTCCTGTGTTAGGCAGGGTTGCAGATAAAGCATAATGCCACCTACTGGCAGGAAGAAACACTACAGGTTGGCCTCCACAAGCTGTGAAGCTCAAGTTAAGCAGTTGTAGAGCATTGGAGGTACAAGGGGCCAAAATCCAGCCCAGTAATTTAGTGTTACCCATGTTTAGTGTCATTTTGTATCTTTTTACAGTGACATTGTTCCCTATTACTTATGTTTAGAGTGCTTTAGTGCTTTTTGTCTCTGATTATTGTGCAAAGTGCCAAAAAATATTACCTACCAAATAAAACACAGGGTTGGGAAAATAAAAAATTAAAATTGGATTTATATAATTATAAAAGTTACAGCTTAATTCCTAATTTAACCCAATATTTTGCAATATAATCATCAATAAATGAATCTGTGTCCACAACTGAAGTAAATATGTCAGAGGCAGCTCTATAAGGGATTTGGACTTAAACAAGATAGACTTTTGAAATAACTGCCTTTATGTAAAAAAAAAAAATATATATATATATATATATATATATATATATATATATATATGCTTAATTTAAAAATGTGCAGGCTTTTATAATTAACCATGTAGTAATAATATAATATCGTTGAGATGATGATGAAAAAAGCTAGCATATACAGCATTGTTCAAATAATAGCAGTACAATGTGACTAACCAGAATAATCCAGGTTTTTAGTATTTTTTTATTGCCAAGTGACAAACAAGTTACCAGTAGGTGCAGGAGATTCTTTAGAAAACATTATTATTTTGAACAATTCTGAAATGTGTTGTTATTCCCAGATTCATAGTTAAAGTTAGCATCATAAACATAAAAACGTGTTCCACAAAGCCCGATTTTCAAGTGCCATCATGAGGTAGAAGATCGTAATCAAGGCATCACAGATGAGAAAAAAAAAAAAAAAAAAAGACAGTGGCTCGCAATTTTTCCGAGTCTCTCACTGAACATAAATGGGGCACGGGTCTGACTAAAAAGTACATGGGAGTCAATATTTTTTAATTTGAGTCAATGGGCAATAACTTTTTGTAGCCTATTGAGCGATATAATACTCTAAATAGAATGTTATTTATATTTTTCTCCTATTGGAAGTCAATGGCGCTAATCTTCTTGTAGCCTCCCCCTAGTGGAGGTTTGGTGTCATTACTGTTCGACGTCTCAAAAGCCTGTGGTTAAAAGCTGACAGTTCAAAGTGTAATAAAACATGTGAAGGAAGTTTGAGGTGTGAGAATGCGGATGCCACAAGCTTCTGTGTAACTCGAGTCCCATGTGAAGTCCCAGCAACAGGAAACTAACCTCCAAAAAAAAAAACACTGAGTCATCACAACCTGCCCCCGCCTCATCCAAAATAACTCTTGAGTTTAAAATCACGCAGTCATGTCTTTACTTAAAACGCACCTCCCAAACTGCTCTGAAGTCGCTCTCACAAGGATTATGTGGCCCACAAACAAGCGCTGACTGGTTCAAAGAGACAATGAGTCAAAAAAAGGGGCCGTGTTTAACCTGAGGGTCGGCTGAACGTAAACAACCGGACGATGAGTTGAAAGAACATAAGGGTAAGATAAAAGGATAGGAAATGCTGAAGATTTATCAAGTGGGAAATGTTAGGTTTGAAGGAAACATTTGAAATGTAATCATGACGGGATAGTCAGATAGATGGTATTTTGCAAAAGTAGGACACACTGAGGTGACTTAATGTCTAGAGTAATTGTTAGAACAGTCCCAGTTTGGAGAAGCAGACAAGAGCAACGACACAGATTTAGTTTTATATCTAAACCTACTGAAAACGTATATGCCAATGACCTGGGAATTCAGATTAAGATAGAATATAATAAAGTTAAATCCATTCTGTTCATTATCGCAATATTTCATTTTGCAATTCTCAAATTGAATAATGGCCAAACCAATTTTTTTTTTTTTATTAAAAACCCCTCCCCTTAAAAAATGTGAAAAAAAAAAATTAAAATAAAAAAAATTACTAATCAAAGTTAAACACAAAAAAATGTTGTGAGGGTATTTTGATATTTACTACTAAACTATTTTTGATAATTAAATCAAATCTATATTGAATGAATATGAATGTGCACATGTACAAAACAGAGAAAAGCAAGAGCACAGAATTAGGTTTCCCAGATTCTAACATTAAAATAAACGTAATATATTGTATCGGAGTATATCGTATCGTGGCATGAGTATCGTGATACGTATTCTAACAATATACTTGCCAATACACACCTCTATAATGCAGTTGTATTCAGACATTACGCTCATGTCATTTATGTACAGATTTAAATTGTTTATACTTCTGGTCTCCTTTCCTGGACTCCTGACTGCCCAGGTCTCTTTCTCACAAGTTTATTGAACCTGTCACTCAGAATGAACATGTTAACGACTCAAATTTCCTGGAGACCGCCATGTTTTCCCTGGCTGCAGCGTGACGATGTGGAAAGAAAGGATTCAGATTCAGAGTGCTAAAATGTAAAGTGTACACTGTCGAAGTTTATGAGTCCCGTGGTGAGTAAGACCAGCCCCTGACCTCTGAACCCTGCGGTATAAATAAACCACAGAATGTTATTGCTCGGTGAGAGAGGCTCAGCAGAGGGAAAGAGAAGTCTGAACTAGTTTTAGAGCAGAAAACTGAGATGACTTATGTTTATAATACAAATAAAAAAAAAAAAGTATTTTTGTACATTTTATCACATTTTAATTGTTTATAGATTTTGATTTGCATGTTTCATTTGGCTGCCATAAACCCAGTAGTTCCATTAGTAACTATTTCTGCAGCTGAGTCGGTTTATATTTAATATACTATTAATGTCATCATCAAACATGTTGAACTAAAGGCCCTCTGATACATCTGGTAAGGTGGGATTTTACACAATAATCAGAGACAAAAGCCACTAAACTAGTCTAAAGTTAAGTAAAAGGGGACAATGTATCTGTACAAAAAAACTAAATGACATTAACAGAGGTAACGGTTTAAATAAGGCCAATACTGATTCAAAAGAAGATAAAACCTTCCACTAGAACACTGTAAAATGTAATAAAAAATGTCCCAGTCAAAGTCTTTGGACTCTAAAAAAG
This sequence comes from Neodontobutis hainanensis, assembly GCA_024349245.1. Classification (NCBI taxonomy): domain Eukaryota; kingdom Metazoa; phylum Chordata; class Actinopteri; order Gobiiformes; family Odontobutidae; genus Neodontobutis; species Neodontobutis hainanensis. Next base: position 112,314 of record JALDNG010000040.1, on the reverse strand, counting down.
TTTCTTGTTCACCATCACGCCATCTCACCCGTTTTGAGTTTGACCTCCATATTCTTGGACATTATTGGGTGAAAAAGTATAAAGAAATCAAAACCCAGGGCTTAACTTGTTATAAATCAGAGCACACATTAACTTTTACTTTAAGAAACTTCTCTTGAAAGAAAAAAAGAGGTCCCATATTCAGTCCAATAGGTCCCAGTCCACCAAAATAAGGATTTTAACCACCTACTTTAAAACTTGCTTAAAATAAATACTGATGCCTTACCAACAATATCCCCAAACATCACATAAAAAAGGACAAAGACAGATGATTTAGTGAAATAATTTACTGGGACATACATTTTAAACATTGACAGAAATGTGTCAGGATCTGTGTTTAAAGCCCTTTGAACGCGCCTCGGCGATCGTTCGTAAAGCCTTGGTCCTACCAGTTTTTTGCCGTATTTTGATCTGAAAACACAATCAATGTATTGCTCTAATCCACGCTGCATAGTTCCCATTGAATCCTAACACATTATTTTCTGTAGCGTTCCCAGGATTGGAGTGTAAATCTGTCAGATCCTGTTCGAACAAATGAGTATCCTATGCCCCAAGGCGACAGGAAAGGGGGGGGCAGCTAAGCATCCATCAGCCCTGAAAAGTAGTACTTTGCCTGGGCATGTTTCTCTCTGAAGACCCCAGGGCAACCAAACACCTACAAGTTTCTTCTTTTTTTGATAATTTTTCATCTTGTTTTAATTGTTTCTCAAAAAAAAAAAAAAAAAGGCGTAATTTAACAAGAGATGCTGATGTTTTGTTATTTGGAAAAAGCCAAAAGAAACAGATGTGAGATATTTCATTGAGTCTCATCCAAACATCTTCTTTTAAAAAAGGACGAGTCATCGTTTCAGAGAGCCAAAAACTCGTCATTGTTCTCGAGTGGCATGTGCAAAAGCTCTCCTTACTTGGCTTCCAGCATCAAGAGGTAAACTTTCGGTTCCCTTGGTTTCACAAAAACGTGGGCGGGCGCTGCTGCTGCTGCTGGAGAGGGATTAGTTGAAGAGGATAGAGTCGGGGTCTCTGTTGGCGATCTGTGCCATGTGTTTGAGGATGTCCTTCTTGGTGATGATTCCCAGCAGCCGCCTGAAGACACACAGAAAGGAAAAAAGGTTTATAATTCAACGATTAGGCTTAGTTTGCTGCGTCATGGAAAGTTGGTAATGAGAGAAAAAGGCGAGCTTGTGTTTTAAAATAATCAGGGTCCATACTGTTTACTAGTTTTCCAATGTCCAAAAGCAAATTATCCACAGCTACAATGTTCAGGGAGCAGCTGCTATAAAAGGGCTCAATTCAGGAAATACAACAGCTGCAGGACAACAGAGAAGACAGATGATAAATAAAGGGTGAAAGTTAGCTTTTTGCTACTAAAATAGCATTAGCATCAAAGCCATATTGTGAAGATGAGGACATGCAGCTGAAGACTTTTGTCAACATTAGCCTTTTTCCGTTGGGATTGATAAAAGCACTTGTACATCTTTGTATTAAATCAAAAAACAATTTGAAAAAAACCCAAAATGAGTCTGAAACCCAAAGAACATGTTTTGAATTTCGATGCCGCCCAAGCAGCATGCAGCTCCATTCATCCTCCTCATTCGGTGATTAAAAAAAAAAAAAAAAGACCATACAGTAATACAAGTTCTTTAATTAGAAGAATTGTTTTTGTATTTTCTCCCCGATTTAACTGTTGTAACACCCAAAAATCACCCTGCGCCCAATTTACCAAATGTTTACCGTAATACCGTGACACTGCCATGATCATTTTTGACACTAACACCGTCTAGTGCCTAAACATAAGCATGAAAAAGATGTCTCGGTGAAAGCTTTACTTGAATTTAAAAGCCTCATAGCTCTCCCTGCCTGTTTCCAGTCTCTCTTATATAATCGAGTAAAACGGGTCTGTATATTATCTGCCTCAGAGCCCACTGGGATGGATACAACACAAAACATGACTATGACTGTTGTTTATTGGTTGCCACAATAGCTTCTCTTCAGGAATTTGCGCGGAGTGCAATACAGCCGTGTGTTTTTCACACTTGAAAGGCTTTTATTTGTTACATTTAGGACTAAAATAAGTCCAGTAGTCAAAGCAAACCCTCTTGTAGCAAAACAAATGTGAGAAATTTCAAGGTTTGTGTATCGTGTCATTATTTTGTATCTTCTATATCTGGAACAAGACTATTTTGCCAAATGGGAACAGATTAGAGCTGACAAAAGCAATGAAACGTAACCAGATGGAGTGTTTTCAAAGCTCCCGGAGCAAATATTGTCATCGGGATAGCTTTTCTGGCGACCTTGAACTGCAGACACTAAACCAAAGAAAGCGTGGGAAAAGGACGCTGGGCGATGAAATCTAACAGTATCCATCTCACAAAAAAACAGAGATCATAGACTGCACTTCTCACAGCCTCGAGCCGTTGTTTCTGAGTGTATCACCGTTTTCTCCCACAATGAGTGGGGTTTTAACGCTCAGATCAACAGATATAGTTTTATTTCTGTTCCCTAAAGCCTATATTCTATCAAACAGGGGTTTGGGTTCATAAACAAAGGCACTATTAATCTTTAGGTTATAATAAGGCACTTTCCTCACCACTATTTTTTGGATTCTTTTAAACTATTATGAGTCAGAAATAATAAATCGGAGCCACAAAAACAGACAACAACCGAGTTTATCTTTTGTTTTTAGGTCAAACCAAGCTTACAAGCGTACAATAACCTTTGAGGCAATAGCCAATGCGTCAGACGTAGGAAGGAAACGTGTATATTTTTAATTATTTTGCATGTTTTTTGGGTTATTTTGTTTAAATTGTTGGGTTTTATGACACTTATTAAAACATTGTAACATTAACATATTTTTCTTGACTTTGAGAAAAACTAATTATTAAGTAATTATTTGTGAAAAAAACAAAAAAAGTCCAAAAACAAAAGACCCTAAGATGTTATCTATAATGTATTATTATCAAGCATTTTAATAGTTTAACACATACCGGAAGCTTTGGCCAATCACATGCTGGAATGAAGAGAGGTCTTAAATTAAAAAAAAAAAAGTTCACATTTTTATGCTAAACAAAATATTCAGAAATGTATTCCAAAAGTTGCAGATTTATTATTTTTATGTTGTTTTTACGTTTTCAAATTTTTCTTTTCTTTTTTTTTTTTTTTTTTTTTTTTAAAAAAGGTTTCAGATTTTCTTTTCCACTTTCAAAATACTTTTTGTACCAAAACGTGAACATTTTTCTTTTTGAATTATAAAGATTATGAGCTTAATATAGCTCTATATAAAGTGTGTTAGTTTGTTTCATTTTTTATCTCGCCACAGATTAATATTTACATGAAATATAAAAAATAAATGGTAATGGTGGTTTTTATATAATTATATATATATATATATATTAATATATATATATATATATATATATACACAAGAACAAGAACAGGAACAGGAACAGCACGGAGATGGACGAGATGCGATAACAAAGCTCTGTTGGAATGCTACTACTCCAGTAACCCTAGTCAGAGGGGTTACATGAAGAGGATGTGGGATGAATGGTTACTTCGAAACCCACAGTCCACGCTTACACCGAAGCACCTAGTAGCTCAGTGTTCCAACATCCACAAGCGGCAACTGCTATCACAACTTGAGATTGACGAGATACAACACAAATGCTACGGCAAGGGGGAGCCAGGACGAGAGGTCAGTGGGGAGCCAACGAGGGCTCCCAACCAGAGATTGGGCACGAAGCCCCAATAAGTGCAATAACGCTGAACGAGGCAGCGACTGACCTGAAAGACAAGATCATGGCGAGAATGAATGAAAGGCAACCCGACGCCAACTACAACGGCTAAGTGAAGTACCATCAGAAAGTCTCCTAGAAGATGTGAATGCAGCATTAAGTGCGATCCCTACCGCAACCATCACTGAAACCAATGAGCTGATATACACCTCAGCAGCACTGATCCTTGAGATGCTTGGCTATAAGAGCAACCATGGGAACCATGATAAACAATACCCACCATGGAAACAAAGGCTGGAGGCTAAAATCAAGAAGGCACGGAGAGAAGTGAGCCAACTGACAGAGGCCAAGAAAGGTGCAATGAGAAAACAAGTACCCAATAGGTACAACCAGATGCCAATACCTGAAGCACTTGAAACTGCCAAACAAAGGCTCCAAGCCTTGGCCAGCCGCCTAAAGAGGTACACAAGAGAGAATGAAGCCAGAAGAATAAACCGGCTGTTCGCAACTCAACCTGCGAAAGTGTACGCTCAGTGGCAGGGTAATAATAACAGCAGAGCCGACCCACCAAGGCTGGAAACTGAACAATACTGGAAAAATATATGGGAGAGGGAGGCATCACACAACAGCGATGCACAGTGGCTGGTGGCTCTGAGAGAGGACCACAGCAACCTCCCTGAACAGAATCCAGTTACCATCACAGCGGCAGATGTCCAAGAAAGAGTCTCAGGTATGAAAAACTGGACAGCACCGGGCCCTGACAGGATCCACACCTACTGGCTAAAGAAGTTCACTGCACTCCACGAGCGCCTTGCAGCACAAATGAACCAGCTGCTAAGGGATGGACGCACCCTGAATGGCTTACGAAGGGCGTACAATCCTGATCCTGAAGGATCCCACAAAGGGTACAGTCCCATCCAACTATCGGCCAATAACCTGTCTCTCCACAACATGGAAGCTCATGTCAGGCATCATCGCGCTAAGATAAGTGGGCACATGGATCAATACATGAGCAAAGCACAGAAGGGCATCGGAAAAGAAACCAGAGGAGCCAAACACCAACTCCTGGTTGACAGAACAGTCACCCAAGACTGCAGAACCCGACACACCAACCTGTGCACTGCCTGGATTGATTACAAGAAAGCATATGACTCAATGCCACACACATGGATCACTGAATGCTTGGAGATGTACAACATCAACAGGACTCTAAGACACTTCATTGCAAACTCGATGAGGCTATGGAAAACCACCCTTGAGGCCAATGGCAAGCCACTTGCACAAGTATCCATCAAATGTGGCATATACCAAGGAGATGCTCTGTCCCCACTGCTGTTCTGCATAGGTCTGAACCCCTCAGCCAAATAATCAACAAGACTGGCTATGGATACCGACTCAGGAATGGGGCCACCATCAGTCACCTCCTCTACATGGATGACATCAAGCTATACGCTAAGAGCGAGCGGGACATTGACTCACTGATCCACACCACCAGGATCTACAGCTCTGACATTGGGATGTCATTCGGGCTTGAGAAGTGTAGTCGAATGGTGACAAAGAGAGGGAAGGTAGTCCACACAGAAGGGGTCTCACTACCAGAAGGAACAATAGCAGACATTGAGGATGGTTACAAGTACCTTGGAATACCACAGGCAAATGGCAACCTTGAAGAGGTAACAAGGAAAACAGCAACTGCCAAATACCTCCAACGAGTAAGGCAAGTCCTAAGAAGTCAGCTCAATGGCAAGAACAAGGCACGGGCAATAAACAGCTATGCCCTGCCAGTGATCAGATACCCTGCAGGAATAATAAGGTGGCCAAAGGAAGAGATACAGACCACAGACGTTAAGACACGAAAGCTCCTCACCATGCATGGAGGGTTCCATCCCAAATCCAGCACCCTGAGACTGTACGCTAGCCGTAAGGAAGGCGGCCGTGGACTAGTGAGTGTGAGAGCCACTATCCAGGATGAAACATCCAAGATCCACAAGTACATCAAAGATAAGGCCCCGACAGATGACGTGCTTAGTGAATGTCTCAGGCAACGGGGCGCAGCGGAAGAGGAGCTGGAGGAGGGACCATCATGGGAGGACAAACCCCTACATGGGATGTACCACCGGAACATAACTGAAGTGGCTGATATCAAGAAATCCTACCAATGGCTAGAACGGGCCGGACTGAAGGACAGCACAGAGGCACTCATCATGGCTGCACAGGAACAAGCCCTGAGCACCAGAGCAATAGAGGCCCAGATCTACCACACCAGACAAGACCCAAGGTGTAGGCTGTGCAAACAGGCCCCTGAGACAATCCAACACTTAACTGCAGGGTGTAAGATGCTGGCAGGAAAGCATACATGGAACGCCATAACCAAGTGGCTGGCATAGTGTACAGGAACATCTGCACGGAGTACGGACTGGAAACCCCAAGGTCAAAGTGGGAAACACCTCCAAAGGTGGTAGAGAATGACCGAGCCAAGATCCTGTGGGACTTCCAGATTCAGACTGACAGAATGGTAATGGCGAACCAACCAGACATCGTGGTGGTCGACAAACAGCAGAGGAAAGCCGTTGTGGTTGATGTGGCAATACCAAGTGATTGCAACATCAGGAAAAAGGAACATGAGAAAATAGAGAAATACCAAGGGCTCAGAGAAGAGCTAGAAAAGACTTGGAAGGTGAAGGCGACAGTGGTGCCCGTGGTCATCGGAGCACTTGGGGCAGTGACCCCCAAACTGGAAGAGTGGCTACAGCAGATCCCTGGAAGAACACCAGACATCTCGGTCCAGAAAAGTGCAGTACTAGGAACAGCAAAGATACTGCGCAGAACCCTCAAGCTCCCAGGCCTCTGGTAGAGGACCCGAGCTCGAAGGATGAGACCACCCGCGGAGGGTGAAGGAAAAAGTTATATATATATATATATATATATATATATATATATATATATATGCGTCTGTGCTGTGCAACAGTCTGTAACAGCAGTAGGGTTGTGCTTTATCTGTATTTTAAATGTGGAACAGCAGAAAAAGAGAAGTTTTGAAAACAACGGCTGATATTTACTAAAACATCCCACTTTATATGCACCCACTCGCTCCCGTTTGTCCTCGTTTTAATAAAAGTCTGATTTCTGAAGCTTCCCCGTCACACGTGGATTCACTCAGTTATCTCTCATCGGCCAAGAAGCAGTCGATCTGAACCAAATGTGCGTCCAGCAGCGCTACCTCAGCCTGTCATCGCCTTCTCAGTGTGATTAAAGGGTTTAAAACGTGGGCAAAAGTGCTCACGGGCAAAACACTGACTAAAGTAGATAAAAAAAGTTCAAAAGAGAAAATGGGGGTTAGACTCTTGGGTAAAGTCAGGATTTCGTTGACAGACGCAATTGAAATTATGGTTTAAATCGTCCACTTGACCTTCAGGCGATAGCTTCACGAGCTGGTTGTCCTTTAATGTTTGATTTGAATATTATCAGTACACTTTATGGAAATTCAGACGTTTAGCACAACACCGCTTATTGGAAGATTCACAATGACTTTAGTGACAAATGCAGACTGCGTGATCCAGCCGAAAATCTAAAACTACACCAAAGATTAAATAAAGTATAAAGTGTGGTCTTACTCTTAGGTTTGCAACATCTTATCTCAGACATTAATGCCAACAAAAAAACACTTTTAATTAAAAACTGGTTGAATCCACAACCGATTTATCAATGTCATTACTTGGAACATAAATGGGAACAAAGCGAAACAACGGCGTTCCAGCACATATCTGGACTAACATCATACGCAACGTCTTGTCATTAACGTTTTACTAATCCACATTTCTTTCTATAAAACATACCGGCAGGGTTAGTCTTGGATTTTGAAGAGCACAGTCTGAGTGATTTGAGAAAACAAAGATAGCTGTGGATTCTTCTGATGCCAACATGAGAAAGCTGCTCTTCTTCAGCGACTATTGCCCAATCTCCAACCAGTTCCACATGTGCTTTAAAAATAGATCCATCTTTACTCATTTAATGACACCAACAGGCAATACTTTGTGAATGATTTCTTTAAAAAACATCTACTGACGTTTCTATATTACTTCAATCACATTAGTTTGAAGTAAACGTGCAGTAAAGTGACATAAGAGATGTGTTTGGCTGCGTAAATGTAATTTGTTCAACATGATGTATGTATATTAGGAATGTTCCCTGTGGTTTTCCATCAGTTTTAAACATTATTGGGTCAGGGTTGCACTGGGAGAACAGCAGCAGTTTCTTTTTAGCATTTCATCCGATTTTGTTAAAATGTAAAAATATACAGTTTATTTACTGAGCTCAAACAAAGTGTTTTGACCTCGTCTTTTCTAAAACTGTAAAGGTATTGTGAAGCTAAATCTAATATCATAGATACAGTTTTTTAGACCATTGTTTCCTTAACAGTAGGTCAGGGCTTACTATTTAGTTTTAGTTGGATCACCATAGATTTTCCCTTTTAATAATTTGGTAAAAAACTGGAACCAACATAAGACCACAAAAAAAAAAAAAAAGGTAATTTTGCCTTTTGAAATATGGGTCCTCCTTATTTATATATACATAATATATATACATTTTCAAAGAACAAAAAATCCCAAATTCTGATGGTTTTAGTAAAACGTCTGCCTACATGTGTGTGCCGTCAGTGAGTGGATGGAAAACATTAGCGAGTTGTTATTTAGCTGCTTTCTCTGTATTTAAAAGCATTTAGGCTTCACCTGCTAAAGGCTACAAGCTACAATACAGAGGTTAGCTTGGGACCTGTGCTTCCCCATCAAAGACTAGAAGAAGTATCTATAATAAATAATAATAAATTCACTAAAGACCATTTTAATGTCGGCCTTATCTATGGATCACACATTTTTTTTCTTTTTGAGTAGAAAAAGTGATGTTTAATAAGTGGATTTGTGTCCAGATTAAAATACCTAATTACCACAGACTCAGTGATTATGTAAATGTAGGTTTTGATTGGAAACAAGAATGTGGGTTTTAAGTTATAAAACTGTTGTTATATTACAAAACAGGTCTTCTGGGGGTTAAATAAAATAATTGAATGCTCATTAGTTTGAACAACATTGACATTTTATCTGTTAATAATCTTAACCAGTCTTCCTTTGTCCTGGAATACACTAATCTCTTTGAAGCCATTTTTAAAAAATCTGATATTTCCTGTGTCACAGCTGCATTTGGGATCGTTTGAAGTGTCCTCAGTTCTGTTTTTTGTCCTTTTTTAACAAGTCTGACTGTTTATCTGTTGACAATTTTTACCAATGTCCCAAAAAAGCACGGCACATGGTTTCGTCAACACCACTTCTGTTCCCTTCTTCCCGTTATTTCATTTGAGTTTGTTGTATTTACCCGTTGTGTGTGACCAGACACTGCCTCAGCCCCAGTTTTCTGAAGATGTCCACAGTGATGTCCATCGGAGTGTGGTCCGTCACAGTAAAAGGGCTCAGGTCCATGATTCCTCGGAGACGAAGAGGGGGCGGGGCATCTTCAGGCTGCACTGGAGCATGCTCAGTGAAGATCACCTTCGACGCACTGACCACGCCCTCCTGTCGCTTTCGGGCGTTGTCTACAAGAAAACAAACGGCCACAAAAGAAAATACAAGGGATTCAGGTACATTTTGTAACTGAAGACACATCTCATGGAAAAGCTGCATCACAAAACACTCCCAAAATTACTAGCCAACTTGAAATGTCGACAGAATTCCTCCGAATAAAGTCATTTTATTGATTTCATGTTTCTTCTTAGCCAATCACAAAATAAGTGGCCCATTAACAAATCAGAGAGGACTAGGACTAGAGGGAAAAGCTTAAAGACACTGCCCAAAAAATCAAGTCAAGTTTTATTTTTGTTCAATTCAGAATGTCCTGGTTAAGTGCCAAATTGATTTTAATTTTAATCATTGGTTAAGTTTGGCTTTAGCGCTGGTTTATTCCATTATCTAGTTTAGACCCTGGTTACGAGCCAATTGTTATTAGTTTACCTGGTTAAGTTCTGGTTTAATCCTTGTTAAGACACGTTTTAGAATTTCAAAATTCAGAATTTGTTGATTGCCTGAATTTAGCCTGGTTCCTATGGTCCTGTTCAGCTCTGGTTTTGTGCTCATTTACTTAGTTTACCTGGTCTAGTCCTCATTCAGTCATTGCTTTGATCTAAATTGATTCCTTTGTTAAAGCAGTGGCTGTTTAGTAGTTAAGTTTTTGGCCTATAGTAGTTTCCCCAGCAGAAGGGTAGTGCCTAATATTTCTTTATAAATTAGAATTTTATTGATACCTATTGATATGAGCAGGTCTCTTCTAAACACGAATCCCACAAGCCTCTGGGACTCTGGCGACACAACGACGGGGAAACCGCTGTAGCGTGTGCTCTCCACCAAAGCCTGCGCACAAACATAAAAAAAAGAGATACATGCAACAGGATTTAGAATCAGACAACTTCAAATTACGATTGGACTGAGGCAGGTGAGTCAGAAACCTTTCCAAAGCAGAAAATTTAATTGTGTTCTCATCCAACCCTTCAGACATAAAAATACTTGAGTAAATTGATCCACAAGGCCTCCCTAGGGCTTTGACAGCATGATGAGCTTTCCATTCACGAGCTTTTAGTCATTTTAGGAGAGATTTGCTAAACACTGGTTCGTAGTTTGGAGCTGCCATTGAGTGACTGATTGTCTGGCAGGATTGTTTTAGAGCAAAAAATGCTTCGAGAACTCTGCAACCTCTGAAGAACCTCCCTCTGAATGAGTAATGTGCGGCAGAGGAAACGGTTTAGTGATGGTTCAGCTGCTGTTTTAAGTCGCAGCCAGAAAGGAAGAGGGTACATGTCCTGTGAATGTTGTTAAATTAAGAGCTTGAACTAAGGTTGTCCAGATACTGACCATACCAGTATTGAGTGGTTTCTGAGCCTCTTGTACTTGTCTGACCTCCTTAGATAGTTCCAGTGAGTACTTAATTTACACAAAGCTTAAGCAAAAAGATCTGAACTCATACTGATATACTTTGAGAACACTGTAGTATGTATGCCTTGGCAGTAGGGGGCGCTGTGATGACTGCCACTGCAAACAAGTCATGGCATTTTCCACAGCAATGTTCAGTATGAATCTAAAAATCTTATACTAATATATTACCAGGACATTATGTAGAAACTAAAGTACAGTATTTTGTTGTTTGTTGTCGTTCTACTTGCTGTGTGTTGCCAACAGCCAGTTATTCTTTTCACAAAAGATGCTGTTTTTCCAGTTTACAATTCCAGAAACATTGTCATATAAACGGCTTTTTTTTCCACTTTCCCCTTTACTCTACACAGCACTGTGAAAATAATTAACGGCAAATAAAAGGAGTTCATACTGTCCTTCAAAACTCCAAGTCTCTGAGAAAACATCTAAAATAATAATAATAATTATAATAATAATAATAATAATAATACAAAAAAACAAATAAATAAATAAATAAAATTATAAAAAAAATAAAAAAATAAAAATATCAACATTATTCTTAAAATCCCTGAAAATACTTTTCCTAAACAAGGTTGGAATTGGCTAAGCCTCAAATTCTGTGGTTCAAATTTTTAAGTGACATGTCTTTTAACATGATCAACTCTGTCCCGTTTTTAGGAAAATTAATGGCCCCAGAAAAATAAAGATTTTTGTTCTTTTTCCAGTTTCACTTATAACCTTCACAACAAAACATAATTCTTTTGGCCCCTCAATAAACACTAAAATCAGGATGTGCCAGTTTAAATAAAGCAAGCAAAGATATCTTAATAAAATATAGCATCATATATTTATACTACACTGTTTTTGCGAAGATTATAGTCTGAGTCTCTTTTTATTCCCACATAAAACACAAAAATATAAAACACTGAATTACATATCGTTTGTAAATCAGAAACACAGGTTGTTAAATATAATATGTAACCTCTCCTGTGGTGCTGTAAATACATGTGGACTCTGTGTCTGTACCTCCACTTCTTCAACCGTCATCCTGTCCTGTGTGAGGACGGCCAGCGCTGGGTCTCCTCTCTTGGGCCTCATCACGTCCAGGGCCAGGCTACTGTGCTCAAACTCCTCTTTAGGCTCCAGGAAGGGGTATCCATTCAGTCGGATGTGAGCCTAACGAACACATGATAGAAATTCAAAGCTATTAGACCTTTGGCATTTAAAAAAGCTTGATTAATTTCATTTTAGATGCACTCAAGTCACGTTCTCTCTTTTTCTTCTTGAATTATAATTGCCACTTTGTTTTATTTGCGAGGCTTTGTTCTGTTGAGTAGTGTGCTATTTCCTGTTTGTTGCTGTCAAATGTGAATAAACCCATTTATTCAATCCGTAATCATCAGTTAATTATTTTTATATACACTTTCCCACTGATAAACGCACATGTAAGTCAGACAAACGCGTTCTTAACTCATCAAATGTGCCATGCAACGAGCTCATAAACGCATCATAAACCAAAACAGACAGCTTTTAAATTACATACGTGAGAACAAAACAACCAAGTTTGTCCAGCAGCTAAGTAACCTATGCAGTAAAAAATGTCTTAGTTGGGTTACAAAAGCTTGAGGATTGCTCTCAACACTGATATTTGTGTTGTTTTTTTTCATTTGTTTAGAAGTGTTACTGCCGCTGTGTAACTCTGGAACTGCTCGGAGCATTATGTCCACTCTCAGCATTTGTCCAGGTGTGTTCCTCTGATTTAAGAAAAATATCTGAATTACATAGCCCACATAATATGATACCTTATCTCCTGGGATGATTAACTGGCGCATTTACAAGAAAAAGTATAAAAAACATCACTAATAATGGTAAAGGTAAAAATTGAGAAACAAACTTGACAAATCTTAAGGTCAGTACTTTGGAAAACAAAATTATTCAATAATTTCCTCTTTTTAGCATAAAGCCACTTTGACTGAAAATACATCAACTGAACATGGAGCTAAAGCATGTCTAAAAGGAAAAAAAACGGTTGCTCCGGCAGCGACGCACCATTTATCTTTCAAATCTGTGTAAACTCACTTCATAGATGCCTTCTCTCCCGAAAGCGTCCGCCACCCATTTGCTGGTCATGGTGGCGGCCATCAGAGGGACGATGTACTCCAGGCCTCCGGTCAGCTCGAACATGATGACCACCAAGGACACGGTCATTCGGGTCGCGCCGCCTGAAACGGACAAAGCGAGGGTACAATGTCAAAATGTTTTGTGTTTTTTTGTGGCGTAGGAATAGTTTATATTAAGTTATTGTTTTTTTACATCGATATATTATGTTTTTTTTTTATGTGACATGTTCAATCAATTTAAGTTGATTGTTAACTATTAATTCAAAAAAACATTTTTCATTGTAGTTTTTTTTTTTCCTAAACATGTTTGAAATAATAGTTACCTAAACTAAAAGCTTGAAATGCAAGTAGATATCGTTGCTTGGCCTAAACTGGAGATTGTCCTTTGGTTAATTTCGATAATCACATTTAATGTTTAACGTCTCCAAATACATGCCTGATATCATTTTAGTTGCTTTATATTTACTGATTATTACTTATTTAACGGGGGAATGTGTTTTTTTTTTAAAGGGCTATGTAGTAAAATTATATTCTGGTGGTTTAAGCTGCTGACCTCAAGGATAAAAAATGAATCTAACCTTTGAGCTTCATATTAAACTCATCCAGGCCTGGACAAAGTAAAGAACATTTCAACTTACTTGCTATTGTTTACTTTAAACCAGGCTTTGTTCAAACGGTCTCGACACTTAATGCTTAATAAATCTACTGTGGCAGGTTTTTATCATTAAATAAGAGCCGAGTATTTCCCCCTCGTCTTCAAATGGAAACCAGTTCAGCGGTTCCGCTCTGACTGCGCTCGTAATCATCTTGTTTAGTTGGGGCCAGACAAACCAAGGCCACACTTTTAACTCGATGCTGTCGGTCCCTTTTTCTAAACAAACGAGTCAGAGACGACTGGTTTTGCTGTGCGTACGTTCGCTGGAGACTATTTGAAAAAAATTAGGGGAAAGGACGTGATTATGGACAGAAATTAGCTCCTTATGCGTATTGTTTAGAAGAAAACTATGTAACCAAGTGAAGACAGAACTGATGAAATAATAGACTTGGATTTTAACTTTAAACCTACTCTTGGATGAGAGACTGCGTTTAAACGCTCTGCAAATCAATGTGAATGATTATGTAAATGAAACACTACTGAACCATGTTTTATCAACCATTTTTCCTCCTTTACTTTGAAAAGACATTGGTTTGGAAAGTTTTCATGTTACCTTGTGTAGGTTTGATTGACTCTTGTATTGAACAACAAGATTAACTATTGTACAATCAACAGAGTGCAGTGTTTAGCTCCGTCTTTTCAAATGTGGATCACACACTTGGGACCAGGAGCCAAAGTGTGGTTTGGGGACTCCATTTGGTAATGAAGACCTACGCCTTAAACCTCTGAACGGAGTCTAAAGCCTCTCATTACAGCAGTGCGTTACTGTAGACAAACTGACGAGCCACAGCTGAAAACTAACACTAGGTGACATGACTCTGGCTATTATTTTCTCCAACAGAACCAAAATGTTAAGATAGCGATAGCCTTAAAGAAGCCCTCCGGGAAATGATAAACAGAGCTGGACCGAGCTGCAAAACAGTCTGTGGGGCATTTTTGGGAAAAGAAAGTCTAAATTCAATCATGGTTTATAAAGAAACACTAATATATTATACTCTCTGACAAATAAACCTTTGTCTAAACTTTGTTCTAGATTTTGTGAACACACAAAAGTGACCCGAAGTGACCTGAACTCATTGCACCGCCTCCTCACAATCAAAAAACTTCAACACAGATGTTTTTATCACAAACAAAAGTAAACTGTTTATATTTAATAAAAGAAAAGAGGGGTATATAGACAAAGTATTTGAGTCAGAAAATTGAATCAAAGCCTTTTTAATAAAGTACGTTATGTTCAGCCTTTCCAGCAGCAGGAAGGGAACCAGGCATTTTAAAATGTATTTAATAAAAAGGACCATCTTTGTACCAATAATGTTTTATGGTTTTAATGGTTTACATTTAATATATAATATTGAAACCAGTGACACAAGCTCTTTTCACAACACGGCTGAAGCTATTGACTGTGATTGCTGAGGCGGAAAAAAGAAGCTGAATTAAGCTGCAATAAATTGAATATTTATTATGCCACTTTAAAACGGCTGCACACCTTGAAAACCATAACAACCCATTCTAAAATGGAAGATGAAAATCTGATTAAGCGTTTGACTAATGCTGAAATGTTGAAGTCTGCTGAAGCAGGGAACAGCTAAATGAGCAAAAGAAAATTCTTAAAAGTGACATTTGTTGAAGAAATAAACGTGAAAAAAAAAATCCTATTAAAAAAAAAAATAAAAAAAGAATAACAATTTTTAAGGCCTAATGTTTTGTCCGAGTGTTAAAAATAAAAAAATAATAATTTTGTTGTATTCTGTTAAAACCACACCTGTTTACAATTTTTTATAATCTTTGTTCTATAAAAAAAATAAAAATGATGTTTAACATTTTCACAGGTTTAACGCAGCTGTGCAACACTGTAAAAGTGCCCTCCTCCAAAACAACTCCTGTGGATCTTTTTACTGGTCTATTATTCTTGCACCTGATTCAACTTCTCTGAATTTGCAACACTTCAGCTATTTTGCTTCATTTGTGATAAAACAACTGAAGAAAGTTGGAAGCTGGATACTTTCCCTCTTTCGCTGTATCCACTACACGACTGAGTAATAAAGTCTGTAATGAGATGTGGCAGGGATTACACATTTGGCCTTTTATAAACCACATCAGAAGTGTGTCAACATGTGGAGTATGTTCTTCACCGTGTTTACCTATTACTCAGGAATCTGGCCTGAAATTACATCGTTTTTTTTTTTTGTTTTTTTTAATGCCAGTTGTAGCATTGAAACGCAATCAGCTACACCCACAGACAGCTGCGCTCCAGACTCCGCCGACACATTCCCGACTCGACTCAACGTGCAATCATCGCTGTAAAAGGCCGAGGATACCGCCACATGGGAACAAGCACGACAAAAAAGTGAAAACCACATGCAAAAATTTAGTTTGTTTAAAATTCTACTGGACATTTCAGGATTCTTTTTGAGAGTTTTTTTTTAGGATAAATGAAAGCAGATCAAATGTCTTCAAAACGGTCTAACCTTTGAACTTTTGTTTAGTTTTTAAGAAACGCGGTTCATCTTTTCCAGAGATTAGTTTCCAGGATATTATCAGTGAAGAGTGACTTACTACAACAGCATGAATAAGAAAAGGAAAGATGCTTAAAAACAAACAAAAGGGGTTGGTTTTTCCTTTTAATTCCTGATCTTACAGCAAGCTTTCTTCTCTCATAACAACAGACTAAACTGTGTTTAGATACATTTTTGAGATGCCCCAATAATAAAACTAAACAAAAGAAACATGTTTTTAGACTCTTTGTACCGTTTACGACAAAAGAAACGCATCACAATCAGGCGGGACTTTCTGACATTTTAGCTGCATGTGGTTCAGTCTTTGGTGAATTTGGTCTGGGCCAAAATGAGCCACTGTCCTTTTCAATCGCAATGTGAAACTAACTCCGGGAAGTTACATACAATAGTTACATAAAGGCAGATGGAAAAAGGAAAAATGGACACTGTATAGATTTATAGATAGCCAGATAAATATATAATTACAATCTGATAGAAACTGGGGGAGGCCAGTGGAAGAAATGGAAATACTGTCTCTATCAAAAGTATCATCATAATTTTCATTTATATTTATGTGTGAAGTATGATTTTACAACTGTCTGCAGCTGAAGAGGCCTAGACTTCTGTTTCTTGAAATCAGAAAGATGGTAAGAAGAAAGAGAAATATTTTCTGAGGTGAGACTCAGAACCACTTTTTTATGTGGCTATTTTATTTTAAAGCTGCAATGTCCATTTCCTGAAGAAGTCATTTTAAACAATAGTACATTTAAAGTTTTAGGGCTAAAAAATAAAATCCTTATTTATTATTTTGACAATTTACAATTAAAAATGTTTTTTTTTGTCTTGCTACCGACCTAAAAATGTATTTTTAAATAAAATCTTTTTTACTATTAATATAACTTTTATTGTTATGCTATTTTTTGACATTGTCCAAATTTAGAATATAGAAACTGAATTAATTCGATATATTACCCAGCCCTGGTCTGTAATTTCATCTGAAAAATAACAGTGTTGACGCTCACCTAAACATGCGGCGGCCCCGACCATGGCGTACAGCCCCGGAGTGATGCAGTCGGCCCCGGGGGAACACCAGCCTCTGAAGATGATCCAGTCGTGGTGGTAGTAGGCCAGCTGCTCCATCCCAACGCCCAGCAGACGTCCAGCGATGGCTCCTACCGCCATGCTGGGGATGAACAGCCCGGAGGGAACCTGGAGCAAAGGGGACACAAGAGTTTGTCATTTCAGCTGCGAGTTAAAAAACATGGAGTCTGGTTACAAGTGCATGTTAAAAGAGGTTTTAAATACAAACTAAGATTGTGAAAACATATGATTAAACCCACAGTACGATAACAGAAAAAAAATGCTGTCTATGGTTTACAAAAAGTGCCTAAATGCAAGTCAAAGAGCAATTACAGGACACATTTGTGGTCATGTTTGGCATTATGTAAAATCTAAAGTGATCGGTAAAATAAAATGAGATTCAAACTAAACAAAAAAAGCAGAACCTTGGAAACAACTTGCATTTAACAAAAGGAAGAGGTAGTGTTTGTTCTCTTTAAGCTCTAATGATAGTTGGAAAGAAAGAAAAATCCTCTTTGAAATATTCAATTAAAAAGAATCCCCGTTGTGCCTTTTAAATTTACTTTACTACTTTGCTTTTGTAATTTAAGTACATTTCTGTCCAAAAGCTATTTCATGATAAATCAAGTGTTTTTCGCTCTGACACTTTCAAAAATGTTGTCTATTTGAAAAGTAATGTGTTTGTGAGATACATCTCAACCTGTTTAAGACATGAACATAATCACTTTAAAAAAATCATTTGGAAAAGTTCAAGTTAGTCAACATCTTGGCTCTTGATGTAAAGACCCATGTGTGTTTTTAGACAGAAGTGTAATGACCCATGACAACTGTGACTGATAAAAAAAAAACTAAAGGGTTTTCACAAGTTATTTTCAGCCAACACATAAAAGATACTGTACTGTATGCAAGTCTTTCCTGTTTTTTTTTTTAATAAGCTTTTTACTAATTTTCTTTTCTCTACAGTTTAGTTGGTAATATGTATGCATCATGTGCCACTAATCTGTTTTAAATTAATATTGGATGTTCCAACACCCCTGTTTTCCCCAAAGCTTAACTTCAAAAACATGTTCAATCCATGAAAAAAAGGTCCAGATGCTTTTACTTCAACCTTTTTTATTTCCCCCAAGATGTCCTGGGTGACTGGGAACCTTCACAGACCTGTTCAATCCATGCATTTATAAGTATTTTTATGCTTAATAAAACTGACAGTTAGCTTTTACTCTTCAGTCAACAAACTTTTCAGTAAAATTGCTATTTGTCGTAAGAAATTCAGTTACATCGTTAGGTTTATCCATATTTAAAGCACTTTCCAAACCTTGAACATAATAAAGCTTTAACCCTGATGGGAACCATGTGATGCAATTGCTGTAGAAGAAATGTGCTCTTTATGTGGCGTAAGTTTTACCTTCATGCCAAAAGTGATGATAGTCATTAATATTTTAAAAATCAAAGCCAGGGCGAGCTGCCATAGGGCTGTGTAGAGCCCCTCTCCGGCCGGACGGTCCGCCAGGCTGTTCCCCAAACCGGCGTCTGAAGTGTTGATGCTTGGCTAAACAACAAGGAAGTAGAAAATATCATCATTTGAGCTGCCTTTAACTGATCAATCTCATAATTTATTAACATTTAAAGTGCAACCAGTTATTTTATTAAAGAATGTGAGCTAAAAACCTGTTTGTATCCACAGAGCTGCGAGGAGTCGAGCAGAGAGCAGTCGTTGAAGAGCTCGGAGATCAGCTCGGACCCACTCATGCGGGTGTAGCTGTTGGGATACGCGATGACAGCGGTGAGCGCGGTCACCACCAGCACCTCAATCACAGGGTAGTGTCCCAGACGGGTCGTTTTACCTGGAGAGGACGGATAAAACAGGAAAAAATAAGACCACTGAGAAAACGTCAAGCTTGTCTGTTTTTGTATTTGGTTCGACAGTACTGTGCACAGGTTCGACAGTACTGTGCACAGGTTCGACAGGTTCGACAGTACTGTGCACAGGTTCGACAGGTTCGACAGTACTGTGCACAGGTTTGACAGGTTCGACAGTACTGTGCACAGGTTCGACAGTACTGTGCACAGGTTCGACAGGTTCGACAGTACTGTGCACAGGTTCGACAGGTTCGACAGTACTGTGCACAGGTTCGACAGGTTCGACAGTACTGTGCACAGGTTCGACAGTACTGTGCACAGGTTCGACAGTACTGTGCACAGGTTCGACAGTACTGTGCACAGGTTCGACAGTACTGTGCACAGGTTCGACAGTACTGTGCACAGGTTCGACAGTACTGTGCACAGGTTCGACAGTACTGTGCACAGGTTCGACAGTACTGTGAACAGGTTCGACAGTACTGTGCACAGGTTCGACAGTACTGTGCACAGGTTTGACAGGTTCGACAGTACTGTGCACAGGTTCGACAGGTTCGACAGTACTGTGCACAGGTTCGACAGGTTCGACAGTACTGTGCACAGGTTTGACAGGTTCGACAGTACTGTGCACAGGTTCGACAGGTTCGACAGTACTGTGCACAGGTTTGACAGTACTGTGCACAGGTTCGACAGTACTGTGCACAGGTTCTACAGGTTCGACAGTACTGTGCACAGGTTCGACAGGTTCGACAGTACTGTGCACAGGTTCGACAGTACTGTGCACAGGTTCGACAGTACTGTGCACAGGTTTGACAGTACTGTGCACAGGTTCGACAGTACTGTGCACAGGTTCGACAGGTTCGACAGTACTGTGCACAGGTTCGACAGTACTGTGCACAAGTTCGACAGGTTCGACAGTACTGTGCACAGGTTCGACAGTACTGTGCACAGGTTTGACAGGTTCGACAGTACTGTGCACAGGTTCGACAGTACTGTGCACAGGTTCGACAGGTTCGACAGTACTGTGCACAGGTTCGACAGGTTCGACAGTACTGTGCACAGGTTCGACAGGTTCGACAGTACTGTGCACAGGTTCGACAGGTTCGACAGTACTGTGCACAGGTTTGACAGGTTCGACAGTACTGTGCACAGGTTCGACAGGTTCGACAGTACTGTGCACAGGTTCGACAGTACTGTGCATAGGTTTGACAGGTTCGACAGTACTGTGCACAGGTTCGACAGTACTGTGCACAGGTTCGACAGGTTCGACAGTACTGTGCACAGGTTCGACAGTACTGTGCACAGGTTCGACAGGTTCGACAGTACTGTGCACAGGTTTGACAGTACTGTGCACAGGTTTGACAGGTTCGACAGTACTGTGCACAGGTTCGACAGTACTGTGCACAGGTTCGACAGTACTGTGCACAGGTTCGACAGGTTCGACAGTACTGTGCACAGGTTCGACAGTACTGTGCACAAGTTCGACAGGTTCGACAGTACTGTGCACAGGTTCGACAGTACTGTGCACAGGTTTGACAGGTTCGACAGTACTGTGCACAGGTTCGACAGTACTGTGCACAGGTTCGACAGTACTGTGCACAAGTTCGACAGGTTCGACAGTACTGTGCACAGGTTCGACAGTACTGTGCACAGGTTCGACAGGTTCGACAGTACTGTGCACAGGTTCGACAGTACTGTGCACAAGTTCGACAGGTTCGACAGTACTGTGCACAGGTTTGACAGTACTGTGCACAGGTTTGACAGGTTCGACAGTACTGTGCACAGGTTCAACAGTACTGTGCACAGGTTCGACAGTACTGTGCACAGGTTCGACAGGTTCGACAGTACTGTGCACAGGTTCGACAGTACTGTGCACAAGTTCGACAGGTTCGACAGTACTGTGCACAGGTTCGACAGTACTGTGCACAGGTTTGACAGGTTCGACAGTACTGTGCACAGGTTCGACAGTACTGTGCACAGGTTCGACAGTACTGTGCACAGGTTCGACAGGTTCGACAGTACTGTGCACAGGTTCGACAGTACTGTGCACAAGTTCGACAGGTTCGACAGTACTGTGCACAGGTTTGACAGGTTCGACAGTACTGTGCACAGGTTCGACAGTACTGTGCACAGGTTCGACAGTACTGTGCACAGGTTCGACAGGTTCGACAGTACTGTGCACAGGTTCGACAGTACTGTGCACAAGTTCGACAGGTTCGACAGTACTGTGCACAGGTTCGACAGTACTGTGCACAGGTTCGACAGTACTGTGCACAGGTTTGACAGGTTCGACAGTACTGTGCACAGGTTCGACAGTACTGTGCACAGGTTCGACAGGTTCGACAGTACTGTGCACAGGTTCGACAGTACTGTGCACAGGTTTGACAGGTTCGACAGTACTGTGCACAGGTTCGACAGTACTGTGCACAGGTTTGACAGGTTCGACAGTACTGTGCACAGGTTCGACAGTACTGTGCACAGGTTTGACAGGTTCGACAGTACTGTGCACAGGTTTGACAGGTTCGACAGTACTGTGCACAGGTTCGACAGGTTCGACAGTACTGTGCACAGGTTTGCGGCAGGTGTGGATATTAAACATAAACTACAAAGTAAGTTTATTTAAAAAGACAATTCTGAAATCAAAACAATGCAGCAGTTATTCTAGTCCCACTGTCTTGGTTTTTGAAGGATCTGGGCAGTTTCTGTTTTAGACATTTGGACAATCTGAAACAAAACCAGACCAAACTGGACTAAACCAGACCACGTGATCCCAGACAGGACCAGGCCAGACCATAATATTATGAATGTATACAATTACTAAATTGTGAATTACACTAACAGGAAGTATAAGAATAACTTAGACAAAGAAAAAGGGGTGGGATTTAATAAGTTGTACTTTTTTTCTTTTTTTATTGCATTTGTCATTGGTACTTAATGACTTCTGTTGCTCCTCCAGTCGGCGCACTATCGTCAATGGCTGCCGCTAACAACAAAGCAGCTTGAATAATGTCCTTAAAGACCCTAAAGACACTAATAACAGTCCTAATCCACAGAGAAAGGAGTCATGTTAACTCAAAATGCACTGGTTTAGAAAAGTGGCAGAAAAACTGATAAACGGCAGCAGCCTTGTCTCTGTTGAGTGTAGCGCAATTTTGTGGTTTATGCAAACTAGCCATGTGTTCAGAGAGCTTTTAGCATCTTTTAGGAAGAGTTTGTGTTGTGCATCTTAGCCCTGTGGAGACAGAGGGGTCAAACTGAAGAAATTCAACTTAAAACTGCTTTAATTTCACTCTAAAAGGTAAGGCTCACTGCTGCGGCTTTGTTACTTTTGTTTTGTGTTGGCGTCGAGGAGATAAGAATGAATAAAGAAGCTAAACTTGCTTTGTGGCTGTGTTGAGCAGCGCTTTATGAAAAACACAAGGAAAGAACAAGGAACGACAGATTATGAATATAAATTGTAAATGTATTGTCACTATTGTATTTTAGTGTTTATGTATAGCCTATAGACAATACCCAGCCATAATCTTTTAGTAATGCATATTTTTACAGTGTCAATATCAACCTGGAACTATTTCCAAACCGGCAGTCTTATTTTTTTATGAAATACCCTTTAAACATACTGTAAATTTTAATGATGCCCGAAGTATTTTTACTACTCTAGCCTAAGTGAGCAAAAATGTAATTTTTTTTAAAGGTAAAAGCTTTTAATAAATTTGAGATTTTACTGTTAGCTTTGCATTTTATTTAGCTATTCAACCTTCAATACATGCCTCTCATTTCACCTTTAAAAATGACCAACCTAACCTGAATCAAGTGGAATTAGTGCAACACTTACGTCTCCTACACCAGGCAATATTGGCTCTGATGAACAGCGCCCCCCACAGGCCTCCGAATATCCCCAGTAGGATGAAGGGGCCCAGCTCGATCAGGTGCCACGGCGTGTGAAACTCCACATAGAACAGCACCAGGCGGCTGTTCCCGAACGGGTTTATGGAGCGCAGAGTGAAGGCGGCCACCAGGGCGGCGAAAAAGGAGCGCCACAGCGTCTTCAGCGGGAAATAATAACTCACCTGGAGACGACAGAGACATGGAGATTTAAAATGAAAAGACAAATAGACTGAGGCTAATATCGTCAAATAACAGCATTAATGTGGTTATTTACATCATGGGTGTAAAATATATCTGACAGAGCTATAAACTTAAAGCAGACATGTTGACAGAAAGTCGTTAATCATAAAATATACAACTTTGTTTTTGAGTCAGAAAATATTCCAGAATTAACTCATCTTTTCAAGTTGTACTTTTAACAGAGACGCCCTGGACTGACTTTTTTAATGAAGGTCATTTTCATTTACAAATGCCCCATTTAGTTAAAATGCTCCATACACTTGTTGTACAGGTTACTTGTACTTGTAAATGACTTGTTTCACAGTAAATGAACTCAATAAATTCAATTGGGAGTGTGTTTCTAAAGGCATGTTTACTTTGCAAATCAACCGCCTTGTTTCAGATTGTTTTTTAAAAAGTGTATCGAGGGATTCAAATGAGTACGAGTCTTTTAAGAACCTGACAATATGAGAGAATCTGCTCCAGGGCAGTAAAATGAGACTGTTGTATTAGCATCTGAAGTTTTCCGTTGCTCTGCTTCTTGCTGTGGCTCGTGCTGCAGCTCCATTCTCGCAAGATTTGGGAGTTTACACACTCACGTAAATCTATCTTGAACTGCTCCAAGAAAAGTATTCACAGCCGAATACTGGTGGTACTGATGGTTTACCAAAGATACCGTCACAAATGTTACAACAACATGGTGCTGCTCAGATGATAAACCCTTTTCCAAACACGTTCCAATTCCTCCCAGATGTCACTGTGGAGCAGAAGATCTAGATATGCAACTTTCTGTTGCACAAAAGAGAAAATAGCCACTAGTTTTCAACAGAAACAAGGCAGCAGTGTGTATTTTTCTGCCTCGGTATAGGTCAGTGGCTTTAGACATCGATTTATCCCTGTTGTGCTAGTTTGAGTAGTCTTGCTTTGGTGATATTTAAAGCCTTTACTTCCCATCTACTGTTTAATATACAACCTTGGGGAGTTGTGGGGATTAGTGTCATATTCAGAAGAGATGGCTCGTTTTGTGTGTCGTCTCACCTCCTCCAAACTGAACAGCACTCCTCCGATGGGGGCTCCGAAGGCTACAGACACTCCGACGGCTGCTGCTGCTGACAACACCTGCAAAAAAAAAAAAAAAACACAGACGTAAAGAAACACAGCAGCCTCACAAAGTTCCTTACAGCATAAAAAAAACCGAACTACTCCTCTCACCTCTCGCCGTTTGGCCTCGTTCTTTCTGTATTTGGTGAAGAGGTGGCAGAGGATGTTGGCGCAGCAGCAGGCCACATGCACCAGGGGACCTTCTTTCCCCAAACTCAGCCCCGAGGACACGGCCAGCACCAGAGTGATGGTCTTTGTGATGAGCGTCCACTTCCCCAGGTATCCACGGATGATGAAGCCACTAAGGATGGTCTTGATCTGAAAGAGACACAAGGCTTTTGGATGAAATACATCAGAAAGATTTCACAATTATGTCATAAATTATACTTTTAAAGAATCTACCAACACTAATGGGCTCAACTTTCACAAAGTCTTAAGCAATGTCAACATAAAAGATAAAATATATGCTTAAAATGCTCAATTAATTACTTGAATGAAAATTTCTTTCCCCCTGTTGTCAGCAAGTTAACAAAACCTGAAAATTTAATAGTGTTACTTGACAAATATTGCGTTTGGACAATACGGTAACATTTAATTAAAAAGGTAAACTTTTTTTTTTTAGATTTGTTAATTTCAAAGTTTATAAAACGCATGATTAAACAGAAGTTTAAAAAAAGCCGTTTAAGAACAATATAGAACAGAGACAAATAGAAGCAGCATGTTTTTTATCGTCCCACTTTAATCACAACAACACAACAACCAACACGACATGACAGTAGTAATAAAAGTTAGAATGTGTTGATTTACAATTCACAGATACTTCTATAACATGTTGATAAATATTGGGTGTTGTTCTTTGTATTTTTCTCTGTTTTTCTCTTTATGGGTGAAAAATTCACAATCCTCACCTCAGGTATTCCCGAGCCACAGGCGTACGGAGCAAAAGCCCTGACAAGAGCCACGGCCAGAAAGGCAAAGAGCAGGGCCCAGAAAATGTACATCAGGTAGTTCACGATGTAGGCAAACGCTCCCTGTGAACGCACACGGAAACAGAGAGGGGTATATTTAGTGAAAAGAACAAACTGACTGAAGTGCAATGTGTGACTTTAACCGGTAGGTGGAGCCAAAGTATATTAACATCACTGTGTGACCAACAGAAAAGTGTTTTAAAGCCCTGCACAGGAATTGTAACCAAACATTAGCATATGTCAAATTAACCTGGAAATCAAAGTAACTGCAATACAATACTAATATATCTTTCTTAGAGGTTATTAGAATATCAGCCTGACTTCACTCTCACCTCGGAGGTCCCAGCGATGAGCTCGGCCCAGGTCTTCCACTGCGGACACCGGTCTCTCTCCTGGAACGTGGTCTCGTTGGACGTCCAGCAGCAGTGTTCGTGGTTGAACCAGAACCCGACCAGACACACTCCTTCCTTCATGTCCGTGAGCCAGTGGGCCGCGATGTCGATGCCGCCGGCCAACGCGCCTGGACAAGACAGAGGCTTTTGTCAGTCACGTTTTCTGGAAGTCTTTATCTGGGATTTTGGAGGACGTTTAGAGGACTTTTCAGAAACATGGTCTCTTTTAAACCTCGAGTCCCTTTTCCATTTTTTTTGTGCCACCGACTCCTTCAAAGGCCATTTTCTTTTAATTTTATTTCATTTTATTTCTTGGTGTTGAAATCCCTTCATGTTTCCATGGTAACCATTTAGAAAAGTGTTGTGTAGAGCAAATTATTTACAAGCAACTTTGAGAATAAAAAAGAAAAAATGTTTTTATCAATAATATATATATATTTTTTTATCTCCCAAAACCTTCCCCAAAATTTTTTATTTGTATTCTCTTTGCGTTTTATTTTCATTAAAACACAAAGCGACAATACGTTAAACCTGCAATTTAAAAAGGGGTTAAATATTATTGAAGTTTGGTGAGAACTGAAGTTAATGTCATTTATAAAAATAAAAAAAATGTATTTTTAGGACCATCTTTAAAATAGCATTTTTTCCAAATGACTAGAAAACTGTCCACTACAGTAGAACGTACGAGAGCCCCGGTTTGTGCACATGGTATAAATGCTTCCTCTTCAGAAACATGACCTTGTTTATTTTAGTCCAGCCTCTCTGTGACGACGCCTGCGTTTGGTCACATGGGAATACTTAGCAGGTGGCTCTGAAGCCGCAGTATGAGCTCAGACTCTTCTTCTCTCGTGTCTATTCTGTCTCTTTAGCTTAGGGATTGTGAAAGTACCTGCCATGAGTCCCACGAGCAGCATGAGCAGCCAACCTGAGAACGCATCGCTGATACTGATCAGCAGGGCCACCGTCGACTGTCGGCTTTTCTTAGTGATCTGCAAAAAAGACAGACGCGTGTCAAATTTTCAAGTCTACTCAAGGCAAACACCTAAGACTTGAAGTATTTAAAAATATTTACTTTTTTGGCTTTGTTGTGGATTCTTTACAACGTTAAAATAAAACATTTTAAAAACATCCATTGTAATAATCTGATGGTTGAACTATTGCACAAACAGTGGACGTTTCCAACATTAGGCAACACAAAAAGGGGAATAGTTTATTTTTTTGTGTTTTATTTTGGTCAAACTAACCGCATTAGGACCAAATGATTTTTACACACACTTCTGTTTTTACAACTACAAGAGCAAAAGGCCATTTCCAGTTCTACAAACTTTTTCAACTCATTTTCTAAATCTATTCTGTCTGTTAGCTCTGTTTAGGAGAAATGGTTACCTTTGCAAACGTGTTCAACCCTTTTATTGAACATTTCCAGACTTTTCTATCTAAGTAACATTGAAATTTAATATGGTATGTATGTGTCGTTAGTTTTTTTAAATCATAAAATGAATGTGTAACTAATCTTTTTCTTGGTTGGGACTGTATCATCAGCCTTCAATAAAGTTAATAGAAAGCATGTCAATTAGTTTTTATACATTTTATTTTGTTTTTATATTCATTATACAGGTTTAACCACTGAATTATGGTGGAGTAAAATGCAAATCTACTGCTTTAAAGTAATATTAGGAACCCACTAGAGCCTTCAAAAAGAGCTGCTAGGACCCAGCTCGGCAAAACGCGAAAGGGAAGTGACAAAAAACCAAGATATAAAATGAATTAAAAAAAAGACATAAACCTGGTGAACTTTGTGCAGAACAAATACCCCTTAACTCTATTTAAAACACTTGTAACTGTCCCATTTTTCTTACTTCTCTGTGTCTGTCCCGGTCCTTGCTCTTCTCTCGGACCCAGTCGATGGTGTTGAAGTCCTCGTAGGTCCCCACTCCCGGCAGAGGGTCGTCTAACGGGTCCACCAGCTTGGGGCTGGTCCCGTTCATCCCGGCCGCTCTGCTGCTGTAGTCCTCAAAGCCTCCTGAGACGAAGAGAAAGGATGAGAACTTTTGTAACAGAATTAAAGTACATCCACTTGTTGTTTTCCTATTTTTCTACAAACAAAGATGATAAAAGTAGAAAGTATTAATAATAATAATAATAATAAATTTTATTTGTATTGCACTTTATATTTGGACACAAATCTCAAAGTGCTACAGATTAAGATCATTTAAAAAATAAATAAATAAAATAAAAAATAAAAATAAGATTCAATCGTTAAAAGGCATATGTTCTCCCAAAAATAAATGTTTTAAGTCCTTTTCTAAAGATCTCAAGAGCTTGAGGTGCCCTCAGATGGTCGGGTAGGGCATTCCAAATCCGAGGAGCGGCAGAACAGAATTATTAATGATGTGTAAAAATCAAGAGGCTTTAAGTTTGTGTTCTACAAAACAGGTCGCTGTCAAAATGGTTTATAAAATATAAATTGTATTAATCTGAGCTATTCATTTTGAACAATGTCAAAAAAAAAAAGCAGACACTGTGAAGTCTGGTAATAATGTAGAGAATAGTACTTTAACACATTTTAGAAAAATTATTGAGCTGCCGAAGAGTTTAACCTGAAGTCTTAATAATTAACCATTGTTTTAAGAAATCACATAAAGCTGAACGTATATTTATACGACATGGCAAGGTTGAACGTAAATGTAGGTAACAGTACTTTTAATGTCAAAACGCAACTGTGTAACTCTGTGTTTTTAAAAATCCATTATTTGAGTTAAATAACAAAAACACTGACATAAATAATGTCGTCAAGATTCCTGGGAGCGTTCATCTGATCAGACCGGTTCAACTGGTTTGAAACAAGGCTGTAACTCAAAAGAATGAACTCTGTTGCTTTGGAAACAAAACCACACAAAGCACAAACCAGACAAGCATTTCAGATTTAGTTACAGTCTAATGTCTAAAGGCCTTATTGTAGGGCTGGCAAAGAAAATCAAGAAAAACATGCAAGAACTATGTTGAATATTGTGATAATAACAAGACCTAAAATATTTGGAAAGTTTAAAGTTTATTAAAGTAATATTTATGAAATTATACACGGCTCTGGACTAATTTAAAAAATCCAAAACTTGGCCTTTTAATATGAATTATATTAGACAAAGGTTTGACATTAGCACAGTGTAAAGCTCAGATGGAAAACTATAATAATATTATTGAGATACATATATCACAATACAAATATCACAATACAGATATCACAATACAGATATCACAATACAGATTTCGCAAAATATAAATATCGCGATACAGATGAATTTACGAAATCGAAAGCCCTGGTATACAGCGGAATAAAACACCTACAAAATGTGTTTTTAATGGTGTATAATTGTGTTCAAATGACACTTTAACACAATACTATAAACCAAAAATAAGGAAACTAAATATTTAATGTAAAAAATGCTGGTTATTGTATTTGTCTTCTGACGGACTTTTACTCTTTGACTTTCAAATTAGAGCCTTCAATTAGAGGATTAAACCAAACTGTTTGAAATAAATTAAATTGAAGATTAAAGGTTGGTCATAGAAGACTTATCTTCTTCCTGTTCCTTTTTTGTTCATGATAATGGAACCTTTGCTTGTTTTCTTTTTTGTTTTGGTCTTTTAAAATGTTTTGTGGCTGGAGTTTAGTCAATTGTAAAGTGGAAATAAATAAATGTAATTGTTTATTTCTTATTTAATCTCAGTTCAGACAATGTCAATTTGTAAACCAGAGGAAGTTTCACCGGGATTTTTACGTTTTTCTATACATTTAAACTCCTTTAAACTCTAAATAGGTCAAAGAGAAAATTTAAATGCATACACAAAAGGTATAAGTGAAAATATTCTTTAATATGTTGAAAGGATTAAGGCTAATAAGTTAAAACACACCATCCATCACATTCCACAGCTCACAAACGCGGTACAAATGTGTAAAAAGTGGATTAATGCGGCTTAATTGTGCTCAGTGTTAAAATAGACGCTGGATAAACAGGTCCCGTCAGCTGATCACTGTCACTGTTACATAACGACATTAAACAGGAAAGCTCACTATAAGAAGGACTAAAGAGAAAAATATGATGCATCTCTGGACACCCAGCGACCGTCTCTAAACACAGATGCTCAAGTCTTAATGTAGGATGCAACTAATGCTTTTGTTTATGTGCGTTATCCAGTGAGACGTTTTACTTTTCAGCTACTATGGTCAAAAACAAACTTATACGACCATCTTTCTGGCTATTGTGTTCACTTGTGTGTGTATTATGGGGTTTCTCCAAAAACATCACAACAGGGATTGAACTTTGCACTTAATGCCTGACACACACACACACGCTGTCAGCTTTGAAAAACACAATCACACAACACGAACAACAATTACACTAGAAAATAGCACTTTGAACAGATAAAAAATAAAACGTAAAAAATCCCAGCTAAGTTCGACAGTATGCCCTCAAACGTAAAGACAAAGCCTCTTTTGCACAGGTTCGGGTACATAATCGTCCACATATTGGTTTAGCTTGTCTAATAAACACATGTTTACAGATGAAATCACAGGAATTATAAAAACATCAAGGCCACAAATCACATGTCTGAGCTGCAGAGGAGTCATAAAAGGCTTTAATCATTAAACAGATTTGAGGAGATCAGCGAAAAAGGACAAGAAGAAGAAGCAGTAGACAAGAAAAGCTGTAATATTATGTGCAGTGACTTTAATTCGAGACTAGATTTAGCATTGAAATTTATTGATGTAATCTTCAGTAGCAAATATCTTTAATCTTTCTCTTTGGGATAAAAGAATAGTAGCACCTCGAAAAGCAAGAGAATCTGATAAGAAAATCTCATAATCAATTACTGGATCTTACAAGCTCCATTCAATAAATAAAATAAATGGCACTCGGTTTTACATTACATCTAACCTAAAGTCTTTATAATCAGCTACTGTAACTTCCAAATGAAGGGCAAAAAAGATGTGCAGTGCCACTTTTAAAGCCTTAAAACTATGTGCTACTAAGAAACTAGATCCAAATATCAGGGACTTATCATCTTGTAAGCAGATAATCTACTAAACAACTAGGGCCACTTTAAGACCCATTTGTGCTCCTACAATTACTATATGAAGGCAAAAAAAAAAACTAATAGCAGCTCTTAAGAAAATATTTTGGCAGTGGATAATCTGATTTCAAGACCAAATCTTACTTAAAAATTCTTGGAATCCACTTAATGAAAGACCCAATTGTTCTTTGTCAAATCTACAACTATCTTCAAAGCAAGTAATTTACAATATAAGGCAAAAAAAAAAAGACTATCAGCAAGACTCACATTGAGTCAAGCTCAGAAAGACATGACCTTACATTTACGATAAGTAACTTCAAGGCTGATTTCTTACAAAACAAGACAAAAAGACTTGTAGTACTTTGACAGTTGCTTCATGAGACTCGTTTGTTTGTTTAAAGCCAATAACTTGACAAAATATGTCAAAAAGACTAGGAGTAGCTTTTAAAACACACTTGTATTTAACAAAATCCAGCTCAGAAATGCTTCGTGAACCCTTTTCCCGGAGCTGAATGAAACTCAAGCAAAAATCCTCCATTTTTTTTTTTTTTAGTCCTGAACTCACTATTTTCGACTAACTCCTCCTCGTCCAGCCGCTTGGTCCAAAACTCCCAAACCATTTTCCCCTCACTCAAACATTTCCCTCACAGGAACACAACTCAGGCAGCACCATGCTCCTCTTCCCTCCTCTGAGCTGTTCCAGGAAGTAGACTTCAGCAGAGCCAGCCCTCATTGGTCGAAAGGATCAGGGAAGTGGGTGAGGATTTGTTGAACGCTGTGGGAACTGGATTTTTCTGTGTTTGTGGACGCTGCCTAAAAGTAAGCTCATGTGTGTTTATGAGGTCGCTCACCCTTTGGATTGAGATGAAGTCAAAGGAAAATGAGGGCAAACGAGGAAAAAACAAATCATAACATAAGAAAATGGTGGAGGATTTCATAGTCAAAAATTAAATATACTGAAAAAAATCAATGGGGAGTGTTTAGCAGCTGACCCTGGTTTGACCTCAACAATTATCATCTTGCTTCATCATTTCTCACAAAAGGTTTGGTTTGGAAATCAATGACAAACAACAGAGGTATGTGAACAAGATGGAGCCTTAAAAATCACAAACTTTCAGGACTGTTGTGTCGCCCCAAACAAAAGTTAATGTAAAAAAGCTTAATGATTTAAAGAAGAAGCAGATTTAGACAAGTTTCCGACAAAAGTGTCAGATGTGGTTACAGTATTTTACAGTAAAAAAATACTTTATAAAAAAATTCTAAAAGACAATGCAACTGTACATTTCTGTGTAAATAACTTCTTTTTTTTTTTTTTTACAGTACAATTATTTTGAAAACTAGCAACATACTGTACATTTTTGCTAATCCAGGACCATTTTTTACTGTCAATTTAAATGCACATCAATTGAATGCTACTGGTAGAGTAACAAGTACTGGGCAATATGGCAACTAAATAAAAATATTTAAAAAAGTATCATTTTAGACAATTTCTGATTTTAAAGCGATGCTATGCAACTTTTAGCCACTAGGGGGTGCAGATCCCTATACAGACTGTTTTGTTTGTTTTTAAAGGAGGTAACTATCCAAAACCGGCATGTTTGAAGAGAAAAACATGTCTTCTGAGTTATTTTAGGGCATGTTGTGCAAATAAAACTCTGCTAGGGTCCAATGTCTTGGCCTGTTTCTGTCCAGACTGTCTGAGCTGCTAAACATGCCGAGTCAGGAGAGGTAGGTTGGGTACTCTCTGTCTCCATAGATCATTTCTAATATAATTTCCACTGCACACAAAGTTAAAAAGACGTTAAAAGCCTCTGACCTTAATAATCATTTCCATAAATCAACAAAAGTACGCCGCAGAGACACTACACAGTTTCCTACCACTTCTCTAAACCAAGGTCTCACTGAGGTAACACCAGTGACACTATTGTTCACGGGGGATTATTAGTGCTTAAAGTTTGAAGTAGTGTTTTTAGTTTTAAGGTAATTCAGTTAGTTATATACCTTTTTTGGTTTTGACAGGTTTTTAAACTGTTACTGGACTGATACAACCTTCGAAGATAAACCAATAGAAAATACACGCAACAAAAAGACAAAATACTTTACTCAGAAAGTGGGTCAGCTACAGCCAGCTCACAAAGTATCCCTGCTCATTTACAGAAAAGCACATCCAGCTGAGCTCAACAAGAAAAAAAAACCCTCGTTTTACTTTTTTTTTTTACTAACCATCTCCAAACAAAACATTCTCAAGTGTGTAACGTGGCCATAAACTCTGTATCATTTACAGACGACATTCTCAGAGTCTGCTTTTGAACTTTGAACTCAAGGGCCTGGTTGCCATGGAAACCTGGATCGTCACATGACCCCCGTGACGCTCTGCGATGGTCTTGGCGTTCACAATGACGCTCCTCAAAGCCAAGGCCAAAGTTATTCAATCATACTTTGGTCGTTTAGAGGAAATTTAATAATGAACCAGTTATTTTATTGGTCACATGATCAACTTTAACGCAGGACGGCCCTAAAATCTGGTCAAATATTTAGTTTCTGAAATAATGGATTCATTTGACACAAAGTTAGGATTTAGCAGTTGTCAATGCTGCTGTTATTCTTAAAATCCACTAAAAAAAAAAAAAAAAAAACTTACTAAGATGTTTTAGGTTTGAGTTAGAGCTTTGATTAACAGGTATTTTATTTAGTTTGACTTGTTTTTTATCTTACCTTTTTTTGCAATTATTTTTATACTTGTGTTGTTGTGAGCCACCTGGGCCACCATACATTTGTGCCATGACCTGTAGTAACCACTCAAAGTGCGAGACACTCCAAGATAATACAGACTGATTTAGCGGTTCCTTTGACGGGTGGAAGTACGTGTGCCCAACTTAAAGATAGATATAAAAAAATAAATAAAACTTGGTGTGAAGTTTTTTTATTTTTGTCACATGAGCTAAGTTTATTGATTATAAACTCTGAAACACTGAAATTTACCACAAACATAAATGCTGAATACCACCTACATAAATTAACAACACTTTTCTGTTTATTACTCTTATAGAAACAGTTATTTGCAAAGAAACTTGCAAGAGCTGTTTGCTGTGGTTTTTTAACTTAAACTTATTTCCTATACTTTTGTTTCAAACTTACATTAACCACAGCATCTTAAACCACAACTGGGACCAACTATATTCAACTATAGCCTTTTTCTATTGACTTCCATTGAGTGTTTAGCCAGATCTTTAATGAACAAGACATAAATGCGTCTAGAAGAGCCTAATCTCTTAAGCCACTCCAAAGGTATATTAGCATTATTTAGGAGAAACCGGGGAGTGTTGTAACACACGGTAAGATGTGACATTGTCATTTTTAACCACACTTAGGATTAGAGAAAAGTATTTTATAAAGTAGAGTGAACCCTGTTGGAGTTTGGGCTCACAAGAGAGGTTTTAACAAGGGAAGCCTTTGTATTTAACACAAACTCATATAAAATGTGAATGTGTAACAAAAGGTCAATGTGTGTCCTTTTATAGCCAACGAATATGTCTGCTTTATGTTAAAGTTTGAGAGTTCTAGCATTAACAGCCTCTGAGTTACAGATGCTCAAACAAAGTGGTTGAAGCTAAAGCAAGAATGACTGAGAGGAGATTTTTTCCAAAAGTGTTACGACAGCAAAGACTGTGACGGGCAGCGGTTGTGAAATACTACAGCTTGTCCTCTGCTGAACCAACTGCGCAACACACTTTCCACAAAATCCAATGTTTGAGATGTAAATATCAAGTGGAGATGATAGTGTAGTGTTTTCAGGAGGACTGTTTTTTTTTTTTTTGGTCCAGAATAAATGAATAGCCAATGAATTAATGTTCAACTCGTCAAATATTCCAAATTTTGCTGCTATGACCAGATTTACTGAAACTAGGTTCTCAATAGAAGTCAATCGTGTCTACCTCATTTACCCAATTGACAATAAAAGCTGTTGCTTTCCATTTTCTACGACAACAGCCCTGTGTCAACATAGCATCAATAAAAACCTGTACTGGCATTTACAGCAGCGATTAAGGAAGGTGTTCAAATGAAATTAAAGGTAGTAAAAAGTTAAAAGAGTCATGTGAACAAACAAAGTGGATACAAAGGAAAGTCATAATGAGAGAATTGGGTTGAGAGTGCAATAAACCCATTTAACAACATATTTTCCACTGGTCAAAGAAACTGAAAAGGTACCAGATATGTTTATATGTAAGAAATACAAAAAAGTACAAGAATAAAAACAAATCAAGTTAAATTTACTAATGTCTGGATATTTGAGATGCATTTTGAAGGTTTTTCTGTTAATATCCTAGAAAGAAAGTATAAAAGAGTCTGTTTTTTAAACTCGTGTTGCTAAAACATGATTTTACAGTTGGATACAAAAAGAAAAGTTTTTCTGCAAATCCAAACTGATGGTTGAATTTTGTTATAATTTTTTGTCCAAATAGTTTACAGCAGACTGGTCTGGCTTCAGGACCCATCATCTCCTCTTAATGACACGCCGCGACCCAAATCGAGGACCTCAAACTGATTTAACGAAAAGCTGGTGCAGTTTAAACGTGACATAATGCAGAATATCCCCGTAGGCTGACTAAACACAAAAAAACACTTTAATAATAAACCAAAACAATCAGTAGGTGATGCTAGAGAGGGAAATGTTTCAATTTAACTCAAGAGCATCTAACTAACAGTCACTTCAGCCTTTGTAACAGACTCAACAGTGCTTTCTGCAATGAAAACTCACATTGTTCATTTGACCAAAGACAAGACCAAAGAGAAATTGTTAACGTTATAGTCCAAAATGACAGTGGACCAATTAGTATCTGCCTCCAAACTCTGCCCACTTCCTGCTTTACATCATCGCCTGCTGTTATCTCCTCTCTTCCTTCTTTTGTTCCTGTAAAGCCGACAGGAACTGCAGCTTCAAGACAAGCAGAAACACACTGGGATTCTTCAGAAACCTGCTGACTTCACAGGAAAAGCCCTGTGTCTCTGGATTTATGCCAAAACCACACAAGGGGGGCTGCAGAGAAAGACATTCCAAGGAAAGAAACAACTGGATTCCCACTTTTTAATGGAGGTCATTATGAAATATCTGTTGAACTGTAATTGATCAAAGATGTATCAGTACAAAGCTAAACAAAGCTCAAACAAAGCTAAGAAAGATCAAAGTGGTATTAAATCAATATTAGCCACACAAAACTGAATTAACCATTAGCTGCTTGATAAAAATCTTAAGTTTTTTAGACAATAAACGCACTACATAATCTTTAAATTCATTCCAAAGCAGTACTGTGACCATTACAGAGCTTCTAACAATAAGGGAGTCCCTAAGCAATCGGTTTCTCCAGAGCAATCATAGAAGTGCTGCTTTTAGGAAGGACTTGCTCTGCAACAAGTTTACGTGCAGGGCTAATGAGACGTGAAGGGACAACACTTTTAACGGACGTGACAAAATACATGAGAACATTGACAGAATTCATGGTTAAAAGTGAGCCTAATCATTACGAACTGACCTTAGCTTCGTCTCAGGGTAAAACTTTCTCTGCGGTCATTTCCAACTTTACAAATCGATTCTGCACAGCGGAGGGTGAAATTAAGCAGGACTCTGGAGTTTCATTTCCTCTAAGCCTGACACACAATTAGACTCGCTGTCAGTGGGAAGACTCTAGTAGAGGGGCACCATTGAGTAATTTAAAGAAATGTGGATTGTAAAATGTAACGGAGAAAAAGCTGAAACAGTGGAAAATCTCTTCCTCCAGACTTCCTTAATGTTACCAAAGCTATGTGACTAAAAAGCTTTTGTCAGTCCTTTTACTGAACTGTAATTTTCAGCTGAGTCATTCAACTTGAGCAATAAAACAAAAATAATACATTTTGATGGCTTAAATGTTGCTCTGGTTGCACTGGGGTATCAAAATTTTTGACCGCATCGCATTAATCTGTTTATTAATAAATCCAATAGCAACGGATCTAATGGCGATCTAACCAATTAAAACTAAAACTTTGCTCTAAATCCTCAACAATGTGTTCAACGGGAGGGTGCTTCTCTCGCAGTGTTAAGGCCTGTTCACACCGGGACGAATTTGCGCGCAATATTCGCCAACGTTTAACGCCTCGTGACTAAACAAAGGGCGCCTATGTGAGTGTTCACACCGACGCGAAAAACGCCACGCGTAAAAGTGTCAGTTTTTTAAAAACGCCTCGCATTCATTTTTTTGGTTTGGCGCTTTTGCTCACGTGTCTGGAGCTTCTGAAGTTACAGTAAAACACAACTTGGGGGAGCTCAAACACAAAACGGTCTTGCCGAGCCCACACACATTACGGCGAAGAAAATATACGCCAAGTAGCGTCTACACTGCCGGGAAGAAATAAGATGAAGAAGATGCAAGGCAAGATGAATGTAGAGCTGCTGGTCTCGTTGGTGTCGGAACACAAAGAACTATATGACAAATAAATAAATACTTGCTCTCTTCTTCTGATTGAAAAGCAAGGTGTCAGAAGTGTAAAGTTGCGCAGCGCCACCTTGTGTACCGGGGTATATCTGTTTAACATTAAGCGCCATCTAATGTCAGGGAATGAATTTGCATGCTCACTCGGCTCATCGTCAGCAAAAATCGCTAGAGTGTGAACACAAAAAACGCGTTGAAAATGCTGGCGAATAACGCGCGCCGATATTCGTCCCGGTGTGTACGGGCGTTTAGATTCACACAGCAGATGTAGAAAAAAGGGAAGGCTTGTGTTATAGAGCAGCAGTTACTACTACTGCTGTACAGTTTTGTTCTGTGAGCGAGTGCCGAGCAGGCATCCATGAGAGCGGCTGGGAGAAGGTTCATTGTCCACGAGTCCAAGTCAAGTCCCAAGTGTCCACGAGTCTAAGTTGCACGTCTCTGTCTGCAGCGACATAAGTGCGACTGGAGTTGCTGTGACGTGTACAGTTGTTGGAAATGTTACGGTCAGTGAGTCTTTATTGAATAGGCTGTATTCACACAGTCTGTGTTGTTGTAAAACCTTTCATGATGAGCGCTTTATTCAAAACAAACAAACATCAGTCGTGTAGAGTAGCTCAGATTATTTCTCTAAATTGTTCTATTCTAACTTCTAACTGGATTCAGACTTTGTTTTTTTTGCTCGTGAACGGCTGGTCCCACCGGTGCGAGAAATGAGAGCACCATCTAGAGCCCTGAATGGTGGCGCAAAAAGCATTGATATTAACCAACTGTGTGGACATTGCATGAAAAGTTTAGAAATAAATCTGATTGCAGCACAAAAAAAAGAAACAATCCCTATTACTTCTCAATTTTTTGTCCAAGAACAGAATATGTAGAAGAATATGTAACTACACGAATTGTGCTTTAAGCAATATTGTTATTGAACATTATGATAAATCTACAACATAGATTTATTTCTAGAAAGAATCATGTCTAAATAATGCAGATTGTATTTCTTAAGTCAGTAAAAAAGGTTAAAATGTGGCGGGATGTTTTATAATAACTGATAATCCGTTATTAAATATGTCCAATCACATTTTAAATACATAGGATATACATACAAGCAAACTTTGAAAGAAATTAGACATGTAAACTTATATAAATAAATACATATTTAGTACTTTACACTTGATGGCGCTAGTTTTATGCCTTTGTGGTTGAAACGTCACAAAAACAGAAGAATTGTGGTTTAATGCACAAAATCTGGAACAGCTTCTGAAATAAAGTAAAACAAGCAACAAACTTTCAACATTGGTCAACGTTCTTTAGCTCCGCCTACATTACAACAAGTGTTTTTTATCTGCACTCTTCTTTTAAAATGTTTAATATTAATCACGTTTCTCTGAATCTTGTAAACTGTCTTTTATTCCTGTAAAGCACTTTGAGTTACCCAGTGTATGAATTCTGCTATATAAATAAAAATTGCCTTGCTTTGTGTCAATGGCTCTTCACAAAGCCAAGATGTTGCAGAGGTTATACGACTCCTTTCTCTGGCGAGTCTGCAGAGTCACATTATGGGCATAATTTGAGTTGCTCTGGAGCTAGAAGTAGCATTAGCCACAACACAGTGGTTTGGAAACTGGCAGATTAATCGCCCGGCCCAAGGGTTGAACAGTTGATTAGCGTTGCCTTACAACACAAAGTGATGAAAACAGTAAGCCTTAAAGCTCACAGACTTATGAGGGAGTTCAAAAACCTTGTACTGCAGCTGCTATTATTCTTTATATCATTGTCACATGCACGTGTTTATGACAGAAAACAGTAAGAAGCATAAATGTTTATCCATCTGTGAATGTATACCCTGGTGCTTGGTCAATCATTCTTGTATTTTCTGTGGTTAAAACTCTAATAAACTCTCCTTAAAGTGAACTACTGAGGTTAATAATGTGGCGTTTGTGCAGAGTGGAAGTATGATTGCATCACTTGTAACCGGGTAAGATGTAGTTAAGTCAGAGACAAGGCCACTTCCATGAACTGAGTGAGTGATTCATACAAAGCTCAGGATTTTCTTTGTAAAGACACATCTAAAGCAGTAAATGGTTAACTTGTGTGACACAAAGCGAAGATAACTTAATTACTCATCTGTCCCTTTACTGTGAGAAGACATGTGACAAATGCACTCTGTACTCTTCTGTTACAGATATGTTATCACAAGACTTCCACTTAAAGACAGTGCTCTGAGTAAATTAAAAAAAAATCATCTCGGTCGACCAGTTCAACAGCAAAAAAAATATTTATATAGATCAAGAAAAACCTGATTAAGTGTTGCAAAAGTTATTAAATCAACTTTACGTAAACCTGCCCAATTGTATCATACAGAAAGCATTTCTAAGATGTATGTGAGAATATGCCAGCTAATAACTTGCTAACAGTAAAAGCCTTGTTTCCACTAGGTCGGGTCAGTATGGATAAGATTTCATCACCAAAAGGGGTTCTAAAGTGTATAAACAAGGCTACATACCCTAGTCCCAAGTGTGTGGTCCACTTTCTAAAACAATGGAGTCAGCTGGTTGGACAACAGATAATCCTTACTTGAGCAAAAAAAATATTGTCATATTCCAACAGAAAACCTTTTTTTTTTCTAAACAAAGCGTTACCAACAGTCGACGTTTTATGGCTCTGGTTTTGTGAATTTAAACATTAAATCTATTCTCTACATTGCATGTAAAACCCAGACAGAACATGTGTCATTAAATAGTGTCACTACACTCCAAGGGTTTACTCTTCTCTTTAGGTTCATTATTGGCACCACAACACATCCAGGTTTCAGCAGACATCTCTCTACGAACACAGCTCAGAGGAAACACAAACCTCTTCAAGAGAAGCTCTACCAAACTCAACCAAGCTGTAAAAATGAGGCTATAGAAGCGGAAAAACCAGCCAGATGACAGACACAAGGCCCGGGACCAAACAAATCAGAGCAGGCCCCTAAATAATCTCATTTATGATTGGAACATGGGGTCCAGAGTAGTAGTTTTCACTGGATTGTCCATAAAATAAAGCAAAACAGCAAAAAAATATGTAAAAGTATCCACTGTAAGAGCCATATTGGTGGGTTACCTGAGCCGAGAGGAGGCACATCATCTGTGGAGGAGAAATCCAGCGTGGCCCCTGCTATATCCACCATCTCGTCATCATCTTCGTCTTCACTGGAATGAAGTCTGTCAAAGCTCCCAGTGCGAAACCCGGACGACTCCATCCCTCCAGCTCCTGTTAAACACCCATCAGCAAAATAAAACACCTATAATTATTTACAGACAACACACAAACACGCCTTTTCTACCTCCAAACCCATCGCTCAGTCTCTTGTACGCGCTCAGAAACATGGCACGTCCCTTTCACAAGACATTTCTAAGACAAAAAAAAACAAAAAAAAAAAACGCCACATCACTGCAATGACAGCTCAGCTCTAGTTACGAGGAAGTTTTCACAATTTATTCCGCTCTTGTACATCCGTATTGTCTTCCCTTTTTTTCGACGACAGACGGGAAACGAATTTTTTTGAGACAACGCAGTCAAACTTAACGCGCGTGATTAGCATTTAGTTGCACAGTAGTCGTACGTAACTAAGCCTGTCACACAAGTTATTTAGTCTGGAAAAACTGGGGTTGGGAGACTTTAATCTTGCTTTACGGAAAAGAAAGAAGTGGTTCGTTTACTTGGTTTACCTGTGTGGATTAGAAAGAAGACGAAAAACAGTCCAAGTTCAGTCGAGAAATGTCTTGTGACTTGGATTTACCGTGTTTTACTGTAGGCTGCTTATGTCAACAACGACAAATCCTGCGTCATCCTCCGTCCAAAAAAAACACACTTTGAATACATCACACACTTCCTTCAACAGCTCAGGTGAAAAGTAACACACTATTTAAACCCTTTATGATGTAAATGTGTTACTAATTTTTCCGCAGTATGATGTTTCTTTACGGTCAATATCAAGCTACAATTAGGCTAACATGAAACAACTTCCGGTTTCGTTTGGCTAAAGCTAAAACGGCTAAAGCAGAATCACTTTACAACTTTAGTCTCTCAAACGTCACCCAATAGTATCTATATATAATTTAAAACGATTAATATAATTAATAAAGAAGCCACACAACACAATAAAATCAGTTTAATGTAAAATCTGATATTTATTTGTCACTTGTTGGGATTTATAATGAAACTTCCGGTTTGCGCTACTTCATTACAGCTGCCTTGACGTTAGCGTCTTTTTGAAGGAAAAAAGAGTCGAGTTCAGAGCAGTCGCTTCTTCATGTGGGTCAGTGGGGCAGTTCGACTTATCTGGGATCTACATTCCCCCATTAACCATAAAAAAATCAGCCACAAGCTTGAAATTAAATTCTCTAAATAAAGACACGTGGTTTAAAAGTGATTCTAGATTAAACGTACAGCACTATAACAGAAACCAGAAATGACTATTATGTTGAAACAGAGCATGCACTAAGTCATTGCCATTAAAAAGCACGCAGATACATTCTTATTAACCCACAAGTGAATTTATTTGACTCATTTAAGATAGTCTTTTAACATACACCCTTAAGGCACTAATATTTTATTTTATTTTGATAACTAAATTTATATTGTTTCACACGTGCTCTATGTCCATTTATTATTGCAGTGATGTATAGCCCTTTGACTGTTGTAATATGCTGCATAAATTAAGTTTGTATAATTTAATTGCACACGTGACTCATTTTCATTCTAAAGGCTACACCTGGTGGTCACTTGTAGAACTGCAGGTACATTTCAAATAAACGAGCCCTTTCTGGGGTTTGTGTTATTGTTTCTTTTCGTCATTATTGACTCCACATACGTCACCAAACAAGTGTCAGGGCTGCCTCCCACAGTGCTGTCCGTGTTCGTCTCCCGGGCCTGTTTCTCCTCAGTCTGGCAGGACCACACAAATATATGTAGTGATGAATATCAAGAAAATGAAATCAAGAAAAGATCGGGTAAAATGTGAGTAGTGGCTTAGACGTCTTAAGTAACAACAGCCTCATAATGGCATCTTTATTGTTCCTGACTCAATAGAAAAGAGCTTAGCAGCATCTTTGACACGTTCAGGTTCCACAGGAGAGTGTGGTTAGTGTGTGTCCTGTATTATAATTGATTTATGACCTCTGACCTTCTCCGCCTGCTGTTCTTCTCTCTTAGACACATTAATACAGTTTATATTCACAGACTTGAATTAAAAAGTCAAGTGTAGATAAAAAAAATCAGTATATAAGATACACTAGCGCCCTCTGCTGTAGAAACTGAACCCTGCTGAGATGCACCTGTTCTGTCAAATTATATAATCAGATTATATGTCTGTGAATGTTCTCAGTCATCCAGGTCATCATAACCTTGTCTTTTTTTTTATTCAGATGAGAGATTATAATGTATATTGTTTGTTTTTTAACATGACTTAACAACAGCCTTATGATTCTGAGAATATTATTTGTATAATATATTTTTGGCATTTATTTTGAAAGGACCATAGACACAAAACAGGAGAGCGATGGGAATGGAATTGGAGAGATGACCCAAGCCGGAATAGAACCTGGGTCTCCCGAGGATGTGTGCTTTACCAGGTTTCCATAATTTGTCTCTGAACCGTTCAAATCTGATGTATTTCTCTTCTTAGTTTAGTGCAACACCTGTGTGGGAACTGTAGGGGGCGCTGTGTGTGGTTTGTGTCAGCGCGGGCTTGAGTTGTAGTCTGGTTCTTTAAAAAAAATAAAAACTGAGACAAAGTTTACTTCCAACAGTTTTTATTTGAGTCATCCCCTCGCTTTGCACAAAAACACTTCATAAAAAAAAAAACGCATTCAACAGCTTTTATTCAGAAGAAATATTTCAAATATACACTGTCCACAACCAAAACCTGTTCAAAAGCAACTAAAACCTGTTCAAATCTATCTAAATCCTGTTCAAAGCCATCTAAAACCTGTTCAAATGAAACTAAAACCTGTTCAAATCCAAGTCAAACCAATTATATTTATATCCACCATATTTATTTATTGTTTTCAAAAGAAGCACTCATACAAACATGTATCACTGAGGACTCTGTTGGACTCAGTGGCTCTTCTGGGAGGAATAGACCACCTCTGAATCTGAAAAGAACACAAACTAAATGTAAATATATTCAAATCCATCTAAACCCGACAGATGTCATTGTCAGGCAGCAGATGATTGAACACTTGTTTGAACAGACACTGGGGCATTAGAGGTTAATTCTGCTAATGTCCACCAGAGGGAGTCTCCAGCTGACTCACACTAACAACAACCTCACTGTTAGTGTTCTTAATTTACCTGTGTTTGTCGGTCTCTGCACTGAGGCTTCGGTTGGACCTGGAACACATTAATAATAATAATAATAATAATAATAATAATAATAATAATAATAATAATAATAATAATACGAGCAGGAGGGACTGTGGGGTGGCTGAGTTCTGGACCAGTTGAAGTTTATGAAAGCCCTGGTTTAATTCTAGGTTTAGTCCTGGTTTAGACCTGGTTTAGTCCTGGTTCAGTCCTGGTCTTACCGCTGATGGTGATGCCTTGGTAACAGACCAAGATAAAATAATCCAGACTCTGCTCAGTTTCTG
Source organism: Neodontobutis hainanensis (assembly GCA_024349245.1). Classification (NCBI taxonomy): domain Eukaryota; kingdom Metazoa; phylum Chordata; class Actinopteri; order Gobiiformes; family Odontobutidae; genus Neodontobutis; species Neodontobutis hainanensis. The sequence goes on along the minus strand of JALDNG010000040.1, from coordinate 68,647 downwards.
TGAAAACATCAGAAAACAGAGATAAGGTCACTGTAGAAATAGCAGCCTGAGTCTGAGGAGACTCTTTGTGCATCAAACGTGTTTCCTGTTTATGAGACTCCTGTGGTTTTCAGTGGAACTTGAGCAACTGCTTTTATTGTGAAACAGGAAACTGGGCGACCACAGAGGCCCCAGCCTCTGCTCGGACCCTCACCTCACGGCAATAGAGCAAAACAATAGACACATATTTTCTGTTCACAATAAAAAAGCTTGTCTTGCTAATCAGCTTTTGACTTTTCAGAGGAAATATTCTAAATTTGTTTCATGGCTATCTTCTGTAAATGTTTAGAAAGTAACACGGCCTTTTTGTTTATTGCTTTGCTTTATTCAGACCTGCAGCAAAAAGAAGCACGACTTTCTTTTTCGGAGCCACTGACAACACGAGGTGACCCTGTGGGATTCACTGTTGGCCCAAAAATAAAGCAGGCCAGACTTTTTGTATGTGAATAAAAACTAAACCGCTGCATCTGATTGGCCGTCTCTGATCATGTGACATTGTCTGAGGAGACAAGTAAATACAATCTCAGCGCTGTAAAAGATAACATAAATATAATTTTAATATAACAAATGTTTATTTTAATGTTGATCTACAGTATGTCAGAGGTAAAGAAGAAAATGTATCACGGGTGAGTTTGTATCACATTTTGATTTAACACAGTCAGTGTCAGACGAGAGACTGACCTGCAGTTCTCCTGAGTCTTCTGAGAACCAACACAACCAACTGAACCAGGCAGGCCAGGAGAACCTGCAGAAGCAGGAGAAGCAGGATGAGGATGGTCTGCCTCACCAGGAGCAGAGGAGAGGAGGGCACAGATGTGAAGGCAGCAACAGAAAGAGAAGGAGCAGGAGTCGTGACAGGAGTCGTGACAGGAGTGGTTTGGTTTGGTCTGTTTTTCCCTAAAAACAGAACAAACATGATTCAAACCCAGGCTCATGTCAGAGATGAGCCCGTCAGGACTCAAAGATATTAAAAACATACAATTATATACTTTTATTCACAATTATAGCTCAAGCACATTCTTTTTTAAACTTATCAGTCACGCATATTCAGACAAAAATGTTAAAATAATTGTTAGGTTCGGATCACAAACGAGACGAGAAGGAAACAACTCAGACACATGCAACAATGGGACATGGCACTGATCCAGTGCAGTGTTCAAATGCACTGTCTTCATTAATCAACAACAGAAGCAGAAGAGTAAACCCTGATCTGATTCACATTAGAACATTTAAACACAACGAGACAACATAAGCCTGGTTTTATGAAAGGACAGCTCTCTCTGTGTGACAGACACTGGACTGATTAATGTAGATAGTGATGCTATCATGAGTTCTGACCTTTGACACGGATGTGGACTCTGTCAGAGGCCTGTCCCTCTCTGGACTCACACCAGTACCACCCACTGTCCCAGGGAAGAAGCTGGTGGATTTCACATGAGGCCCCTCTGAGCCTCCCCCAGGCCTCACACTGGGTCCTGGTTTCTCTGGAGGTGTTCCTGGTCACAGTCCAGCCTCGGGGACAGCTCAGAGACACAGACTGTCCTCTAAAGAACTGAGACCGGTCTGGACTGACTCTGACTGAGGCTGTGGAAGAGAAAAACAGCATTAGACATTGTGCATTCATGTAGTCCATGGGAACTCAGGAAAACTTTTGAAAAACCCAAAGCTCATGACCATAGATGAAAGTAGAAACGTAGATTGATCTACGTTTGTGAATATCATGCGCCCTCCTTCCCTCACTCGTGAACAAGACCCCAAGATACTTGAACTCCTCCACTTGAGGCAGGATCTCTCCCTCAACCTGAAGGGGACAAGCCACCCTTTTCCGACTGAGAACAATGGTCTCAGACTTGGAGGTGCTGATCTTCATCCCAGCTGCTTCACACTCGGCTGCAAACCGTCCCAGTGCACACTGAAGGTCCTGGCTTGATGGAGCCAACAGGACAACATCATCTGCAAAAAGCGGAGACGAGATCCTGTGGTCCCCAAACCAGACTCCCTCCGACCCCTGTCTGCATCTAGAAATCCTGTCCATAAAGATAATGAACAGGACCGGTGACAAAGGTCAGCCCTGAGTCCAACATGCACCGGTCGTTCAGGTGTGTCAGCCAAGACAGCCCCACAACATCCAGAGACCTGAGGTACTCAGGGCGTATCTCATCCACCCCCGGTGTCTTGCCATCGAGAACGAGTCCACCTCCGAGCCCTCGGCCTCTGCTTCCTCAGTGGAGATCCTCAAAGTACTCACCACCGGGTTCAGGGATTGCCGCCACGATAAGAACTGGAGACTTTATAGCCACAGCTTCGAGTGGCTGCATCGACAATGGAGGTGGAGAACATGGTTCACTCGGACTCATCGTCTACAAACTCCCTCGGGATCTGGTCGAAGCTCTGCTCAAGGGACTCGGCCAAACGTTTCCAACAGACCCTCACAGTACGTTTGGGTCTGTCGAGTCTGTCCAGCTTTCTCCCCCGCCATCGGATCCAACTCACCACCAGGTGGTGATCAGTTGACAGCTCCGCCCCTCTCTTCACCCGAGTGTCCAAGACAAAGGGTCGGAGGTCAGATGAAACAACTACAAAGTCAATCATCGACCTCCGGCCTAGGGTGTCCTGGTGCCACGTGCACTGATGGACACCCTTATGCTTGAACATGGTGTTCGTTATGGACAAACTGTTGCTAGCACAGAAGTCCAATAACAGAACACCACTCGGGTTCAGATCAGGGGGGCCGTTCCTCCCAATCACGCCCCTCCAGGTGTCACTGTCGCTACCCACGTGAGCGTTGAAGTCCCCCAGTAGAACGATGGAGTCCCCGGTTGGAGCACTTTCCAGCACCCCTCCCAGAGACTCCAAGAAGGCCGGGTACTCTGCACTGCCATTTGGCCCGTAAGCACAAACAACAGTGAGAGACCTATCCCCGACGCGAAGGCGCAGGGAAGCAAGGATTTGGGTTCCAGAGCCCAAGCTGTGCGTGGAGGCGAGCCCGACTATCTCTAGTCGGTATCTCTCAACCTCCCGCACAAGCTCAGGCTCCTTCCCCGCCAGCGAGGTGACATTCCATGTCCCTAGAGCCAGATTCCTTGTCCGAGGATTGGGTTGCTGAGACCCCCGCCTTCGACTGCTGCCGAATCCACTTTGCACCGGCCCCTTACGGTTCCTCCTGCAGGTGGTGGGCCCACGGGAGGTCAGCCTGGCACTCAAATTTTTCTATCAAAGCCTCATAACGTCCCAGGCCTGAGCAGCATGTCGCTCAAATGAAGCAGTAAAGACCAAACCCACAGCAGAGTCTGGACCCTATCAGTCGTTTGTTCAAAAGTATCTACAAAAAGCTGACTGTCACTTCTGCTCCAGCAGCAGATCCTCTGGTCCATTATTGTTCTAGTGTTTTTGTGATGCCTGCTCTTTCAGGTGTGTGTTTGATGTGAGGAGTGCAGTGAGTGAGTTCACCTGAGAGGGCGCTGTAGACCAACACAGAACACACACCTGAAGAAAAAACAAACTCCTTTAGAACCAGGCTCCGAGAGGTTTCGTGTTTAACTGCTCTAGTATATCAGACATGGGTTTACAGTAAAACACTGGTCCACAGTTTGTAAAATTATAAAGACACTCTAAAAACATCCCAGAGTAAATAATCATGTTAATGTGTTTTTGCTGATCACTTGTTTTATTTCTAACTGTAAAGTCTTGTAATATTACAAAAATTACAGTTTTATAAAATTATTATTTAAATTTTAATGTTTATATTCTGTATTTTTCTGTAAAATAAAATAGTTTTGTGATAATTCAAATATTTATGACGATTTTATTACTGTTGATGTGTGACAGTCTTTTACTGTAAATATTTTGTGTTTTTAACAGTGTTCAGGTGTAAACACTCAACAGTTGTTTTTGAGAATGAAAGTAGTATATTTATTTACTTTTCACTTCTTTGTGAAGTTTGTAAAGTGTCATATGTACATTTTCTTTTTCATCTGCCTCGTGTTTGACGTCTGCGTTCAGTGTGTGTTAAAATGAAACTGTGTTGGTTTGTGTGAACGAAGGTGTGTATGTATATACTGTTGATATACAGTGATATATTGTATATCTATATCTATACGTATACACTATATATACATTTATATGTATAAAAATATATAAATATCAGTATAGTGTACTTACACATATCTATACACACACACACACACACACACACACACACACACACACACACGTGAGACTTCAAATAAAAAAAAAAAACGACACATTATTACTTTAACCAGTGTCACTGAATGCACCATCTTCAGGCCATATATATATAAAAAATAAAAAAGTAGACACAAAAACATTTGACTGAAAATGCAGTTATTTTTTTTTCCTGTGACACGTCTAAAGGGGCTTTCTTTAAATAAACTCTAATATTCTGAATAAATGTGACACACTTCCTCCTCGTGCCACAAGTAAAGACACAGATGAAGAGATACTCACAGAAGACGCTCAGCTCCATGGCTCAGTCTATCACTCTTCATCCTCTGCATCAGTTTTGATCAGAACTAACCCCGCCTCTTCCTCTGGTTTTCAGTCAAAGATGAAGCGAACAAACCGAGGCTGCGTCACAGATTTAAGCAGTGACCAGGACGGACTTCAGTGAAGCTACAGTAAATATGTCCACTTTCCACTCAGTATCAGGTTTAACCCAGACCTGAACTGGTTTTAAGTGGTTTAACCCAGACTTGAACTGGTTTTAAGTGGTTTAACCCAGACTTGAACTGGTTTTAAGTAGTTTAACCCAGACTTGAACTGGTTTTAAGTGGTCCAACACAGACTAGAACTGGTTTTCAGTAGTTTAACCCAGACTTGAACTGGTTTTAAGTAGTTTAACTCAGACTTGAACTGGTTTTAAGTGGTTTAACCCAGACTTGAACTGGTTTTAAGTAGTTTAACTCAGATTTGAACTGGTTTTAAGTGGTTTAACCCAGACTTGAACTGGTTTTAAGTGGTTTAACCCAGACTTGAACTGGTTTTAAGTGATTCAGCACAGACTTGAACTGGTTTTAACTAGTTTAACCCAGACTTGAACTGGTTTTAAGTAGTTTAACCCAGACTTGAACTGGTTTTAAGTGGTTTAACCCAGACTTGAACTGGTTTTAAGTGGTTTAACCCAGACTTGAACTGGTTTTAAGTGGTTTAACCCAGACTTGAACTGGTTTTAACTAGTTTAACCCAGACTTGAACTGGTTTTAAGTAGTTTAACCCAGACTTGAACTGGTTTTAAGTGGTTTAACCCAGACTTGAACTGGTTTTAAGTGGTTTAACCCAGACTTGAACTGGTTTTAAGTAGTTTAACCCAGACTGTAACTGGTTTTAAGTGGTCCAACACAGACTAGAACTGGTTTTCAGTAGTTTAACCCAGACTTGAACTGGTTTTAAGTAGTTTAACTCAGACTTGAACTGGTTTTAAGTGGTTTAACCCAGACTTGAACTGGTTTTAAGTAGTTTAACTCAGATTTGAACTGGTTTTAAGTGGTTTAACCCAGACTTGAACTGGTTTTAAGTGGTTTAACCCAGACTTGAACTGGTTTTAAGTGATTCAGCACAGACAAGAACTGGTTTTAAGTGGTTTAACCCAGACTTGAACTGGTTTTACGTAGTTTAACTCAGACTTGAACTGGTTTTAAGTGGTTTAACCCAGACTTGAACTGGTTTTAAGTGGTTCAGCACAGACTAGAACTGTTTTTTTGGCGCTGTGAGAAAGTTAGAAAAATTAACAAAATGTTTTGACCTCTCAGATATTGTTTTAGGAAGCCTCTGATGCAGAAATAACAGATTTTCACACTTTAAAAATTTTAGAAAGTTTTTAGGGAAATGTAATATTGCACCGAGCAGAATCTCTGTATTTCTCACTTTGAACAGAAATACAGAACATTCATTTGCAGGGTTGTTTGCCCCCCATAACAGCGTTTATCATGAGTAATAATCACACAATAATCATATTTTTATAAATCCCCCCATAAGAAACAGGGAGTTTCAGAGACCACATCGAATCTACCCGTGTTTATTAATGGTCTGAGCTAAACTAAGTACAAATGTAACGGAAAAGAACTGGTTTTAAGCAGTCAAGATAAAGATTTATTGTCGCAAAAACATTTTCAGGTAACAGTGTCACTGTCGTATTTACACATGGGTTGTATAAATGTGTGGTTCATGGGCCTTAGTTTGCCCAGCCCTGCTTTACAGTGTCTGTCTCTAAATGTTAACCCTGCAACCAACTGTCCATTGTCCAGGGTGTTGTCCGTCAAAGACTTGAAGTTTAACCCCTTTTTCTCACATCCTGATTTCAGACACATGGTATTCACTTTTAGATCTTTTTAGTAAACAGTAAACACACACAAACATCCACTTCTACTGTGTTCTTTCTATAATGTTATGTAGTTTATCACCAGAGTGTCGCAAAAATGTAACACAGAACATATTTAAAAACAGCTTGAGCGGACCATAATGCCCCTCTTCTCTGCTGAAAACCATTTTGACTTCTCACTACATTTGTCTCGTGCCGTTTCCTCCACACTCACCAGAAACATTATAAATCACCACACGACACGTCTTTTTTAAAATACTATTATTATTTATGGCACAAGGTTTTTGCAGTAACAAAACAAAAGGAGATTTTACAAAAAAAAAAAGCTTTTATAAGAATCAAAAACAACTTAAACAGTCTCGCTTTTTTCCATCAAACGACTTATTCTTTTCTCATTACACTACATTCTCAATACACTATGTACAAACACAAACCGAGGAGTGGGAACTGACTTTTATTTAGTGTTTACTAAAACAATAAAAAACAAAAGTGAGTGGAAAAAGATGTATAAAGCAGAAAAGATTGGGTTTTGTTTTTGTCATTCTTTCATTTCGAGACGCATTAAAGTTAGTCGAGACTAAAGTCGACACAAAATGGTGGATAATAAACAATTTCAAATTGTTTTTCAGTTTTAAAAGTCTCGTATTGATCTCATTTAGATTCATACATTTCTTGTTTGATGCCATTTTTTACCATAATATTTGAAAACCTGTGTTTAAGCCCCGCCCCCTGAGCCCGGTCTGCTCTGATTGGTCACATGTCCCGCTCTGTTGCGATTGGTCAACGGTGGCAAAGCTGCATTGCTGTCATTGTTGAAAACGTAGCAACAAGAAAGCTAAAGATCGAGAACCAACATATTTTCCAATAAACAATATTGTTCATTTGTCAAAATATACAGCTCCTCAGAGTATTTTTATTTCTCGATTCCAGTCGTTTCTTCTCAAATATACACACGACATACAGAAAATATGAACACAGTCTGTACAAAACGGTGAAGTGTCAAACTCCACAAAGTAAAACCTGTTACAGAAACGGTTAATACAGTCGTAGTGGGACGTTTTCGGTGAGATATGTGGCGGGAAAACTTAGTAAAGAAGCACCGAACAAAAGAGTCTGATTCTCTGAACAAGAAGCAGCGTTTAAACAATCGTCGAACGATTTTTTTAATCGTCTTTGGCAACAAAAAGTGAAGAAAGGCACGGTTTACAGTAAAAATAAAAGAAGATTTTTAAAAAAAGTCCAGGCTCGGTTTATGTTCATGTTTGAAGAAAAAAACACATTCTTGCTTCATTTCAGTCTCGGTTGATGTCATCAAAAATAAATCCACGTTTTTCGTTTCTTCTCTTGTTGTTGATGGTATTTTTTGGGGGTCAGAGAAAGAACTTCAGAGCATTTAGAGACATTTAAGATGTAAATATCACTAATACAGTCTTCTTTTTTCAAAGCTGTGTCTGTTGAGATAAAACCAACAAAGTGGGATTTCAAAAATATATAGGGTTATACTGACATTTTTAGGGTTTGAGTCGAGTTTAGTGCCTGAAAGAGTCACTACTTGAGGCACAAAGCTGTAAAACCAATAAAAGCTGAACCCTCTGAGGGCTGTACCTGCTGCTAGTTTTCTACAAACACAGACTATTTAAGGCTCTTATGATTGGGATACCAGAAAATGACTCTGTTTGTTGTAAAGCTGAAGGACAGTCTAATTAAATGTAGAACGTCATCACTTTCTTCTTTAACGGATCTGCTTTGTGGATGTTTTAAATGTGGTGTACTAAAATGCCTAGACTTTCTTTGAGTCACAGAAAACTGACAAAAAAAAAAAACATCTCCAGTTTCTTCTTCGTCCTCTTGATCCCATCTCTAGTACTGTCCGTAGCCCATGGATAAACCCAGGCCTATCCCGAGCCCCAGCCCCAGACTCTCCCTGAGCCCCCGCAGCTGCTCCTCTCCCAGACGAATCTTATCCTCCAGCTGCCTCTGCTCCACCAGCAGCGCCGCCTTCATCTTCACAAAGTGACTGCGGGAAACAAAAGATAAAGAGGTTAATAAAAGCGTGACTCTAGACTTGTTCAGACTGTGTGTGTGTGTTACCTGTAGTCTCTGTGCTGCTCTGGCATCAGGCAGCGTCCCAGGACTCTGCTGACGGCCTGCTCTCTTCGATCCACGTGCTCCTTCAGGTCCTGGGCCTCGGACAGCTGCCTCATGAGCTGACGCTTCTTCTCCAGCAGGGGGAGCTACAGGACAGAGCCCAACAGAAGGAGAGCTTCTCAAAAGTCCCACAGTAACTCACAAAAACAGGAAAAATGTATTCTTATTATTTTTTAAGTTCATTAAAAGTTCCTCACCCTCTCGTCGTGGTCGGCCTCTGCGTCCAGCGTGTCCAGCGTGGTCTCGACCCGCAGCAGGCGTCCCGACAGAGACAGCATCAGACTCACCACTTTGTCCAAGTCTCCGATGAACATCCTGAATTTGTCCACCTCGTTGGGTTTGCACACGGCCTCCACCATCGCCTCCACCTGAAAAAACAAAACAACGGTAAAATGTCTCATGACTAACACATAGCTTCGACACAGGGACAAGTAAATGTTTCTATGTGAGAATGATCCCACTTTTTGGCACCTGTCTTCCCAACACAACGTATCAATCGCAATGAGATGGATTCCTCTTCTTTTTTCCTTTGCTTTAGAGACATTTGCCTTTTATTTGGATTATTTATTCTTACGTTTGTGTTTTGCACAGTTTGTAAAGTAATTTGAGACCAATAGTAAAGGGTGTAATGGAGTATTCTCTGCTCCCACCTCTTCTCCGAGCTGAGCGTTGGCCCTGATGTCCTCCTGGAGCCCCCTCTGAGCTTCTCTCAAAACTCCCAGCTTCTTACGGAGGCTCTCCATCAGCTGCTTCTGCAACACACGAGGACGACAGGTTCAAACAAATATATATAACCTTTAGGGGTTTTCTGGAGATCCCATTCAGGCACATTCACAACATTATAGTCATGACGTAGTTGCTATGACGACCAAGAAATACCTACTACAAGGCTGTTTAGAGCCAACTAAAACCTGTTTAAATCCACCTAAAACCTGTTTAGATCCAACTAAAACCTGTTTAAATCCACCTAAAACCTGTTTAGAGCCAACTAAAACCTGATTAAATCTACCTAAAACCTGTTTAGAGCCAACTAAAACCTGTTTAAATCTACCTAAAACCTGTTTAGAGCCATCTAAAACCTGTTTAAATCTACCTAAAACCTGTTTAGAGCCAACTAAAACCTGTTTAGATCCAAATAAAACCTGTTTAGAGCCAACTAAAACCTGTTTAAATCTACCTAAAACCTGTTAGAGCCAAATAAAACCTGTTTAAATCTACCTAAAACCTGTTTAGAGCCAACTAAAACCTGTTTAGATCCAAATAAAACCTGTTTAGAGCCAACTAAAACCTGTTTAAATCTACCTAAAACCTGTTAGAGCCAAATAAAACCTGTTTAGAGCCAATTAAAACCTGTTTAAATCTAACTAAAACCTGTTTAGAGCCAACTAAAACCTGTTTAGTTTCAAATAAAACCTGTTTAGATCCAACTAAAACCTGTTTAGAGCCATCTAAAACCTGTTTACATCTACCTAAAACCTGTTTAGAGCCAACTAAAACCTGTTTAGATCCAAATAAAACCTGTTTAGAGCCAACTAAAACCTGTTTAGAGCCAACTAAAACCTGTTTAAATCTACCTAAAACCTGTTTAGAGCCAACTAAAACCTGTTTAGATCCAACTAAAACCTGTTTAGATCCAACTAAAACCTGTTTAGATCCAACTAAAACCTGTTTAGATCCAACTAAAACCTGTTTAGATCCATCTAAAACCTGTTTACATCTACCTAAAACCCGTTTAGATCCAACTAAAACTTGTTTAAATCCAAATAAAACCTGTTTAGATCCATCTAAAACCTGTTTACATCTACCTAAAACCCGTTTAGATCCAACTAAAACTTGTTTAAATCCAAATAAAACCTGTTTAGATCCATCTAAAACCTGTTTAAATCCAACTAAAACCTGTTTAAATCCAACTAAAACCTGCTTAAATCTAACTAAAACCTGTTTAGATCCAACTAAAACCTGTTTAAATCCATCTAAAACCTGTTTAAATCCAACTAAAACCTGTTCAAACTTAACTAAAAATTTGGTAACATCTTACAGTAAAGCATCATAGACTCATCAAAGTAGTACAAAAATTATGCGTAAAACAAAATGTATGAGGCTGAAGACATCTATATCAATGTAGTTCTAAAGAAAATTAAACAGCTGAATTATTTGTGCAACATAATTATTACAGTCTTACAGTTAGTATTGGGGACAGAAAACCTGGTCAACTATTCTTCTGGGACACATCCTGTTTATTTTACCCAGCAGCCCTCGGGGTTACCTTGTACGTCAGTTCGTCGTCCTCGTCCCTGTTTTCTGTGAAGTCCTTCATCTGCGTCAGGAGCTGGGCCTTGGCCGTGGACGTGCTGTAGTAGGACGAGCAGCTGGAGCTCGCGCCGGACCGTCTGAAAACAGAGAGGGGGGGTTGGGTTAATTTATGCTCAGATAGACCCCAGGGGCAGAAACATGGTTAAAAAAGAGCATTAATCACAATCAGTTATCGTTCGGTGGGAGCAGTGGAAAACGACGGGCAGCCGGGCGATAAGACAGAGGCCGGAGCAACTGAAAACCCAACCTTTATGTGAAACCAGATAAAAGGGACAGAATAAAGAAGCTTTCAGTCATTTAGAGCTCATTTTAAAACCAAAGCACTGTTCAAGAAAAGAAAAAACATGTCCTGAGCAGCTGTGAGTCCTACAATCTGCCACAGATCCTCCTGAGTTGATCTTAAACATGGGCGGCAGTAGCCTTCGACCGGCGGGTGGGCGGTTCGATCCCCGCTTGAAACATCCCAAAACATCATAACATCCCAGTCTCCCCTGCATACTGTCGTTGTGTCCTTGGGCAAGACACTTAAACCCACCTTGCCTCCAGTGATGTTCTGTAACACTGGAAAAGCGCTTTGAGTGCCTGCTAGGTGGAAAAGCGCTATATAATTACAAAAAAAACCGAAACACATAAAACCTGGTTAAATCCATCTTAAAACAGTTTAAAACCATCTAAAACAAACCTGTTTAAACCCATCTAAAACCTGTTCAAATTCATCTAAAACCTTTTATAATCCAACCAAACCTGTTCAAATCCATTTAAAATTTGTTCAAATCCATCTAAAACCTGATCAAATCAACCTAAAACTGACTTTAATCCAACTAAGACCAGTTCAAATCGATCTCAAACCTGCTCGAACCCATCTAAAACCTGTTCAAATCCATCTAAAACCTGATCAAATCAACCTAAAACTGACTTTAATCCAACTAAGACCAGTTCAAATCCAACTACAACCAATTACGTAAACCACCTTTATGCTATTAATGCAAATGTGAAGCCCTTTTTTAAGGATTTATGGAAATTCACTTGCAACAAGATGAATTACTGCACAAACTACTTCCCCTTTCAGACTCTTCCACATTTAGATTTGATCCAAAAAGTATAATATTTCCATGAGTTTCGTCTCTGGTGAAAATAAAAGCAGTTCAGAGGAGAGCTGGCAGCAGAAAGGTGCCAAGGAAAGGTTATGGGAAACGAGAAAAGGAGCTTAGTGACAAGAACAGTTAGGGCCTGTACAAATCTAATGGTGTAGAATAAACGCTCTAGCAACACATTTACAGAATTATTGTTAAACAGCAGATAAAGAAATATAATCGATATCTGCTAACACTAAGATTTTCTCATTAATATAAGAAAACACCAGTCCTCTATTCTGGTCTTTTATGGAATATTTAGTTATTTTAGGCTGAATTTAAGAGCTTTACATGGTTTATATTTAAAAAAACAACACATTTTTATTCCTTATGTGTCAAGACCATTTGGCTCTGATTGGCCCGATGTCTTTATTAAATCCTTCTAAAAACCTGTTCAAAGCGAGCTAAAACCTGTTTAAATCCAACTAAAGTCTTTTCAAATCATCCAAATCCTGTTTAAATTCAAAACCTGCAAAAACTTGAATAAAAACAGCTTTAAGTGCAACTAAAACCTGTTTTCTCAAAGTTATTAATACTGTCCCATGCCTAGTGTCTAACAAACTAAAATATACAAACCTGTCCAGACTGTCTGTGTTGTGCTCCATGCTCTGGAAGGGTCCTCTCCAGCTCTCGGTGCCCGACTCGCCCTCACTGCTCTGGGGGAAGATGTCCTCCAGACTCAGCCCCTCTCGGACCTCCAGCTCCTCGTCCAGGGAGCTGCTCTCGAGCCGTGTCCTGCCTGAAGAAGAGCTCTCCTCCGCGGCCGGTAACGTGTCCAAATCCGTTTCTAACACTGTGACCGGGAGAGCGAAACAAGGGAGCTCGCTGCTGATTGGTTCGTTCACTATGGGGAGTTCTACTTCCTGGAAATCGTCGATATCTGTTTCCAACGGGACGTCCAGGTCGGCATCCAGGCTTTGGGCAGGACTCGGGCTGAGGGTCGTCTCAGATTCGGTTCTGGTTTCTGGAGGTTTGTGTTGATACGTGCTGTTAATGTTTGAGTCGATGGAGTAGAAGGGCTCTGGATTTCCATTTTGAACGACAGGAGGAGGTGCTGTGTCGCTATGAATCCTGGGAGATGGAGTTCTTTCCCATTCAGCTGTATGTCTTGTGTTGGGCGTCTGAGTTTTTATAATTTGCACTCGGTCCTGGTCCGGGATTGGATTGGTTTCTGTGTCAAACAAACTGCAAAGACAGAATTAATTAAAAAGAAAGTAATTACTAATTAATTATTAATAACCAATGTTTTAATTATTTATTGTGTTAAAATTCATCTAAAACCAGTTAAAATCCAACTAAAACTTTCTCAAAACAATCTAAAACCTGTTAAAATTCATCTAAAACCAGTTAAAATCCAACTAAAACGTTCTCAAATCAATCTAAAACCTATTTAAATACATCTAAAACCTGTTAAAATCCAACTAAAACTTTCTCAAATCAATCTAAAACCTGTTTAAATACATCTAAAACCTGTTAAAATCCAACTAAAACTTTCTCAAATCAATCTAAAACCTGTTTAAATCAATCTAAAACCTGTTTAAATACATCTAAAACCTGTTGAAATCCATCTAAAACCGGCTTAAATCCATCTAAAACCTGTTTAAACCCAACTTAAACTTCCTCAAATCCATCTAAAACGATATTAAATCCAACTTAAACCTGATCTAATCCATCTAAAGCCTGTTTTTATTTGATCTTCTTTTGCATTAGTTTGTTAAAGCATAATAATAATAATAATAATCAATAAAGCCTAAACCTTGATCTCACCTGCTGCTAATGTCGTCGGCGACCGGCGGGGGAGGAGGAGGAAACTCATCATGTTCTCCGCTAAAACTGTCCCTCACACTGACGTCCCTCTGAGGAGGAGCGACCGGTCTGAAGGCTCGTCTGGAGAACATGGGACTGGGCGGGGCGATGTTAAACAGAGGCTCCTGTAGCTGAGGCTGGCTTTGATTGGACGGGACGTGGGGATAGCGCTGTATTTTGTGGTGTTGGTTTGAAGAAACCTGGGGTAACGGCTGCTCCCGGGGTTGACTTTGGTGACAGCTGCATTTGGGACATCCACTGGTGACGTCCTGTCTCTGAGGAGGGAGGCTGTAGGAGCGCTGCCGGGACATCTCAGGTTCAGAGGTGATTGAAGACTGGCTGGAGGAGTCTCCTGTGGGGTTTAACATTCATTATTTATTTCATTTGTCAGGGACATTATCTTCACCCAGAGCAAAAACCTCCATTGAATCTGTGGTTTTTGAGCAGTAACACTCAGTTTTACTAAACACTACCAAAAAAAAAAACCAAAAAGTGAGTAAGTAATCCTTGCTATTGGCTAAAATTCCTGATTTAATTAATTTATTTTTTATTCCAATTATACATTCAGTCATGTGGGAAAAAAATGTATTAAAAAAATTAAAACCTGTTCACATCCATCTAAAACCTGTTCAAATCCAACTAAAACCTGTTCAAATCCAACTAAAACATGTTCACATCCAAATAATACATGTTTAAATCCAACTAAAACATGTTAAAATCCATCTAAAGCCTGTCCAAATCAAACAAAAACTTGTTAAAAATGCAATAAAACCTGTTCAAATCCAATTAAAACCTGTTCAAATCCATCTGAAACCTGTTCAAATCCAACTAAAACCTGTTGAGATCCAAATAATACATGTTCAAATCCATCTAAAACCTGTTTAAATCCATATAAAGCCTGTTCAAATCCAACAAAAACGTATTCAAATCCATCTAACACCTATTCAAATCCATCTAAAACCTGTTCAAATCCATCTAAAACCTGTTCAAAAATATATCTAAAGTCTGTCCAAATCCAACTAAAACCTGTCCAAATCCATCTAACACCTGTTCAAATCCATCTTACACCTGTTCAAATCTATCTAAAGTTTGTCCAAATCCAACTAAAACCTGTCCAAATCCAACTAAAACCTGTCCAAATCCATCTTACACCTGTTCAAATCCATCTAAAACCTGTTCAAATCTATCTAAAGTTTGTCCAAATCCAACTAAAACCTGTCCAAATCCAACTAAAACCTGTCCAAATCCATCTTACACTGTTCAAATCCAACTAAAACCTGTCCAAATCCAACTAAAACCTGTTCAAATCCATCTTACACCTGTTCAAATCTATCTAAAGCCTGTTCAAATCCAACTAAAACCTGTTCAAATCCATCTAAAACCTGTTCAAATCCATCTAAAACCTGTTCAAATCCATCTAAAACCTGTTCAAATCCAACTATAAATTAATCAGCCATCAGTCTTTCGGTACAGCATATATCAAAGCAGAGAAATGATCAATTTGTCTTTCTGGAAATTGTAAAACGGAAAAGTAAGAAAAGAGGCAAGCCTTTAACTGGTACTATTTCTAAGGCCACTCGTTTGACTTTTGGAATAAAAATGTCAATAGTGTAGCTTGATATCCTCTTGAAATCCAGCTAAATGTCCTAATCAAACTCTGAGCGTAGCTCAACTAAACTGTGTAAATGTAGTGACTTTTTCAGTTTTTAAGTTCCTAAGTACTCACAGATGCTGTAAGTAACTGTACAGTATGCTATTTCTTTAGGCTCATACTAGATGCATGCAATGAAAATAGACACGCTTTCCCTCCGATGACATACACTACAGCACAACCAGCTCATAATCCCATCACTGAGCCCTATATTATCAGTTCAATAAACTTCAGAATATCCACAGTTTTCATTGACTCCACACCTGTCACAGTTTGTCGAACAGACGAGGAGAATAAAGCGTGATGTGAAGCTCGTCTCCTGTGAAACTGTTCCCATTTTGGGGGCGGTGGTCTCGGCGGAGGAGGCGTCTTCTTCTTTATGGGGGGATTTGTTGTATTGTTGGAAAGTCCCTCCTCTACCTCGCTCAGAGTCTGGCTGCTGGCGATGGAAATGGACGACGACAAGCGGTGGTTACTGTCGACGCGGAGGTCGTTTTCAGACATGGCCCTGGTCCGGAGCGACAGAGGGGCAGGTGCAGGAGTGCATCCGTTAGAGGCGCTGCTGTCGGTCTGTCCCGGTCCCCAGCGCTTTTGGTGAGACTGGAGCTGCTCTGAAGGTCGGGACTCCCATCTCCGACTTGAAAAGTCCCTAAAGAGGACGAGAAGGAAAAATAATTAATACAAAAGGATCTTGGACACTAAAACTTTTTCCACATTTAAAGAGTTCACAGGAAGAGAGGTATAATGTATGTTCTTGTTTTAGTTTGTCATGTGAATATAGTCATCACAAACGTAACAAATGTGTCAGAATTGTGACAAAAAGTGAGTGGCACTTAACTTAACTTAATTATTAATTATTAATTAACTAAAAGTAACTTTTAGTACATTATTAGTTTGCTATTACAAGCTATTGTGCTTAGCTTATTTCCCTATTTTTTTATATAAGACAAAATTATAATTTAAACTTTTACTTTAAATTTAACTTTTAATATTTAAATATTGCAGCTTATGTTACTTTATGTTTTTCTAATATTATGTAGCACTAATATTAATAAAGTTTCTATGCTTTTACAAAACAAGACTCATTTTAATCTTTCTTTCAAACATCTTTGCAAAAAAAAATATTAAATGAGGAAAATAATTTAAGTTGAAAAAACACTGTAAAAATACATTGCTTAAATAATTGTACAAGAAATAATTTAAAGCTGCAGTGTGTAGTTTATGGAAGCATCTGGTGGTGAAAATGCAGATTGCAATTTCATCTATTCTTTTTTATCAATTTTATTTTGTAGGACAATGTGGATGGTGATGCTCTAACTTCACTCCCGTCCTTTCTGAAGCCTGTGAGCACCTACGGTAGGCCTGAATAAATTGAAATTTTCTTCTATAAAAGAGGAAATATTCTCACAGTTTTATGGATTCATCCAAATGATTTTTATGCTTTATAGTCAAATTGAATTTGTAGCTATAAATTTTAGGCTGAAATCATACTGTGTCTTACTTTAAATACATGCTTTAGATCAGTGCATTCACTTTGAACAATGCAGCTCTGTTTGTGGGATATAATCATGATATTGTGCTGTAAAATAATTGTTCCCTTTTACATAAGCCACAGCAAAAAGTAACCAAACATTTTTTTAGGGGAATTACACAGGAGCCCGTTCTGACATCTTAAATCGACAGGGAAAGTGGCTAATTAGCGGTAAATACTTCCCTTTTACATTCCAGGCTCAGTGAACCGCTTCTGTCTCAGGTCAAAAATATGCAGACGCTTCTTTTTCACATGATATATTTGCGATGGCCATGTTGTGAGTCATAAATACCAGTCAACTGTCAAACAAAGAAGTTTGTCAAGTCGTCACAGGAAGTCTCTCACCTCTCCGTCAGGCTGTACTTCCTGTTGAGCTTGGTGGTTTCCTGTTGCCGGGCGGGATACATCTGTGGAAGACATTAAAATTAAAGAAGTGTTGTTAGTGAGGAAGCAGGCTGTGATTCAGAGGTGGAGTGCTGAAGGGAAATGAGACTGGCCTCCACCCAAATGCATACTCCTGCAGCGATAAGAAGGTCGGTGGTGCCGTCATTTTAGAGACATTGTATTAGAAATGAAAGTGAGCACAATCATGTTTAAGTCAGTTTGTACGTTTAGAAATAATTCATAAATAGTTAACATATAAATTCTTAAAAAAAAAAAAAAAACACTTTCTAACATATTAGAAAATGAGAAATGGTAAACATTTTCTTGAAAAGAACGTTCCCAATTTTATAAAGTATGTGTTCAATATTTGTAAAGCAAAAAAATTTTTTTTTAACTTTTACAGAAAATTCACATCATTATTATCATCACTGTGTTTTTAAGATCATGCAGAGCTAAAACTGAATTGAATTGATATTGAATCTACTGTGTTTGAACAAACTCACTATAAACAGAAAAATCTATTTAGTTAAAAGGTTCTAACCCTTCGAGCAAAACAGAGAAAAAAATAAAAAACATGAATGTGCTGCATTATGAAGCTGTAAAATAAAAAATGAAAACCTGTCTTTTGCAAAAAAAAAAAAGTGAGCCTATTCTCATTTTATAGGTGTGGGTTCAATATTTGTTTCCCACTAAATATTAAAAATATTATAAAAAAAACTCCTAAAAAGTGCTATTTAAATACTTTACCATTAATAAAACTATTTTGGATTTTTGCAAAAAAAAAAAAAACTATGAAAAAAGCAATTTGATTTTCAGTGTCTTAACAATTTAAAGAATTATATATTATTATTATTATTATTTTTTAGCAATAACGCAATGTATCTACCACCCACGGATTTATTCAGTCCATTACCTTCTACCACTTCTTCCCATTAGGGGTCAAGATTCATGACATTTGTGAACTTATATATTACATTTCTTCCAAATACCTCAATAATTTCTCGCCTTACTGGGCTTAAACACAATGCACCACAATAAGATTTATTGATTACTTACTGATAATCTAAATTAAGTGGTTTTATACAGGCAGTTTTCCCATGTTGCAACACTTAAACTAAACCAACAGAAGAAAGACACAGCAGCCAAAGGTAACACAGAGAGCTACGTAGGATACATTTCTGCAAATCTAAATATTTTTAAGTGAATGTGGGGATGTTAAACCACTTACACTGAACATATGGACCAGACATGAGTGATCAAAAAACTGTGAAAGAAAAGCAAGCGCCCTGTGGGAGGTTTTTATAGACTCAACGGATTCAGACAGTTGTTAAAATAATGCGTTTAAACATCTGTGGAGGGTAGTGTAATTTGGCTCAAACTTCATTTCCTGCTACATGTAGAAGTGCAATAGATACTGAACAGCAACAACATTAGGAAAGACTTGTCCTGATTAGGTTTCAGTTTAATTCTAATGCTATGAGTGCTCGTCAAAACCTGTCTCTAAAGCCGATAAAAAACACCCAATTCTGCCAAAATTTTCTACTATTTCTATAAACACAGCTGGGCTTTTCAACCAACCAGAAACTTCCCATTTTGTTTAAGTTTTAACCCTCTGAGTCTGCTGTAGTTTGAGATGTGACCCTCTGAGGCTGTTATAGTTTGAGTTGTGACCCTCTGGGGCAGCTGTAGTTTGAGTTTTGACCCTCTGAGGCTGCTGTAGTTTGAGATGTGACCCTCTGAGGCTGTTATAGTTTGAGTTGTGACCCTCTGGGGCAGCTGTAGTTTGAGTTGTGACCCTCTGGGGCAGCTGTAGTTTGAGTTTTGACCCTCTGAGGCTGCTGTAGTTTGAGTTGTGACCCTCTGAGTCTGCTGTAGTTTGAGTTTTGACCCTCTGGGGCAGCTGTAGTTTGAGTTGTGACCCTCTGGGGCAGCTGTAGTTTGAGTTTTGACCCTCTGGGGCAGCTGTAGTTTGAGATGTGACCCTCTGAGTCTGCTGTAGTTTGAGTTTTGACCCTCTGGGGCAGCTGTAGTTTAAGGTGTGACCCTCTGAGTCTGCTGTAGTTTGAGTTTTGACCCTCTGGGGCAGCTGTAGTTTGAGATGTGACCCTCTGAATCTGCTGTAGTTTGAGTTGTGACCCTCTGAGGCTGTTATAGTTTGAGTTGTGACCCTCTGGAGCAGCTGTAGTTTGAGATGTGACCCTCTGAGGCTGCTGTAGTTTAAGTTGTGACCTTCTGAGGCTGTTATAGTTTAAGCTTTGCAATTTTTAACTGCAATTTTATGTGTCCCCATGCTTCTGTGAAGTCTATCACATCTGT
This sequence comes from Neodontobutis hainanensis, assembly GCA_024349245.1. Lineage (NCBI taxonomy): Eukaryota > Metazoa > Chordata > Actinopteri > Gobiiformes > Odontobutidae > Neodontobutis > Neodontobutis hainanensis. Next base: position 48,989 of record JALDNG010000040.1, on the reverse strand, counting down.
TATTGCTAAACATGTTGGAAGCAGTCTGAGGCAGTAAACAATAAAACACTAGTTATCAACAACTTTTATTTAAAAAACACAAGAATTTGAGGTTCCCCGGGGCCTTATCCAAAACCACAGGCTTAAAAACAAAATATCTGATTAACTGTTGATATATTTGGTCCAAAGGAAATGTCCATTTGGCTTTTCTCACTGTCAGATACTACAGTTACAAGAGGTTGGAGTTCATACGAGGGTTTGCACCCCCTGCCAAGAGACTGGAGTATATTTGTGGTGAAGAGAAACCCAATATAATGATTATCGCTGACACTAGTGTCCGCTGTTGTTGCTTATTTTCTTCCATTTCCATGAACCGTTTCAATGATGTACTGGAGTTTTAATGAATATTTCAGACCCTGACCACATGCAGGATGCAGGGTTCAGCATTAAACCAAGCATTTAACCACAAAGCAGTTCAGTGAGAGGCCATTTAGCAGCAACATACAACTCGCTTAATACCAACATGGCCAATATGGAGGTTTAGTCCACAGTGGTCAGTTTGCTTCGGCCCGAAACCACAGAATGATTTCAGAAAGATGCAAAGTTGATTTTTACTTACATTACTTGGCTCAGCAAAGGGCACTTGCTGGAATTTAGTTTAGTCTAACGAGCAATTGTCAGAAGATCTGCATGTTGAGAAGTCTGTATTTTCAGGAAATGTTTGCCACAGTTTAGAATATGATCACATCACGTCTGTCCTCCGCACTCTTCACTGGCTCCCCATTCACCTCCGTATTGAATATAAACTCCTCCTCCACACCCATCACTGTCTGCACGGTGATGCCCCCACTTACCTCACAGAACTTCTCACACCACCTCCAGAACCCGGTCAGGCCAAATGCACCATCTACGTGCTCCCAGGACAAAGCTCAAAACCATGGGCGACAGGGCCTTTGTGGCAGCTGCTCCCCGTCTGTGGAATACCCTGCCTGACCACCTCAGGGCCCCACAGACAGTGGATGCTTTTAAAAAAGAACTCAAAACCTTCCTTTTTAAAAAAGCGTATTTTAACTTAACTTAAATTATTTATTTTATTGTTGTACTGTTGTTTCTATGTTGCACTTTGAGGTTTTGTTTAAAACAAAAAGTGCATTACAAATAAAATCTATTATTATTATTATTATTATTAGACTTTGTATTAGGATGCAGTTTTGTAGATGAGTTTGATTACTGGTTTGGGTAATGTTTGCTCTGTCATTCCTTCTTTTTAATTTACTTACTGCCTGACTCCTACTTTAATCTAAAAAAGCAAAAAAACATTGTTTTTCTATCAACATTTTCATTTTTATTTACCAAGTTATTTTACACAAAAATGTCACTTATGCTTTTTAGTTGCCCTTGCTATAGTTTTTTCATCTGAGAGACATTATTAATGTCATTAATATTGTCAAAAACTGACCAGGAAGAGTAAATTCATGGCACTAACATCACCATATATTCAATATTTCTTTAACATTGTTAACTATAACAAATTCAAAGTTCAATGAATACCCCAATAACTGTCTGTGAAGGTTCTCAGTCATCCAGGTTATCTTGAAGAAAAGGTTAAATCTGGCATCTGGGCTTGTTTTTTTAAGGTGAAAAGATGCATGTATGTTCTCTTACCTCTGTAGGCGTGTGGCTCCTCGCTGTATATCCCTGATGCTGCTGGTTCTCAAATTGCTGAGATGAACTGTTCACTGGATAAAAGGCAGAACGAGAACCTTGACTGTGACTCTGGGAGAAACCATGAGGCTGAAAGCTGTGGAAATGTTCTTTTTGTTGGTGGAAATCTTGATGGAGCTCTGGATTGGTTGATCCATAAAACTCATGACAATGTTTAAAGTGTTTCTCTCTTTGCTTTTGTCTCTCAAGCTCCTCTTTTTCTCTTTTGATACGGTCCAGTTCCCGAATCCTCTCGATTTCTTGTTGTCTTTCCAGTTCGCGATCCCGTTCCCATTGTTGCATCCTCTCCTCTTTTTCCCTCTCTCTCAGCCTCGTCCTTTCCAACTCCAGTTCCCTCACTTCTCTTTCGATCTCAAGCTGCCGTAACCTTTCGTCCCTCTCTCGTTCCCTCTCTTTGGTGCTTACAGATGGCCTCCTGGCCTCCATTGTGCTTGAACCTTCTTGCTTAAAACCTCCCTGATACGAGTATCTCCTTTGGGATTGGTACGGACCAAGATCTCCTCCATGGTTCTCCAGATGGTAGGTCTTTTGTCTTGTTTGACTTGGTGCTTTTGATCCAGCGATACCTTTACTCGTCTCTTCAAAGAACTTCATCCGATCTGCGAACGGGAGTAGATCCGACTCGTCCATCCTCGAACAAGACAACGAACGAGGATAGGAAGTCGTTGAAGATGTAAAAGCACAAACGCCATGTCTTGATTTAATGACACCTAAAACCTTTTCACAATGGTGCTGTTGCGGTTTGTCTTCAAGTTGGAGCTTGTGTTCAGGTGTCCATCTCCATCGTCGAGCTTTTCCCGCCGGTGCTGTCTCTTCCACAACTCGTATCCCGACACCAAAATTTGGAACTCCCGGGTCTACAATCTGAACAGACCTAGAGGTGTTAGACTGGTTTGGCAGGACACTATTTGAGTTTTCTACAGGTGTTACTGTCCGAACATCCTGTGCAGTAGCCGTTGCGTCAAATGAAACTTTGGCTTTTGTTTCTTGCAAGTCTGACTCTCCTTCTTCGTGAAACTCTGGGCCTTCCTCGTGAACCGTTTCCCCGCTACAGAGCAACCCTCCCGGGCCACGACTGCTATGAAGCTGCGCCTTCTTCCTTTGGATCTCGTTACGGAGATTCGTAGCAAAACGTTCGTTCCGTCTTCGATTTTTTCTAAGATTTCTGGCTGGTTTCTTCACCGCCATATCTCCATCTCCATCAATGCTTTCCTCAATTTTCACTGCCCTCTTTTCGACTAAAGTATCTACACTGGCAGCTGAACTAATCGGTTTGAAGTCTCTCTCAAGTATTGGTTCTGAATTGTGCTTACCCTGTGTTAACGTTCCTAAAGGCTCGTCTGGTACACTAACAGATCTTCCCCAAGAAACCTGACTTTGAGTTGAGGAACGACACCCGCCATTTACACCCAACCTTTCATTACAAACTTCATCTTCCCCACCAACTTCCAAAAATACAGACCCTGGAGTCGAGCAACGACTGCCACTCCATCTGTTTGAGGAAGCCTGAAGATGATTGTGCAAAGACTCTTGCTCCCTTTTAGGTTGGGACTGTGACCACTGGCTACTACTAGAAGACAGATTTGTTAACTTTGGTGGGATATAAGGTTCAATCTGTGCAATGTTGCTGTCAAACTCTAATAATTGAAGTTGAGTGGCTAGTAGTTTTTCGGGAGCACTGTGCCGATGCAATACTGTCGAACTAGAGTGCTTAGTTTGGGGTCGATAAATGGACTCTGCTTTTGAAGAATCATAATTAGATGAAGTTAAAGAGGCTTGGTTTTGGATATAATCTAAGACATTGTCTTTGTAATATTCAGTTTTGACATCTTCTGAGGCAGGAAAGCCATTCTGAACTGATTCATTCTCGATAGAAGTTGTGTTATCTTCGTAGTAACTTGGAACATTAGTCATCTCTATTGGAGCCGAAGCACAACGTTTATTGGGGACATTAGGGCGGCATTTGGTAGCTCGAAAACTGTCCTTCCTGGTTGGAGGTTGAGGTGGATATGACTTTCTTTGAGATTCCTTTTCGCCGTTTCTCAAACTCTCAAAATTGACCGGTCTTCGATCATCTTCGTAACAACAAGAAGACGGTCTTTCTTTGACTTGAACAGGCTTTGGTCTCGGCCTAGTCAGCGATCTCGACTTAAGTGCGGTTATTTGTTCGTCGTCTAAAGCCTGAGTTGAAGCATCGCCACTGGGAAAGCCTTGACAAGTTGGCCCTAGATTCTGAAGTAGATTATCCATTGACCCAGCTTCACCAAATCTTAACGGGACTGTGGCGTAGTCGGATGTGTTTGAGCTGGCGGAGAAGGAGCTATAGGCTGAGTCTCTTTTGTTGTTGAAAAGGGTGGGGTCGACAGGTGAGTTGTGGGAATCCGAGTACGTCTGTGCAGTGGGGGTTGGGGTGTCCAAGCTTTCCATGGAGCCCAGGGAACTGCTGCGATCGGTGGAGGAGTAGGGTCGAGACAGATGGCCCCACTGCATGGACAAGTCACTGCAAGACACAAGGAAGATTTATTTAGTTTATAGAAAAATAAATTTGAATTAAAATTTTTAATTCAAGTATTGGTCCTAAATTGAATTATAAATAAAATATAAAATTGTTGGCATGTACATTGAGGCTATTTTAATGTGGGTTAAATGACTGTGTACTTTGACTAAAAAGATGAACAGAAAGAGTAAATGTTTTTTTTCTAAATGTTGCTGCAGCTTCATCTCTGCTTCGGTATAAACTCAAACCTCAATTTCTTAGTCATGTTGAATTGTTTATCTGGGCTTTGAGTTTCAAAATAAATGTTTACCAAACTTTACACAAGCTTAATTTAAGATAAGAGGTTCAAAATGTAAGATTTTCTATGACAGAGTATATTATTTTCATGACATCTGACAATTTCCAGACAGGTTATTTTCATTAAATGTCAACATTTTCCTTTTTTTTCTGTCTTTGCCCCATATTATTATTTACAGAGTGCTACTTGTACAATAGTTATTTATTCATCTGAAAACTGACAAAGACTCTAGTTGACACACAATAAGTTACTCTTTGACTCTATTGTTTTGTGTATATTTTATGACCATAAAATGACAAAATTATTACAGTTTCCGATTGCCAAGCCACATCCGTCATCAAACCAGAAAATGTGGATGTCTTTATTCTGGAACCACAAAAGAAAATCAATGTGGTTTTGCTTTGAACAATAACTTTTAACTCTTTTATTAAAGCCTTCTGTAAAACAACACACAGTGAGACATTGCTAGACTCTAAGTGACAGGTTGTGACGTCCCCAGAGACACATATTGTTGATCAAACCGGACAGAAACCATTGAAAAGTACAGCTGGGTTTCTATCAGAGCTGGGAAGATTCACAGCAGCGCCATATGTTTTTAAAAAAACCCTCAGAGGAAGGCAGTTTAAGGACAGAGAGATTTACGTCTCATCAACTCAATCCCAGCCAGCCTTTGATTCATCTGTGCGCTTCCTTTTTTATTACATTCATAGTTTTGTGGGCTCCAGTCCTTATACTAAATATATACTTCTTTACATCAAATATAGGTTATGATAAGCCTGGTCAGCCTTGACTAACTCTTTTCCTATTCTATACAAAGAAGGTCGTCTGGTACTTAGTCTGGTTGCTTGCATTCAATTGTAAGGGCTGGGTTTACAAACCAATGAGAGAAACGCCGGACATGACGCAAAAAAAAGGCAACACCATGCAGGACTAGCCGTGTGAGCCGTGTCACCACTGGATGTATTACTGTCAGCACGCCAGGCAAATTTAGAAGAAAGAACATTTTTCTGTATTTTGTACAAATAGGACTGTGCAAGGGTCCAGTGTAACAGCCTTTTTTATACAGTAAGTTTGCTGAATTTGTAATAATTGCAACAGCTTTACAGAAAAGCAGTGCTGCCTCATCTTTTGCTTTTACACAGCTTTGTGAGCAACAAACAGTAGATACAAGCGAGAGGGGCAGTGCCTCAGGAAGTAGACAGGGTCGTCCAGTCACCACAAGGTTTACGGTTCAGTCCCGGTTCAAAGCAAAACCACATAATAGATAATAAGAGATAATAATATGCTCATGAAATACACATAAAACATAAATAGTGGTGTGTAATGCTCATGAGAAAATACGGTTGGGTCCAAGTGTTTATGGCAATCTTGTGTTTTATAGGGACTAAAAAACTTACTATAGGCTTGAAAATGGTCTTGGAACAGGTGTAAAATCTCACAAAAACCTAGAAGAAAGATAAATCTATGAGGGAAATGACTTGTGAGAAAATTTTGGGGAAGTGGGCTGTGAAAGAGAACAGAGGAGCGGCTGCTGTATAGACTTGACCCGAACAACGCAGAGAGAAGAAGGCAGGAAATGAGACGGCGATGGACAGGAAATGACAGTCACTTCAGTTCAATCACACGCCAATGTGGAACATGTGAGTCCAGAGGCTGACACAGATAAACCTACACAAATGCACAGAATATGCACTATAGAAGCATGTGGGAAAACAGAGATTTTCCCACAACTCGAATAAAGGTTTTTCATTCACTTATACAGTTAGCTGGACTTAGTTGGACAGAATTACAGACTTAGTTTTATATCTGCAGCAGCATAATTCTATGAAAAACTGCTGTCGTCCTGTGCCTCTCTGGCTGAGTGAGGCGTTTTTTTTTTTTTTTTACAACACATATGTGACTGCAGCTTAATGTTTTAACGGTTGCAAGGGGCTAAGGATGGCTCGAGAGAAGAAGTAAGTGTACGGTTCATTCACAGTCACTGTTAATGGTGCTGCCCCTTTGTGTCAGTATATCTACACTTTGAATTAAAATGTTGGTATTGGCTTGTAATGGTGGTAAATAGGGAAAAACCCTTAGTTTTGTTTGTAAAGAATGCACAAATAAATGGTGCAGCTGCTGAACCTAAAAAGCTGTAATAACCACTAAACTCTAAAACAATATCTCATATTGTCTTAATATATTATGACATCATTTTAAGGCTATTGAAATAACTGTAGTCTATACAATTTTTTAGCAATTGCAATATTGTTTTAATCATATTTTTAGAGGCTAATGCCACAATATGCATTTATATATATTTTTATCTATTTGTTTATTTGTTTCTTCCTATTATTTTGTCCTTGTCTGTAATGTTTCTGGTTAAATAATAGTAAAAAGATCAATAAAATATATATATATATATATATATAATGTTTTGCGGAGCTCTACAATAGTGTTAAGTCAAAATGTCTTGTGAGAAAATGTACAAAGGCTGACTTAGAATTTAAACTAATTGGTGACACATGGATTAATTTGATTTATCAATTATTAGGAAAATATAATGCATTACAATAATTCAATAAATTGTCAAATTCTATGAATTCCAGCAAGAGTCCTGTATATAAACAAACCACGGTTAACTAGGGTTTGGCACAAATACAGAGAGCAATACTGGAGTTCAACTGGCACCGTTTCTTGTTGGCTACACCAAATAGTAAACTTAATTGTTTACCGTTTAATTTAGAAAAGAGGTTAACAGTTCCAGTGTTGTCGCTGGAATTGTCAAAATTAAGTTTCTTTTTGACATTTTAGGCTTATTCAGAGTTGCATTTTTGGCACATCAATGTTTTGATTCAGACATATTTGTGTTTTTAAATTAATTTATCAGGTCAGAATGCTCAAGAAGCTGAATTTTAAGCTACAACAAAATGAAAATATCATGAAGACCCATTTGGAATTTGTCTGTGTTCTTCAATAATTCCAGTCTTTGTTCATCCACTATAATCTACTTTTCTCTCTTACACCATTATTCATTGATTTAAAATGTTCTCTGATGGCTAATGCTAGATGGAAAGCCTATAGTTAGAATAAGTGTCAAGTTAACATGGAAAACGGCTTCATCCAAACGGTTAAGCAAAAGCTTGAAGACAATGAAGGATATTTAAATATTATGACCTGAGCCTCAGCTTCAAACAAACACATCCAAACTGTACAAAACGTCCCCTAAATAACCCGTTTATTGAATGTCTTCCTGTCTTTGTGCACATGTTCTGGGAGTCACATGTCATTGTCTGGAGTTATGCCGGGAGCTGCCTCCACATCAGATGCTTGCTGTTTGAGATCAGTGTCCCGAGCGACTGTGGGAATAAAGACCTGCATAAATATGCTTTTGTCACACAATCTCTGATATCAAAATCCACGAGGGACAATTCAATCGAACCGTTATTTCACTATTTAAAAAAACAGTAGAACAGTACGAGACGCTGACGTACCATAAAACTGACAAACAAATGGGATACAGGCTATTTTTAATTGTGAGTCAACTGTGACTTCCTCTTTCCTTTTTGAAGGGTAGCATTTATTCTCCAGCTCGTACACAAGTCATTTTATTAAATATGTCCAAATAAGCTATAGGGTACTCCCCCTTTTAGACATATTTGCAAAGTCAGCTATGTTTAGTGACCATTAGATCTGATTTAGAGATGGAAACAATTAGAAAAAGACCAGTACAATGTTCAAACTTTTTTTTGGAGATAGTTTTTCAAGATTTTATCAGCGTTGCATTGAATTGCTATGATGACAAAGCTAAAAAAGAGCATGAGTATAATAAAAAGTCCCAGACGTAATAGAACGGGAAGTTGTATACAATCATAAGACGCCTTAAGACAGGGCTGTCCAAACATTTGGCAAAAAGGAATGAACACATAAATAAATGCTCAATTATAACCAAATTGTGTTTTCAAAGGCAAAATAATTTCATCAAAAAGCAATGTAACCAAATCTAAATCACTCTCTTTCACATTTGGAGAGACAATATTTAAGTAACACTTGACAGTATCATAAAGCCAATATGTTTACCCCTAGTGTATTTTAATATTATGGTTAATAACATAAGTCAGGTCTAAGCGCTTATAGACCTTTTTTTATTTTAGCAACAATGTTAATATGATTTTTAAAAGACTTACACTCAATCATTTTGACAGAAATTTAATATTTTAGAAAACCTTCAAACATGCAACTTGGGAAAATTGGGAAGTGTGATAATGAGATCTAGACTTAAAAAACAGGCCGGTGATGTGCTAATGTTCAGATAGAGCAATTACTAAGTGCTGCAGTTTGACAAAGCCATGAATAGGTCGTATGAAATCTTACCTGAGGGCATGAGTTGTTGGACAAGCATGCCTTTAAAATGACCACCCACAGTACATTATTTGCTGTTTTTTATGTTTATAAAGCTACACAGCACTGTTTCCTGTATTACTGAGCTGAATCAGCTGAATCTCGTCTTTAAATGCAACTTAAGACTCACCCCTAATATACACCGAAAGCATAAGCAGTGCATCACCCTTTCTTTCAAACGAGCCCTAAAATACACTGGTTAAACACAAAAGGGTAACTTAGATTAATGAATGATCCATCTTTCAATAATCTACCAAAGAATACCAGCTGACGTTACCTCAGAGGAAAGAGGTGTCTCATTTAGCAAACGTTCTCAAATCCTATTGTGTGAATCATCATTTCAAGCCGATGACTTCATAGGACACATACGTTGCTGCTGGGGACTTTAGCGCCCGGTGACTTGCCCCAAAAGCCAACAATGACCAGGAAACAAGTGACCTCATCATGAGCTAATGTCAACACAGACAGCCCACGCAGGAAGCACATTGGTCTATTTTAGTCGTCCTTTAACACTAATAACAGTTAAGATGACCCCCGTGACCTGGGCTTTGTATGTGGTGAGTGGCAGGTGGATGTTTTTTTAGGAACTTTGGGAAAAGTTCAGTGGACTAGAATCTGGTTCTGTCAGGCTTCACACAGTGCATCTACAAACTATTGCTAAACCTGAAACGGATCAGGTAGATACTTCTGTATTTTTCTAGTGTCTCACCTGTTGTCGTTGTTGTGCCAGGGCAGAGAGTACGACCCGGGATGGAGCTGCATGGCAGAGGAAGGGGGAGGCGGGGGCAGAGGGGGGGAGTCTGCCGGGGGGAGGCAGGGGGGAGACGGAGGCGGAGGAGGAGGCAGTGCCGGCTCCGAAATCTTCGCCAGGTGCCAGGAGTGAGGTCGGATCAGAGGAACAGTACGCCTGAGGAAACAGAGAGAGGAATATTTATTAGATTTACACTACATTACATCATTGCATAAACTGTGATAAGTTCAGAAAAATGTTGATATGGACTCTAAGAATATTGTATTTTTAATCTTACCAATTATGTTATGCTAGACAAGAATTTCCAAAGACTTCAGGCATGACTTCTATAAACCAAAACTCTCAAAACTCTTTTAAAATGGCTTTTTTAAACGTATCATGCAGCACAATATCATTAATATTGTACATCCGTCCCAAGACATTATTGACATTGCCCTGTCAGAAACATTGACTAGATGTGCAAAATGCATTTTTGCGGTAAAATAAATGTCCATCTTTTAGACTAACTTCTTTTAAAACCAGACCAAAAGTGAACAGGACCACAGCCAAATCTAAATCCAATGGAAACGGCCTCCTCTCATTTTGGACGTCCATTAAAACCTCATCAAACACGTTCAATAACAGTCTGATCTGAGCCCAGGCATTCCTAAGTACCCCATGGTATTCACTGATACCTTCACACAGACTTTCAATCTTATGTGAGCCAGACCGGACTCGACCCCCAGCAGAGACCGAGCAGGAAAATACAAGCAGCCAAGACCATTTTTAGATTTCTGAAGTATGAATGGACCTTTATGCACCAAATGTACAACACTACTCTACTACTAAGGACTCCTACTGAATAGAAATGATTGTGAAAAGACAGGGGAAGCATTAATCTTTAAATTATGACGGATTGATGGTAGTGCTCCCCGCAAGTATAGAAACTCAAATTGTTAGCTTTGTCTTTAAGTACACTTTTAAAATCCATGTAAAAAAAAATCTTAAATGTATTATTGTCCAATTGTATTGAAATGTTATTTTTCTACAAATGCTGTTTTAGTTAGTTTCAACTTCAACAATACAAGTAGAAACTATATTATTCTTTAGTTTTTTTGTGTTAGATTAAACTCACTTGTGCTCACTTGCTCTAGTTTGGAAAAGCAGACAGAAAAGCATAAAAGATCAACATTGCAGTACAGTTTATTGAAATCAGGTGTTATTGCCCTTACCTCAAACTTTACATTGCCCTGTTTTTGACGGTTTAATCATTTTTGGGGATATCTGGCACCACAAAAAGTACATTATTGCTTACCTTCTGAATCTGTTCATTAATAGATACCACAAACAGCTAAAATCTGGTTGCATGGATGAAAAAAGACAGCGCTAACAATTTACTTACAAGACACTGAAGTATATTCTTTGTAATTCAAAAACAAAAAGAGGTTCAAAAAGGCAGACCTTGGCACCACGAGGCAAAGAAAAAAGGCCATTTCTAAGTTTATTGTAGAGAAAACAGCGGCAGGAGAACTATGTCTAATGTAAACACCCTTATTTCCTGAATCATGCCTATTTGGAGTGATTTCTAAGTCTAATCTAACAAAAAAGGGTCCAGCGATTGTTCAACTCCACTGACCATGTCCTTAAATAATCCCTGAGAAGATGTGCGTCAATGTTTGCATATGTTTTAATGTGTGGGAACCATCCAAACTTAACCGAATGACATTATTGAACACACCACAAACATTAGCAGACCTCTATTGACCTCCTCCTACTCCTTTTCTCCGAGTTTAGCCTGAGATAGATGACTAAAAAAGACAAACTATGTAAAGAAAAAAAAAAGATTAATGTGCTGTTTGGTAACTGTAGCATGTGATAGAGCAGGCTACTGTACAGTTTAACGGCGACACAGGGGAGAAAAGAAATTATGGTCCAAGCCACAAAATGTATCAATGTTTTTCGAAGAACTTAGAGAAAACACAAAAAGACTGGGCAGTGAGGGGTTGTCTGAAATGTAGGGGAATTCAGAGGGATAACAAATCTTTCTTACAGTGGTTTATGGGCTGAACTACTACTTCAGCTGCTACTACGGGTCATGATAACTGCTTACACCAACACACAGCAATAACAAATCTTTCCAAGGGGTTTTATACTTTGAATACCACAATACATTTTTTATATTGTTATGATTTATTTGTTTAGCAACGTCAATGAACAATGCTAACTGTTATAATGCTAACACCGCTATAATTTGCAGTCTTATCATTGTTTTTAGATTACTTGGATTAATGTCTAAATGTTCAAAAAGAAAGATATATAACATTTGATCTTTAATACCACAGTCTAAATATGTTTTTAGTGTCAAGAATTCTGTTTTAATAGATTTGAATGGATTTCAAATGGATTTTGTTAAATTTGAAGTTTTATATTGGTTTAAAAAGTTGGACCTAAAGGTTTTTTTTATTGGATTTGCTCATGTTTTGTTTTAAATGAATTTGAAGAGGTTTTAAATGAATTTGAAGAGGTTTTAAATGAATTCAAACATGTTTCAGAAGAATTTGCAGCAGGGTGTATATGGATTGGATAATTTTTGGATGAATGTGAATCGGTTTTAATGGGGCTAAACGTATTTTAGTCAAATTAAAACATTTTTGTGAAATTTTAACTGGTTTTATATAGCTTTTAAGGAGTCTTAGATACATCTAAACAAGTTTTAAATATATTTGAAAGAAACTTTAGATGGTTATATGCTTTTGAACGAGGGGTCACAGTGGCTCAATGGTAAAGCAGTTGTCCCTCAACTGGAAGGTTGATGGTTTGATTCCCTTCTCCCCACAGTTCATATTGTCGTTGTGTCCTTGGGCAAGACACTTAACCCACCTTGCCCCCAGTGATGTTCCAGCTTTAACACTGGTGAATGGAAGCTTAATGTAAGTCGCTTTGGATAAAAGCATCAGCTAAATGAGTAAATGTAAATTAAAAGTTTTTAGATACTTTAACTAGTAGCTAAACTTGATGGGATTTTAAATGGCCATAAATAAATAAAAGGATTCTGAAAACCAGTATGGACTCTCTTTTACTAGGTTTCTCCTATTTTACTTTTACTTTTATTGAAAAGCAGAAAAACTGGTCAACCAAAAATTAGAGTCACTGGACCATTACTAAAACCATTAATTGTAAATTCTGCAGGGGTTTATACATTAAGTACAGTTTGTCTTCTTGTCCATTCTCCAGTTACTTAAACTATCCCATACATTAATAAAGATGCAACTGAATTCAAATATTGAGTAAAGTCAAAAAGTAAAAAATCTCGAGTTTCTTTAAGGACATTACAAAAACCCAAAGCCTTTGTTGGGCTGCATTCAAAGAGGCTCCAAAAAGTCTGTGTTCCCTCTTTATTGGACAGGAAACCTCTCACAACAAAACAGTTCTCTGGCTACTGATAAAAAAAGCCATCACCTACCAAGGTTGCTATCGACTGTACAAACTTCTAAAGCTCCTGAAAACTCTTTTTTCCTGTTTCTGACACTTTAACCCACTTGGCAACTTATCTTTTTCGCTGGGACCAACATCAACACGCTAAGAGGAATCACATGAATTGAACTCGAGTGGAAAGGAAGGACAAAATGTGGTCACAAATGCAGTGTAAGGTAACAGCATGTGGTCTAACGTGAAGATAATTAGTTAAACCACTGTTGTTGTGGTGTCACTGCTACTGTGAGCAGCCAGGAAATTCAATCAAGACCCCGCAAAACCCATGCTTCTGACACGGTATGTTGTGGATTCAGTAATGTTTTCCAATGTCAGATTCAAGCACTTTTTAGGCTCTTTCATTTTTAAGCTTTTGTAGCAGCTTTCAGATGTTTTACATTAGAAAGATCATGATTGGCTACTTTCATATATGAACGCATTAGTTCACTTTTTGACCCTTAAAACATGGCATTAGGCTGAAATCAACCCAGTCTGATTAAGGTATACCTTGTAGCTCTGTGGTTATTAAATGACGTTATTCCACAAATATCTCTGCCTTGTGAATGCCTAGCTAATATTTACACACTTCACTTTCCTTCTCTTATCTGTTTTTTGTTTCTCCTTTTGTGCAGTTTCTCTGAGTAAACAGATGAAGTCAGTGCAAGGAATAGACTCTTCCCTGTAGAATATTTTCAGACAAATTGATGTATTCAATGTTGACAAGCCGTGTAGACCAACAAGGACGACGTTAATAGTCACATAGTAAACATTCTCATCTATTAAAATCCGTGACGTCTAAAGGTCTTGCTTTTTTCATTGATCATACATGTTACAATATTTTATTAGGGGACTAAAAGGTTTGCCTGGTATCAAATACAAAAACAAAACATGCTCATTTTACTTGTTTAATAATTGGTAATAATACTTTTTACAAATGATGCAGAGATTTAGTCATTATAAACAAAATGTGTGTTTAACATTAGTTAAGAAAACGCTAAATTTTCAATATTTTTTCAAGCTCTTTATTTAATGCTTAAGCAACAATAACACCTTTTCAAGGATTTCAAGCACCCATGCAAAGCCTGAATAAGGTAGTACTTGAATATAGCTGAAACAAGAAGCCAGTGAAAAGAGGAGCTGTCATAATAAACACTGGACACAGGTCATAGGCCGAGTATTAATGAACTCCCTGGCTTTAGCTCTGAATGTGTTTCTATGAACCAAACGCTGGAATGTCCCACTTAATGGAGTCAGAAACAGCAACAGCTGACGGATACCGCAAAGGTCACCGTGCATAATCTGAGTCACACACACTGCCTCAATACAGTCGCGAACAAAAGCCAGAAAGGCGGCAAGACAGACGAGAGCTGGACAACCGCTTTGGGTTTGAAAAATTTGTAGAGACATAAATCTGTCATGCAGTTGAATAGACTATACTTGTAACGTTACGTCTCAGATGGGTTTTTATCAGTGTTTGAAGCATTTTTGTTTTCAATTTCCATTTATAAAGCAATAGGATAGCTTGTAAGTCTGATTATTATCAAGTAAATTGATAGCCATTAAAACTGATTTAATATATATTTTGTTCATTTTTCATTCACTGTAAAAACAAGAATGTCCGAGTTAAAAGATCCATTTTGATAGAGACTGAATATGTGACCCATCTTACATCATAAAGACAACAGCAACTAATTTCCATGAAAGTCTACAATAATGACCACAATACACAAAACATTAAGTTGATTATAAGGAATGTAGTGGAAAGATAGCCCTAGTTGGACAGAAATGTGGATTTATAAATGTTAATTATTTGGAGTGTCATTTTGTCAGAAATATTTAAACAAATATTTTATAATACATATGATAAATTCTCCAAGGGTGAGGGTGACAGCTGATTCCTCCAATTTAGATTTCCGATTTTGCCTGATAAGCAGCAGGGGTTTCAAAGACTTCAAAGAGCAATGAGGGACCATGTGATAAATGGTCTGTATTTGTATAAAACTATGATGAGTAATCTTTTACGCACCCACACACCAGACAAGATAACAAGAAAAAAACTATTATAGTATCCAAACAGAGATGACTTCCTGGTGTGTAGCCACCATACCAGCCTCCAGTGATCTGGGACATCCAATGTCAAATGAGCAACGATTTAGGTGAAGGTCAAGTTTGCAAATTTCTTTTCAAGAAGCTTCCAAAATCACTGAAAGCAGACGTAAGAAGAAGTGTAGAAGCTTGTTTTTGCGGTACAGAGTCTTCAAAAGTGCTAGAACATCATTAAAAAGTTGTCATGGGCCTTCTTCAGGTCCAACTACTTAAAATGTTTGATCTGGTAATAAGTGCTGTCCACAATCAATGAAAAGGTTAAGTGTTGGCCAAGTTTTAACCAAGAAAGAAAAGACAAATCTCCTGAGGCAAACTTTGATAACACCAAAAATCCTCACGCAAGAAGAGTGTCTAAGCTTACCTGATGTCTTAACAGATGCCTTGTTGTAGGAATGGTGTCCATAAGCGAGTGACAGTGGCAAGGCTAGCTATTCTGTCAAAAACAAGTGTCCAAGCTCACTTTTTTGCATTTTCCCTGGTCCATGAGTTAGGTACTGTCCGTGAGTACTGTAGAGTTGAAATGACTAGTAAGTTTTGACTGAGTGGAGAAAAAAAATACCCTTACATCCTCTCTCCCTCCGTTTGGTTGCCTCCTCCTCCCTCGCTCCTGTCGCTGGAAGACAAAACACGGCTATTTCTCCCTCCGGCGGTCGGCATTTCTGTGTCTCCCACACTTCTCTCTCACTCCCTCTCTCCCTATAGCCACAGTCCAACTCCCAGTAAACCCTCGCAGGCAGGATGTGTGACTCAGGCCGAGAGGAAGCTTTGCTTAGTGTAGATAAAGTGCTTAACGGCTGCTAAAATAATAGCGGTGAGTTTCCACTGTGTTATTGTTTGACGGAGGGAGGGGGGCAAAAATGCAAGAGGTACTTCCTCCTGAGGTGCGCGTTAATGGCCACATGTGTTTGCAGAGAATGAAAAAAAAAAAGCATCCAAAACTATTAGACGTCGGAGAAACAAATCCTGGTGAAAGATGGAGAATGTGAGAATAGAATGGGAGCAGACTGTAAAAACACTGCCTTAAAACAATGCTCACGGACGATGGGTGATAAATTATCGGACTTATCGTTGACATGTTTCTGTTAGCGCTCTCTGGTGCGAGAGTGATATTATCCATAATGAATTATAGCTTTAACCGTTGCACTCTGAGCAATAGATAAGAAATATGCTTTTCTTCTGATTGAATCTTTGTAGGTCAGTCGGACAGATACAGGGCAGCAGACTGAGTTGGCTTTATTGTGGTCTAGGAAGGAAAATGTTGGGTTATAAGTGGACAAAAGTCAAAAAGTACTAAGGTTTTACACACAGATACTTCTGTGGGTTTTATTGATGTTAAATGCTTGATGGGCTTTGAAGTACTTAATAAATAGATGTTTAACCATGTTCTCTGTAAAACAAAGCAGCTCAGAAATAGATGTACTTCCTTATCTGTAAATTTATGATGACTCTAACAAATATGTAAACATGGACAGTAAAGTAATGTGACTGTAGCTGAGAAGGATTTAAAGATTTAAAACGTTTATTATCAGTATTTGTGGTTCTAGTAAGTTCTTTTGGATGGGTAATTCCGTCCCAGGAACTATATAATTAAACAATGCCATGTTATAAACGGGTCAAATAAAAAACTGATTAAAATGCATAACATTAAAACATTTAAAAGTACAGCTCACAGAGGTTAACGTGCCATATGATGGTTCTGAAGCCACTTTAAGGTGTAGTGGGGTTTGCATAAATGAGTAACAGAACAGAAAAAGTCATATGTGGAGATAAAACCTTGTAATACCAGCTGTCTAACACTACCTAGCACTAATAGTTTCTGAAGTTGTAAAAGCCTTGTTAGATTTCACTGGCCTCATTAGCAGTCACATAACACCAACACTGTCTGTTTCTCCAAACTGGGGCTGTGCAGACAATTACTGACTTCAGGAATAAGTAATTAGTAATAAGTTCCTCAAAGGACTATCCAAACAGACTTTATCATATGTAATATTTATGAGGCTTTTTTTGATGATGTGTTTATTTGAGCAAACAGACCGATTAATCAAAGATTAACCCTGTATTAATGTCATAAAGAGGGACTTTGCCCTGGAGACCAGTGCACTCTTTAGTACAAAGCAATAAAGCTGTTTAGTTCCAACCTAATGTAACATTTTAGTTTGCTGCTTGGCCCTCTATTGGTGTTACCCAAAGCGTCTTATTATTCAACAAAATTAGTGTTTCTCGTAACACAATATTTATTCTTAGCAACAAGCACAAGGTTTATTTGCTGAATTAAACTTACTGTGATGCTTTTGCGCTTGTAAAGTTTGTGTAGATTAACTTATTGAGGCATTTCCGGGTTTTGATTGTACAATTTAGAGGTCCAATACTTTTGCAACCACTCAAACACTGATAAAGCACCACCTTAATGACGTTAAATTCATTTTTAACATTAACATGTAATACATAAATAGCAATTAATAGTTATCAAAATATATATTATATATGTTTTGTAATAAATGCTTTCCCTTCACCCTAGTCTAGTTTTATTGAACGGCAATACCCTTTTACTTTGGGAAAAAGCTCTTGTATCTGTAGAATAAGTTGATATCCCTTCCCTTTACAGCCATTTCCACCTGGTAGTAATCCTGTTGATCTCTCATAATGTTTATCTAAAATGGGTTAAGCATTATGCTCCATTTTGATTCTCTAATTGGTTGTATGTTTATCCAATTTTGTCCTGAGGCAGTTTATTCTGCGTCTGTTGGTACAGCCCTCTAGAAATCCAACTCAAATCTACAGAAATCTGGTCAATTCTTACGACAAACTAGATTAGAATAAATCAAAAATTAGGTTGGCTGGCCAGGCTACTAACTGATAGGGTCTAGTTCATAAAATACACATACATTTGCGAGTCAACTGCTTTGACTATTAGAGAGCAAATCAAAACCGAAAACATCCTCTCAGACAATAGCCTTAACAGACGCCATCACATCAGGAGTCTGTACTGGGTCATATTTGAACCCTGGAGCTGCTGAGGGAGTGTGGAAGTTTAACCAGCCACACAAGGCTAGACGCTTAATAACATGAGGCCCTTTAGTTGGCATCAAAGCACTTCCCGGAGACTCGTATCTCCTGCAGACTCCCCAA
Source organism: Neodontobutis hainanensis (assembly GCA_024349245.1). Classification (NCBI taxonomy): domain Eukaryota; kingdom Metazoa; phylum Chordata; class Actinopteri; order Gobiiformes; family Odontobutidae; genus Neodontobutis; species Neodontobutis hainanensis. The sequence continues at coordinate 30,674 of JALDNG010000040.1, read as the reverse complement.
ATACAAGATGGGTGTAATGTGCATGGACCGAGCAGATTCCTTACATTCCCCAGAGCTGCCTTCAAACGAGTGAAGGGTTAGAGCTAAACAACCTCACCTCCTCCTCCTCTTACTCCCTTTTGTCTTTGGGTCCAATCAGGGTCTATTTGTTTGCTTTAGGAGTCTATACGTGCAATCAGAGCTGTGTTTGTTTGTCTTCTGTCTCTCATCACTGGTCATTAGAGCTGGACAATACACTGTAATTATGCTACAACTTAAGCTCAACTATCTATAAATGCATTAAATGTTGATATTGTGCAAAACTTATATAGGGTTTGCATACAAATCTAAATTAGTATTTGTCGGATTTCAGTTTTGCTCCAGTATGTTGGCTTCTGTGTTGTTTACCACAAGCTATAACCTTCACATATTTTAACATGTGTTAGTTTATCTAATATGCATTTAAATTCTGTATTTCTATAGATGCTAGGTACATTTTACCTTTATTTACACACATGTCTTCCTCAATTCAATTCTTGATGGCTAATGTCCTTTTGTCCATTGACAATGTATTGCAAGGTCTGCTTTACTTCATTGCACACAGCTCAACAGTAAATAAGACAGTTTCATGTGTGTAATAAATTCCAGTTCCATTAGGGAACTCACACTTGCTACTTTAAAAAAAACATACATCTGCACAAAACAAATGACTTTTCTATTATATTTAAATTGACTTTTCTAATATAAGAAAAACTAATATATGGAGAAATATTTTTGATAGTAATAGTCAGCCTCTAAATTTACATACTTTTTTTTAGATGCCAAAACTTAATTGTATATTTTGCTGATAATAATCTGCCTATAGAGTGAGAATATGTCATGTTTGGGTTTTTTTTTCGCTCATAGTTTGTGCATGCCAGGTAATCAGTACAGTAAGTCTGGGCTCATACCAGGAGCTGATGGCAGGAAGGGTGAAGTCCACTTTAGCCTCTGCTGCACAATGCGCTGTTTGTTAGTACTTGTTCCCCCAGACGCTGAGTGCAATGTGTTACATGATCTGCTGTTTCAGGCCCAGCTTCTGTCGTTAAATAAATATAGTCCTACTTTCTCCATTAAAGTTAATTATATTTGAAGTGTGGCTGCAATTTATTATACCATAGACAGTCATTTGTATACATTGCTTGGGCCATTAATGTTAATTGAATGTGTTGCTCCAGTGCTTTGCTTGGTTATAATAAAATGATCATTTATAATAAATAGATTCAATTATTGGGTCTGGAATTAACAACTTTCTTCACCAGAGCCCTTTTGAGCATGGTTTTCTTTATTAAAGAACTTTCTGTTGTATTACTATTTTAACAAGTTTGTTACAGTCTACAGTTTTTGCTTTTCTAATTCATGAAAAGAAAGAGATTGACAGCTAAGTTCACTCATTGTGGTCGAAATGTCGTCTGAAACACAAACCAGAAACCAACAAGACATGACTGTTGTGGTTTTGCACTGCACAGTCTAGAAGGGGAAAAAAGTATTGTGGTAAAAGTAAGTGTGCCTTTGATTATATGGTATTGTTACGTATATGTACCTGTCTCTTTTCTTTTGTCTAGCACTTTAAGTTGCTGTATGTATGAATTGTGCTATATAAATACATAAAATGAAATCAAAATGGTGCAAGACAAAAGCGCAGGAGACAAACTATGAAAAAGGTCTGTTGTCCCAAATGATGACTTGACCAAAGCTGCATGCTGTATAAACGGCTGCTGAGCCGTTCTAGTGCTTTACAATATGTAAGAAATTATTTTACGTCTCTACCTAGAGATTTATTCATTTTGTGACAACCCCAGAGCAGGCTGGCTCGTCTGCTTCTGTGGACTTTCTGCCTTTTGCCTCCTCCTCTCTGTCTCCTCCTCCTCCCCCTGTGTTTTCTTAGGTGGACCGCAGGTGTGTGGGATTGTGCACGTGCCTACTGGCCGCGGGCATGGCGCGTTTCATTCAAAAGCCGGGCCTTGGAGCCTCACGAGCGCTGCCGTCTGCCCACCACCCTGCTCTCCCGGATCCGTCGCTATTTGTTTGTGCAATCCTTGGTTACAGTCACTTAAACTTGCATTCTCAACACTTATTCAACACCACTGACAAACACCACACACGTAACATAATACAGCCATAGGTTTGCACGTTGTCTTTGTTTTATTGTATTTTGAACACATTGTTAAATAAACCATCATTTGTTATTTACATCTATCTTGTCCCAATGCTTTTTTACGAGTCAAGTTTGGACCAAAAGGTTGTTAAACGAGGCACGCAAACAAGTCAAAGCAAATCTTGTATGTTTTTGCTTTGGTGTAACTAAAAGATCTAATAACAAAACAAAATTATCCCTCTTCTGTAGGTTTCTATTGCCATCTGCTGGATTAAACCCTCTCCACTGAATAGATAATAAATAATTGTGTCTTAATGTGGTTATGTTCCTGATGGAGAGACATCTTTACAACACGTGTTTGAAGTGGGCCTCAAGGAATTCAGAGCCTCTCCGTGCGTCTACTGTCGGGCTGAAAGGAGTCAAACCAGTGTCATGTATCACCGACTCGTGCTTTAATGGCTCAGTTAATAAAAGCCAGGCCAGAGGGGACAATAAACTGCAGTAGACCACACGCGTCGAACACTCTCTCCTGCTGAGCAAAGACTACGACAAGATATTCTCATCAGGAGCTACAATAGAGCTTTATTATCTTCATTATAATGTGGTTAATGCAATTAGAAATAGCTAAATGAACAGCAAGCTTACAGTGGCACAGACTTTGTGTTGTTACAGAGGCGCAATACTTAATTGTTTAAGAGGAGACTATTCAGGCAGGTTTGGAAGGAAAAACATGGGTAACACTATTTTCATTTCATACATTGTATCTACCTCATTAAATACAATGCAACACACTGTGTAACAAACTGTAATAACATGTAACTACACAGTACACACATACCCTAACCCCTACCTTCAATATGTAATTACACATAATTTGTGTAGTTTTTGTTGTGTTATTACAGTGTAGTGTAAAATAAAGTGTCACCAAAACATATTTTTAGTGTTTTCTGTCCAAACACAACTCTGCTATGGTCTAGTGTGTTTGCCAACATCTGCGCCCTCTTTTTGAGTGCTGCACTCACATCATCTCTCACAAAAGAAAATGTTAAGAAAAGCCAGCAACTTAAAGCCAAAAAAGAATGTGAATCTAAATAACTATTGTTTGTGCAGCATCCTCTGTTTCTCAGTAAACTTCCTGTCCTTTCCTTCAGATAACCTCTGCACATTTTTTGCCCTTCCGATGATCAACCAAAGGATTCACATTCAACATACAATCCTTCTTCTTTCTACCCGCAATGCCATATTTCAGCGTAAACAGCATTGCAACAAAATGGTTTACAGTGGCAGATCAGAGAGCAAGCCCGGCTGAGAGAGGAAGAGGTCTTGTAGGAATGTGAGGAATGTCCATTGTTCACTTTAGGGAAGGAGAGATTGGGGGCAGACCATTGTGTTTCGCAGTGTTCTTGGCACAGCAGACTTCGGTCTTGTCCCGGTCCCCTGAGACACATGTGGTACAAAAAACCTAAACAACGGGATGTGAGTGCGCTTTGTCACTCCATCTGTCTGCGGTTTTATCCAAACACCAGGGTTCCCACTCGTTTCTGGAAATCATTTTTCAGCACTTCTTCAGGACATCAGCAGCTGTGACTTGAAACAATGCATCTAAACCGGATAAAAATCAGACGAGGGTTGTTTGTACATTTATCTTTTAAATAGCACAGTGGGTAGTATTGTCACCTCAAAACAAGAAGATCCTGAGTACAATCATAGTTTGTCATGACAACCGCACATGACAACACCGCAGAGTTGAATAGCTCTGCGGTATAGCTCAAATGTTTCACTCAAACAAGAACAAACTGTGAAATTGAGTATCACTGCTGTGGAGGCTGACCACCATCGTTCAGTGTTGTGTTCAGAAAGATGATTGGAGGATAGACAACGGGAGGTCCTTTTTGTTCTCTATAAAAAGTCAAGAAGAAGCTGTTTACTCATTGCTCTTAAAACTGTCGATTGTTCAGGTTGGATTTCTGTTGCATAGTGAGGTAGATTTAAAAAACATAATAGCCCTGTAACAACTGTAAAGACTAATCAAAGAAGTCAAAGGTTACACAAAAAGTGTAATAAACACCTGCGGTAATCAAGAAAACATGTGTCTGAGAAGCATCTTTTTGCTGTTGATGAGTTAACTGGACACATTTATTGCTGACTCAACAACACTTCTTTACTTGCATTAGCCTGACACACACAAATAAAACAACTAGAAAACAAAAGAAAACCTAACTTAACTGTCATGTGACCAATCATGGGGTTTTGTCAGTTTTTTAACCCTTCAAATAATAGTTTTTTTATTCATTAACTGTTGAACATGAGTCGAAACATAAGGTTAAGGGATGTGTTTAAATTCAGAAATTAACCAGGAAATCCAAAACTAATCAGAATTCCTCTTTTAAACCAAGCCAGGTTTCTATCTATGACACTATGATGGGTTTTTGGAACATATTTTAGTCTACAGATGCCATATGGTGAATATAAAAGGCTCTTTTAACAGCAGTTCTTCTGCTTTTTTAACCTGAATTACAATTTTTGACCAAAAGGTTTTTAAGTGTTTACTGAAAAGGTTTTTAGTTCACTGAAAGGAATGAGCATACACTGTCTTCTTTTGTTTCTATTGGATCACAATGTTTAGCTGCTGGACCCAGGCCTTGTAATGTAAAGGTAAAACCCTGTGGTCTGTACCATAAATACATTCACACCTGGTGTTAACATATGAGGAATACCAGACTCTATGTTTAGTTTTAAAATACTCATTGTCTTATACATTTATGAAACTGGTCTGGGAGGCATATGACCACACATTATGTTGAGAAGCAAGACAAAGGCCAAGTGTAGGGCCACAATGGTAGACGTTACTCAAAGTGGAGATCTGCAGCAATACGTTTTTTTGAGTTTCTTTCCAAACACTTTCTCTGTTTTCATTCGTTGTTTCTTTCTGTTCCAAGAACAACCTTCAGCAAAGTAAAGTGCAATGGAGATGAAAGAGCAAACAAAGATGAAAGCGCTTTGTCATTAAGTCCTGTTTATTCTGCTCATGCATCATATCAGCTTCTCCTGTAATTATCCTTTTAATTTTGCATCGCCATGTTTTCTTTGCCACGGATGCTGACTTGTGCTGCCACGTTTGAGTTTTCCAGCTCCACTGCCCTGTAATAATGGCTTATGACTCCCTATATACAAACACACAAACAAAAATATCTACATTTGGATGTCTTTACAGTGTAAACATATGGACACATTCAGTTCTACTCAGGGTTTACCACATATACAGGGCACAAAAACACTGGTTGAATATACCACAGGTTCAGGTTTTGCAGGATTCATAGGAACCCTACGAGCTGCCAGTCCATGTTTCATCAACGCATTAAGGCCGAACAGGAAGTGGGTTTGGATCAAATAGGAAACGATGCGGCAGTGAAAGAATGTCCTGGTTTATGTCTGGACACAGAACGCACACATTCAACCCACATCTAACAAAAGGTCGGCAAAAACAGGAAGTAGTAAAGAAGAAACATTTCCAGGTCGAGTCGACAAAACATCTCCTAAAACACTATTCCCTTCCACAAATATGAATCGGAAAATCCTCCCTCAACAACATCTAAAAATGAAACAAAAGCTCCTGCAGTGTAAGCAGAAAAGGACAAAGGGTCTAAAGACTACAGGGAAAATAGTAATCACGGAATATATAGCTCCTAATGGAATTTGTTCCAGCAATAGACTTTCTCAAGTTGTTTTCGTTCCTGAACGTCCACACCAAAGTCCGCAATAAGAACTCACAAATGGTTACGCAGTATTCATTAGGTTCCGTAATATTTGGTTTTAGGCTACAGTTTTTAAAAGCAAACTTTCCCCTGACGCTGTGTTCACTGTGTGTTCAACTGTGGAGCATGTGTCTCTGCAGAGGCTCATTTTACAGTGGAACTGGAGAAATACAATAACCAGACTAGCGTAGGACCTAAAGTTATAATTAACCTAGAATTAATACAAAAAGTTGAATCTTCAAATGGACCGTTTAAGACATTTGTTCCTAGTTGAAATTCTCGTAAAATCTCACGATGAAATAAAGCTAACGCATGTCCATACATTGCGGTCGTATCCCTGCACTGAACTGGAGGAAAGGCCAGTGAGTTCCTGCGGTTTGACAAATTTAGCCTGTAGGGCTTTCCTCTGGACTGAGCTGCTGAATACAAACAGGACGATGCAGTGAGTTTGGATTGAGGTAATTATATTGAGGTGCTGGGAGGAAAGGATTGTGGCAAAAGGGAAGAATGTGATAATAAAATAAAGGTCAGATAAGCAACTATTTAAAAGCAGACATTTAAATTAGACAAATCCTTCACACAATGCCCTTTGACACTGTTATTGAAGAATTATTGAGTTTACAGTTATTTACCAACAACTGTTACCTTTATCTTCTTCCGATTTATGACGTACAAGTCTTAGTACGTCTTAGTTCATCTGTGTTCCTAAAGTCTTTAACTGGTCTTGTTTTGGTCTCTTTTAGTGTGGTCTTGACTATAACACTCCTAATATATTCCTGGTCATGGTCACACAGAAAAACTTGTCAGACGCTACACAACACTCCCTTTGACAAACCTAACTCGAGCTTCTCATCAAAACCTGTGACCATAATGTAACAGAAAAGAGCCATTTTCCGAGCCACGTTTTCTTCCTGTGCCTTTACATCATATAATTATGTCCACAGTGTACATTTTTCCTCTGAGTCTGCTCACTCGCTCAAAAGGCCATTGATTCAAAACGGTGCCACTGTGAAAGACTGGCCCGAGGGAACACCAGTGAGTTATTTCCATGTGATTTCAAACTGAGGTCGGGTTAAAAAAACTCATTGTTAAACCTAATCTATAAGACTTACATGGACTGGGTTCTTTTTTTTTACCTGACCTGAATGTATTTCATCAAGGAGTAAGGTTTTATTGTTTCTGCAAAAACATAAAGGGCAGAAAGGGTCATGTCGATCTCTTAATTTTCTTTATAACCGAGACTATTATTAACTTAAGGTCTTTTCTTTAAACACAAGCGGCATGTGTTGTATCATAAAGGATATTTTATGAGGAATAGTAAATCTGTCATTGTTTTTCTGTCAAATCTGATTAAAACCATCATTAAATACAAGTTTTGCAACTGGTTTAGAGACAGAATACTCAGAGGGCACAATTGTTAATGATGGCACCAAGGAGTATTTAAAAAAAAGTGGCTGTATGTAACGAAAAAGTATAAGAACCAAGATCTGGACTTACTTTTACTCTTTAAAGCAGTATTAAATATCACTATTAAAATTCAACCAGGAATAAATTGGTCTAAACTAGGAATAAATGTAAAAATAAACCAGGACTTTTTTATTTGGAGGCATCACAATGTTATGTAAGGCTTTGTAAGGCAATGATTTTGAGGCAAAGAGTAAAAGTCCATCACGTGGAAGAACAAAACCCTATTCCAAAAGTTATTTTGTCATAAAGATATTGCAATAACAATACATTGTGCAGCACTGATTAAAACCATTATAGACAATACAGCAATTGCATGACGTTTTAGGGAAGTTTTTAGACTTTTAGAAAGAATTTAGAGTCTATTATTTAATTTATTAGGCTTTTATGCACACACAATGTTCTTACCCCATACTATTTTCACTCTAATGTACTTTAAACTACATACTACAGTGACTCCACTATAGTGTCAAAAAGCAGCCCATTCCCATGTCATTCATAAACCAACAGCCTCTCAGTGTTTGTAAAAGAGGTGCTAACAACTTCTGGCTCTAGACTAATGGCTCTTTTCCACTGTTAAAGCTCCAGCCAAGTGGGCAAATGTAAGTTTATACGTCATAATCCCACAGTTTCCTCTGGAAGGGAGAGTGTTTGGGAAATAATGTGACGTGATTGGCAGAAATTCACAGTAAGTTCCACCCAAACATTGAGCTATAATTGGCTATTAGCATCTATCAAAGTGGGTTTGATTCTCGAGGTGTCTGCGGTTTTAAAGCCTGCTGCCAAAACAGAAATAGAGAGTTATATGTGCAGACGTAATGACACTAAGTGAGAAAATAAACATTGTTATCTATTCAAAATGTGTCAGGTTTAAGTTCTAGGTTTTTAGCTTAGTTTACCGGAAAACTGTTGTAATACTTGAAAAATGTCAGCATCTAATTTAAATTGGGGTGTCCACTAAGAAGTGTGAAGAAGGTGCACAATAAAGCTAGTTGCATAATTATCCACCCTAAAATAAGTTTATCTTCTTATTGCTAATAAAAAGTTTGAGATTGACTAGTACAACAGAGATTGTTTATTTTCTGTTTAGAAGTTTAGATACATTCAATGACTCCTTGAGCAAACATTTGAGGAGATTTTAACACCAAAAATAATCCAAAGGCCACCTAATGATTAAACTATGCTATTTGCGACTTTCTCTATTTGCCTGTATCTTGGTCAGTGATTCATTAAGTCAACTTTGCTCTGTACACAAGCTGTTAGACACACACACACACCATCTCTGGGAAAGCCCCTGGACTCAGACACATACCAGACACTGACACATGGCGATTAAAAACTGTGAGACGCATGAAGCAGAGAAATTCCTAGGGCCAGTGCAGCATGTGCGTTTGTCCGTCCTGACCGTACATCTGTGAATGCAGGTCCGTGTGTGTGCGTCGAAAGCATTGGACGGGGAAGAGACAGAAGCAGAAAGCTGAGCGAATGCTGGACGGACGATTGAGGTTTCAAAGCTAAAAAGAACGAGAGAGAGGAGTCTGTCCAGCAGCTGTCCGAAACACTCGCACAAGACACCGTCACAGCTGTAGCCCCGGGGAAATGAGTTTAGAGTTGAGTTGAGTATTTCAAATGTGTAGATGTAAATAAACTGTGAGGTTGTCTTACAGTGCAGACAGTTTAATCTTATCACACAAAGATAACGACTGAATTCAAAGGGACATGTATAATCCGCACAATATGAGATAAAATACAGTCTCTGGTAGCTCTGGGACCTCCAAGTGTCTAAACATAAACACAGAAGTATTTTTCAAATCATTTAACACTTTTATTGTGCTTAAAGGAGCCATCTACCAACCTTAAGTGCTACATTTGACCCTTTTAGCACTTCATCTCAGTTTTATTTCATAAATTTATGTAAAAGTATTGGAAAGACTTTTGGTTTTAGCTAGTGACACTTTTGGACAATTTTTCCAACAGGTTTTTTAGCAAACAATGAATTTGACAGCCATATTGTCAGCTTATGTAAGTGAGCAATTGTGAGATAACCTGTTTTTGAATTAATGATTGTAAAAATATGGATCTCTGAAAACAATAGTTTTCACGTAGTAAAAGCTTAGCTCTAGAGACCAGAGCCATCTTTTGTACCAGGCTGTAAACAGGATATTTACACAAAGTTGTCATTGGGGTTCTCCTTATATTTCTGATTTTGGAGACTGCCCCCTGGTGGACGGAGGTATATGACTGTATATTGTTGTATGGTGGCGCCCTTACTCGAGGACCTTTTAAGGGGTTCCATGAGAGAGGCTTGATTTGAATATATCCCAGGACCAAGGTAGTTAAAGAACAAAACATTCACAGAAAAACCATAATATGATGGTAAGTTTATCTGCTTTGGCCACAGACAAACAGATGAACAGTGCAGAGGCGGGAACCTATTAGCTTCTTCAAGCGACACCATGAAGGTCAGAGGTCACTTCCTGTGCAGCTTACTTTATCTGCAAGAGGTGTCGTTAAGGTTACATTGTTCGTCTGTCTCTGGGTTTAACATATTTGTGGGAAAAGGGCACTCGTTCGCTTTCTTTCACTGTGGGTCAAACACATTCTCGAGACGATTACAGATGTCCACTGCTGAGAATATTACGCTTTGAAGCAGAAAAAATATTAATGAGTGCAACCTTCAGCACATAAAGATATGATGTGATGATGTTTATACTATTGGGGGAAAAAAGTTTGCTCTAACCTGCACAATACCACAGACACGTATTTATTGCAATAGTTTGAATGCATCCTTACATTTTTGGGGACTGTATCTTTTTTAAAACATACAAACAACAAAGCCGGAACAAAACATTAAAAATAATGTAATTTTAGCTATGTCAGAGGAAATTCTCTGTTCTCGCTGTCTGTGGGACATTTGTCAATTAACACAGCATTAGTAACGTGTCCTGCGTATTTTCACGTACAGTAACATCCTAAGCAATGTTGTTAGTAGTATAGGGGACAACAATACAAAAACAATGCTTCCAACGTCATGTCTAATATCATGTCACAAAAACAACACCCTAACATCAAACATCCTTAGTTAATATCACCATAACATTGAAAGACAGACAGCCTTGAGAGTGATATTAATGTGTTGTTACCTTCTGACAGTGAGCTTGAGTAATCTGTAGGAGCCTTTAATGAGTATGAGCGCCTCCTGTCTGCTGCCGTAGAGCGCTGTCCCGTTTATGTTAATGAGCTCATCCCCCACCTTCAGCTTCTTGCATACAGCGGCTTTCCCTCCATCTTCAATCTGAAAAACACAAAATAATTCATTAAAACAAATGGCACCAAACCCATACAATCAATACTGCAAATAAAAATGAAGAAAACACAAAGCTTTCTGTGATGTTTTGCTCATTTTTCCGTTTTTTCTGGAGGTTCTTATGACTCCAAAACTAGTCAAATATATTCCAGGTTTTCCAGGACTCAGAAAATAAAGAAGTCAGTCAGAGCTAGTTCCTCTTCTGCCAACTTGACTCCTTTGAACCCCATTTTTGAATGCATTTTTGTTTTTTACTGTCTGGTCTCTCATGGCAACATTGTCCAAAGTGCATCTGCAAAACAGGCTGCACCAAACGTCCCACAGAAAACTGTTACATTCCTGTTCGGGTCACTCATCGGTGAACCCCGTGGTGTTAAATCAGTGCTGAGGTGTTTGATTGAGTATTTAATGTTGTGGAGTCTGTGAGTTCAGCCATCACATCAGACAGATGCATAGGGTTTTTAAAAAAAGTAATACATATATTTTTTTAATTGCGTAGTTAGGGATTGTTAAGGATTGTATAGTTCCAAGGTTTTTGGACAGTCTTGCTTCTCCTTTAAAGGGCCCAGACTGTGGAACTCTCTTTCCACTGACACAAAACTGCAGATGAACAATGACATCTTTTATAGAGGCCTAAGTCTTTTCCCGGGGCAGGCTTGTTCACACAAGAACATAAATATGTGAAAATGTGTCTTGTTTATACTGGTCTGATTCCTTTGTTTCCATTTTAATGCTTACACACATATTGTTCACACTAACTGTTTTTCGTGGTGGTGGTAAAAATTTGCATGTGTGCTATTACACTCAAACAATGCAAATTAGAAATGAAGGGCAGGTGTTGTTGGACAATAGTCTTTAAAGTAGCCACATTAACATTGTTTTAAGCAGGGCTTCCAGACTACCAGATAAAGGACATGTACCGGTCTGTGGATCATTTGCTGGTGGGCCGCACAAAAAAACAAACATTTCTCAGTATTATAACCAATTTTCTTTTTATTACAATATCCCAGGTGTTTAATTCTGAAGGAGCTACTTTGCCACTTTACTCCAAGCTAAAGTTCAATGATGAGAGACAAAAGACAAAGAGGCCAACAAAAAGAAAGCTGCATTTAAAAGAAAATACCACAAGTCCTACTCACAAGTTACGGGTTAATCGCAGCAACAGGTAATACACAAACCCTAAGCCTGCTCTGTGTAATATACAGTTTACTGTAGGTAGCTGATATCTAACGAGGCTATGAAGCCATCAAAACTGCTTAGCCACATCGAAACCAAGCACTGTACATTAAACGATAAGCCATTGGGATGTTTTGAAAGAAAGTAACGCAAACATGAAGAACAGAGGCACAATAAATAACAGAATATCCTGAGTTCGCCACAAAAGCACTAAAAACCCATAAAGAACAAACTTTGACTGTTACCATCACTGGGTGCAGTGAGCTAGCCCAGTCCCACTGACTTATTAAATTAAATTAATGTTGAAACTGCAGCCTATAGTGTTTGTTATGCGAATGTTAAATATCCAACGGTCCGATATACTGATAAAATTATACTACTACTCTTTCTCCTGTAAAAGCTGCTCTGTGTTTTGTTAGATTACACAAACACCACTTTTCTTTTATCTGGTTGGAATTTTTTCTTCAGAGCCATGTCCTCCATCCTTATTTGACCTCTGACCTCTGCAGAAACAGGGTCTGTTTTTAAGGAGAGTACACTTTCTGGTTCACTGTCGATAAAAATGTAGAAAAATGCCCTTGTTCTGTTCACAAACAGAGTCACATGTTAAAAAGCCTGAGGCAGTGTTGAATGTGTTTGTGTTCATTTGTTTCTAATGAGTTTTTTATTGTAAAAATAAACTACAGCCTGAAATGGCTTTAAAAGTGGAATGTTAAATGGCCTCGCTGTTCCCAAACAAAACGCTTGGTTAACAAACTCAAATACACAGTAGTTTTATGTGCTGTTATTATCCATGGAATAAATGCTGACAAAAATAAACAGCATTAACAGAGGAATAACAATGAATGGTTTGTTAAATCCAATTAATCATCAGAGAGAGTCTTTAAATGGACTTAACTTTCCCAGTTTTGATCAGTTTAAGAATTACTTTTTGAGTCTTTTATCATGTAAACATTCTGATGCTGAAACCGATACATGGTTATACTTCCAGGAAATAGGATAAAGTGGCTCGTACACGCTGTGTCCTGGTGCCTGAAAGCTGGTAACTACCTGTGTAAAAGCAAACTGACTCTAGTGACGTGCAATAAAACCAACATGGCAAGGAGCAGGTTTTACAAACAGAACAGAAACAGAGATGTACAGTAACAATGATACACAGCACTGTTCCCACATGTTGCATCTTTTCTACATATTTTGCAGCCCAAAAAAAGCAAATGGCAACAATTCCATTGTCAAATACTTGCACTTTTATGGTTAATGCAACAGGGGAGCATTTCTTACCAGGGTCTTCTAGCTTTGCTGCCCGTTTCAGAAAACACTGGTTGGGTATGGTAAGTTAACTGTGTGGTTGTTTCTATAAAACATGTACTTTTTGTGTTTAATTAAGGTAAATGGTGACACAGCTGCTGAGACATAATCAGAAACATGTGCTATCTTCCTGATAATGCCATTAAAATAGGTCAGGAAAAGGCTGATTTGCCAAAGGGCAGAACAGTTCCAGTTCAAAGATAAACTTTCTGAATTCGGAGACAACTGCAGGCTTTTTTCTAACCTCTCTCCATGTGACCAGCGGGAGCTAATTAAGATTTATCAAAGGATGTATCAGCGTCTAAACACACATCTCAGTCATGTGGCCTACTGTATGGATTTCATAACAGTGAACGGCAAGCACGGCTCAAACAAAGAGTAATTATCTATTTGAGCTTAATTATTTGGATTGTGAAATATGGTCTTTAGACTGGTCTGGAAAACTGAAGGTGGTGTCTGGGGGGTGGGAGGTCTTTACTTTACTTTAAACTATAGCTTAGATAGATTTAATTTTAAGTTGCCATCAGATAATAAATCGGCTTTTGGCATCAACGTTCACAACACATGTGGCAAAAAGCTGCAATAAATTTGATATTCAATGTGCCATGCATCTGTGCTTTAGCATGTCAACATAGCTTTAAATCAAGTTAGTGTAAGTTTGAGGTTTATCTCTTTCAGTAATTAAATACAAATTCAAACTTTTTGCTGAAGAGAATTAGGCCATTTTGGACCATTTCCATGTCCTTCCAGTCAATACTATAACTTTTAACCAATTGTACTCCAGTTCAAGCAGTCCTTTGCAACATATACTTCATAATATTCTGCAGTAACAATGCATTTTTCATATATTGTGCAGCTCTAAATCATAAGGTTGAATGGCAGTATTATGACTGTCTTGACTGTCTACTTAAAACTGCTTTGTATTTGGTTTGCAACGCTATCACATCTGGAAAATAGTGATGGGAAAACTTCCCATGGTAGGGGGCACTAAACCAAAATATTCATGTCCAAACTACATTACAGCACAGTAAATATAAACTGATATTTTGGTTCAAATCCTAAAACCCATTCTGCAAATCTACACGAAATATGGCTGATCTCTTTGTCTCTCTTTGCTCCTGTGCAGTTTTATATTCGGTCCGACCCAGTGTCTGTTGTGTGTGAGTCTCTGCGAGTGCCATGCTGCTTTGGGTTATCCAGACAGGGTGAGGTCACTCCAGGCGCTGAGAATAAAGCTCCTTCTGTACGCTACACTCACACCAACGCCGGTCCAGGCACACCCTTTTATATTGAGACAAATTCTTACCCCTTTAAAAAAAAAAAATAAAATAAAAAAACGGGAATCCCCCAAGGTTACAGGTTGTCAACACTCAGCCATCACTACACAAACACACCAATGTCTCTTTATTGAAGAAAATTATCGCTTTGAGAATATTTGTGGAAAAAGGGTTTAGGTGATCAACATCTGGGCTTAGATATTAAACAGCGGGAGATACACATCTGTTAGCTCACGAGGCAAAACCTGACATTAACCAAAGGTCAAGCCTCAGAAAATGACTACTTAGGCTAACAAAAAAAAGGTTTGTTTACACATGTAGCCTACCGCAAAAGCATGGGAGACGCACTAAACCTCCGAAAGTGAATACAGAAGGGGAAAAATTGTGTCATTTCTTTTTTGAACTGTAGAGATATACAAGAATTGAATGTTCTTTTTAACGCACATGTGCACATCCATGAACTGAAAGAAGGAAACAGTTGTTCATTTGTTTAGCAAAAACGTCCAGGGATCACGAGAGGGATCTGCAAAAGCACTGGAAACACATTCGGAAGAAGTGTGTCATCTGAAAAGAGACTCTAAACTCTCTTTTCAGATAATTAGGATGCTCAGAGAAGTTTTCAGAAGTTTGTACATCTTCTGTTGTAAAAAAAAAAACAGGAGACTGTAACTCAAACCCATCACTCACAATTTGTTTAAAAGCCATGTTGCTGCAAATGTGATTTATAAGCTTCAATCTACAATAATCATTAAAACTCAAAATACAGTTACTTCAAGAATAACAGAGCGCTCATTACTCCATCTAGTGGCTCAAAATGGTGACTTTTCTGTTTAGCTAAAATTCAGCATACAGTATTTTACTTATTCCTAAAACACACTATAACAAAAAATTTAAAATAATAACAATTCTTTGCTAGTTACTGTGACAAAAAAAACACACCAGAACACACCATAACTTACAGAATATAATAATCAATGTGATTAGACCGATTAAAATTTTTGTAGACATACAATATATCTGTTACCATTTTAAATAACACTGTCTTACATCAATAGCTTTTAATTGAATATATTCAGACAGAAGTGGCAAGTTATGCTGTCTTAATTTAGTAATTAAGCTATGTAAGCTTATTTATTTATTTATTTATGAATGAGAGGATTCTTTGGAGCCAACATCTAGTGGACACTGTTGGTATAACCCCTAATTCAAAGCAGTTGTAAAAATATTTTAAAAAATTATCTGTATAACTTGCATGGCCCAACTGATATTTATCCAAACAAAAACTAGGCCAAACAAAAAAAAAAAAAAACACTGCTGAAAATGCAAATAGTAGATCAGTTACATGCCTCCGATTTTCTAGATTTACTTTTAGTAATAGAGGGCTGTGTTTAAGAAAAGTGACCGACCTGTGACCTGATGATGCCACTACATAATGAGTGTTACATATTCATAATATTTAAATAATCTCCTCCAAAACTCTGACTGAAACACAACTCTGACAGCTCACATCAACAGGCCTTTAATGGAGCTGTCAGTATCCCGACAGGTCTCCACATGATCCAGGACCGTGCACTGCCCCCCGCTGCTCGGTGTCCCCCTCTCTTCAGGACAAAACCCCCGGGGAAGGTACTAAGAAGTAGAAGACCCCCACTGCAAACTGGCTTCAGGCTCGTACTATTGTCTCCGCAGCCTCTGTTCGGCTCCAAAACATTAAAGGCCATATCTCAGGAAAGGGCTGAGTTTGGAAACAGTGGGTATGGAGCAAAAAGCTGCCAGTTCAATTCAAAATATAGAGCCAATTTTTTACCACAGTTTCATGTTTTTAGAGTGTTTTAGTTCACCTTTGTTTCCACTGAGGTGATGTCTGAGCCATTTTCTGAGCAGAACTGCTGTGAAAGTCCAGTGACCATACAAGAAAAAACGTGGAAGTGGTGCTTTAAGAGGAGTTAAATGCAGTCATCATTCAAACTTTTTAAACATTGAGTGGGCTAATAAAGTGTAATGTCCCCCATTGCTTTAAAAGGATAAATTTGGAAGCTTCTCTTTGGCGAATCAGTGCTTTTTTTTTTAATAACACAAAACTAACACAAAATGCTGGAATGGTATTAATTTGAGTTAGTCTCAGTTGAGCTAACACTTAGATAATACGGTTCTTAGTTGTTCCTGGTGTCAGGCTACTGCTGCATGTAGATGGTGCAGTGGGACTGGAGCTGGGCCCATGTCATGCTCCACAGTTCACTGCACAGTGATTAGGGAGCATCAAAGGAAGTAAATACATTTAATAAGAAGAAATGTGTACGCCTAAGCTCTATTTAAATCTATGTGCACTATAGGAGGTAGAATTAGGGCTAGGCAATATATCAAATTTGATTAATTTGAGTTTCTAATTTTAGACAATGTCAAAAATAGCCATATCCCTAAATCAAATCTAACGGAAAAAACATATTTGGTTTAGAGAATTGACAGGAAACTGATCAATAGGAACAGCATAGTGTCTCTGCAGTGCAGCATACTTTTGTTGTTTTATGCAAATTAGCCCGGTAGGTCGACACACTTTTAACGTCTTTTAACAAGGGTTTGTGTGCAGTGGAAATTGTATTATATTATTATTATATCTGTCTATGGAGACAGAGAGAGCTCAAACTAAAAATTATCCAACTTTGCTTTATTTTAACTCTGAGGTTAATGCACATTGCTGTTGCTGATCTGCTCTTTTGTATTGGCAAAAAAATAAAAATTTTATTAAATAAAAAAATTCAATTGAATTACATTTTAGCTCAGTAATGAGACAAAAAATTATTCAAATCATAAATAATTTGAAAAAACAATATTTAATAGTTCATCTTCAAAGCTAACAGCGAGTAATCAATGATGATATATAAATGTTGAAAGACTTAAAATAATAAAAAAAGGCCAATAGAAGAGTGTTTAAATACAGACCCCTAATTAGTGCAACATTTTTTCCAGAGCATAGATTCATTGAGCTTGTCAGAAACAAGTGCACTGATCAGAAACTACAGATCCTAAAAAAGACTTAAAAGTTGATAAAGGGATTCGTGAACGGAACTTCCATTTGCTGGGAGCAGAAACGTGGAATGAGGAGCGAACAACAGAAGGACTCTATCATCATACAGCAGCCTCCCTTAAATATAATCCCTATGAAACATTGAAAAACATGTTTTGAAAGTGCATCTTTGAGGCTAGCAGAATTTAGCGAGATGTAAATCACACTTTCAGTCTTAGCATTTGCTTAGCCGTTCAACTTGCCACAAAATCTTGTCAAATGGAGCGATAGTTTACAAAAGGTGTTCAAATGAAGAATAAAGAGTAGATTCCAGGCTCACAAAGTCTCTTTTTCTTCCAAATGTGTCCACCCTCAAACAGTTTTGTATATTATGAAATATAAGTGTCGTGGTTCTGACTGATTCTCATTTAACCACAGGCCTCCGTCAGCCATTGCCTTTGGGTCCGGAGCTCACACCCACGCTCGCACAAGGCCCTCTTTATCGCAGCGGGTGGAGGGGAGCGGCCGCTCAGGAAAAAAAAAAAAAAAGAAAAAAAAGGATAGGATCCCACGCTCAAAGGCGAAAGGCCGAGCAGAGTCGCAGACACCGCCGGCTTGATGCTAGATGTTTACCGACCGAGCTCCAGAGATGATTGGAGTTGTGAATGGGGCATGTTGTCCTTAATAAGGTTTTTTTTGAGCGATATAAAGGAAGTAAACAAGGCAACAAGACCACACGGGTTAAGCCCAAAGCTCCTGGTTAAATACAGCTTGGGAATTAAAACCACAGTGCAGCTCAAGTGATAGTTAAAGAACATAATAAAATGGAATAATGAAAGTATCATTTAATAAGACTATGCCAGTGAAGACACTATAGCCACTTTCATGGTAACTTTTTGGAGCAGTGTGAGTGTCCTTATTCCGCAACAGAAGGTAGTAAAAATACAGAGGTGTGTGTGTAGCAGTAAAAGTTCAAAAACAAGAACAGTGTGTGTTTAAAATGCAACATTATTTATGCAAAATTTGGGTTACCACAGGCACATTTCACATTTTGTGTATTACTTTTGCAATGATAAACCAGGGCACAGTGTAAAATTGGGGAGTAAGCAAGAAAGGAGCTTAAAACCACCATCACACCATCACATCAATGAAGAACAAATTAATCATGGTAAAATTGCACATTGTAGCTTAAAATCAGTGGTCAAAAGGCCAAACCAACTTTACTGTCACACAATAATATGGCCTGGAACATATACTGTATCTTACAGTGTCAGAAAATAAGAGAAAAGTATGTCTTTTGGAGACTCAGTCCTTCGCTTCACGCGGTGGTGATGCTGTAAAAGGAGCGTCCTGTTCTGTATGTGGCGCGGTACCACAGAACTATGAGAAGTAAACAAATCAGGGAAGTGTAAAAAACTCAGGGCAACAGTCCTCCTTCTCTGAAACAAAACAGCAGTGTTAACCCCGAGCGACATAACCACTGCGATATTGAATTTACTGCTTCGGTGTCCGGTGACCCCGGGGTCGACACTAACGGACAGTGTCGAACCCACAAACATGTTGTGTAGAGTTTGAAGACATGTCACTTTCACACGGCTCTAATGTTTTTTTCAAAGAATTTTTCCTGACCTCAGTGACCTTAATGCTGCGTACAACTCTACATTTAAATATACTGCAGTCACTAATTTTTCTTCAAACCAAAATGCAGCTTGTAAAGACTATGTAAAACAAAAGCCAGTGAGAGTCCAAAATATATAGTTTTAGAATTTACAGCCAAGTTTCACCTGCTTTTTTAGGTTTTGCTCCCAGTTTTTACATAAATCTTGAATGTTATGTAGACATTGATTTTAGAAACAGAGAAGCGTTCTTTCCTCACGCCTTGTATAAAACATAAATGGATTTATGACATTTTCAGACAGATTTAAGAGTTGTTGGGGATTTGAATTCTTGTAATGAGTGACATTTTTCTGTCATCACTTTGTCACTTGACCAGAATAAAAACTGCAAAGCCACAATAACTTCAAGAGGCTCCGCAGTGACACTGATGTTTCATTTGGAAACTCAAGTGGATACTGTGTCGGCAACGGCTTTGCTCTGAGGTGGTCCTCTTCCAATAACCTTAAAAACACAAGCAGACAGTTTCATATTGTACGAAGCAAGCTCATCTTCTCACTCTAAATTAAAAGCTGTGGATTTGACTTGACGCGCTGCAGAGACCTTTCAACACTTATACACAGCTCTGACTCTGATGCCTGCTTCTGCTTGTTTTTGAGCATTTTTTTGGTAATTATTTCAAACGTGTGCCCCCCTCACTCAATTATTTTCACTGTGCTCTCCCAGGAAGAGACTAAATTAAAAAGCTCTCATTGGTTTTATGGGAGATGAGCCAAGAAATGTTCAGATTCTTATTTTTTTGTACAGTTATATTAAATGCAGACAAAAACATACAGCGTCAGAGACTTTGGTGTCTTTTGATTTTAGAGTGACTCCAATAAATCTAATGTTTTTTAGTTTACTGAAACATTTCTAATGGATTCAGAAGAGTAACACATACAAAATGACAGGACAAAAATGTTTTATTACGGTAGAGCACTGATTTCATGTAAACTTTAACTTGTGTTTATATCATGCACGGTCTCAAAGCATCTCATTGAAGCTACAGGTCCAACCCACCCAGGCCAACATTCATCGGTATTTTAGTAGGTTTTTATTTTACAGACGTTCACCACCAGAGCCTCTTTCCAATTGACAAAATCCCGCTCAGTTATTTTATGAGCCACACACTGAATTACTAAAATTAACAAAAAAAAAAGCAAAGAATTATCCCTAGAAATTCTCTCTGATCAGAGAGAGAGAGGCCCACTGATGAGAGGCAGAAGACAAGACTGCCAACATAACAAAAGCTGCATTTAAAAGAATCAAAATCACACATAAATTGGGTGCATTGCAACATGTGATACACAAAAGCCCGCTCTCTTTAATATGTGGCAAGGTGCTGTTCAATACGAGGCTTCGTAATGAAGCCATCAAAACAGTTTCTCCAAATACAAACCAAGCACCCTACATTAAACCATAAGCCTTTGGAATTTTTTGAAAGAAAATAATGCAAACATGAAGGACAGAAGCAATTAACGACTTTAAATCTCTCAAAGGTGGTTGCACTAAAAACCCTGCTTCCATTTCCAACACCTTACCTTTGTGAAGCGGAAAAAGCTGCTCTTAAAAATGTAATTGGCAACAAAGAAGTTATTTAGAGCTACAGATAAATGTAACCATGTCACCAAAAGTCAAGCACGTGGCCACCCACAGAGTTCCACTACAGAAAACCCAACACTTTACAAGTTTTCACCTTAAGCTGCAGTAAAACCCTTCAAACCACACTTAATCTGAGAAAACAAGCCGTCATTACACGCTCAGCTGTCTGCCACATCAAGGCTCCGCTCCCCACAATGCACTGAGTGAAGAGTGCAGCAGCAAAGAACTGACCTGCGACCCTCATGTAACAAATCTATCCAGGAACAATCAGCTGTCATCTACGTCTCAGTACAGCCTCTTACTCCCATAATGCACCACTGCTCCCCCACAGATTTACAAAGCAGCTCTTTGATTTTTCACAAGTCTGACAGATGTACATTTAAAGTGTAGAAAATATACATTAAAGAATAATTAGGCTGTTTTTAGGGTTCAAGTAGAATAGAAACTGCCCATAGTTTAAATTAATGGCCCATGGCCTAAAAGAATCTCTCGCAAAGTGAGCGTCGGCTCCTAGAAGGCGCTGATATTTTGAGTCGATTGAAACTTAAGATGCAATTATGCTTATAGCGTTGACTACAGTGAGAAAACTGTTAGGGAGATTTTAGAAATGAATAAAACATTTTTATCAAATGCTAAGTACCACTACACAATAGCAACAACAAGCATCTAGTAGAAAGAAAATGTTTGTTCACACATTTTCACAACCAAAAAGTGTGACTGATATAAAGTTCAGCGTTACAGAAAGTAATGTATTATCTGTAACATTTCCCTTGCCCCACAGAACAACATCTGCAGTCTGATCATGTTCTTCTTAATGCTTCACTTCACTGCAGTCCCTCCTACACCTCCTCAGATCTGTGGGGATTTCAGATTTCTTGCCTAGCAGGGTTGTTCTATGGAGAGCTAGCAGTTGTTTCCCTGAATAAACAAGGCCATAATCATGTTTCTATGTGATCAACCTATGAAAAACACACTTTGAAAACACACTTTTATAACAAATTTTAAAAACAATGTGTGTTACATGGCAAAACATGAGTATATGCATTATTTTCTACCTTTACCACTTTAAATCCTTTCTTTTTTTTTTTTTAAATACAGAAAATTTCTTCCAAAACATCCAATATCTACAGACTTAGGCTAGTATGATTTTTATTCATTGCCACTGAAACAAGCCTACAATATCACATAAACCCAACTCTGGCAGTGCCTCTGGTGGAGTATGGAAGCAATTAGATCCGGTGAGCCACTCAGACAATAGCCGGGGTCAGAGTTCATCGGCCCGCCGGGTCCAAACTGATCCATCAAAGTCATAAAAACACAGCTCTTCTCTCTCGCTTCAATCACAGTCGAACATTAACTTCCTAATGTGCACTAAACGACCTTGTCCACTTCACAGAGCCAGCCACTACCCACTGTTTTTATCCTCTGTCCGACGCTCGTTGTGGCATCAGGACTCGTTTTGGACAAAAGGCTACATTGTTCATATTTCTCCTCCTCAAAAGCCATGTCTTCAAACTCTTCATTTATAGACTGGGCTTCTGTTCAAGTATTTTTATGAAACACATCACATTGAGAATGGATTTGCGAGATCAAAATCATTCCTCGAGGCTCAAACCTTCTCCGTTTGATCAAAGGTAATAAAAGTATCTGTCAGTGGGAATAGCTGTCAACTTTGTAAGTCATACAAGTCACTTCTTTTTTGCCCAAAACTAAAACTTTGAAGTAAAAAAATATTATGTTAAACTGGCTTGTATAAGTTTAAAGACAGTACAGTCTGATTAACTTGGTGGTTAATGTAATCCTAAAAAATAAATCTCACAGCAAGATTTAAGATTATAATTACTCTTTTTGCACAAACTTCAACTTATTTAGGAATACTTTTTATGAATTTATATATTTACAATGATTTGACCGAGCCATGATGAAAAGAGGGCAACATGAACAGTCCATTACACAACTACAGCTTTATTTTTAATAGATAACATTTTACCCCAGCTTCAAGGATAATAAAAGGGATTAAATAGGTAGGCAGTGCTTTAAAGATGACTTTTGATATTTAAGCCTAAGCCAAACAATTCCTCCCTTTGGAAACCTCAAACCCTCACTGCAGAGGCCATCTTTATGTGTTTTCTTACCACCCACTCAAAAACTGAGACAAAAAGGGGGAAAATAAGCTAAAATGTTATATTACTTGGAACTGTTTCTGAACAGAGCCTGTCATCAGAATGTGCACAGTGCTCCAGTATGGCAAAGTATTGTTTCTTTTTCTTTTCTTTCTACTGACCTAAAAGGATAATTCAAATACATTTTTATGCACTATGCAACCCTCTCTGTTTGCTTGGGCTTGGGACCGGCACAGACCGGGCCTGTGGCTGTTTAAAGCACATGGCTCATTTGTTAAAACGTCAGCTGCACACTAAGCTGACACCATACTGTTGCTGTTTATACATTTCCTACCACTTTGGCATTTCAGAGGTAATACCTGGTGATTATTAGTGTCTTTAGCTTCAGAGACATTATGCCCTAGTACTAGTGGCAACAGCATTAGCTACAACACGGTGTATAGTTCAGCGGTAAAAATAATTATTGTTTTTCACTAAATTTTATTGTACAATACTGCTTTTTTTACATTGTTCAAAATTAAAAACAAAAATGTATCAAATCAAATCAAATTATTAACCTGCCCTAACTTAACCTAAATCGGACACAAGGCAAAAGTGGGTTAATGGATTATAATCATAAGCCCTGATACAATCCTCTAAATATGGAATCAGCCAACATAAAAATCAGACACAAACTCAGATTTTAACCATCATTTTAAGATGACAAAACATTTGTGATGTATTGTGCATCCCTACTTTTACTGATTTTTTTCCAAGAACAAGGCTGTAGTAAAGAAAAAAATCTGTATTATTATTTTCAATTCAAATTCCAAAGATCTATAAACACGTATTGTTATAAGCCAAAATTGATTGCAATATAAACTTTTTCTTTGAGATGAATTCAAATAATATATCCAACAAACTTCCTTAAAGTTAAGATAAAACGCTCTTAAAAGATAATTGACAATGAAGGATATACAATTTTATAATAAAATGCCATCAATCTATCAATAGTTTCCTTCCCTAATCATAAAAAAGATCAATTAAACATTTGAAGAATGTGATTGAGCAAACATATCCCAGTTGTGAAAATACAAATCTCCCAATTTAAAGCTGCCACTGACAAAGCAACACCTTCAGGAAACAACACAATGCAACAGGATTTCACAGCTGTTTACTTTGAAGTCTTTACAAACTGCTCTTTAATTCTCCGTTTGACTGATGGGGTTTTAAACATTTGGTTATTTTATATCTGCGGTGCTGTGGTTGTGGTCTTTACAGTGGTTTTAAATGTTCCTCCAGTAAGGCTTTTGTAACTTTTAGATCAAAATGTGATGACAGTCGAGAAGCTGTTTGCTTATGTTGCCGTGGCTGCTATTGCTGCTATTACTGACAACCAATTTTAGCGTTAAAAGACGGACAAATTAATGCAAACAATGCTTAAAATAAAGACTCCATTAAAGAAAAGCAGAAGGAAGAGAGCAACATGGATTAGAAGTGTGAAAAATATTTTGCTATTTAGATTTTAAAATAAAAATTGGAGGTACTAGAAAAAGTGGCCCGACTGGCTTGTGGGATTCACAACACAGCTTATCTTATCTTATCAGTCAACTTATATATATATATATATATATATATATATATATATATATATATATATATATATAGTGTCTGAAAAGCTAGATAAAAGTTTGGTAATTTGGAGATTTCTAAGAATTTGGCACTAAGAATTTTGAAGTTTAGAGGACTTTGGGATCATTTTGACATTTATAGAGATAATTATGTATTTCCTTAAACACAGATTAGCATGCTAGCTGAGACTTTATTCAGTGTAACAGAAATCACGACTAACATTAGCCCTTGTTGCTACTGTCTAAAGCTGACAACAAGTGTTTATCTCACAAAAAACATGAGAGAAAAGCTGTTACTCTTTTTTCAAGACGCTTATTTAAAACAAATACTAGTTTTAAAGAAAGACAATTTGTTGAATAATTTATACACAGATTAGCCACCCTTCATTGTAATACAAATTGGTGCTAACATTAGCCATTGGTACCACTAGCCATGCTATTGCTAAAACAAGAGTTTATAATCAACATGTAAAAACAAGCTTTCTTTCTCTGTCTGAAAGTCTTTGCTCTGACAAAGGCCTAAGTGTCCTGAAACTTAAAAACCAGGGTCTTTTCTGAGTGATGTTTTTGCCTCTGACCTCTTCTATCTTTTGATCTATTATTTCTCAACCAATCTAATGTTCATCGAACAGCCTTGAGCTAGCGCCACAACACAACCCCCGCTGCTCTGATTTACTCCCAGATCCTCTTAAAACCTTTGCATATGCTTTAGAGATAATTTTCCAGCCCAACTTTTTATTTTTCCCACTACAGCTGCCATTTTAACTATGTTGAAAGAAAACTGCCACAAACTATTACACTATTAAATATTTTCCTAATTATTACTATACATTTATTATTGTTTAGAGCAAATAATGAAGAGTTCTGACAAGCACTGTTCTGTCCAAAATCAGGCCTGGCTAAAATAAATAAAAAAAAAAAAAAGGGAACTCTTTGGATTATTAAGGTAATATATGTAGCTGCACAATCAGAGCCCAGAAGAAAACTTACAGCAAATAATTATCTCCGTTATAAATGTTTTGGAATAATTTTTTATCAGAAACCACTGTTTTTATGCAAGTTCCAATCTGCGTGACAACCAGCTAAATGTTTTTGTTTATTGCTGCATATTTGTTCAATGTAGTTTGCATTTTTTTTCTTGTAAAAAAATTTAATAAATAAAAGAATGAAGAAGTCTATATGTGTATCAGTAAAAATCTATAAAATATCTGCATTTCTGGAGTATAAAATATGTTGTATCATGTTTTTGCATTTTTCTTATTTAAATAAACTGGTGGGAAATGCACCTAATCTGCATTTTCAAATTTCAAACATTTGCTTGAAATGTGCAGTTACATGAAAAAACAGAAACATTCGTGATTATTTGAAAATATGCATCAGAAACCCAAACCCAGAAGAATGTAACACACCCTCCTCCTTCAGAGTCTGGTTTCTTCTCTCAAGCTCCATTTACTCTTTTATAAGATGAAAACTCAAGAGAAGTTATGACTTGTAAGTTGACGTTCCCGCGAAACATGGAAAGAAAGAGAAGATGGACAAAAAACAAAGGAGTTTTTGTGTCACACGTCAGATTTCTGCCATCAGAGTGGACCACATTGCATGAAGGAATGTGTTTCAATGACTGTGTGGTACATTCTTTGGTTTTAGGGGCTCAGCTGTACTGTAACAAACTGTAAACACACAAACACAAATGAACACAGCTACCACATGGCTTTGACTTTGACTCTCATCCTGCTGCAAGCTTCACGTCAATATCACACTTCAGCAGAACACTAAAACCCAACAGCAAATACCGGTAAAGCCCCTGAGTTTTAATTTTGGTTGGTCTTGGTTTAGCCTTGGGTTTAATCAATGGTTTAATCTTGTTTGAGTATTAAGTTAAGAGAGGTTACGTTCAGGTTTAGTCTTGGGTTTAAGATAGATTACACAGCTAAAATAAAGAGTAAGCATGAGGTTTTTAATAAATGCCATGAGCACCTAAAAAACACACAATCTTTCCAACCAAGAGGCAAGCTTTTTTCTCTTTTTGTCAAGATAAAATAAAAAATATTCTTACTCATCCTCTTTCATCTAAATCCTCCTTTGTCCTGCAGCTTCACAGATGTCCTTTATTAGCCCAGTAGTCAGGACAGTTAGCAAAACGACTCAGGACGGGGACATGATGGAAACCCACTGAGGACAATAACATCTCTATCTGAGTCATCTTCATCGACCTCCCGCTGAGAGACTGCCACCGGGGGCTACCTCTGACAGGAATGTGGGCTCTAACACAAACTGAGGACTGTTTATCGACTCGAGACATTTGGTCACACATGTAAAAACATTGTAAAAACATTCAAGGAGCTCTTTCTGGAGATGGTTTTCAAGAACTTTTCCATGGATATTATGAGTCACGGTCCAAAATCAATGCTACAAAATAAACTTTGCTTGTGGTGCAGTTTTAAATTCCATTGATCACTTGAATGTTGGTTAACAGCGGTGTACCACAGGGGTCAATTTTTTGACCATTACTTTTCAATCTGTAATACATCTTGTGGGGTGATCCTGGTTTAGTCCTCGGTTTAGTCCTGGTTTAGGCTGTGTTTAGTCCCAGTACAGCAGCACTTTAGGTCTGGATATACTGTAGCTCTTTAGTCCTAGTTGTTACTGGGTTAAGTCCTAGTGCACTGCTTTACAGTGTCTTTAACCTGAATTAGGGCCTATATATTAAATTGTCACATAAACATGTTGTTCTCCCTTTACTTGATCGATTCACTCAGGACAGAACACCCTATGAGAGATAATGTCCTTTCTCAGTCGTTGTTGTCACTAGCTGCTCAACTAAGACAAATGTCACTCAGACTTCTATTGGATAACTCGGCCTCAACTTTAGTCTCCATCAAGTGAATGCCGTCCCTTTAGATGTAGAATTAAGTGTGTACTGACCTGCTATTAGGCTTCATAAACACAACTATATGAAAGCATATCTAGACTTTAATGTTCAATCCCACTCTGGGTTTACTGTTCAAATATCTTTGTGTTTGTATTTTGTGGTAATAAACTTCTCCTGCCCAAGACATCCAAAATATCTCAAGCTTGTCTTTTTTTTTGTTTGTTTGACTCCTCTCAGCTCTAGAGGGCAGCAAAAATATTCCCTTACCCTAGTCTTACCCTGAGTATTAGTCTTGGATTAGTCAAGAGTTAATCCAGTTTAATACCTGTATCAATCTTGGTTATGTCTTGTGAGATTTGTTTTTATTCTATTGTTTTTATTATAGTTTAAGTGCACTATACTATGCCTGTAAAGCACTTTAGCACAAGTTTGGGCAGCAAGTTTAACCTGGGTGTAGTATTTGGTTAAGTACAAGTTTAGTCGCACACCTGAGCCTTTGTTTTTTTGTTCTTCCTGTTTAATAATTAAAAAAATAAAAATAAAAAAATGTAATAAAAAATAAAAAATTACAAGTTTAGCCTAGTTTAGTCCTGGTTCAGTTCTCTACTGTGCAGCAAGTGCAGCTCCATTGTTACCCAAGGTGTAATCACAGTTTAGTCAAGGTAGAGACCTGGTTTGTCTTGGTTTAGTCCTCGGCTACTAGATTGGTATAGTCTTAGTTTAGTCTTGGGTTTAGTCTTGGTGTAATTTGGGGTTAAATCCTGGTATAGACTTGGGTTTAGCACCAGCAGTAACAATTACAACCTAGAGTCCTAGATTATTCATAATTTAATCCTGTTTGAATCCTAGTTTAGTCCGAGTAAATCCTCAATTCAGTATTAGAACTAGTTCAAGCAATATTTTTCTAAATTCTAAGTTTTCCAAATATTTATGGGACTTTTAACCTTTTTGGCAATGCTCCATGACTTTGCCATGACTGCAAACCTAGGACTGGGACTACGACAAAGATTAGATCAAAAAAACTATGGAATCTCTGAGAAATGACCCGACTATTGAAACCCGCCTTCAACAACAAAACTACTAATTCAACCAAGTAACAAATTTTCAGTGAGGTCTTTTGAATCCACAGCTTGAGGCAAATTACAGAGCCAAGATTTCCCACATGAAAACCTGTGCCAAATGTATCTCCTATCATTAATTAGTAGTCCGCAGTGTGCATCTGAGAGTGGCCAGTCCGTGGGAATGGGCTGTTGAAAAGTTAAAGATGAGGAAATCAAAGCCTAAAATAAAAAAAAAGAAAGTCCTTGTAAAGTTACTTGAACTGTATTAGCTTAAGGGCATTTGACCATCTTGTCCTCATCCTATGGGTCACTTTATTCTGCAGATTAGTCTCAGCTACATTTGAAGAGAATTCAGGTTGTTTCTGCAGCAGTGAAGATGCTTTACCCTGACTCTAGTTGATCGTGTCAGGGCTGATTTTAATTTAGATACACACACATCTCGTCTGCAGAGTCTCGTGGGAAAAAAAACATGGTTGACATTTGCAACTGGGATCCATCAGAGAATATGTGACATTAAGTTTGATAAGTGAGTTGAATGTTTCTATATAATCAAAGTAAAGTTATGTTGCAAAAGGGACAATACAAATCAAGCTGTTTTTATTGATTGAAAAGTTTAATCAACATAGACAGGGAACAAACATAAACAGCTGTTGGTCGGACTTTGAGGTTACTGAGGCTACATTTTATTTTCAATATAGTCTTTCCTTTCTTTTTTTCTCAAAATAAGTCTGAAATTTTGAGTGCAAGAAAATATAAAGAAACACAACTGATTACATTTACCAATAAATCTACAGAATTTAAAAGACACTGGTGTTTTAGAGACCTTTGTCTATTTTACTTTAAAAGCATTAACTTTTTTCAAAAAACAATTTGCGATCACAAATGGTTTACCAAATCTTTAGTAATGCAATGTTCATAAAGAATTTCTGATGCACAACTTTAGAAATAGTTTTTTTTATCAACTTCAGCTTTATTCTATTTTTTAAAAAAATGTTTTTTAACCATAAAGGAAAGTATTTTCTGCTCCAAGCAGAAGCCAAGATTACTAAAATATCACTAAAAGACAGGGAATGTATACATTTACATTAAAAAATTCAATTTAAAGTGCAAAAATGCAGAGAGTCTTTATTTATTTGTAAGCAAAAAGTTTCCGCCAGTGGTGTTTTGTCTATTTTATTGAACTAAAATGACATTTAGAACTAGATTCAAAGAGGTTTTGGATTATTAAAGCATCTCAATTCTTTGAACAAGACTCCAACACTAATCATTACAAGGCTCAGAGTGGATCATAAAACCACATCAAAAATCATGGCTGTTATTTCGGCAGCAGCAGCATTTCCAGACGCAACAATGGCAGGAACAGAGCGCGTCCTAACCGCAGCTGTCAAGTGACACAGACGACATGAAAAGAGGGTCGTGTTCAATCATCAAAGACGTGACTCTAAACAAAAAAAGAAATGGTGATGTTTTGAGTGATTGATTGGGCTTCAGCGTCGAGAATGTGTAAATGTGAAAAGCCAAAGGGATTCCCACAGATTCACAAAGCTGCACATCAAAACACTGTTTATGTGGATTTTTTGGGGGAAGAAAAAAAAACAACACGTGCTTTGGAGTTAATTACACTTGTGTGAAAAGCCAGTACTCCATTGTTCAAGGGAAGATAGTTTTTGGACTAGATATATTACTATCAACAGTAATATTGATAGTATTGATAGTAAATCACAGTAAAAAGAAGGAAAATGTATTGATTAACTTCAGGTAAGTAGCTAAAATATTGGCTTGAGACCAAAGTATAGTTGTGGGAATCTACAGTATAATCGACCTTCTTTCCAATAGGGCTTCAACAATTAGGTCTTGTAACGATGCTAAATGACAGTCTATTACGTCTACAAACTAACGACAGAAGTGTAATTATTAAGCAGCCTGTTGTTTAATCTTAGATATTTGTGTTGGAGTTAATTCTAACGTTGCCTCAGTTAACCTCTTCCATCCTTTCACGTTAATGAGAGACATTAATATAGCTTTATCAGATAAACAATCCCTTTTTATTTTGTTTCTAGTAAATCAAAGTGTTTGGACTTTAATGTCAAAAACATTTTTAATAAGAAAAGGTTAAAGCAAAGGCATCTGAACTTAGTTTTTCAAGGTGAAGACGTTTGTCTGTAATTCCAAATGACAATTCTGAGATCAACTGTTAAGAGAGCTGAGCTTTTATCTCTAGAGGGAGGGGTTCTGGTCTCATAGTCGTTACCTTGTAAGGACAGTGTGACTCCAGGTGTGAGTCATAAGTATCACCACTAACTTCAGGAGTTGTTGTCCTTCTCGCGTGAAACTCTTTTTGATTTT